>CM038144.1:380529106-381129106 GCA_021437245.1 Aegilops speltoides | reverse complement strand
CCGACTTGGAGTTTCAGCGTGTCTATGAGTTCCTGTCGCGGCTCCATGGGGAGTTTGAGCCTCGGCGTGCTCAGTTGTTTGCTCGTGGCCGTGTTCCTATTTCTGAGGTGCTTTCTAAGCTTCGTGCTGAGGAGACTCGCCTCCGTGGTGCTGGGTTGCTTCAGGTTCCCTCTGTGCTTGCTGCTTGAGCTGCTCCACCGGTGGTTTCTCGCTCCAGTGCTCCGCCGCTACTGCCCACTCCTGGTAGTGAGGGTCGTTCTCCTGAGGGCCGCTCTCGTGATGGTCGTTCTCGTCCTCGTACTCATTGCGGCTACTGCAACAAGGATGGTCACCCTGAGTCTGAGTGCTTCCAGAAGAAACGTGATATGCGTAACAGGGAGCGCAATTCTTCTTCTAGGACTCGTGCTTCTTCCTCGACGTCGTCTACTGTCTCCTTCACCGAGCAGGATATTGTGAAGCTTAAGCGTCTACTTGTCGCCTGTGTTCTTCAACAGTATCGCAGCTCTGTGGATTGGCGCTTCTAGTGCTGAGCGACCACCGTTTACACAGTCAGGTACATCCCCGTGGGTTCTGGATTCTGGAGCTTCATTTCATATGTCTTCTGATTCTTTTGTATTGTCCTCTCTTAGGTCTCTTGATTTTCCTATTAATGTTCTTACTGCTGATGGTACTCCTCTCCCTGTTGCTAGTCAAGGCACACTTTCCACTTCCTCCTTTTATGTTCCAGATGTTTCTCATGTTCCTCGCGTTACCATGAACCTATTTTCCGCAAGCCAACTTACTGATTCTGGTTGTCGTGTCATTCTTGACGTTGATTCTTGCACTATTCAGGATCGTCACACGCAGGCTCTGGTTGGGGCTGGCCCTCGCCGCCATGATAATCAGGGGCTTTGGGAGTTAGACTGGCTTCATGTTCCTTCCGCCGCCACCACACTTGCGGTCCATACGCCTTCGCCGCACTACCAAATTCCTTTCAAAGAATGGCATCATCGACTTGGTCACCTTTGTGGTTCTCGACTATCGCCTTTAGTTCGTCGTGGTCTTCGGGCCTGCCTCAGAGATGTCTCTTCTGATGTCGGGGTTGTAGGCTGGGTAAAGCAGTTCGCCATTTTATCCTACTAGCGAGTCGGTGTCTCAACGACCTTTTGATTTAGTACATTCCGATGTGTGGGGTCCGGCACCCTTTCCTTCCAAAGGGGGTCATCGATATTATATTATTTTTATTGATGATTTCTCTCGTTACACTTGGCGCTTCGGCTTTTTGGTTGTGTTTGCTATGTTCTTCTAGCCCCTCGAGAACGCACCAAACTAACCGCTCAGTCCGTCGAGTGTGTTTTTCTAGGCTACAGTGATGAGCATAAGGGTTATCGATGTTGGGATCCGGTTGGTCGCCGAATGCGTATTTCTCGGGATGTGACTTTTGATGAGTCTCGTCCATTCTACCCACGATCATCTTCCTCAACTTTTTCTGTAGAGGATATCTCTTTTCTCACGTTTCCTGATACACCTCTCCATGTGCCTCGTATTTCTACTCCTCGCCCCACTATTACAGATCCGACGCCATCATCTCCTACGGTTTCTTCTCCTCCCTTGCTACATGACTCCCCACCTTCATCACCGATGTCATCCCCATCTTCATCACCTCCGATGTCATCCCCATCTTCATCACCTCCGATGGTTTCTTCTCGTCCCACTTTTCCTTTTCATTATACTCGTCGTCCACGTGTTGTGGATGAATCTACTGACGTGCCATCTACTTCTGGTGTGCCATCTTCCTCATCCCAGCCGATTTATGGTCTTCGGGCTCGACCTTGCCCTCAACCTGACCGCTATTCTCCTAGTCGATATGGTCTTTCAGCTATTGTCGAGCCTACCTCTTATCGTGATGCTTTTGTTCATCCTGAATGGCAGCTTGCGATGGCAAAGGAGATTGCTGCACTTGAGCGCACTGGCACGTGGGATCTGGTTTCTCTTCCTCCCCATGTTCGTTCGATCACCTGTAAGTGGGTCTATAAGATTAAGACTCGCTCTGAGGGTTCTCTTGAGCGTTATAAAGCTCGTCTTGTGGCTCGTGGCTTTCAGCAGGAGCATGGTCATGATTACGATGAGACATTTGCTCCTGTTGCCCATATGACCACTATCCGCACACTTCTTGCTGTGGCATCTGTTCGCCATTGGTCTGTGTCTCAACTTGATGTTAAGAATGCCTTTCTTAATGGTGAGTTGCGTGAGGAGGTTTATATGCAACCACCTCCTGGGTATTCAGTTCCTGATGGCATGATTTGTCGCCTTCGCCGCTCTCTATGGCCTTAAGCAAGCCCCCCGCGCTTGGTTTGAGCGTTTTGCCTCTGTGGTCACTGCAGCTGGGTTTTCACCCAGTGCTCATGATCCAGCGCTGTTTGTTCACATTTCTGCTCGTGGTCGCACTCTTCTTCTTCTATATGTTGATGACATGATCATCATCGCGATTTATTCTCGAGTACATTGCCTTTGTCAAGGCCCGTCTCAATGAGCAGTTCCTTATGTCTGATCTTGGTCCTCTTCGTTACTTTCTTGGGACTGAGGTTTCCTCCACCTCTGATGGCTTTTTTATTTCCCAAGAAAAGTATATCCAAGATCTTACTCGTGCGGCTCTTAGTGATGAGCGCACTGCTGAGACTCCTATGGAGCTCAATGCTCACCTTCGTGCTTCTGATGGTGAGCCCTTGTCTGATCCGACACGTTACCGTCATCTTGTCGGAAGTCTTGTCTATCTTGCTGTCACTCGTCCAGATATCACTTATCCTGTTCATATTTTGAGTCAGTTTGTTTCTGCTCCCACTTCTGTTCACTATAGTCACCTTCTTCGTGTTCTACGATATCTTCGTGGCACAATCTCTCATCGTCTCTTTTTTCCCCGTTCCAACTCGTTACAGCTCCAGGCCTATTCAGATGCTACGTGGGCTAGTGATCCTATGGATCGCCGTTCACTTTCCGCCTACTGTGTTTTTCTTGGTGGTTCTCTCATTGCTCGGAAGACGAAGAAACAATCGCAGCTTCCGCTCGAGTGCGAAGTTTAATTATGCGCTATGGCTCTTCCGACGGCAGAGGTGACTTGGTTACGATGGTTACCGGAGGATTTTGGTGTTTCACATTACACCTACCACACTCTTGTCGACAGCACAGTGCTATCAAGATTCTGTGGGATCCCGTGAAGCATGAGCTTACCAAGCATATTGGTGTCAATGCTTCTTATGTGCGAGCTGCTGTGTAGGATCATGTTATTGCTCTTCAGTATGTACCTTCGGAGTTACAACTAGCAGACTTCTTCACGAAGGCCCAGACTAGAGCTCAACATGGATTTCACCTCTCCAAACTCAGTGTTGTGAATCCACCATGAGTTTGAGGGGGGGTGTTAGAGTTATATTAGTGATGACCTTTGGTCTTTTACATTCTAGTCTTTTGGCATCCTCTTGTACTCATATATATGTTGGCTTTGGCCTCCCAATAATATTAAGTTGTTCTTCTCTCAACACAAGGGAGATGTTCAGAGTTGTGCTAATTACCGTGGAATTAAGCTGACGAGCCATATAATGAAGCTATGGGAGAGAGTCATTGAGCACCGCTTAAGAAGAATGACAAGCGTGACCAAAAATCAGTTTGGTTTCATGCCTAGGAGGTCGACCATGGAAGCCATTTTCTTGGTACGACAACTTATGGAGAGAAAGATGGAGCAAAAGAAGGACCTGCATATGGTCTTCGTTGACTTGGAGAAGGCCTACGATAAGATACCGCGGAATGTTATGTGGTGGGCCTTGAAGAAACACAAAGTCCCAGCAAAGTACATTACCCTCATCAAGGACATGTACGATAATGTTGTGACAAGTGTTCGAACAAGTGATGGCGATACTGATGACTTCCCGATTAAAATAGGACTGCACCAGGGGTCAGCTTTGAGCCCTTATCTTTTTGCTTTGGTGATGGATAAGGTCACAAGGGATATATAAGGAGATATCCCACGGTGTATGCTCTTTGCGATGATGTGGTGCTAGTCGACGATAGTCAGACGGGGGTCAATAGGAAGTTAGAGTTATGGAGACAAACCTTGGAATCGAAAGGTTTTACGCTTAGTAGAACTAAAACCGAGTACATGAGGTACGGTTCCAGCACTACCAGGCACGAGGAGGAGGTTGGCCTTGATGGACAGGAGGTGCCTCAGAAGGAACCTTTCAATATTTGGGGTTAATGTTGCAGAAGGATGGGGGTATTGATGAAGATTGAGCCATCGAATCAAAGCCGGATGGATGGCGCCAAACTTCTAGCATTCTCTGCGGCAAGAGAGTGCCACAAAAGCTAAAAGGCAAGTTCTATAGGACGGCGGTTCGGCCCGCAATGTTGTATGACGCTGCGTGTTGGCAGAATAAAAGGCGACATATTCAGTTAGGTGTGGCCAAGAGGGTGTGGCAGAGATGCGCATGTTGAGATGGATGTGTGGCCACACGAGGAAGGACCGTGTCCGGAATGATGATATACGAAATAGAGTTGGGGTAGCACCGACTGAAGAGAAGCTTGTCCAACATCGTCTGAAATGGTTTGGGCATATTCAGCGCAAGCCTCCAGAAGCTCCAGTGCATAGCGGACGGCTAAAGCGTGCTGATAATGTCAAGAGAGGTCGGGGTAGACTGAACTTGACATGAGAGGAATCAATAAAGAGAGATCTGGAGGATTGGAATATCACCAAAGAACTAGCCATTGAAAGGGGTGCGTGGAAGCTTGCTATCCATGTGCCAGAACCATGAGTTGGTCGCGAGATCTTATGGGTTTCTCCTCTAGCCTGCCCCAACTTGTTTGGGACTAAAGGCTTTGTTGTTGTTGTTGTTGTTGTTGTTGTTGTTGTTTTAGAAAGAATAGAGTTGTTATTTCTAAGTCACCCAAGAAATAACTATTTCTAATTCTAAGTCGACCAAGTAGTGTACAGCTTCAAAATGCGCAAGTGCTCGATTTCTATTGGATAAAAAATCAACTCTCAGGATCATCGACTCGGAAATAAGAATTTATAGTCCAACTTAAAAGACACTACCAATTACAGCACAAGCCCAACCCAGACGCAAACATTAACTGCTGCCCCCTCATTCCCCTCTCTACAACACCCTATACTCGCCGAATCCCTGTAAAGTTCTTTTGCGGAAATGCAGTGTTCCTGTAGCTATATCGCACATTTGTGCAAAACAGGCAGTTGTAACAGAACCATATGGCTGCATATGAGCTTAAGTTTTCAAGTTCCAACATTATGGATATAAAATAATTATTCATGAGCAAAGCGATATGATCGATAACATACTGCATCTTCCAGGTTCTATCAATAATATATTAGGAGGATATCATTGCAGTAGAAATAACATTCTACAAAACGATAAATTAAAGAGGATCGGGGAAATACCATAAGTTGGTACGTATAAGCAAGACCAGAAAATGCACTCAGAGTTTTTGTTGGAAAAGTGAGCGCCTTTTCATAATATGATATTGCTTTTTTATATTGCCTGTTGAAACAATAGTGTTAGTTGGGAAATAACATGATCTCTTTTTTAAAGACAATCAGAGCTAATAAAATGTACCAGTCATCCTAGTTATACTAATCCATGCACAACAAGAAACAAAATACCAATGATGAAGTTTATCCAAAAGAAAAGCTCCTATATGTGAGAATATGACAATATGTTAGGCACTATGTATGTGTTGTATATTAAGTAAATTATGGTAAGGTTGATAACTTCATTTTGGCTCTACAACAATACCACAGAATTAAAAGCACTCAAGCATAGTCAAGTAATAGCTCCAAAAATATTTTTCTCATTTATTTTGTAGATGGTAAGGCCATCTTTGGATTGTAGTAACTTTATGGGATTCCGATCCATTAGAATTTTAACTACAGATTGCCATTGGATCAAAGGAATGATGACACCCAAATTCTTATGGAATGGATTCCTATGCCTCAATTCCATAGGAATTTGAACATCCACTCCAACCTCTTTTTAAGACTCGACCGCTTAGGATCAAGACATTTTTCCTGAGTACAATTCAAATGACTATTCCTGTAGTTTTTTTATGTTTTATAATCCTCTGATTTACACTGCCAACCCTGTCAGATTGCTATATTTTTCCTATTCCGTGTTTCTCAATAGTGTGTTTCCGCAGTTTACAGAGCAACTGCTGATGTGTCAACTAAATACAACACTTCATTTTACATGTCCTTGCATTTTTCTGTCCACATGCATATAATGACACCCCAACTTGTTTGGGACTAAAGGCATTGTTGTTGTTGTTGTTGTTGTTGTTGTTGCATATAATGACAATGATCAATGAAGCATGTAAATGAGATTGGTCTTGGCAAGCCTCTAGTTCAGCTAGCATAAACAGGTTGAAAGACAGTAGATTTATAAACTAAAACATAACAATGGATGCAGCGTCTTCACTTACTTCAGTTTCCGCAGTGCGTGTCCAAGATTCACCATTGTTGGTTCCCACATTTCATTCGGGGACGATGAAGTATGAGTCAGTGTTAACTCAAACCACTGAACTGCATTTTGATACCTAAACATGAAACAAATAACATTATCAAGTCCCAAAGAGCAAAAAACACATAAAAATATCTGAAATTACTCTGTTACTTTCTATCCAACAAGATGAAATATCATAAGCCTGTTGATTGAAGAAGTGCATGAGAAAAAGGAAAACAATATTCGTCACAGATTATGTGTATGAAATTTCTTAAATCTAAATCTGTGTCCCACTTCAAACATGCTCTGCACATAAGACTCCGTGCTGAATCAAGAATTTTGTTCAAAATGCACGTAAAAGTATTCAAAAATTTCAATGGCCTACTTAAAAAAGCAATATCTACATAATGGGCAACATCATTAAGACTTTTAACAACTACTCCCTCCGCCCAAAAAAGCTTGTCCCTCAAATGGATGTATCTAGCACCAAGTTAGTGCTAGATACATCCAAGCACCAAGTTAGTGATACATCCATTTGAGGGACAAACTCGGGACAAGCTTTTTCAGACGGAGGGAATACTTGTTTTGTGTATCTCACGATGTCCCGGAGCTCTGTGATGAATGCAATTTTTTCCACTGCCTTAACATGACATTTTTGTAGTAAGCTTTAAGCCAGACGTTAGGGAAGCTGTTCTTGGGGCGAACTGTCTAGAGGTAAAGTGAAGTATTTGGTGGGTACATCATACTAGAATAAGAAAAGCCTTCAGAACAGAGAAGTTCTCTTACTCTTTCATATTATAAGCTACAACACCCAGCTCGTTATATATAAGTGGATCAGATGGACAAATGGACTTCGCTTGCATGAAGAACTGCAGCACAGAAACCAAATTGAATCAATAAGAAATGGCAACCAAAAAAACTTTGCTTATTGCAAACGAGCTTATAGAGGTAACTGCAAGCTAGCGGTGGCAGTAAATGGTGTCATGGAAGTAACAGTATCCTTTGTCGACTACAAGAATTTCAGATCTTAGATTTCAACTTAGGGGTTAAATCGGCAGAGCTGCTGAAATGAATGAAGCTCGAGCACGAGCAAAAATCAAATACATAGAGATTCCTCAATTCCCGGTTCAATATCCACCTGATTCAAATTCAACTTGCTTAAAATTTTGGGCATGAACTCACTACATTTATGAGGACATTATATTTAGTAGCCAGCAGGACAGATACTTTGCAGTTCCATTTTACAGTACCAGCCTCGCTACCTGCTTGGAGTCTACATACCCCATATACGAAAGAAAACAAGTATACAAGATCGCAAATATGGACAGCTTCGTTGTGTTTAAAGGGTAAGTATCATAAGGAACCCACCTTGAGTGTGAACTTTGTGGAAACCATGTGTGAATGTTAAAAAAATGTAGATAACAGGACCGCAAAGGAGCATCCATAGCCATATAAAATTTTCAAGTCAAGCTCATCATATGCACTCCCTCCGTTCACTATTATAAGATGTTTTAAGATTTTTCTAAAACGGATGTATGTAGACACGGATGTGGTGCTAGTTGACGATAGTCGGACGGGGGTAAATAGGAAGTTAGAGTTATGGAGACAAACCTTGGAATCGAAAGGGTTTAGGCTTAGTAGAACTAAAACCGAGTACATGATGTGCGGTTTCAGTACTACTAGGTGTGAGGAGGAGGTTAGCCTTGATGGCCAGGTGGTACCTCGGAAGGACACCTTTCGGTATTTGGGGTCAATGTTGCAGGAGGATGGGGTATTGATGAAGATGTGAACCATCGAATCAAAGCCGGATGGATGAAGTGGCGCCAAGCTTCGGCATTCTCTCGTGACAAGAGAGTGCCACAAAAGCTAAAAGGCAAGTTCTACAGACGGCGGTTCGACCCGCAATGTTGTATGGCGCGAGTGTTGGCCGACTAAAAGGAGACATGTTCAACAGCTTAGGTGTGGCGGAGATGCGTATGTTGAGATGGATGTGTGGCCACACGAGGAAGGATCGAGTCCGAATGATGATATACGAGATAGAGTTGGGGTAGCACCAATTGAGGAGAAGCTTGTCCAACATCGCTCGAGATGGTTTGGGCATATTCAGCGCAGCCTCGAAGCTCCGCAGCATAGCGGTCGGCTAAAGCGCGGAGAATGTCAAGAGAGGCGGGTCGACCGAATTTGACATGGGAGGAGTCCGTTAAGAGAGACTCAAGGATTGGAGTATCGACAAAGAGCGAGCTATGGGCGAGGTGCGTGGAGGCTTGCTATCCATGTGCCAGAGCCATGAGTTGGTTGCGAGATCTTACGGGTTTCACCTCTAGCCTACCCCAACTTGTTTGGGACTAAAGGCTTTGTTGTTGTTGTTGTTGTTGTTGTTGGATGTATGTAGACACGTTTTAGTGTGTTCGTTCACTCATTTCAATCTGTAGTCATATTGAAATATCCAAAACATCTTATAATAGTGAACGGAGGGAAGTAGAAGATGTGAAAAAGATCTTGTGCAAGAAAAAGGATGAATCAGTACTCATCCAAATAAAAAAATCTTCTTTCTAGTTTCCGAATGTGATCTTGATCTTGAAATTTGCCTGGAAACATAATACGGCCTCGCCTATATCTATAGACAATGATAAATGTTCTAAATTCCATACGTTTCAATGTAGGTTGCACTCCATTTGGGTTCCCAACTGATGCTTTCCCATGTTTAATGTTAGAAGTTTAAGTAAATAGTTCCGCTAGAAAATAATGCAAATACTAGTTACTCTAGAAATAGCAACTAGGGGAGAAAGCCGGTTCACAAACCAACTAATATATGTACTATATTTATGTGCCTATATGCATGCTGAAGAAGCTACAGCTTCAGAAAATAACACTCGTGTTCAGCTTACCCTCTCTGACTTCATCTCAAGTCCGGTTCTAACACTACAAATATAGATCTCATCGTGACAAGGACATATCAAGTGCAGCAAGCCAACTGATGCACAGAGTACACCTGTTGACTCTCAATCCATTGGATTCAGTAAAGATGAACAGGATCCATTGGCTGCTGCCATTTTTGCAACAAGAACTTTCTTATCAAAATCAACCAGCTGTTCATCTTGTTAGGATTTGGTTGTCATCATACTTGCAAAAGAAACCTTGTATTTAATCTAACAGGATCCACAGTCCAACTTATCTAAGTTTCACCTAGAACTTTGACGAAATTGAGATGAGGTGGACCGCAGGTTGAGTTTCATGAAATACAAGGTTCATTTTGCAAATATGACAATAGCGCCCATATCTTCTCCATCCAACAGGTGAAGAGTCACAGGTGGGCCCAGTGCACAAGTTAGGTCTGTGCACTAGATATGATCTCTCACCATGAGCTACAACAAGTATCATTTCCTTGAACAATATGATCGCTCACTTTCTGTCAGCATGCCAAGAATCCACATTGATGTATTTGACCAACAGCTATCAGCACTTGAAATCTCCATTTGCCTAAATGTATTTTTCCAACAATTATCGGCATTAAACCCTACAGCTTCCGTGAAACTATGAAAGTACTCCCTCCATCCCAAAATTCTTGTCTTAGATTTGTCTAAATACGGATGTATCAAGTCACGTTTTAGTACTAGGTATATCCGTATCTAGACAAATCTAAGACAAGAATTTTGGGACGGAGGGAGTATCAATGTAAATGGGAAAATATTAGGGCAGAAACGGTAGCTCAAGGTGTGTTTCTCTGTTACAGTAGAGTTTTGCAAGCAAATTTAAACTACTAAGCGACCTCAAGTATACCTGCTCCGCAAGTTTGAAATTATGCATTCGCACGTATTGCATACCCATGTATAAAGTTGGGAGATGACATCTGAAATGTAAATTAAAATGAAAGTAGTAAGATAGAAGCTACAAAAACAAGTACAGTGTAGATTACTAAGCAAAATAAGAGATACTTAGAGGATCCGCATGCTACTGCCTATAAATTAGACTCTAAAGCATACAAATTAGCTTTTGCTCTATGTACCTCTCCTAGCTTCTCTAGCCACATCCATTAACACCACCTATAGGTCCTAAGGAGTCAGATAACAATTCATAAATTATATTTAGCATTAGGTGCCAAGCTTAGCGATGGTGCTAAGGTTTTTATCTTAGCGTCTATCACATCCCTTAGCACTAGTGATAGCCAATTTCTCTCACTTCTAGCGTTTTCTAGTGTCTACGGAAGTAGGGATGCAGATGCTCTTATACCCCAAAATAAAAGGTAGGAACTAACGAACAATTCTCATAATCAATATCTAGATAGCATTGTGATTAAGAAATATAGAAGAGCTTGTCACATGTGCCGCAATTTTTTTTCATGATTTCAGAATAAAAAAGACAAAAACATCCATGGCATAATTAAACAGATGAGAGAAGTTCAACACGGTCTGCAGTTGAGTACTCAAAATACAAGATGAACTGTGTGAATAATCACTACTTGTATTGTACTCCCTCCGTCCCAAATTACTTGTCGCAGAAATGGATGTATCTAGACGTATTTTTAGTTCTAGACACATCCATTTCTACGACAAGTAATTCAGGATGAAGGGAGTATGAGATAATAAATGGTGGCATGTTGCCTAGCCGAAGCCAAGAATAGCAAGTTGACACGAAAGTATAAAAAATTCAACCAAAGTAGAATAATATTGTTCCATGGAGTACAGCAGAATAAGAGGGGGGAAATACTTGATCTTTAGATCAGCAGTTAGTTTGGAAGGTCAAATAAAAATAAAGGGGTTACTGACCCAGGAAATAGTCTAGCTGCTGTCCTAAATGCAGCCATTGCCTGGTCACCCTCCTCTTGAGCAGCATAAGCAATACCAGTACCAAACCAAGCAGGAGGGAATGTGCCATCTAACCCTGTAGCTTTGCTGATAGGAAACACATATATTAGTGTAGAGTACATTTGGCAACTTTGAGGGCACAATTGAATAGCCCAAAACATATCCTGAATTATCTGAAGAAATGGGAGCATTGTGTCTATTCTTCTAACCAAGAAAAACAAGAGAAAGAACAAAGAAAGTGACAGAGTTCTTCCAGCCATAAAAAATAGCAATTACTATCATGTTTCCACACTAAGAGTGCAGAGTGAAAAAAATGAAGAATAAAAAAGATTCAAATGAAGACAGTGATGACAGCTTTACAGTACAATATGCTTACCCAAAGTATCTCCTTGCTTGATCATACTTCTTAATGCAGTAGTAATAGCACCCCACAGCAAACCAGGAAATAGCTCTGCAGATGGTTCAGAAAATAAATTAGAAATATATGCTTTACACATGGTTGACTGCAAGCTACCAGTATAATATATCTTCTTGTTTGAGATACTGTAGGAAGATGCATATATTGTATAAGAATGTCATTATATGGCTCAAACTGTTTGATACACAAATGAACTGCTGAGTTTGTCTTATGGGATCATGTAGAACAAATTATAATATATAATTGCTCGGTCAATTATTAAGGTAGACACTCACTTTTGAGGATAGTCCTTCACTAAATTGCATGACAAGAGATAAAGATCATTGGAATGCCCAAGCTCCATAGCAGCAGCCAAATGCACTAATGTGCATTTTAAATGGAACGGATCCCTTTCAAGTAAACTGAGAGAAACATTATCATAAGAATGTTAAATCAACGTTAGTCAAGGAAACAAAAATGAAACAGGAATGTTACCAACTTACACAGATGTGAGCTCAAAACATTTTTGGTATTCTCCACTCTGATGGTAGTATTCAGCTTTGCAAGCCAAAACATCGATGTTATTTTTCATCATTTGACCAGAACTTGGAGAAATACTGCAAGATTCGCGTTCAAGTTCCTTGAATTTTGCTTCCACTACATATTCTTTTTCATGCTACAAGGCAGTAAAAGAATCCAAGACCAACAAAAATGTCAATAAAGACGTAAAGATTGGTTGTATATTCAGGTGCAATGTATAGCATGGTAGAATTATTCAGCTGGATACCTTCCTAATCAAACATGAGTAGAATGCTGACAGCCACCCGTCTTCTTTCCCGAATTTCAGAGAGGCCAATAACTCAGATTCTGAAATATAGTGCAGCGTCATACTTTGGATTCAATAAGGTGAGAACTAAGAGGAAATTGCAGGTAAATTTTGTTCTTCTATAAACTAGCCAAATGACGACAGTAGACATAAGATGATCAACAGACATATCCCAAAGGATGCACTTGACACTTAACAGACAGAAGAATGGACCGATTTTGTCAACCTTATCTAGTTAATACATATCCGGCATTTTCCAGCCCATACATACTTACAATGATGAGAGCGCTGAGTGCACAACTTTACCAAAAGAAAAAATAATGCAAACAAGTATCAAATGAATGCAGTCCATATTTGAAAAGCAATGCAAGACAACATTCACAACATAAGCAAATATTACAACAAATGCACTACTTATTTGCAAAGAATGCAAGACATAACTATAGCATGCATGATATAAGCAAACCTCAAGATAGACCCCAAAACAAGAACGAAAAGGCTGAACTTTCAAAGCTTACCTTCCTCGCACGTTAACATGTAGTTATCAACAAGGCATTCAAGAGCCTAACAAGGATATTACAAAACAGTTAGGATCATACCAAAATGAAAATAACATACAACACCAAATTTCAATAGATGATGTTTTGCGCTGCTGGAAAGATCAATAACAGATTAGGATGTAACAGAATTATTTTGTTATCATTCACGACAACAAGTTGCAGAATTATACAACTATGACCCACCGCCCACGTCCATGATATTCTGAAATCAGCTTCAGGGCATAGATGGTTGGGTAATTGTCCTACGGCATTTTACTTGCAATGCTAGAAAGCGCATCGTCCCTAGGGCCATAGCTGACTCAGCGCATCAAGCCCATAAGAAGGTTCAGATACCCAACTAGACATGTTAAGGCAAGAGCAAAACCCATAGAATGGTGAAAAAATTCAGGTTCATGGCATGTACTCGTAGATATAGAATTTGGCATTGAAATACAATTAAGGTACAGGTAATTTTTTTCATACGTGGTATTAATTATAAGGGACAATTCATTTAATCAACAAAGCTAACAAGCATCAGAATATCTTATCTTTATGGAGTCAGATGATTCTTCTCACCTCATAACATAACGGATCAACTTTAACTGCTGCCTTGTACCTGACATAACAGCAGACAGAGTCACTACATCTGCTTAACCAAACTATCACTCAACTTGAAAGGTGCACAAAAAAGAAAAACTTGAAAGAAATGAATCGCCAATAACTCTGAACACACTGAAGCTGGTAATACTGTTTTGGAATATACACAAGCAGTTTAATTAAGGGGGGGAAATGGAAGTTGCTGAATTCACCATTGCCGAGCAAGATCACGATTATCCAGTGCTTCATACGCCTTGCCACGTAAGAAACATATAGCTGATTTGATCTGGAAAAGCGCGAGTCAAAACAACAAGAAACCGTGAAAGCAATTATTCAGAGAGAAATATAAGAGAAGTCACACATTGATCTCGTGATCTTCTGCGTCCTTATCAAAATAGATGTCACTGCCATCATCCTGATCAAGAACATTGCCATGTTCGTCAACTTTGGCATCACCAAGCATCATCAGACACTGGTGCCATTCTTTCAATTCCTCCTGACCAATAAAGACAATGTGAGCCATACAGCAGATGAAAACATAAAGAGCAAATCATGTCGCTAAGTTAATAAACTAAAATGATGAAGAAAAAAACATCAAAAGACTTTATCTTTCTATAACAGACAAGAAAGCATTGTTTATAAATCATAAATTAGACAATGTTTTACAAGATCGTGAAGCTTAAGTGCATTCATGGTGCCAGAATTTGGAGAAATAAATTTGACTAAATGACTAATTACAAGGAGGTCTTTCGATCTTTTCCCCATAGCCAATCCAATTTCCATCCAAAGTTGCAGGGAGGAAGATCACTCAAGAGTTAAAAACGCATTAGGGATTCTATACAAGCCAGAAACAAAACCACTAGATGTAGCCACTAGGGGAGCACCTGTGTAACAGAATGCCCAAACAGACTCAAAACACCTCCAGCAGAAAGCAGAACAGACGAATTTCACAGAATGCTTGAAAATGCCCGCGAGATATTAGACCGAAAAACTACCTAGGTGCGCCTGACAAAATTTCAGGTCAAACAAACTACGGGTAAGAAAGCCCGAACGCGCGGACACGCCCATCCGAAAAGAAAAAGGAAAACAGGGGAAGGGGAAACTGGATTTAATCGTGACGCACGCAACGCGTTCGACGAAATGCGGGAGCGGAAAAAGAAAGGGGGAGGGGGAGTGGCGAGTGGGGCTCACGAGGCACTTGGCGGCGAGGAACCGGAAGCGCAGGTCGCGGAGGAGGCGGGAGTTGTTGAGCACGTGGAGCGCGCGGCGGAAGTGGCGGCCGAGGAAGAGCGCCTGCGCGAGCATGTAGACGTCGGCGGGGTCGCCCGTGGCCGCGGCCACCTTGTCGGCGAGGAAGATGGCGGACGTGTAGAGGTGCTTCCCGACGCTGTCCCGCACCACCCCGCGCAGCCGCTCCAGCGCCTCCTCCCTCATGTCCGCCTCGCCCTCTCTCCTCCTCCGCTTGAGATTCGGCGCTGCGCCTGTGGCCGGGGCTCGGGATGGGGGCGCGGCTGCGGGGGAGGAGGGAGGGAAACCGAATTTTGTATCCAACATTCGAACTAGGGTTCGCAAGTGTGGTTCCTTAAAAGAGAATGAAGGATTTGATCCTGAAAAGAAAGAAAATGAAGAATTCCTATTTATTTTTTGATGAATGAAGGCGGAAGAAAGAAAAGAAAGAGATCTACGGGAACGGTCGGAAGCGCCGCGGGTTTGCGTGACGACGTCAGATCCGGATGGATTCGTTCCTCGTCGATTTAAACTTGAAGTAAATTTGAGCAATTTTGATGAAGGAGCAGTTTGAGCAAGAAGGGAAAACTTGTGTGTCTTTTTGAAACGGCTACGGGACTTGGATATAATCTTGTTTAAATAAGAAGTCTGATGTAGGTATTTTTTCAAAAGACTTTCGATCTACATTCATCAAGCATCATGGCATATATAGAACATAGAAAAATAAAACAGAAAGATGACCACGCACACGGCGGCCGCTCGTACCTGCACCCAGCGTGCTAGGGTTTCTCCTGCCTCCTGCAGGCGCCGTCTTAGAAACATGGAGGCACAATGGATCCCGGCTCTTGCCGGCAGGAAGGCTCTATTTTTTTATGTTTTTTTTTTACTTTTGTTAGGGTTTATGTCCCGCTCAGAGACGCCAGGCGGCGGCTCTCTATAGAGAATAAGGTCCTCATAAGGTCCTCCCCGTCTAGCCCCTGTTTCGGTGGTGTTTCTAGCATCGTCAGAGGGCGTGTGGAGGTTTATCTCCGACGAATTTCGTGGGATTCGGTCGGCATTCGTCTTCGGTGGTTCCACGTGGATCCGGTCTTCGTTCGTCTGTGTTTGTGTGCCTACGGGTTAGATCTTTTCGTTCTACGCTTCTCTTCATCGACGTCGGTTGTTGCCCCGGTGCGCTGATCATATGGGGCCTTACACGATGATTTCTCGGCTGTCTACTACAATAAGGCTTGTCCGACTCCGATGAGGGAGGGCGGTGACAGTGACGCGCCTTCGGCTCGCTCCAATGCTTGTAGTCGATGCTAGGTGGTCTGCGGACCTAGATGTTTTTTTACTTCTGGTGTTCTTTGCACTAACTTGACAGTTAATGAATAGATCGAAAAAAATTTGCAAAAAATAAGAAAATAAAATTTGCATCGTGTGTAGACCACCTAGCGACAATTGCAAGCCCTGGAGTGAGCCGAATGCACAACATCGTCATCGCGCTGCCTCACCGGAGTCGAGCAAACCTTCTTATACTAAATAGTCGTGGAGTCATCATGTTAAGACCTCAAAGGACCAGCACGCCAGAACAGCAACCGTCGCCGACGAAGAGAAGCGTACGTCAAAAGGATCAAACTTGTATGCACACAAATGAAGATTAGAACCAAGCAGATCCACCGAACACAAACACCGTTTGAGTCCCGCGAAATCAGTTAGAGACACACCTCCACACGCACTCCAATGATGTTAGACACACCGTTTGGGGCAGGGACAGGGAAGAACATTATTCCATCTTCAAAAACTGTCGTCATCTCATCTTTCTGAACAAGACACGAATCCTAAACAAACTAATAAAAACACCTAAAAACCTTAGCAGGAGCATTCCCACCGCACCTCTATGACCCTAAGGCCCACATGAGACGAGCCAAATCAAGAATGGCGCAAGCGGGAGCCCTAGTGTGGAAGTCGCTCCTGGGAGGAGCAAGGAGGAAAACATTACATGTCGCTTAAGTTTGATCAGTTTATAAAGAAAAACAGATTGGAAACATTAACAAACTAAGGGACAATGTGTCACACCCCGATCTCGATCGGAGGCTGATCCAGAGTAGGTGGAGTAGCCGGAAGAGGGGATGAGTTGCGTGAGGGAGGGATGAGCAGAGAGAACAGGTTAGGTGAGGATTTCAGATTCAGTTTTCACAGCCTGTCCAACACACGCGCCCACCCTGGGCTTAAGTACACGATGCACGCACGCTGCCTCTGGCCAGCTGGCCTTACAAGTGGACCCAACGCACTCACTACACATGGACCTGGTCCCTGGTAGTCACACGGCGGTGGTACACTCTGCCGTTGTGACATTCTCCCCTTCTTGAGACTGAGCCTCCTCTCGCATTGCTTCTTCTTCCCAGATGGCGCTTGAGGGTATCGCTGCCGAGCACTTCATAATCTTCCCAGGTAGTTGATGGTGGTGTTGTGTCCCAAGCCACTTGTATCTGGATCACAGGTGCATCGCCGCGCTTCGACAATTTTCTATTCAGAATCTTCACTAGCATTGTGTCGACGATCGTCAGATCAGTGGTAGCAGGCAATTCTGAGAAAACTGGACTGTAGTTTGGTGTAAACGGCTTCAGCTGTGACACATGAAAGACCGGGTGAATTCGGCTGTCCGTTGGCAGATCCAACTTGTAGGCCGCCGGGCCAATCTTGGTGAGGATCGGAAAGGGCCCGAAGAACTTGAACGCCAACTTGGGGCATGGGAGACTGGCCACTGATTTCTGCACATAGGGTTGCAGTTTCAAAAGAACTTGCTCCCCCACCTGGAAACTGTGCTCGGTTCGCTTCAAGTCTGCAAATTTCTTGTACTTTGTTTGAGCCCGTGTCAGTTGAGCTCTAAGGTTGTCCTTGTGAATTGCCCAGTCCCAGTGCTCGCCGTCTGGCATGGTGGGAGGGGCTGCTGGCCATGCCACCATGTTCCCCTCATTTGCTTCAACACCATACAGAGCCTTGAAAGGAGAACATCCCAGCGAGGAATGGAAGGAGGAATTGTACCAGAACTCGGCTGCAGGCAGCCAGCGACGCCATTGCTGTGGAGTGTCATGGACAGCGCAGCGCAGGTACATTTCCATGCACTGGTTGACGCGCTCACTTTGTCCGTCCGTCTGCGGGTGGTAGGCTGTGGAGTAGAGGAGCTTGGTGCGCTGCTGCCAAGAGCTCAGCGCCAGAGCACGCTGGTGAACACCTTGTCGCGATCGGAGACGATGGAGGAGGGTATGCTGCGGAGTTTGACGATGTTGTCCCAGAACGCCTTGGCCACCCGCGCGGCTGTGAACGGATGCCGCAAGGGAACAAAGTGCGCAAACTTGGTGAATCAATCGACCACCACCATGATCGTATCATGACCTTCAGATTTGGGTAATCCCTCGACGAAATCCATCGTCAGGTCTTGCCATGGTGCCGAAGGGATGGGCAGGGGTGCCAACTTGCCCGCGGGCTTGTGCAGCTCGTGCTTGGCCTGCTGGCCGACTTGGCACTGCCGTACATAGTCGTCGACAGCCAGCTTCAGCCCCTTCCACTCGAAGAGCTTTTTGATGCGGTGGTAGGTGGCCGTTGCGCCGGAATGCCCTCCAATTGCGCTGTCATGCATGGCGCTGATCAGCTTGGTACGGAGAGCTGTGTTGGCTCCAATCCACAGCCGCCCGTTCGCGGATTACCTCGCGGTATGATTCGTACCGGCGTCGTCAGGCTGTGCGAGGCGAGCCGCCGCAGTGTTCTGGCGCGAGATCCGTTGCATAGGAGTTGGCCACCTCCTGGATCCACGCCGGCTGGCAGAGGGACAGAGCGTTGGCGCTGAAATGGCTGCCCACATAGGACAGTGCATCCGCGGCGCCGTTGTCGATGCCGCGCTTGTACTGAAAATTGAACTGCAATCCGACGAGCTTGGACATGGCTCGACGCTGGACATCGGTTGCGAGCTGCTGATCACCGAGCGTGCATAGGCTCTTATGGTCCGTGAGGATAGTAAATGGTCCGCGTTGTAGATATGAGCGCCATTTGTCCACCGCCATCATCACGGCCAAGAATTCCTTCTCATATGTCGAAAGCTTCTAATTCTTCACGCCCAGCGCCTTGCTGTAATAAGCAATGGGGTGGCCTTCTTGGACGAAAGCATCGCCCGATGCTCGTGGTCGCAAGCATCTGTCTCGATGGAGAATGGCTTGTCGAAATCGGGAAGTGCCAGCACGGGCGTGGTCACCATCGCCTTCTTGAGCGTCTCGAACGCGAGTTGTGCGGACTTAGGCCACGCGAAGCCCTTCTTGGTGAGCTGCTGCGTGAGGGGCTTTGCGATGATCCCATAATGGGGGACGAACTTGCGGTAGTAGCCAGTAAGTCCCAAGAATCCGCGGAGCTCAGTGGCGTTGGCTGGCGTGGGCCACTGTGCCATGGCATCTGTCTTCTCCGGGTCGGTAGCCACGCCCTGCTTGGAGATGATGTGCCCCAGGTAGTCGATGTGGTCCTGGGCAAACGAGCACTTGGACAACTTGGCGTCTGGTGATGCTCATGAGCGAGTTGAGGACGAGGCGGAGGTGCTCGATGTGTTCTTCCAGGGTCTCACTGAAAACGAGAATGTCGTCAAGGAATATGATGACAAACTTACGCGCATACTTGGCGAAGATGGCATTCATCAGGCACTGAAATGTTGCCGGGGCATTGGTTAACCCGAACGGCATGACGCGAAACTGAAAATGGCCGTGGTGCGTCTTGAACGCGGTCTTGTGTTCGTCCTCCTCACGCATGCGAATTTGATGGTACCCTGCTCGCAGGTCCAGTTTGGAGAAGTAGGCGGAGCCGGCCAGTTCATCCAGGAGCTCATCGACGATCGGCAAGGGAAACTTGTTTTTCACCGTGACGTCATTGAGGCGTCTGTAGTCGACGCAGAATCTCCAGGTGCCGTCCTTCTTCTTCACGAGCAGCACCGGCGCGGTGTACGGGCTGGCGGAATGAGTGATCACGCCGGCATCAAGCATCTCTTTAACTTGCCGCTCAATTTCGTCCTTCTGGAGAGGTGAGTAATGGTACGGACGAGCGTTCGTTGGCTGCGCCCCGTCCTCCAGGGGAACTGCATGGTCATACTGTCGATGCGGAGGGAGGCCCTTTGGCGCGGCGAAGACATCGGTGAACTCCTCCAGAAGATCGCTGATTGGTGTCAGGGATGGCTTGCGAGACTTGGGTGCCGCTGATTGCATCTCGACCATGGCCATGGACCATATGTCATTGCCGGTGATGAGCTTGCAGAGCTCGGCTGGTTGCACTGCGGCAAGAGTGGTCGTCGTCTTGGGTCGAACACCTTGGAGAGTCACCATTTCGCCGTTGTGGACGAATGAGATGAACTTGTCCTGCCAGTGGCATGTCATAGGGCTGTGCTTGGCCAGCCAGTCCATGCCGAGAATGCCTTCATACGCACCGGTGTCGAGCTCGTACATGGGCGTGGAGAACGTGTGCCCTTGCATCCACCATTTGAGCTCTGGAACTTGACGCGAGCAGCTGAGGCGATCCCCGTTGGCCACACGCACCTCGAGTGGCGCGATCTCCTGGGTGGGTGCGCCAACCCCGCCCACGGCGATTTGTTGACAAAGCTATGCGTCCGCCGAGTCGAGCAGCAAAGAAGATGACCTGGTTGCCCACCAGGGCCCGAAGGCGGATGGTACTGGGTGCCTCAAAGCCGTCCAATGCGTGCGCGAAGATTGTACAGCACTCTGGTGGCGGAACTGGTTGCTCCGGTCGCCGAAAGCAGGTCGAAAAGCGGACGGTGTCGTCGGAGAGCACTTCTCCATAGGCTCCCACTTGATCGTGAGCGATTCGCTGTTAGCTCTGGCGATGCTCACGGTTGTACCGATCGCCACACTTGAAGCAGAGACCGTTGGCGCGACGAAATTCCTTCGATTGTTGTTGGGTTGTTGACGCGTGCCGCTCGTATGCTGGCCGGGGTGTCTTGGCGGCGACCTTGAGGTTGTGGGCGTGGACGCGCCCGTGGTGTGTTCAACTCCTCCTCTTGAATCCGTGCCAGGATCGACGCCCGGGTGATGCTTGTCGGTGCCTGGAGTCGAACTGCCGCTCGCAGCTCGTCCTTGAGCCCCAAAAGGAACTGGGTAACGAAGAACTTGGTGGAGAGCGACGGTTCGAGCGCGAGCAGATGATACATGTGTGTGTCGAACGTCTGGCGGTATTCGCCCACGATGCCGCTCTGACGCAACTGGAGGAGCTTGTGCATCTCGAGCTCAAACTCGTCGACGCCGAACTCCTTGGTGATCGCAGCGCAGAACGCCTCCCATGCCAGGCCGCTATGTGTTTGTCGAAATGCTTGCAGCCAGTGCGCCGCCTGCCCCTCGATGTACAACGTCGCCGTGGTCACCCATGTGGACGGTGGGACGCGGTATAGGTCGAAGTAGGCGCGGCAACGGTCCAACCACAAGTAGGGGGCGCTGCCGTCGAACCGGGGGAAGTCGTGCTTAGAGGGCTTGATGTAGCCGTCGGTATGCTGGTGGTGACGCATCTCTGCTGGTTGGTGATGTGGCGTATGCAGGAGCGGGGGTCGCTGGTCCTCGAGGCGAGGGGATGGCGGTGGCCCTTGTGGATGATGCTGTGGGTTGGGAGCAGGGCGCAGGGGTGGTGGTGGTGGTGGTGGCGGAAAGGGGTTGGTGACGGTGGCGGATCCCGATCCGCGCGGCGACGGCGACCGCTTGAGCGCCTTGCGCGTGTCGTCGACGTCGGCTTGGGTGAGATCCACTTGCTTGGAGAGAGCCCACAGATCTTGCGAAACTTGAGCGTTGAAGGCGGCCTGAGCTTCAAGTCGCTTGTCACTGTCGACCTTCTGCTTGTCGAGGCGGGAGATGATGCTCTCCATGAGGGACTTGAGAGTGCTTGTGTTGTCGTCCATGGCGGACAGCAGCTGTCGCGTCTGGACGGAGGGCTTGGAAGGTGCCGTTGCTCCTCTCCGAACCGATCAAACCCCACCGGGGATTTTGGGCGAGTCGCCGGAGCAAGTCGCACCCGTGGTGGTGGGTGTTACAGATCGAGGCCAGGAGGATCTCGGAGCAGCGGAGAAATTTTTTTGGGTAGGATTCGGTGGCTCTCATAACCAAGTGTCACACCCCGATCTCGATCGGAGGCCGATCCAGAGTAGGTGGAGTAGCCGGAAGAGGGGATGAGTTGCGTGAGGGAGGGGATGAGCAGAGAGAACATGTTAGGTGAGGATTTCAGATTCAGTTTTCACAGCCTGTCCAACACACGCGCCCACCCTGGGCTTAAGTACACGACACACGCACGCAGCCTCTGGCCAGCTGGCCTTACAAGTGGACCCAACGCACTCGCTACACATGGACCTGGTCCCTGGTAGTCACACGGCGGTGGTACACTCTGCCGTTGTGACACAATGCATTTTGCCGAGGAAAGAACACAAAAAACAACAAAAACGAAATACATGATTATGCCACAACGTTGCACTAGCAATCAAAGGACCATCACGGCTTCAAAGGGGCGTATTTTCCCCACCAAAATTGATGTTTTAGTACACATTTTCTTTTGCTGAGGCTGCCTGCACGTCTTTTCCTTCCGCAATGGCTCCTTTGAGAGAATTCATGCGGCTCTAGGAAACGCCTACAAAGCCTGTCGTGGACACAACGTCCATTTCTACAAGATAAACCAACACCCAAAAGTAGTAACATTCAGCCGTTCAGGCCGATCAACCACCAATCCAAAACACATTTCCGACCAAGAGCTCAAACCAATGTTAAGCACACAAACAAATAAAAAAATTACATCAGTGAAAAACCCAAACAAGCAAACAGATAAAACTCTAGGAGAAAGGAAGACGCAAACAAGAGCGATCTTTACCTCTACTACTTAAAAAGAACGTAAGGTTTCCTTTTCATGTATATGATAATTAACCACCTTAATTTACTTACTTTCTGAACCAATTTCACTTTAATTTACTTACCAAACTTCTAATCAAAGTATAAGGTAATTGACAGGCAGAATTTGATGAACATTTATTTACATAATCGAATTATTATTGACAGGTAAATCACAAGCTAACGTACTAGAATATTTATATCTCGTTGTAGAGAAGCCGCCTTTTTATTCCACTGGAACAATGCATGCGCGTTGTAACGAGATATATCTCGGTCCATGCCCTAATTTTCCATATCTCGGTCCCACAGAAACTATCCCATCCGGACCCACCAAGATAACCAGTACCATTGCCACTGCCAAAGCCTAGCAATTCGGTTTGACCAAAAAGGATCTCGGTCCCACCGAGATGGCTTGACCAGGTTTTTGTGATGACATTGTTTCACTCCGGAATCACCGAGTTGAACTAATCAGAATTTCCGAGACTGAGTTCTGCCCTAGCCATTGCACTTCAGTCCCACCGGAAAGCCTAACGTTCATATCTTTTACGCTAATCGGTCTCACCGAGTTTTACGTTCGGTCTCACCAATTTGGGTTAAAAGGGTGTAATGGTTGGATTTTGGGTGAAGGCTATTTATACCCTACACTCCCCACTTACTCTCTAAGAGAGCCATCAGAATGAAACACAATTTCCACTATTCGTTTTCTGAGAGAGAACCACCTACTCAATTGTATGCAAGCAAGGAAGACACCAGAAGAACTAAGGTACGTTTTGAACGAAAGTTCAATGCCAATGGATTTGAGTGGGAAGAAGATCAATATCCCAAGACAAAGTTTATTCCTCAATAAGAGAAGTATGATCCTACTTCCTTCAAGGGGGCACAAGCTCAAGACGATCTTCCACCACAAGACCACAAGCTAAAAGGCAAGGATAAGCTTCAAGAAGAGATTGACTCATTTGAAGAACCACCTCAAGCTTTGGTTAAGTGGGTTCCTAAGGTGTAGGATCGAAAGTATGTCTAGAGGGCGGCGTGATTAGACTACTTGACCAAATAAAAATCTAGCCTTTTCCCAATTTTAGTCCTTGGCAGATTTTAGCAACTTAGCACGATTCAAGCAATTTTAACACAATTCAAGCAAGCATGCAAAGAGTATATGAGCAGCAGAAAGTAAAGCATGCAACTTGCAAGAATTTAAAGGGAAGGGTTTGGAGAGTGCAAACGCAATAGGAGACACGGATGTTTTTGTCGTGGTTCCGATAGGTGGTGCTATCGTACATCCACGTTGATAGAGACTTCAACCCACGAATGGTAACGGCTGCGCGAGTCCACGGAGGGCTCCACCCACGAAGAAGCAACCTTGTCTATCCCACCATGGTCGTCGCCCGTGAAGGACTTGCCCCACTAGGGTAGATCTTCACGAAGTAGGCAATCTCCTTGCCCTTACAAACTCCTTGGTTCAACTCCACAATCTTGTCGGAGGCTCCTAAGTGACACCTAGTCAATCTAGGAGACACCACTCTCCAAGAAGTAACAAATGGTATGTTGATGATGAACTCCTTGCTCTTGTGCTTCAAATGATAGTCTCCCCAACACTCAACTCTCTCTCATAGGATTTGGATTTGGTGGAAAGAAGATTTGAGTGGAAAGCAACTTGGGGAAGGCTAGAGATCAAGATTCATATGGTAGGAATGGAATATCTTGGTCTCAACACAAGTGTAGGTGGTTCTCTCTCAGAAAATGTAGGTTGGAAGTGTAGGCATGTTCCGATGGCTCTCTCCACGAATGAAGAGTGGGTGGAGGGGTATATATAGCCTCCACACAAAATCTAACCGTTACACACAAATTACCAATCTCGGTGGGACCGAATCGTCAAACTCGGTCGGACCGATTTAGCAATTAATGTGACCATTAGGGTTTTCGTTGGGACCGACATGCAACTCAGTAGGACCAATATGGTTAGGGTTAGGGCATAACGTAATCTCGGTGAGACCAATTACACAAACTCGGTGGGACTGATTTTGGTAATAAGCTAACCAGAGAGTTGGCCAGGCAAACTCGATGGGACCGATTCGCTCATCTCGGTTAGACCGAAATGTTACGAAAGGGAAACAAAGAGTTTGCATTGCAATCTTGGTGGGACCGATCGCTCATCTCGGTTGGACTGAAACGTTATGAAGGGAAATAGAGAGATTACAATCCCATCTCGGTGAGACCGAGATCCCTATCGGTGAGACCGATTTGCCTAGCGTTTGTGGCAGTGGCTATGCCATCTGAACTCGGTGGCGTCGGATAGGTAGAATCGATGGGGCCGAGTTGGACTTTTGGTTAGGTCATATGTGGTTATGAGAAAGTAGCTGAGGGCTTTGCAGGATATCACTAAGCATTTTGAGCAAGTAAGTCATTAAGTAACACCTCACCCCTTCTTGATAGTATTAGCTTTTCCTATAGACTCAATGTGATCTGGAATCACTAAAATAGAAAATGTAGAGTCTTGTGCTTTGAGCTTGAGCCAATCCTTTGTCCTTAGCATTTTGAGGGATCCACTTTTCTCATTCATGCCATGCCAATCATTGAGCTTTCCTGAAATATTTATCTTGAAGTAGCATTAGCTCAATGAGCTATATGTTGTTAGGAATTACCAAAACCACCCAGGGATAGTTGCACTTTCAATCTCCCCCTTTTTGGTAATTGATGACAACATATAGATCAAAGCTTCGACAAATGATAATAAGATTGAAAAACATCGTCCCTTTGAGAAGTATGTGAAAAGTAAGAGCTCCCCCTAAATTTGTGCATTATTTAAAATTTGCTTTGGACTGCAAATGCACAATGAGTTAGGATCATGAGTCACTCTTCCATGTCACATACATCTTGGTGGAGCGCTCAAAATGATAATAATTAAATGCATACACTCATCACCAAGCAAAGTGAATGATCATGTGAGGATATAAGAGATAATACCATCCAACAAGCATTAATGTAGCATAGCATATGATCAAACACATGATCATCCAAGTATCTCACAAAAGCATAAAGCACAAGCACACAAATAACGAAGTTCAACCACCAAAAAGACAAGAGAGACCAAAAGCAACACACACTCTCAAAGCCTATGATCTATACATTTTTCTCCCCCTTTGGCAACAAGTTACCAAAAGTTCAAAAAAAATGCATAGTGCTAAGCGACTCTCAGGCTTGGTCTTCATGTGATGGTGTAGAGATGGCTCCTTGGACGAAGACTGCTGTTGATGTAGATGGAGCAGGTGGAGTGGATGCTGGAGCTGGATGCATTGAAGCTGTAGCTGGTGTAGATGATGTAGCTCTGGGGTCTGTAACAGGCACTGCAACAGATCTTTGTCCTCTGGGCACTCTAGCAAGAGCGTAGTTGACTTGCCCTTCTTCTCCTCCACATCCTCCTGAAGTTTCTCAACTGCAGTTTGGATCTCAGTCACTTTGACATCAAGAGCATAAAACTTCTGCTCTATGATTCTCTCCAAGCTCTCCTTGTTTTGAGTCAGGGTGGCCAAGCCCTTCTCAATCCTCAAGGTGGAGGCAATCAAGTAGCCAAGCTGATCTTGCTTGCTCTTCAGGAAAATCTGAGATGCCTCTTCAGCTGTTGGCATCTTTGCAGCCTTCGCAGCCCTTGCCTTCTCTTTCTTCTCTTGTGCTTGCATAGATGATGGTTCATTTTCATCCATCACAATGGTGTTGTCCTCAAAGTCAGGGTAGATGGGCAGGTGCTCCTTGTCCAAAAGATATGTGCCAGTGCCCATCTTGGAGTTTATAAGCTCGTGAATGTGTGGGGCATACCCACAACTCCTCTTCTGATCAGCAACAGTCCTTTTGATTGTTTCCACAATCAGGCTCATGACTTTGAACTTCTAAGGCACATCAAATATATGCAGCAAGTTAATTGCATGGCCTCTGATCATCTTGTGATCACCTAACTTGGGCAGCAAAGTGTGCCTTAAGATCCAGTTGATGGTAGGCAATCCTGACAGCAGGTAATGTACAGATCCAAACTTGTGTGTCTCTAGTGCAGCATCTGGGATCTCTCTGTATGTGTGAGCCATGGAGTTGTGGTCTTTCTTCTTCTTGGCATAGACATCCAAGTCATCCTCATTCTCTTTTGGAGCATTTATCAATTCAGACAATTCCTCAATAGTTGATTGGTACCTGGTACCCTCAGACATCCAGACTATCTTCCCATCTGGATAGAAATGAGCTGTGGAGTAGAACTACATAATGAGCTTATCATTCCACTTTGTGAGCTTCTGCCCAACAAAGTCATCTACTCCACAAGACTTGAAACTGTCATAGACTCCTGGATTGTGCTCTTCATTCTTCTTGATATAATCCCAGTAAACCCATCTCATGTCACATACTATGGGCTTCTTGTCAAGCAGCACTGTCTCATAGAAATCTTGTTGTTCCTTAGTGTGGAACCTGTAGTCCACAACAGTTCTCCTCCTGACAGCATAGGGATCAGTCTGTCTACACAGTCTCAGACATGCATCCTTCCTGAGCTTCATATCCCCTGGAACTGGATGAGCATCATTATGATCAGGAATCTTGGGCTTCAACTTTCTCAGGACAAGTGAATCTTCATCTTCTTCATCAGCAGCTTCAGGCACTGGGGCCTTGTTCTTCTCTGCAGCTAGAATACTCCTGGTGTTCCTCTTGGGTGCAGACTTGGGCTTAGGAGCACCTGCCTTGGGAGCATATTTGGGCTTAGATGGAGTAGCCCCTGATCTTGTAGCATCTCCCATTAGCTTTTGAGCTTTAGGTGCTGGTGCAGCAACCTCTTCTTCTTCATCTTCAGAGTCTCTCCTCATAGAGGGCTTGCCAAGTACTTTCGCGGGTGGTAGTTCTAACTCTCTTCTTCTTCTTCTTCAGATCTTGGCTAGCAACTTCATCTTCAGACTCAATGGTGAACTTCATGGTTTCACCAGTGGCAACCTTCCTAGGTTTGGAAGTGGGAATTCTCCTTGCAGGTGCCTTCTTTTGCATTCCTAGCTTAGTGGATGCAGCTGAGCCATATTCCTTCTTCAGCACCTTCTTCTTTGAGGTGGCCTCATCCTCAACTGCCACATAGTCCCCGTCTTCAGAATCTGAGGTCTTCTTCTTTCTGGTCCTGGTGGCTGCCTTGGGCAAATTGCTGGGTGTGCTCCTGTTGCCATCATCATAACTGCTGGAGGGACTAGTGCCCTCACTCATCTGGACTTGCTCCTCAGACTTGTTCTAACTGTCACTCTGATTTGACATGATGCAAACTCTGAGAGTAGACCCTGTGAATAGATGTAGATGAGGTAGAGTAGATGAGCACCACAAAGCACAGAGGTTTTTGCAAAAATTGAGTCAAAATAGTTTTAGTTTTCCACAGAAAGCATTTCGGAGCTACCGATTTGTAATCTCGGTGATACCGAAGCAGCTTTTGGAACCTAAACTAGTGAACTCGGTCAGACCGAGTCACAGTTTGGTGGCACCGAGACTGCTAGGGTTTCACAAAGAATTGAACTCGGTCACACTGATATGCAATTCCCGGTCAGACCGAGAATCACATGTGCACTGGCCTGAGCCAAATCGGTGAGGCCGATTTCTACAACTCAGTCGGTCCGAGATGAGTTCGGCGGAAACCTAACCCTAAATTTTCAATCCAAAACTAATCTACGGAGTGATTTCGCTGGATAGAGTGATTTCAAACGTGGCAAGATACATGGCAATGCAATGTGCTAGGAATCGGAGTAAGGAATAGCACAAAGTTCAAATCCATACCCTAATGCGGCGATGGATTTGCTACGACGACAACGGCGGAGCAGAATCCCGTTCACGGCGGCGGAGACCAGCGGCGGGAGGTCGCTGGCGACGAGGAGGACGATCCGGAGACCCGAGGAGGCAGAGCAGGTAGTGCGCGGGGGAAGGGTTTCAGAAAAGTTTCCAAAATTTGGCCCGGGGGTATATATAGCCTGACCCTGTCGGTGTGACCGAGTGGAACAACTCGATGGCACCGAGATGCATAACTCGCGATTCATCGCAACTCGGTGTGACCAAAAAGTTCAAATCGGTTGCACCGAGATTGAAAACCTAGATCAACTTAGTGATCTCGGTATGACCGAAATGGATGAATCGGTCAGACCGAAACGCACAAAGAGGTTTTGGAAGTTTAAGTCTATGACGAATCGGGGACTCCGAGTGCTCCTCACACAGAGTGGTTCAAATCTGACTTGATCAAACTTTGTGATATAGCATGAATAGAGTTTGAGACAAGAAAAGCATAGATAGATAGAGAAGGTTCTTAGGCATTCTTGTCCATCCACTTGGCAAAAGAAAAGAAACCAAACAATCAAAGCTACAAGTGGATGTCCTCGAATGAGTAAATTATGCAACCAAAATGCTCACACAATAAAATGGCAAATGAAATATGTGGCAAAGCATGCACAAACATTTCTAGCATCTATCAAGCAATTGGTGATGACTAGGTCATCTATATATGAGTATATTGACTTAGGAGTCAAATGAGAACATTTGATCATAGGTCATACTCATCGTTTAAGCACAAGTGGGGTTACCACTTTTACATAAAGCATTGTTGTGTTCACACCATTAGAGTTGCTTTAGCTCAATTCTTAGAGTAAAGCTCCCCTAGATGTGAGATCTCCCTTGAGAGGGATGAACTAACCTTGGGTTTTGTCGATGATGACTTCATGTAGGTGTTGAAGATGTGGATGCTCAATGTTGATGTAGATCATTTGGAGCAATCCATTGGAGTGAGTTGCACTTTCAATACTTACACGGGTTAGTCCCACAAGGAACAAACAAGGATATCCATAGACATAGAGTGATGCACACACAATATGATGTCCATGAAAGCATTAGGTTACCTTGTCCCTTGTCTTACCAACAAGAGGGTTTGTGACTCCTTGAACTAGTGCAAGATGTGGAAGTTGATTGCACTTGTCCTTGCCAAAGTGATAAGAGTGAAGTATGTTGGCGGAGTCACCCTCAAGAACTCTCTAGTTCTTCTTCTTCGGGATCCACATCATCTTGATGGGAATCTTTGGAGTTGTAGTTGTACTTGTTGAAGTAGAACTTGATGTAGTCTTGAGAACCCACTTGACCAACGCCCTAGGAGCTTCTTCAAATGCATCAATCTCCTCTTGAAGCTTATCCTTGCCTTTTTGCTTGTGCTCTTGTGGTGGAAGATCATCTTGAGCTTGTGTCCCTTTGAAAGAAGTAGGATCATACTTCTCTTGTTGAGGAACAAACTTCGTCTTGGGGTATTGATCTTCTTCCCACTCAACTCCATTGGCATTGAACTTTCGTTCAAAACCAACACCTTGGTTCTTCCGGTGCCTTCCTTGCTTGCGTACAATTTCCTCGAATTGCTTACTCCCAGCAAGGCTCTTGTAAACAACTTTCTCTATAATCCCCTTCAATAAGCTATTTTCTTGCTCAAGTGTAACTTGGCTAAGAGAATCATTAGTGGAATCAAGAGAACTACTAGAAGCAACAACATTGGATTTAGCATGATTATTGTTACTAATAGAGGAAGAATCTTTATTGTTCTTGTTACTAGACTTGACTTGAGGCATGTAAGTAGATAAGAGTAAATGCTTGGCAATGTAAGAAGAACTTTTCTTGCGAAGATCATCATTGATTGCCTTTAAGAACTCATGCTCTTGCTCAAGGTTGAGCTTTTCAAAGCGTAACTTCTCATGAGTCCTTAAAAGTTCTCGATGATCTCCTAAGATAGTTTCATGAGCTAACTTAAGAGTGTTTAGTTCTTTAGTTAGTAGCTCAATCTTCTCCTTATAATTGTCATTTGTTTTATCTTGATTAGCATGATTAATTGATGTTTCATCATAGTATTCATCACTAGAGTTGTCAACAAGTAAATCATCATCACCTAACAAGTCATCTTCATCACTATTGAAATCAACATACTCGGGGTGTGATACCTTTAGGCCTTTAGCCATGAAGAATCTTCCAAGTCCTTTATTTGGTGAATCAAATATGTCGTAGGAGTTGGTTGACACAAGTGCTAGACCAGCAACACCTTCATCTTGAGTATATTCAGAGTCGGAGTGATAGCTTCTCTCGAAGTGATTGTCGGAGTCAGAGCCGGATACCCATTCACCAACATGAGCTTGATGTCTTTGTTTTGTGTAGCTCCTTGATGACTTGTCCTTCCTTTCCGAATCCTTGTTTCTCCGGGATGTTCTTCGTTCATAACGATCATCTCTACTCCTTCTCTCTCTTGATGGTGATTCTTCTCTTCTACTTCTTCTTTTTGGAGAATCTTCTCTTCTTTTGTAGGGTGTCGTACACTCATTGGAATAGTGTCCGGGTCTTCCACAATTGTAGCAATTACGCTCACGACTAGAAGATCTTTTGTCATTGTAGGACCTTGACTTGGAACTTCTTTCCTTGCTTCTACTCTTGTAGAACTTGTTGAAGTTCTTCACCATTAGGCTCAATTCTTCATTGAAGGTTTGTTTCTCAGTTGATGATGTGGGAGCTTCACATGAGGCTTTGTAAGCACCACTTGACTTGTTGTGGAGCTCCTCCTTATCCTTGAGTGACATCTCATGAGCAACAATTCTTCCAATGACTTCCGTTGGCTTGAGATATTTGTAATTGGGCATCATTTGGATCAATGTGCACACGGTTCATATTTTCCGTCCAAAGCTCTTAGGATCTTCTTGATGATGAATTTGTCGATCATCTCTTCACTTCCTAAGCCGGCAATCTCATTTGTGATAAGAGCAAGCCTAGAGTACATTTCAGCGACACCTTCACCATCCTTCATTTTGAACTTGTAAGTTGACTTTGAAGCACATCCAACTTGGATTCCTTAATGGAGCCGGTGCCTTCGTGCATATCAATCAAAGTATCCCAAATTTCCTTTGCATTCTCAAGACGACTGATTTTGTTGAATTCTTCGGGGCACAATCCGTTGAAGAGGATATCACAAGCTTGAGCATTGTATTGAAGCATCTTCAACTCTTCCGCGGTAGCTTCACGGTTCGGTTCTCTCCCATCAAAGAATTCACCTTGCAAGCCAATACACACAATAGCCCAAACGGCGGGGTTATGTCCAAGAATATGCATTTTCATCTTATGCTTCCAACTAGCAAAATTAGTACAATCAAAGTAAGGACCTCTACGGTGGTAATTTCCCTCGCTAGACGCAATACTCTCCTAGGTTGTGAAACCAAGGCTATGACCACCAAAAGCTATGGAGATCAAAGCAAATGGAGACCAAAGCTCTGATACCACTTGTAGGATCGAAAGTATGTCTAGAGGGGGGGGTGATTAGACTACTTGACCAAATAAAAATCTAGCCTTTTCCCAATTTTAGTTCTTGGCAGATTTTAGCAACTTAGTAGGATTCAAGCAATCTTAACACAATTCAAGCAAGCATGCAAAGAGTATATGAGCAGCGGAAAGTAAAGCATGCAACTTGCAAGAATGTAAAGGGAAGGGTTTGGAGAGTGCAAACGCGATAGGAGACACGGATGTTTTTGTCGTGGTTCCGATAGGTGGTGCTATCGTACATCCACGTTGATGGAGACTTCAACCCATGAAGGGTAACGGCTGTGCGAGTCCACGGAGGACTCCACCCACGGAGGGTCCACGAAGAAGCAACCTTTTCTATCCCACCATGGCCGTCGCCCATGAAGGACTTGCCTCACTAGGGTAGATCTTCACGAAGTAGGCGATCTCCTTGCCCTTACAAACTCCTTGGTTCAACTCCACAATCTTGTCGGAGGCTCCCAAGTGACACCTAGCCAATCTAGGAGACACCACTCTCCAAGAAGTAACAAATGGTGTGTTGATGATGAAATCCTTGCTCTTGTGCTTCAAATGATATTCTCCCCAACACTCAACTCTCTCTCACAGGATTTGGATTTGGTGGAAAGAAGATTTGAGTGGAAAGCAACATGGGGAAGCCTAGAGATCAAGATTCATATGGTAGGAATGGAATATCTTGGTCTCAACACAAGTGTAGGTGGTTCTCTCTCAGAAAATGTAGGTTGGAAGTGTAGGCATGTTCTGATGCCTCTCTCCACGAATGAAGAGTGGGTGGAGGGGTATATATAGCCTCCACACAAAATCTAACCGTTACACACAACCTACCAATCTCGGTGTCCGAATCGTTAAACTCGGTCGGACCGATTTAGCAAATAATGTGACCGTTAGGGTTTTCGGTGGGACCGACATGCAACTCGGTAGGACCGATATGGTTAGGGTTAGGGCATAATGTAATCTCCGTGAGACCGATTACACAAACTCGGTGGGACCGATTTTGGTAATAAGCTAACCAGAGAGTTGGTCAGGCAAACTCGGTGGGACCGATTCGCTCATCTCGATTAGACCGAAATGTTATGAAAGGGAAACAGAGAGTTTGCATTGCAATCTTAGTGGGACCGATCGCTCATCTCGGTTGGACCGAAACATTACGAAGGGAAACAGAGAGATTACAATCCCATCTCGGTGTGACCGAGATCCCTATCGGTGAGTCCGATTTGCCTAGGGTTTGTGGCAGTGGCTATGACATCTGAACTCGGTGGCGCCGGATAGGAAGAATCGATGGGGCCGAGTTGGACTTTTGGTTTAGGTCATATGTGGTTATGAGAAAGTAGTTGAGGGCTTTGGAGGATATCACTAAGCATTTTGAGCAAGTGAGTCATTAAGCAACACCTCACCCCTTCTTGATAGTATTGGCTTTTCCTATAGACTCAATGTGATCTTGAATCACCAAAATAGAAAATGTAGAGTCTTGTGCTTTGATCTTGAGCCAATCCTTTGTCCTTAGCATTTTGATGGATCCACTTTTCTCATCCATGCCATGCCAATCATTGAGCTTTCCTGAAATATTTATCTTGAAGTAGCATTAGCTCAATGAGCTATATGTTGTTAGGAATTACCAAAACCACCCAGGGATAGTTGCACTTTCATAAGGCCTCATCAAGTTCTACTTCATCAAGTGATATCACAACTCCAAGGATTCCCATCAAATTGATGTGGGTCCCAAAGAAGAAGAACTAGAGAATTTTTGAGGGTGACTCCACCGACAAAAGTCACTCATATTCACTTATGGCAAGGACTCGTGCAACCAACTTCAACATCATGCACTAGTTCATGGAGTCACAAACCCTCTTGTTGGTTAAACAAGGGACAAGGTACTCAATGCATTCATGGATGTCATCATATGTGCACTTCACTCTATGTATATGGATATCCTTGTTTGTTCCTTGGGGGACTAACCCATGTAGGTACTGAAAGTGCAAAACTCCAAGGATTGCTCCAAACTCTTGATGGTCTATATCAACATTGAGCATTCACATCTATACTATCTACATGAAGTCATCATCCACTACAAAAAAATACACTTCCGTGATGATACGTGTTTGTCATAGTAGGTCAAGTTTTCTGTCATGTATGTACATCCATGACGATTTTATGACAGAATCAAGATAGTCATACATGTGCTGTCATAGAAGTGTTCCATGACAATACCCAAATTATCATCACGGAAGTGTTCACTTCCATGATGATAAATGACGCATCATGGAAGTGCTTTCGTCAAGGGTAACCGACACATGGCATCCACCATAACGGGTCGCCGTTAAGCTATTGAGTCCGTATTTTTATCCGATAACCTGTTAACAACCCGAGCGAATGGTGATTTTCCACGTGTAAACTTCTCATTGGCCGAAGGAAACATGTGTCAGCTCGTCATTGGGTTAGATAGGCGCCTATGATATGTCGACACGTGTGAAGGCCCAACACTAGCCCATTTAGCTTACAAAGGCGACCCGTTTGACTTGATCAAAAGTTAGCGGGCCGGCCCATGAAAAAGCCTGTTAACGGTCTGTTTACATATAGCCCGTTTTACGGCCCATTAGGGCCTTCCCGAAATTGTCCCAACAGCATCATGTGGGCCATCGAATATAACACTAACCCGTTTCACTTTTGGCCCATGTATGGCCCACGACGTCTTTTGGCCCATATGGGGTCTTTCATATCTTTAGGCCCTTTAGTGGCCCACGATGACTCTAGCCCATAATGAACAGTAAATTTCTTTGTACCCATTAACGGGCCATGATTCACATGGGCCGTTTCCAGCCCGTGTTAGCTTTGGGCCTACTGATGGCCCATACGTTCTTGGGCTCCTTTCCGGCCCTTGATTACTTCCGACCCGTTATTGGCATGTTCCCCTAATGGTCCAAATTCGGCCCGTGGTTAGAATCGGCCCGTTTGTGTCCTGTTAACCCGTTGCGCCGTTTCCAGCCCATCCTATATTCTGGCCCATTAACGACACGTTATGCCTGTGATAGAATTAAGCCTTTGCTGTCTTCCGGCCTATTAACATTCCGTTACCGTGCTGGCCCGATACTAATTACGCCCTTTTACGGCCCATGTGGACCCATTTATCTGACGGCCCACGGCCCGCCGATTCTACGACCCGTTGGAGGCCCATTTATCCAACGGCCCGTAGGAGGCCCATGGATCCTACGACATGTAGCAGGCTCAAGGTTACCATGGTCCGTATATGGCCCATGGTTGTTGCGGCCACTAGCAAACCAGGGAAAAAGAAGACTAGGAAATAAATAAGCCCGAGACTAACGCTATGCTATTAAGGCGATTGCACAGATTACATCCACTGGGCATCAAAGTTTGCCACCAATGCAAATATAGGGAACACCCTACACTATACAAAAGTGTCTTGCTATTTTCTTCAGTCAGTGGTTGCATGTTAAGAACAAATTTTGTATCGCAACAAAATAAATTACAACCATAAAACAAAAGGAAGGTTGGCATAAATGTTAACAATCTGGCAGATAAATGCACCACCGGAAGTTCAGAAGCTCAATTCATTTGACCTGACTGTTACGTTTTCATGTTGTACTGTCTGATGGAGCACCATAACCTTCGCCTTCATTTCTCCTAGGCTCCTGAACAACATAGCAAATGTCTGATAGTTTGGTTTCAAAACCATGCATATCTTGACGACATCGAACAATGGTTGTCCTTGTTTCACAAAGGGTCTCTGTTAGGGAATGGACTTGTGTCTGGAGCACAGATATAACATTGTTAAGAGCTTGCATATCTTGATCATGAGGTAGTTTGGACGAGATTGCCTTAACAACCAACCCAGTATTACGCAGGAACGTGCTTTTAGCACTGTTAGTGGACAGGTACTGACCCACTGCAGCAAGAGGTGACATTGCAGTTATAGTTGCCTCGTCACCTTCAGAAGGTGGTGGTTCCACCATTTTTTCCATAGCTTGCTGAAAAGCTGAGTTTTTACATTAGTAGTACCAGAATAGAAGATATTAAGGAGGCAACAAAACCAAACAAAATAGCTTTGGTCTATGTACAAAACTTATTCTGGTGAACCCGTGTAAAATATTAGTTGTATTTTACTGCAAAGTACATAATAAAACCAGGTTCCAAACATATGATCATGTACCATGGCTAATGTATTGTCTATTTCTTCACATTGTATTGACAGCTAAGGATAAAGAGACAAAGTTTATACTACGGTAAGCATAGTATGACATAATTCATATCACAAAACAACTGAGAACAGACAAACACGCAATTGTAACATTGTGCGGGCAAGTCCAGCACGGAACTAGATTGCAAATCAAGATGAAAGGAACATCACTCCTCTCTTTTAAACCTTGTAAGGTGCAATGATACGCTAAGACAATTGTGTATAAAATTCAAAAGAGTAATAGACATTGGCTGCAAACCATGCAGTTCAATGCACGAGTCAGAGTAAGTAGTAGTTAAAAGGCATGAGGATTAAGGACTTACAACAGCGGCTTTGACTGGTGTAGTCATGCCCTTCGTCTTGCTGGTGTGACAGTCCTTGAAGATTTCCACATCATTTGGTTCAGGTACTTTTTGGTCCTTGCGGGCTTTCCTATACATTTGGAACAAGTCAATATAGATATGATAATATGGCACAACAAAAAGAGTGAAACATCAGCTAATTACAAGAGCCTCGTAGTGTGCAATATAGCTACGAGATCCTGTCGTCTGTTGGAATTTCACTTTCCTACGGTTGGCCTTGTTCTTTGAACAGTTCACCTACAAGAAGATAGATTTGTGAGGCACATGCGTAAATAGGAGTTCAACATGTGATCTGATCACATACATATAACGTACTTAATACTTTGGATCAGACCAGTGTTTAACGAGGCCTCTCCAGTCTTCATCCGATATATTTTCCACTGGAGATGTTTGGGCAAGTTCACTGTTAGCCTTGCCTTTAAAGTGAGTTTTCCGCAAGTTATACCAATGTTGCTGCAGAGCAGACTTGAAAACATGGGTGCAAGCTTGTCTGGTTGCATCATCTTGGCTATCCAACTTGAACCTCATCTGTTGAAAATTATGGGAGTCTCATTATAAGCAACCTAGAAAGTATGAGACAGAGCAAGACGATATTACTAGTTTCCATACATAACCATACTTATAGATAAATGGTCGAGGAAGGTGTTGAACTAGGTTTCGTCTTTGTCATTCCTGCACTGAATCCATGTTGGGTGAATACGTGCATGACACCTAACGGCAACCGCTGCCTCTGATACTAACTTGGCTGACTTTGTAGCATCACATGGCCTTTTTAAACCTGCCTCAAAACGGATCTCCATTCTTCCTCCTCTAGATTTAGTTAACCTATCGAGCATTATCCCTGATGTTTGCTTCCACTTGCTCCTAGGTGCTAGTCCAACAACGAACATAGGAAGTGTTAGTGTACATCAAACTGTGAGACTACATATAAAGAAGCATGCAACTGTAACTTGACTCTAGCAACTACCTTCTAGCTGTTGAAGCTAACAAGGTTCATCTGATCTTGCCAACTCGTCTTGTGTCAAGAGTGCTTTGGAAGTAGTGTCAGGTGGCAAGGGAACTAGGGAACGTGCTGCTAGCTGAGTTGACAAACGAGTAACTCGTGCAGCTAGTGGTATTGTGGAAGGTGTTGCAACAACTAGGACTGTCTTTGCTTGTTTGGTGGCAGCTATTAGTTTTTGTTTGGCTGGTTTTGCAGCTCATGTAGCACGGGATACCACATTTGTACAATTTTCCGCTGGACTTTGACCTTCTATTACACCATCAGTACCAGCAGAATCTGCATAATTCGACCGCTTTTGTTTTCGTGTGTCCTTAGTACTAACACCATCCCCTGTCATTCCTTCCTGTTTCTATGTGCCATGTTAAGTCAAGCCGTCAAGAAAAATGAATAAAAAAAATTAGTTCTTCAGAACAAATTGATGTGTGATACAGATGAACTGAACTTTGATGTTAGACAACCATATGATAGGAGGATGTAATATGTACGAAAAGCAGGACGACATGAGATAATCAGAACTATGATGTTTAAACTAAGTAGAAGGCATTTCAATAAACAATGGAAGGTAGACACCATATGAAAGATGCTACAAATATCGCTCTGCCAAGTTAACAGTGTCTCGTCATAACTGGCATTTAAACATATGTGAAGCAGTACAATAAATAAATCATATGCAAGATGCAAACAACATCACACTACTAAGTTAAAGGTCTCCCGTCATTAATGCCATTGCATATTCACAGCTTATGATGTGTAAACTAAGTAGAAGGCATTTCAATAAATTAGAAGCAATGAAAGCTACACACCATATGTAAGACGTAACGAATATCACTCTACCAAGTTAAAATTGTCTCATCATTAGTGCCATTTCAACAAATTAGGAGTACAAGCTAGAAAATAATGCGAGATGTAAACTATATCAAACTCCCAAGTTCAACGTGTCTTGTGAAAAGTGATTGTTGCAGGTTACACAATAGTAGTACTTTGATGTAAGAACATGGTGTGATAGACAGATATTGTATGTTCTAGAAACAGGAACACGTGTCTTATTCACAAGTATAATGTGTAAAGTAAGCAGATGGAATTCAACAAAAATAGAAGCAATACAAGCTAGACATCATACATAACATGCAACCCCATATAATAGTGCCATGTTAGAGGGAGCACCTGTGATGGTGGACAAGGGGAGACATGCTCATCATCAACACAACTATTTTGAGTGTCTATGCATGTGTTATCTTGCAAATCTTCTTGGGGGTGGCCGAGTAGAATCTGTAGAGGCCCTCCATTTGGAAGGAGCACCTTTATCCACTGCCTTGCTCATTTCCTTCTGCTTTATTGATTTTGCATTTCAAGTAAAACCGACAAGAAAAAGCAATAAAATTCACTCTTCAGAACTCATTCATGCATGATACTGACAATCACAACCTTGATGTAAGGCAAACACATGATACGAGGATGGAATATGTACGAAAACAGGACAACATTGAAGGAAATATGCCCTAGAGGCAATAATAAAGTTATTATTTATTTCCTTATTTCATGATAAATGTTTATCATTCATGCTAGAATTGTATTAACCGGAAACATGATACATGTGTGAATGCATAGACAAAACAGAGTGTCACTAGTATGCCTCTACTAGACTAGCTTGTTAATCAAAGATGGTTATGTTTCCTAACCATGAACAAAGAGTTGTTATTTGACTAAACAAGGTCACATCATTAGTTGAATGATCTGATTGACATGACCCATTCCATTAGCTTAGCACACGATCGTTTAGTATGTTGCTACTGCTTTTATCCATGACTTATACATGTTCCTATAACTATGAGATTATGCAACTCCGTTTACGGAGGAACACTTTGGGTACTACCAAACTTCACAACGAATCGGGTGATTATAAAGGAGTACTACTGGTGTCTCCAAAGGCGGATGTTGGGTTGGCGTATTTTGAGATTAGGTTTTGTCACTCCGATTGTCGGAGAGGTATCTCTGGGCCCTCTCGGTAATACACATCACTTAAGCCTTGCAAGCATTACAACTAATGAGTTAGCTGTGAGATGATGTATTATGGAGCGAGTAAAGAGACTTGCGTGCGAGATTGAACTAGGTATTGGATACCGACGATCGAATCTCGGGCAAGTAACATACCGATGACAAAGGAACAACATATGTTGTTATGCGGTCGACCGATAAAGATCTTCGTAGAATATGTAGGAGCCAATATGGGCATCCAGGTCCCGCTATTGGTTATTATTTGGAGGCGTGTCTCGGTCATGTCTACATTGTTCTCGAACCGTAGGGTCCTGACGCTTAAGGTTTCGATGCGGTTATATTATGAGTTTGTGTATTTTGATGTACGAAGAAGTTGAGTCCGGATGTGATCACGGACATGACGAGGAGTCTCAAAATGGTCGAGACATAAAGATTGATATATTGGAAGCCTATATTTGGAGTTCGAATGGTTAGGGTGAAATCGAATTTTTAGGAACACCGGGGTTACTGGAACCCTCCGGGGTTATTGGGCCTTAGTGGGCCATGAGGGAGAAGAGGAAGGGCCGGCCAGGGCAGGCGCGCGCCTCCCCCTAGTCCGAATAGGACAAGGAGAGGCGGCGCCCCTTCCCTCTTTCCCTCCCCAATCCTAATCCAACTAGGAAGGGGGAGTCCTACTCGGTGGGAGTAGGACTCCTCGGCGCGCCACCTCAAGGGCGGCCGCACCCCCTTGCTCCTTTATATACGGGGCAGGGGCACCCTAGAACACACAAGTTGATCTACGGATCGTTCGTTAGCCGTGTGCGGTGCCCCCTCCACCATATTCCACCTCGGTCATATCGTCGCAAAGCTTAGGCGAAGCCTGCGCCGATAGAACATCAAGATCGCCACCACGCCGTCGTCTTGACGGAACTCTCCCCTCGAAGCTCTCTTGGATTGGAGCCCGAGGAGGCGTCATCAAGCTGCACGTGTGTCAAGAACTGGGGCGCCGGAGTAACGGCGCTAGGATCGGTTGGATCGCGAGGAGATCGTCGACTACTTCCTCTACGTTGTGATCGCTTCGCTTCGGTCTCACGAGGGTATGTAGACAACACTCTCCCTCTCGTTGCTATGCATCACCATGATCTTGCGTGTGCGTAGGAAAATTTTGAAATTACTCGTTCCCCAACGGTGGCATCCGAGCCAGGTTTTTATGGTTTGATGTTTTGCACGAGTAGAACACAAGTGAGTTGTGGGCGATACAAGTCATACTACCTACCAAGCATGTCATACTTTGGTTCAGCGGTATTGTGAGATGAAGCGGCCGGACCGACATTACGCAGACGCTTACGCGAGACTGGTTTCACCGCCACGAGCACTCGTTGCTTAAAGGTGATGGCGGGTGTCTGTCTCTCTCACTTTAGTTGAACCGAGTGTGACTACGCCCGATCCTTGAGAAGGTTAAAGCGAGTCTATTTGACGAAATGTCGTTGTGGTTTTGATGCGTAGGTGAGATTGGTTCTTGCTTAAGCCCGTAGCAGCCACGTAAAATTTGCAACAACAAAGTAGAGGACGTCTAACTTGTTTTTGCGGGGCATGTTGTGATGTGATATGGTCAAGGCGTGATGCTATATTTTATTGTATGAGATGATCATGTTTTGTAACGAAGTTATCGGCAATGGCAGGAGCCATATGGTTGTCGCTTTATTGTATGAAATGCAAGCATACTGTAATTGCTTTACTTTATCACTAAGCGAGAGCGATAGTCGTAGAAGCAATAGGTGGCGTGAGACGACAACGATGCTACGATGGAGATCAAGGTGTCGCCGGTGGCGATGGTGATCACGACGGTGCCGGAGATGGAGATCACAAGCACAAGATGATGATGGCCATATCATATCACTTATATTGATTGCATGTGATGTTTATCCTTTATGCATCTTATCTTGCTTTGATTGACGGTAGCATTTTAAGATGATCTCTCACTAAAAATTATCAAGTAGTGTTCTCCACGAGTATGCACCGTTGCCAAAGTTAAATCGTGTCGAGACACCACGTGATGATCGGGTGTGATAAGCTCTCGTCCATCTACAACGGGTGCAAGCCAGTTTTGCACACGAGAATACTCGAGTTATACTTGACGAGCCTAGCATATGCAGATATGGCCTCGAAACACGGAGACCGAAAGGTCGAGCATGAATCATATAGTAGATATGATCAACATAAGATGTTCACCATTGAAAACTACTCCATCTCACGTGATGATCGGTTATGGTTTAGTTGATTTGTATCACGTGATCACTTAGATGACTAGAGATGTCATCTAAGTGGGAGTTCTTTAGTAATATGATTAATTGAACTTAAATTTATCATGAACTTAGTACCGATAGTATCTTGCTTGTCTATGTTTGATTGTAGATAGATGGCTCGTCTTTGTTGTTCCGTTGAATTTTAATGCGTTCCTTGAGAAAGCAAAGTTGAAAGATGATGGTAGCAATTACACGGATTGGGTCCGTAACTCGAGGATTATACTCATTGTCTGCATGTAAGAGTTACGTCTGGATGCACCGCTAGGTGCAGAACTCTTCTTGATGCAACCGACGATGTTAAGAACGTCTGGCGAGCAAAGTGATGACTACTCTATAGTTTAGTGTGCCATGCTTTACGGCTTAGAACCGGGACTTCAATGGCGTTTTGAGCGTCATGGAGCATATGAGATGTTCCAGAGTTGAAGTTAATATTCCAACAGAATGCCGGATTGAGAGATATGAAGTCTCCAATAAGTTCTATAGCTGCAAGATGGAGGAGAATAGTTACGTCGGTGAGCACATACTCGGAATGTCCGGGTATTACAATCACTTGACACAACCGGGAGTTAATCTTCCGGATGATTGTGTCATTGATGTAATTCTTCAATCACCGCCACCAAGCTACAAAGGCTTCGCGATGAACTATAATATGCAAGGGTTAGTAAAGACTATACCGAGCTCTTCGCAATGCTAAAGGTTGCGGAGGTAGAAATCAAGAAGGAGCATCAAGTGTTGATGGTCAATAAGACCACTAGTTTCAAGAAGAAAGGCAAAGGGAAGAAGAAGGAACTTCAAGAAGAACAGCAAGCAAGTTCTTCGCTCGGGAGAAGAAACCCAAGTCGGACCCAAACACGAAGTGAGTGCTTCTACCGCAAGCGATAGTCCTTGGAAGCGGAATTGCCCCAAGTATTTGGCGGATAAGAAGGATGGCAAGGTGAACAAAGGTATATGTGATATACATGTTATTGATGTGTACCTTACTAGAGCTCGCAGAGCTTTTGGTATTTGATCTTGGTTACATTGCTAATATTTGCAACTCGAAGCAGGACTACGGATTAGCGAACAACGGCAAAGGGCGAGGTGACGATGCGGCGTGGGAAATGGTTCCAAAGTCGATGTGATCGCGGTCGACACGCTACCTCTACATCTACCTTCGGATTAGTTTTAGACCTAAATAATTGTTATTTGGTGCTGCGTTGAGCATGAACATTATATCTGGATCTTGTTTGATGCGAGACGGTTATTCATTTAAATCGAGAGAATAATGGTTGTTCTATTTATATGAGTAATATCTTTTATGGTCATGCACCCTTGAAGAGTGGTCTATTTTGATGAATCTCGATAGTAGTGATACACATATTCATAATGTTGAAGCCAAAAGATGCAGAGTTGATAATGATAGTGCAACTTATTTGTGGCATTGCCGTTTAGGTCATATCGGTATAAAGCGCATGAAGGAACTCCATCTTGATGGACTTTTGGAGTCACTTGATTATGAATCACTTGGCACTTGCGAACCGTGCCTCATGGGCAAGATGACTAGAACCCGTTCTCGGTACTATGGAGAGAGCAACAGATTTGTTGGAAATCATACATACGAGATGTATGTGGTCCGATGAATGTTGAGGCTCGTGGCGGATATCGTTATTTTCTCACCTTCACAGATGACTTAAGCAGATATGGATATATCTACTTAATGAAACATAAGTCTGAAACATTTGAAAAGTTCAAAGAATTTGAGTGAAGTTGAAAATCATCGTAATAAGAAAATTAAATTTCTGCGATCGATCGTGGAGGTGAATATTTGAGTTACGAGTTTGGTCTACATTTGAAACAATGCGGAATAGTTTAGCAACTCACGCCACCGGAACACCATAGCGTAATGGTGTGTCCGAACATCGTGTCGCACTTTACTAGATATGGTGCGATCTATGATGTCTCTTCTGATTTACCGCTATCGTTTTGGGGTTATGCTCTTGAGGCGGCCGCATTCACCTTGAATAGAACACCGTCAAAATCCGTTGAGGCGACACCTTATGAACTATGGTTTAGCAAGAAACCAAAGTTGTCGTTTCTTAAAGTTTGGGGATGCGATGCTTATGTGAAAAAGCTTCAACTGATAAGCTCGAACCCAAATCGGAGAAATGTGTCTTCATAGGATACCCAAAGGAACAGTTGGGTACACCTTCTATCACAGATCCGAAGGCAAGACATTTGTTGCCAGAATGGATCCTTTCTAGAGAAGGAGTTTCTCTCGAAAGAAGTGAGTGGGAGGAAAGTAGAACTTGATGAGGTATTTGTACCTTCTCCCTTACTTGAAAGTAGTTTGTTGCGAAACCGGTTTCGAGACATCTACACCAAATAGTGAGGAAGTTGATGATGTTGATCATGAAACTTGAGATCAAGTTACTCTGAGAACCTCGTAGATCAACGAGTAAGATCCGCACTGAGTGGTGCGGTAATCCTGTTCGGAAGTCATGCTACTAGATCATGATGAACCTCACGAACTATGAAGAAGCGATGGTGAGCCCAGATTCATAAAATGGCTTGAGGCCATGAAATCGAGATGGGATCCATGTATGAAAACAAAGTATGGACTTTGGTTGACTTGCCGAGGGTCGGCAAGCAATAGAGAACAAGTGGATCTTCAAGAAGAAGACCGACGACGGTAATGTTATCGTCTACAAAGCTCGACTTATGCAAAGGGTTTCGACAAGTTCAAGGGATTGACTACGATGAGACCTTCTCACCCGTAGCGATGCTTAAGTCTGTCCGAATCATGTTAGCAATTGCCGCATTTTATGATTATGAAATTTGGCAAATGGATGTAAAGACTGCATTCTGAATGGATTTACGGAAGAAGAGTTGTATATGATGCAACGAGAAGGTTTTATCGATCCAAAGGAGCTAACAAAGTATGCAAGCTCCAATGATCCATTTATGGACTGGTGCAAGCATCTCGGAGTTGGAATAAGCGCTTTGATAGTGTGATCAAAGCATTTGGGTTCATCTGATCTTTTGGAGAAGCTTTGTATTTACAAGAAAGTGAGTGGGAGCTCAGTAGCATTTACGATATTATATGTAGATGACATATTACTTGATCGGAAATGATATAGAATTCTGGATAGCATAAAGGGATACTTGAATAAGAGTTTTTCAATGAAAGACCTCGGTGAAGCTGCTTACATATTGGGCATCAAAATCTATAGAGATAGATCAAGGCGCTTAATTGGACTTTCACAAAGCACATACCTTGACAAAATTTTGAAGAAGTTCAAAATGGATCAAGCAAAGAAAGGGTTCTTGCACGTGTTACAAGGTGTGAAGTTGAGTAAGACTCAATGCCGACCACTGCAGAAGATAGAGAGAAAATGAAAGATGTTCCCTATGCTTCACCATAGGCTCTATCATGTATGCAATCTTGTGTACGGACACGATGTGTGCCTTGCTATAAGCTTAGCAGGAGGTACCAAAGTAATCCAGAGTGGATCATCGGACATGCGGTCAAGAACATCTGAAATACGAAAAGGACTAAGGATATGTTTCTCGTATATGGAGGTGACAAAGAGCTCATAAATGGCAGTTACGTTGATGCAAGCTTTGACACCGATCCAGACGATTCTAAATCGCAGACCGGTGCGTATTTACACTAAGCGGAGGCTGTCGGTTAGTGCAGTTCTAAACAAAGCGTCGTGGCGGGATCTACATGTGAAGCGGAGTACATAGTAGCCGAAGCAGCTAATGAAGGAGTGCGGATGAAGGAGTTCATATCCGATCTAGGTGTCATACCTAGTGCATCGGGTCCAATGAAAATCTTCGTGACAATCTTGGAGCAATTGCCTTAGCAAAGGAATCCAGATTTCACAAGAGGACCAAGCACATCAAGAGACGCTTCAATTCCATCCGGATTTAGTCGGTGGGAGACATAGAGATTTGCAAGATACATACGGATCTGAATGTAGCAGACCGTTGACTAAGCCTCTTCCACGAGCAAAACATGATCAACACTAAGACTCCATGGGTGTTAGAATCATTACTATGTAATCTAGATTATTGACTCTAGTGCAAGTGGGAGGATGAAGGAAATATGCCCTAGAGGCAATAATAAAGTTATTATTTATTTCCTTATTTCATGATAAATGTTTATCATTCATGCTAGAATTGTATTAAGGAAACATGATACATGTGTGAATGCATAGACAAAGCAGTGTCACTAGTATGCCTCTACTAGACTAGCTTGTTAATCAAAGATGGTTATGTTTCCTAACCATGAACAAAGAGTTGTTATTTGATTAAACAAGGTCACATCATTAGTTGAATGATCGATTGACATGACCCATTCCATTAGCTTAGCACACGATCGTTTAGTATGTTGCTCTGCTTTTATCCATGACTTATACATGTTCCTATAACTATGAAATTATGCAACTCCGTTTACGGAGGAACACTTTGGGTACTACCAAACGTCACAACATAAGCTGGGTGATTATAAAGGAGTACTACAGGTGTCTCCAAAGGCGGATGTTGGGTTGGCGTATTTGAGATTAGGTTTTGTCACTCCGATTGTCGGAGAGGTATCTCTGGGCCCTCTCGGTAATACACATCACTTAAGCCTTGCAAGCATTACAACTAATGAGTTAGCTGTGAGATGATGTATTACTGAGCGAGTAAAGAGACTTGCGGTAGCGAGATTGAACTAGGTATTGGATACCAACGATCGAATCTCGGGCAAGTAACATACCGATGACAAAGGAACAACGTATGTTGTTATGCGGTCTGACCGATAAAGATCTTCGTAGAATATGTAGGAGCCAATATGGGCATCCAGGTCCGCTATTGGTTATTGACGGAGACGTGTCTCGGTCATGTCTACATTGTTCTCGAACCGTAGGGTCCGCACGCTTAAGGTTTCGATGGCGGTTATATTATGAGTTTGTGTATTTTGATGTACCGAAGAAGTTGAGTCCGGATGTGATCACGGACATGACGAGGAGTCTCGAAATGGTCGAGACATAAAGATTGATATATTGGAAGCCTATATTTGGAGTTGAATGGTTCGGGTGAAATCGAATTTTACGAGAACAGGGGTTACTGGAACCCTCCCGGGGTTATTGGGCCTTAGTGGGCCATGAGGGAGAAGAGGAAGAGCGGCCGGTAGGGCGCGCCCCCTCCCCTAGTCCGAATAGGACAAGGAGAGGGGCGGCCCCCTTCCCTCTTTCCTCCCCCAATCCTAATCCAACTAGGGGGGGAGTCCTACTCCGGTGGGAGTAGGACTCCTCCGCCTTGCCACCTCAAGGGCGGCCGCACCCCTTGCTCCTTTATATACAGGCAGGGGGCACCCTAGAACACACAAGTTGATCTACGGATCGTTCCTTAGCCGTGTCGGTGCCCCCTCCACCATATTCCACCTCGGTCATATCGTCATAAAGCTTAGGCGAAGCCTGCGCGATAGAACATCAAGATCGCCACCACGCCGTCGTCGACGGAACTCTCCCTCCCAAGCTCTCTTTGGATTGGAGCCCGAGGAGCGTCATCAAGTTGTACGTGTGTCAAGAACTCGGGGGTGCCGGAGTAACGGCGCTAGGATCGGTTGGATCGCGAGGAGATCGTCGACTACTTCCTCTACGTTGTGATCGCTTCGCCGGTCTCACGAGTGCGAGACAACACTCTCCCCTCTCGTTGCTATGCATCACCATGATCTTGCGTGTGCGTAGGAAAATTTTGAAATTACTACGTTGCCCAACAAACATGTCATATTCACAACTATTTGTGTAAACTAAGCAGAAGTAATTTAATCAAATTACAAGCAATACAAGTGAGACACCGTATGCAACATGCAAGACAATATCACACTGCCAAGCTAGAGAAAGCACCTGGGATGCCGATTTCGCCGGAAGACCGCCATCAGTCCCTGCCTTATTTTTTCCTTCCTATTTCTTAATTGTATTGCCTTGTCAAGTCAAACCCACAAGAAAAATGAATACAAATTTGCTTTTCAGAACTCACTGATGCAGGATGCTGACAAGCACTACTTTAAGGTAAGGCAACTGCATGAGAGGATGACTGAATGTGTAAGAAAAAAAGGACAACATTGCATATTCATAGCTATGATGTGTAAACTAAGCAGAAGGCATTTCAAAAAATTAGAAGCAATGAAAGCTAGACACCATATGAAAGATGCAACGAATATCACTCTACCAAGTTAAAATTGTCTCGTCATAAGTGTCATTTCAACAAATTAGAAGTAGTACAAGCTAGAAAAAGAATGCGAGATGTAACCTATATCACACTCCCAAGTCAAATGTGTCTTATGACACTACTGGAATCAGGATCTTTGTCATCAGCCAGCTGACGACAAAGAAGGACTTTGCCATCAGCTTATAGAAAACCGACGACAAAGAAAGAGTTGACGACAAAGATCATGTTTGCCGTCAGCAAGCTCTTTGCCGTCCACTAGCGGACAACATAAAATCTTTGCCATCTACTAGCAGACGGCAAAGAGGGAGGGTGGCCCACTAACGAGTACCACCTAACGGCCACTTTCTTTGCTGTCTGCTAGCAGACGGCAAAGAGAACGTCGGCTAATGGCTACATACGGCCCACCCCACCTCCTACTCTTCATCTCTCTTTCTCTCTCACTCCACCGTGCCGACCCCGACCCCAACCGCCACCGCCGCTCCCGACCCCCACCGCCCTCGCCGCCCCTGACCCCCCTGCCACCCGGCGCGTCGGTGCACCACCGCCACCCAGCGGTCTGCTGCGCCCCTGCAACCACCGCCTCGGCGCCTCGTCGCCCAGACGCCTCGCCGCCCTCGCCACCTGCGGTCTCTCACTCCATCGCCTAACGCCTCACCACCCGTCGCCCCAACAACAAGGTGCCCGCCGCCCGCCGCCCGACACCTCGCTGCCCGCCACCCGCCACTGGTGCCCGTCGCCTCGACAACCAGGGGCCACGCCGTCCCGATGCCCTAGCCGCCCCGACACCCCGCCGCCCCGGTGCCCCACCGACCCACTCCGATGAGCTCCCCGCCTGTTTTTTTCTACTGCTGGTAATTAGGTTAGTTAGTACTGTTAGTTTATTTTTTTTCTACTGCTAGCAATTAGGTTAGTTAGTACTGTTAGTAAGTGGCTTAGTTCAGGAGCAGTCCAATAGCCAGCCACTTATGTGATTCTGTCCACGCACACACACGACAGAGTAAACGATGATATTGGCAACTGAATGTGTACCTGCTATTCAGATTCATTGTGAAATCCCCAACTGAATGTGTAGCTGCTTTTCACATTACGAGAGAAATAGTTGTAAATGACACCGAGTGAGGAACTGCTTAATTTCATTAGCAGGAAAAAAAGAATTGCCTTTCAATGGTACGCAGTAGAGCATCTCTTGATTTATCGTTGCATTGAAGTTATAGATGACACCTGGTTAAGCTTGCACATCTTTTTTCTATGGATTTCACAGAGCAAGATTTGATGCATATATAACTTGATTACATTTCTTAGGAGGGAGTTTTTTTCCAAGTGAACGATGATGTTATCATGTTGTAGTATTCTCCCTCTATTTTGTAATTTTCTTAATCTTTTGAGATATTGTTGCTATTGTGAAATTTGTATTGCTGTGAACCAACTGGCTTGACTATTAGGGTGCAAAAAAATTTGAACACCCAATGTTGAATTTCTGGATCTGCCACTGCTGTTAGTTAGGTTAGTTCTATGTTAGTTAGGTTAGTTTCTAGGTTACTTTGTAGGTTAGTTCTTGAAAAAAATTATTAGGAGAAGAAAAGAATAAGGATAAGAAGATGAGGGGGAGGAGAAAAAAAAAAGGGGGGGAGAAGAAGAAGAAGAAGAAGAAGAAGAAGAAGAAGAAGAAGAAGAAGAAGAAGAAGAGGAGGAGGAGGAGGAGGAGGAGGAGAAAAGGGGCAGGAGAAGAAAGAAGAAAAAGAAAGGAGGAGGAGGAGAAGAAGATCGCCGGTCCCCAACACCACCGACACCCGACATGACACCCCGAGACTGCCTCGACACCCTGACACGACACCACCAACACCCTGACCCCCGACACCACTAACACCCCTACATGACACCCCGACACCCCGACCCCTGACACGACACCCGGAGACCGCCTCGACACCCTGACATAGCACCCCCGCCCCCGACACGACACCCTGACCCCACCTCGACACCCGACACAGCACCCCGACACCCCGACCCCTGACACGACACCCCGTGACCACCTCGACACCCCAACAAGACACCACCGACACCCCGACGCCTGACACGACACCCCGACCCCGCCTCGACACCCCAACACCGCGAGCCGGATACAACACCCCGACCCCAACCCCGACACAACACCCCCGACACCCCGACCCCCGACACCTCCCGAAAAAGGTGCTCTTCGGCCTTCCAGAGGCCGACGGGGTCATATATTTGTGTATTATGAGTTAGGCCAGGATTCCAACTATTATGTACACACATATATATATATATTATTAATTAGTTCATATTATTAGATATTCCATACTTATTTATTTTTATTTTTATGTTGTACTAATTTCGTTTACTCTTTGTCATTGGAGGTGTTGACAGATGGTGGGCGCGGGTCGAGAGTGCTCCGAGCCTCCTTCCTCGGCGCATGCTGGGAAGTGTGTTGTTATTCCACCCCAGCACCTTCGAAGAGCGCTGGTAGACAGCATGCAGACACCGGCGGGCACTTCTTCGGGGGAAGACGAAGAGGGGTGCAGCTTGAGGTGGACGTGGCGGCGGGAGAGGTAGGAAGGCTGCTGTGCCTTACTCGCCGCCACCCCAGCTAATTCTCCGGACCATCGGAGTGCTCCATCTCAGGTGGACCCGTCTGACTTGGACCCGTCTCAGACTCCGATCCATGAGCCTCAGGCCGACGAGCCTCGGGTCGCCGAGCCTACGTCCGACAAGACTCGGGTCCCAGAGTCTTCGTCCTAGGAGACTCGGGTTCCAGAGTCTTCGTCCCACGTGACTCCGGAGACTAGTGGCCATGCTGATGGTGGCAAGGACACCTTGTCTGACGATAGCTACAGCGATGGCGAGCTGGTTGAGGGGGGCAAGAAGGTCTACCAGTGTGGTGGTACAAAGCTCCCATCCGTGCCGGCGACCCACGACCAGATGTGGTTGATTGAGCCTAACAGGGAGAAGTAAGTGCATTTACTCTTTTTAACCTTTTGCCTTCATGTTTCTTCAAATTAATATCTAATGTGTTGGCCTTGTCATATTGCAGGGGTTGGATAAATGCCTCTGGTGTCCGCAGGCCCAACCAGATCCCTAGTGTGATTTGCCGGCACCACTTCTCGGGGTGTGTCATGTTGCCCGGTGAGGGTGATGTTCCATAGCTAGCACTGACCTGGGATTTGTACGAGGCTGCCCCCGCCCTGCCGGGGGAGATGGTCGACGATGTCGTGTGCGAGACGGTGGCCGACATTGTGAGATGATGGTTTCAGGTAATTTCTCCTTTACAAAATTAAAAATCAACAGTACCTAGTGATTGTACTAATCAGTGTTGTCTTGTTTGATTGCAGACCTTCTATAGGTGTCTTGAGGAACACGAGGCGGACGCCGCTATGGTTCTCGAAGCCGAGTGCAAGCGCCTACTTCAGAACTTACGGTACAAGGCTTGGGTGCAGGCTGTTCGAGACTACTACGCCTCGACTAACATCAGGAGGGCCAAGAAGAAGTGCCGCGGCAAGTATCTGAGTAAGGAGAAGTACATGAAGGTAATTACCTATTCTTAAGGCCTTGTACTTAGTTTCCTTGATTTGATTCGTAGGCGTAGCACTGAAATTTCTCTTTGTCTAACTTAGGTGCCCCCGAGATGGTGTGCGGATAGGAAGGACTATTGGGAGAGGTTGGTGGATGAGTGGTGCTCTCCCCAATGGCTAACCGTCCACAACAAGGCCAGGGATAAGCATGCCCAGATGCAAGGTGTGCCACACCATTAAGGGGGCTCCAACCTGTTCGAGTCCAAGGATCACTGGGTATGTGGTTTGAGCCCTTAACGATTCATGCAATTTCATTCTTCATGCTAGCTTGAGCCCTTAACTAATATTTTGTTCCTCTCTTTTAGGCGCGACACAACAAGAAGGAGGTGCCACCGGTGTACGACCTCTATGCCATGGTTTTAAAATTCCAGTAAATCGAAAACTTGCCTGAAATTCATGAAACTTGACATGCTATCATGGAATGGCAGCAACATGCAGTGGTAAAAATAGTCCCATTTGGGGTAGGTTGGGGTAAAAGCTTCTCACAAACCAGAGCTTCCCGCAACAAGCCTCATGGTTACGATAGGGAACGTTTCACCTTTCTGGACGAAACGATATCCGTTGCCTCTTCTTGATTTAAACTTTTTCTCTAGTGTCAACATAGAACAACGGGAGTGTTGTGTTAAATTTCGGATTTTTTCGGGGTTCGTTTGGACAATTTTATGCATTAATTGAGTTTTTGATGCATTTATGTGCATAATTCAATTTTGAACTACATGCACATGCTCTAATGCATATAAATTGGTTGCAATTCAAACCTATCTCCTTGGTTGCATTCTTAGGTCCCACGCAAGAAATGGGAATGAATGCCAAACACCCTGCCACGATCACTCGGCCACAAACATTGAGATACCTGGTTTTTAAATTCTAGTAAATCCAAAACACGTATGAAATTCATGAAACATGGCATGCTATCATGGAGCGGCATCAACATGCCGTGGTAAACTTTTTGTCTCATTTGGGGCAGGTTTTGGTATAGACCAAAGCTTCTCATAACAAGCTTGATGGTTATGGTAGGGAGCGTTTCACCTTTCTGGACGAAACGATAGCCGTTGCCTCTTCTTGATTTCAATATTTTCTCTAGTGTCAACATAGAACAACATGAGTGTTGTGTTAAATTTTGGAAATTTTCAGGGTTCGTTTGGACATTTTTATACATTAACTGGGGTTTCTAGGCATATTATGTGCATAATTAAAATTTGAACTACATGCACATGCTCCAGTGCATATAAATTGGTTGAAAAATCAAATCTGTGTCCTTCGATGCATGCTTAGGTCCCATGCAATAAATGGGAATGAATTTCAAACACCAGAGCACTATTGATTGCCGGCAAAACGTTGAGATACTTTGTTTTTAAATTCTAGTAAATCCAAAACTCGTCTGAAATTCATGAAACTTGGCATGCTATCATGGAATGGCACCCGACATGCTGTGGTAATTTTCGTGTCCTTTTTGAGAGAAGGCGCACTCGAATAGCAATCAACAAAGGCATTTTGAAACAAAGAGCTACCGCTCTAACATCGCAAACGTTTTAGATAGAACACTCATATGTACACTAACTGCTTCCCCAGTAAGCTAAGGGAAAATGTGCCGAGCAGGATTTGTGCAGCTCTTCATCAACGTTTTAGATAGAACACCTGTATGCAAAGTGAGAGCTATGGTCTTCCGCAGTAAGCTAAGGAAAAATTTGTTGCACAGGATTTGTGCATCTCTTCAACACAAACGACTCAGATTGAATAAGGTATGCAAAGCGAGACTTCGGCGCTAAGCCAAGAGAAAATTTGGCAAGCAGGATTTGTACCTCCCTTCAACGCAAACGTTTTTTTTGGATGACCGGTGTGCAACCATGTACAGATAATTTGGTAAGATTTGCATCTGTCATATTGGGTATATTGCCATTTGTCAAACTAGAAAGATTGACATTTGTTGATCTAGTAACATTGCCATTTGTCAATCCTTGTAACACTGTGATTTGTCAAAATATGCAACTAAAAATTACTAGCACTATCTAATTTTTGCAACTAAAATTCAGTAATTAAGCATAGATTTCATTCATAGATTAAGCAATCGTTCTTAATTTATACAAACAGTTCAACTCGACAGCTGAACCAACCAAACTTTCCCCTAATTGTTGCCAACCACGTACTGAAATAGCTAGTTCAACTATATATACTAGCTGATTTTAAGTATGTTGTACAGTTCCACCACATCTATAGTCACATGAACTAAACAAAATAGCCCCTAAATACTACTACTACGAAGGGGCTTTGTACTACTTCCGGCAGCCTCTCCTCTACCGAGCACGCTCAGTAAGAGGAAGAGGAGGAGGAGCCTACCGACGAGCTAGACAACTGCAATACAGTGCCTGCCGCTGCTGCACCTTCAGCGATGCTCACCTCGAACGCCCTCTGCCGCTCCAGACGACCCCTCTCGAAGCGGCCGGACTGCTCGTAGATCTCCTGATTCCTCAACTCTGCGTCAGCGTGTGTCATGGCCATGGCAGCGGTAAGGCTCTTTGCGTGCTCGACGAGGCGCTCCTCCTCCCCCAACAGGAACTCGATGTAGCGTGCAAGGTCGCTGCCGCACGTGCGGGCCTCCACCTCCGCCTCCCTCCTTCGGGCGGCGGTGGCGGAGCGGGTGATGATCCCGACGGTCGATGGTGGGCTGGCGGCCATGGCGGCCGATGACGGGGTGGTGACCATGACCACCACCTCCCGCCTTCGAGCCGCGGGTGGCGGAGCGGGTGATGGCCACGGTGGTCGGCATTGGGGTGGTGGCCACGACGACCACCTCCCGCCTTCAGGCCACGGCGGTGGAGCGGGCGAGGGCCCTGGCTTTTGACGGAGCTGTGGCGGCAATAGCGGCTGGCAACAGCCGCCGACGAGCAACGTCGGCCGAGCATGTGGTGGGTGTTCCGCGCACACCCAACAGGGACGCCACGCACACTACACTACATCGGGGACTGCACCACCGCCGCGGTGTAGACTCCGAGCTGGAGCTGTCCTCTGATGACGGCGGAGTGGCTGAGCAACGATGATGGACTAGTGCCCTTGCCGATTGTGGGAGAAGAAGACGAGATAAGCTACAGGGAGGGGGAGGGGGAATGCGACGCAGGACTCACCGATCGTGAGGGTTTATATAGTAGGCTGGTAAGCATTGGGATTTTGGGGGATCTCACTGAGTCGGGCGGGAAGCTTGCGCGGGAACCTGCACGGTTGCGCGGGAACGGGCTCACCACCATTTGGCCAAAAGAACACCCCCGCGCACTGCTCAAGCTTGCGCTCGAACCGTCTGCGGCAGCGAGGTGACAAGATGTGCGAGAGGAGGACGAAAGGACACATACACCTACGTTTAATAAAAAAAATGTTTGCAATTTAATTACCCACTATACCCCGTCCTGGTTTATAAGTAGGATTTAATTAATAAAATACGAATGCATGTTGCCAAAGATTATATCGTTGGATTCGTATTTGAACATAGTTTCCAGTAATATAATTTTTGTAACATGCATTAACATTTTGTTGGTTAAATTTGAGGGTATATACCAGCAAGCGTTTGCCCGCAACACACACGGCTTATTCCATCACAAACAGCTAGGATGGATCAACTGTATGCCACGTATCGCACATGCAACTCTAATCTGATTCGTGGTTGATGTCTCCGACATCGCTCGCATAGTTCGTCTTATTTGCCACGTATCACTGTGCCGGCCTCTGCTCGCGTCCCTCGGCAAGCTCTACTCGCCGTTAGGCTCCGCGACGCTCTACTCGCGTACGTCGGCGCGCTCGGGTTGTGGACAACTTTTCCTTGCGTGTTCAACTGCTATATGCATATTTATTGTTGCTTGCTGTTGAGGCGACCGTGGAGCGCTCTGCTCGCGCTCCTCCGCGCGCACTCTGCCAGCGGTTGGGCCTGTGCACGATCACATCAGGGGCCCCACATGCATGCGGTTGCGCTGCGCGCGTTGCCACGCGATGCAGTTACGTGTGGCACGATGGAGTTATGCGTTGCGAATTAGAACTGCCGTCAGGGCGTGCCGATCGATATTCCAGGCGGTCCGGCTTCGCCTTTAATTCCCGCAGCCATTATAACCTTAGTCTCTTCAACCTTTCGATCGTGCCCCACAACACAACAAGCACACCCACGATGACACATAGAGAGAGGGGCGCTCCAATGGAGTTCGGCGAGCATAAAGTGGAGACCCACGCGAGGGAGACGGATCTCTCTGTGCTGTACACCATCGACCCGGCCGTGGTGGACGACTACATCAACATCGTTGAGCAGTTGCTTGCTGGAGACAAGTACAAGATGGTTGGCATCGACCTCTAGTACACATAATAGGTTCGATCTGAAATCATGGCACCCGGGCCCTAGTGACAAGCATTAAGCACAGCAAAGTCATAGCAACATCAATCTCGGAACATAATGGATACTAGGGATCAAACCCTAACAAAACTAACTCGATTACATGATAAATCTCATCCAACCCATCACCGTCCAGCAAGCCTACGATGGAATTACTCACGCACGGCGGTGAGCATCATGAAATTGGTGATGGAGGATGGTTGATGATGACGACGGCGACGAATCCCCCTCTCCGGAGCCCCGAACGGACTCCAGATAAGCCCTCCCGAGAGAGATTAGGGCTTGGCGGCGGCTCCGTATCGTAAAACCCGATGATTTCTTCTCTCGGATTTTTTTCTCCCCAGAAGCCAATATATGGAGTTGGAGTTGGTGTCGGAGGGCCACCAGGGGGCCCACAAGGTAGGGGGCGCGCCCAGGGGGGCGCCCCTACCCTCGTGGACAGGGTGTGGGCCCCCTGGCCTTCATCTTTGGCGATGATTTTTCTTTATTTTTTCTAAGGTGTTCTGTGGAGTTTCTGGTCATTCCGAGAACTTTTATTTTCTGCACATAAAACAACACCATGGCAATTCTCTTTGAAAAGCAGCGTACATCAGGTTAGTTCCATTCAAATCATACAAGTTAGAGTCCAAAACAAGGGCAAAAGTGTTTGGAAAAGTAGATACGACGGAGATGTATCAACTCCCCCAAGCTTAAACCCTTGCTTGTCCTCAAGCAATTCAGTTGACGAACTGAAAGAGAAAAAGGAAAACTTTTACAAACTCTGTTTGCTCTTGTTGTTGTAAACATGAAAAGCCAGCATTCAAGTTTCAGCAAATATCATGAACTAACCATACTCACAATGACATATAGGTCTCACAATTACTCATATCAATAGCATAATCAGCTATCGGGCCATAATAATAAAACTCGGATGACAACACTTTCTCAAAATAATCATAACATCATATAACAAAATGGTATCTCGCTAGCCCTTTCTGAGACCGCAAAACAAAATGCGGAGCACCTTTAAAGATCAAGGACTGACTAAACATTGTAATTCATGGTAAAAGAGATCCAGTCAAGTCATACCCAATATAAACCAATAATAATGAATGCAAATGATAGTGTGTCTCCAGCGGGTGCTTTAAATAAGAAGGGTGATGACTCAGCATAAAAGTAAATAGATAGGCCCTTCGCAGAGGGAAGCAGGGATTTTTAGAGGTGCCAGAGCTTGGTTTTGAAATAGAGATAAATTATATTTTGAGCGACATACTCTCATTGTCAACATAACAACTAAAAGACGACAATATCTTCCATGCTAAGCAGATTATAGGCGGTTCCCAAACAGAATGGTAAAGTTTATACTCCCCTTCCTCCACAAGCATCAATCCATGGCTTGCTCGAAACAACGAAAGTGCCTCCAACATTCAACGGGTCCCAAGGGAGTTTTGTTTGCGTTATTTTGATTTAGTTTGCATAAAGCATGGGATTGGGCATCCCGGATACCACCATTTTCTCGTGAATGAGGAGCGGAGTCCACTCCTCTTGAGAATAACCCGCCTAACACGGAAGATAAGGGCAGCTCTAGTTGACATATGAGCTATTCGAGCATGCAAAGCAGAATGTTTATTTGAAGGTTTAGAGTTTGGCACATACAAATTTACTTGGAAGCAGCGGTAAATACCGCATATAGGAAGGTATGGTGGACTCATATGGAATAACTTTGGGGTTTAAGGAGTTTGGATGCACAAGCAGTATTCCCGCTTAGTATAGGTGAAGGCTAGCAAAAGACTGGGAAGCGACCAACTGAGAGAGCGACAACAGTAGTAAACATGCATTACAATTAATTTACACCGAATACAAACATGAGTAGGATATAATCCACCATGAACATAAATATCATGAAGGCTATGTTGATTTGATTCAACTACATGCGTGAACATGTGCCAAGTCGAGTCACTCAATACATTTAAAGGAGGATACCATCTCATCATACCACATCATAATCATTCTAATAGCATCTTGGCACGCAAGGTAAACCATTATAACTCATAGCTAATCAAGCATGGCACAAGCAACTATAATCTCTAAATGTCATTGCAAATATGTTTATTTCACAATAGCGGAACCAAGAACGATGAATCATCATATTTACAAAAAACAAGAGAGGTCGAGTTCATACCAGCTTTTCTCTTCCCAATAGGTCCATCATATATCATCATCATTGCCTTTCACTTGCACGACCGAACGGTGTGTATAATAATAAGAGTGCACGTGCATTGGACTAAGCTGGAATCCGCAAGCATTCAACTCTAGAGAGAAGACAAGTAATATGGGCTCTAAGTTTAAATAATCAATCATGCATATAAGAGCCACTAAGCATTTTCAATATAGTCTTCTCAACCCCCAAAAGAAAGAAAAGAAAATAAAAACTATTTACACGGGAAAGCTCCCAACAAGCAAAAGAAGAACGGGAAATATTTTTGGGTTTTCTTTTTAATTCTACTACAAGCATGGAAAGTAAACTAACTATTTTTTTTGGTTTTTCTCAAGGTCTATCAAACACACAAGAAGAAAGCAGGAAAAAGAAAGTAAATTAGCATGGATATTACTGTGAAAAAGTATGAGCACCGACATCTAGCAATGAGTGTGTGTGAACATGAATGTAATGTCGGTGGGAAATACGTACTCTCCCAAGCTTAGGCTTTTGGCCTAAGTTGGTCTATTGCCAGGGATAGCCTGGCGAATACCCGTAGGTGTATCTAGGGTCATAGTGTGATGAGGAAGACTCTGACTGCCACTGGCTGGCAGCCTCCTCTGGATCCCAAGAATAAACAGATAGTCGTGGAGGCTCATCTTGTGGCTCCGGCTCCGGGGCTGGTGCAGGGTTCCGATAGGCTTGAACAGCCGACCACGGAACAATGTGAGGTTCTGCAGACAAGTTAAACAAAGAAGGACCAGGCAAAGTAATAGTCTCAGGGTGATGTTTATCAAAGTATAATTTATATTTGAGCTCCCCATCGCGACTCTTAACAAGAAAATCATGCGCTATCATACTCTTATAATCTAAATAAGCATGGGGCAGCGCTGTTTCTTATTTCTCCTCATGCCTAATAGGTATTTCAAAATGTTCAGCTAGGCGTGAAGCATAAATGCCTCCAAAGATGGGGCCCTTAGTATGGTTCAGACTTAACCGTCTAGCAACAATTCCACCCATAGTAACAGAGTTATTGCGGTATAAACCATGGAGCAAAATAATAATATCAGGAATACTAAGGTTCCCATAGTTCCCGCGTCCAATCAAGCAACGACTAGCAAATAAGGCAAAGTGACGTAAAACAGGAAAATGTATGCTAGTGATCCTTGCATCAGAAACCTTCCTGGTTTCTCCCACAGTGATAGTGTTAATAAAAGCTTCTACTTCATTACAGTGGGGTTCATCTAAGGTGCCCTCAAAGGGTGTTCTACAAACCTCGCAGAATTCAGCTAATGCCATCTCTTTAACAACGTCATATAAATGAAACTCTATTGTTGGAGGTGATTTCTTAGGGAAAAAGTAGAAGTTTTGCACAAAAGTATTTCTGAGTAAGAGATACTGATGACGCTGGTCGTGGAGGAAGTTGGTGAGGCCGGCGTTCTCAATCAATAAATAGAAATCCTCATAAATCCCAGCTCTCCTCAAGATGTCATCAGAAGGCCATTCACACGGCCGGACCTCCGCGGTGCGAGGCAAATTGAATTTGGGCTTCTCCTCTTCTTCCTTTTGTTTTTCCTTAGAGCTTTGGCTCGACGAGCCCCTCAAAAGTCTCTTCATTATTTCTGAAACAATCTGAATTTTTTAGTAACTTCAAATAAAAGTGAACCAACTTCAATAAAATTGATAGCAACAACTCCCACAAGTGACTAGAGCCTAAATCAAGCATTAGAACTACTTGGAACCATATAAATTTGACATGCAAGCTCAAGAACATGGTCACCTATGCAACACAAATTTGCAATTAATAAAGCACTAGAACAAATACTAATTGGACCAATGGAGGAGTCACATACCAAGGAACAATCTCCCCAAGCAGTTTTGCAAGAGGTGCTTTGAGCAAGGAGATCAAAAATCACAGCAACGGGGGCTGGAACTCGTGCTTGAGTTGGTTTTTCGTGTTTGTGTGAGGCAGAGGAAGAAGATGGGTGCAGGAATAAGTGGAGGAGGGCCACCATGGGCCCACGAGGTGGGGGCGCGCCAGGGGTAGGCGCGCCTCCACCTCGTGACCAGGTGGCGCTTCCATGTAATTTTTGCACTGATAAATCCTCAAATATTCCTAAAAAATCATATTAAATTGGCATGGCATTCTGAGGACTTTTATTTTCGGGACATTTTTTTATTGCACGAATAAGTCAGGAGACAGATAGAAAAATACTATTTTACTTTATTTCTACTAAATAACAGAAAATATAAAGAGGGTACAGAAGGTTGTGCTTCTAGTTTCATCCATCTCGTGATCATCAAAATGAACCCACTAACAAGGTTGATCAAGTCTTGTTAACAAACTCATTTCGAATAATCACGGAACCGAAGAAATTTCGAATGACACTAAGTTACCTCAACGGGGATATGAAAATCCCCAACAATAAGAATATCATACTTTTTCTTGACAGTAGGAAGAGGAAATTCAAAACCTCCAAATATAATCGATGGAATTTTTCCGATAGAGTTGATACTATAAACTTGAGGTTGTTTCCCCGGAAAGTGTACCGTGTGCTCATTGCCATTAACGTGAAAAGTGACATTGCCTTTGTTGCAATCAATAACAGCCCCTGCAGTATTAAGGAATGATCTTGCAAGAATAATAGACATACTATCATCCTCGGGAATACCAAGAATAACAAAGTCCGTTAAAATAGTAACATTTGCAACCACAATAGGCACATCCTCACAAATACCAACAGGTATAGCAGTTGATTTATCAGCCATTTGCAAAGATATTTCAGTAGGTGTCAACTTATTCAAATCAAGTCTACGATATAAAGAGAGAGGCATAACACTGACACCGGCTCCAAGATCACATAAAGCAGTTTTAACATAATTTCTCTTAATGGAGCAAGGTATAGTAGGTACTCCTGGATCTCCAAGTTTCTTTGGTATTCCACCCTTAAAAGTATAATTAGCAAGCATGGTGGAAATTTCAGCTTCAGGTATCTTTCTTTTATTAGTAATGATATCCTTCATATACTTAGCATAAGGATTTGTTTTGAGCACATCAGTTAATTGCATACGCAAAAAGATGGGTCTAATCATTTCAGCAAAGCGCTCAAAATCCTCATCATCCTTTTTCTTGGATGGTTTCGGAGGAAAAGGCATGGGTTTCTGAACCCATGGTTCCCTTTCTTTACCATGTTTCCTAGCAACGAAGTCTCTTTTATCATAACGTTGATTCTTTGATTGTGGGTTATCAAGATCAACAACAGGTTCAACTTCTATATCATTATCTTTACTAGGTTGAGCATCAACATGAACATTATCATTAACATTATCACTAGGTTCATGTTCATCACCTGATTGTGTTTCAGCATCAGAAATAGAGATATCATTTAGATTCTCAGGTGTTTCAGCAATAGGTTCACTAGAAGTTTGCAAGGTCCTATCATTTTTCTGTTTCTTCCTCTTATAAGAACTAGGTACATCAATATTGTTTCTCTGAGAATCTTGCTCGATTCTCTTAGGGTGGCCTTCAGGATACAAAGGTTTCTGAGTCATTCTACCAGTTCTAGTAGCCACTCTAACAGATAATCATTTTCTTACTATTCATTTCATCAAGCACTTCTTTTCGAGCTTTAAGTACTTGTTCTACTTGAGTGGTGACCATAGAAGCATGTTTGCTAACAAGTTTAAGTTCACCTCTAATATCAGCCATATAATCACCCAAGCATTTAATCATAAAGGTATTTTGTTTTAAATGTCTACCAAAATAAGCATTAAAGTCATCTTGCTTAAACATAAAGTCATCAAACTCATCCAAGCACTGACTAGCAATTTTAGTAGGAGGGACTTCAGCTTTATCATATCTATAGAGAGAATTTACCTTTACTACGTGTCGGGATATCGGAGGTTCTTGATAAATAAGTAATTGAGATCATATACTTCTTCAACAAAGTGTAAATTAAGACCATGTATTTCTTCAATAGGAGGTAAATTCTTAACATCTTCAGCTTTAATACCTTTTTCTTTCATAGATTTCTTTGCCTCTTGCATATCTTCGGGACTGAGAAATAGAACACCTCTCTTCTTCGGAGTTGGTTTAGGAATAGGCTCGGTAATTGGCTCTGGAGCTGGCTCAGGAGGTGCCCAATTATTTTCATTTGCCAACATATTATTCAATAGAATTTCAGCGTCATCCGGTGTTCTTTCCCTGAAAAGAGAACCAACACAACTATCTAGGAAATCTCTGGAAGCATCAGTTAGTCCATTATAAAAGATGTCAAATATTTTAGGTTTCTTAAGAGGATGATCAGGCAAAGCATTAAGTAACATGAGAAGCCTCCCCCAAGCTTGTGGGAGACTCTCTTCTTCAATTTGCACAAAATTGTATATTTCCCTTAAAGCAACTTGTTTCTTATGAGCAGAGAAATATTTAGCAGAGAAGTAATAAATCATATCCTGGGGACTTTGCACACAACCAGGATCAAGAGAATTATACCATATCTTAGCATCACCCTTTAATGAGAACGGGAATATTTTGAGTAAATAAAGGTAGCGTAATCTCTCATTATTAGTAAACAGGGCAGCTATATCATTTAACTTAGTAAGATGTGCCACAACAGTTCCAGATTCATAGCCATAAAAAGGATCAGATTCAACCAAAGTAATTATATCTGGATCAACAGAAAAATCATAATAATCCCGATCAGGCACACAGATAGGTGAAGTAGCAAAAGCAGGGTCGGGTTTCATTCTATTTCTAAAAGATTCTTTACTCCATTTAACTAGCAACGTCTTAAGTTCACGTCTATCCTGGCAAGCAAGAATAGCTGCAGAAGATTCAGCATCAAAAAGATAACCCTCGGGAATAGCAGGCATAGTGTCATCATCACTAACATCATCGTGTTCAGGTTCAATATTTTCTCTTTCTCTAGACCTTGCAATTTGCTCATCAAGAAATTCACCAAGGGGCACAGTAGTATCAAGCATAGAAGTAGTTTCATCATAAGTATCATGCATAGCAGAAGTGGCATCATCAATAACATGCGACATATCAGAATTCACAGCAGTAGTAGGTTTAGGTGTCGCAAACTTACTCACAACAGAAGGAGAATCTAGTGCAAGGCTAGATGGCAGTCCCTTACCTCCCCTCGTAGTTGAGGGCAAAATAGTAGTTTGATCATCTTTCAAGTTCTTCATAGTGTCCAACAGATATAAATCCCAAGTGACTCAAAGAATAGAGCTATGCTCCCTGGCAACGGAGCCAGAAAAAGGTCTTGATAACCCACAAGTATAGGGGATCGCAACAGTTTTTGAGGGTAGAGTATTCAACCCAAATTTATTGATTCGACACAAGGGGAGCCAAAGAATATTCTCAAGTATTAGTAGCTGAGTTGTCAATTCAACCACACCTGGAAACTTAGTATCTGCAGCAAAGTGTTTAGTAGCAAAGTAATATGATAGTGGTGGTAACGGTAACAAAAGTAAAGACAGCAAAAGTAATGTTTTTGGTATTTTGTAGCGATTGTAATAGTAGCAACGGAAAAGTAAATAAGCGAGAACCAGTGTATGGAAAACTCGTAGGCACCGGATTAGCGATGGATAATTATGCCGAATGCAGTTCGTCATGTAACAGTCATAACATAGGGTGACACAGAACTAGCTCCAATTCATCAATATAATGTAGGCATGTATTCCGTATATAGTCATACGTGCTTATGGAAAATAACTTGCATGACATGTTTTGTCCTACCCTCCCGTGGCAGCGGGGTCCTATTGGAAACTAAGGGATATTAAGGCCTCCTTTTAATAGAGAACCTGAACAAAGCATTAGCACATAGTGAATACATGAACTCCTCAAACTATGGTCATCACCGGGAGTGGTCCCGATTATTGTCACTTCGGGGTTGCCGGATCATAACACATAGTAGGTGACTATAGACTTGCAAGATAGGATCAAGAACACACATATATTCATGAAAACATAATAGGTTCGATCTGAAATCATGGCACCCGGGCCCTAGTGACAAGCATTAAGCACAGCAAAGTCATAGCAACATCAATCTCATAACAGAGTGGATACTAGGGATCAAACCCTAACAAAACTAACTCGATTACATGATAAATCTCATCCAACCCATCACCGTCCAGCAAGCCTACGATGGAATTACTCACGCACGGCGGTGAGCATCATGAAATTGGTGATGGAGGATGGTTGATGACGACGACGGCGACGAATCCCCCTCTCCGGAGCCCCGAACGGACTCCAGATCAGCCCTCCCGAGAGAGATTAGGGCTTGGCGGTGGCTCCGTATCGTAAAATGCGATGATTTCTTCTCTGTGATTTTTTCTCTCCCCAAAAGCCAATATATGGAGTTGGAGTTGGCGTCGGAGGGCCACCAGGGGCCCACGAGGTAGGGGGGTGCGCCCCCACCCTCGTGGACAGGGTGTGGGCCCCTTGGCCTTCATCTTTGGCGACGATTTTTCTTTATTTTTTCTAAGGTGTTCCGTGGAGTTTTAGTAATTCCGAGAACTTTTATTTTCTGCACATAAAACAACACCATGGCAATTTCTGCTTTGGCAGCGTCGATGCAGGTTAGTTCCATTCAAATCATACAAGTTAGAGTCCAAAACAAGGGCAAAAGTGTTTGGAAAAGTAGATACGACGGAGACGTATCAGTGCGCCATCATGTCCTCATCTACCACTACTGCATGGCCACAGAGCCTTGCGTCCGTTTTGCCAGGTTTGTCAACATCACCGACTACAAGTTCGCTACGGTGGAAACCACCGACGATGTAAAAGCTTTCAGGGTTACGGGCTTGGCCTGCAAGAACCTTGTCGAAATCCGTGAGCACTACAGGGTCTGGGGCAGCATGAAGAAGGACTCCCTGGTTGAACTCGCCTCGGCCATCATCGACCCCTACTATGAAAAGATGAAGCAGGATGCACAGAGAACAAGTCTCGTATCCTGGCACAGGGCCTGGATGCGGCAACTGGATGAACCTCACCTCAGGTTCGGGGCCAAGAACGTGTACACATGCTACGAGATGCACAGGCGGATCATTGACATGAGGAAGTGCCTCGTTACCCAAATCGACGAGCCCGGATCGAGCCACAAGTAGAGCAAGCGTCACAAGCAGTAGATGATGATCAGATGATCGTTTATGCTAGTTAATCATGCATGTATTATATAGTTTACTTTAATATGTTGAAATGTCATGTGTTTAGTAGCCACCTATGTAATTATGGATGTAATAGTTTACTTTGGTTGTGCAAATGCCATGGTTGTAGTAGCCACCTATTTAAGTGGATGTTTAATTTGGTTATGCAACCATGTCCTTATATGCAATCCCATCGTACAACACACATGTCTTATTAGCAGCAATTGTCTGTGTTATTATCGGTCTTCGCACACATTTTTGATTACAGACCTGTTTGCCGCGTATCACACACATCTTGTTATATTGAACCATTTATGTTCTCTTGTCTCAACACAAACAGTTCACTCGAGTGAACTGCATGCAGTATTACACACCTTGATCTGGCTGACCGTTTCTTTCGTGTTGCCTAATCACAAACAGTTCATCCTAGTGAACCGTATGTTATTTATCACACACACCTTCATCTGGCTGCCCATTTCTTTTGTTGCTCCTCATCGCAAGCAGTTAATTGCACTGAATCGTATGCCCTGCATCACACATGGAACTAAAATTTGAACCATGTTTGATGCATCCATCATCGCAAACGTTTTGCACCTTTTTGACGGTTTTTTACACCACCGTTTGCGATTAATGCATCACACACAGTTTCTTCAAAGGGTCTCTGATCGTAGTGTCACGTTAGCAGCATCCTGCACTAGTGACTATGAGAAGTTTGATTCCTTATGATTGTTTTGAGATATGAGGATGGTGATATTAGAGTCATGCTAGTGAATAACTGTGGATTGTAGAAATACTTGTGTTGAAGTTTGTGATTCCCGTAGCATGCACGTATGGTGAACCATTATGTGATGAAGTCGGAGCATGATTTATTTATTGATTTTCTTCCTTATGGTGGCGGTCGGGGATGAGCGATGGTCTTTTCCTACCAATCTATCCCCCTAGGAGCATGTGCGTAGTACTTTGTTTCGATGACTAATATATTTTTGCTATAAGTATATGAGTTCTTTATGACTAATGTTGAGTCCATGGATTATACGCACTCTCACTCTTCCACCATTGCTAGCCTCTCTAGTACCGCGCAACTCTCGTCGGTACCATACACCCACCATATACCTTCCTCAAAAAAGCCACCATACCTACCTATTATGGCATTTCCATACCCATTTCGAGATATATTGCCATGCAACTTTCCACCATTCCGTTTTATTATGACACGTTCCATCATTGTCATGTGTGCTTTGCATGATCATGTAGTTGACATTGTATTTGTGGCAAATCCACCTTTCATAATTCTTTCATACATGTCACTCTTAAGTCATTGCACATCCCGGTACACCGCCGGAGGCATTCATATAGAGTTATAATTTTATTCTAAGTATCGAGTTGTAATTTTTTAAGTTGTAAGTAAATAAAAGTGTGATGATCATCATTATTAGAGCATTGTCCCATGTGAGGAAAGGATGATGGAAGCTATGATTCCCTCATAATTTGGGATGAGTATCCGGACTTTATGAAAAAATAAAGGAGGCCAAAGAAGCCCAAATAAAAAAGAGAGGCCAAATAAGCCCACCAAAAAATGAAATAAAAGAGAGAAGGGACAATGTTACTATCCTTTTCCACACTTGTGCTTAAAAGTAGCACCATGATCTTCATGATATAGTCTCCTATATTGTCACTTTCATGTACTAGTGGGAAATTTTCATTATAGAACTTGGCTTGTATATTCCAATGATGGGCTTCCTCAAATTGCCCTAGGTCTTCGTGAGCAAGCGAGTTGGATGCACACCCACAGTTTCTTTTTGAGCTTTCATAAACTTATAGCTCTAGTGCATCCGTTGCAAGGCAATCCCTACTCACTGATGTCTACTACACAACCTTCTTCTTGTAGACGTTGTTGGGCCTGCAAGTGCACATGTTTGTAGGACAGTAGCAAATTTCCCTCAAGTGGATGACCTAAGGTTTATCAATCCGTAGGAGGCGTAGGATGAAGATGGTCTCTCTCAAACAACCCTGCAACCAAATAACAAAAAGTCTCTTGTGTCCCCAACACACCCAATACACTGGTAAATTGTATAGGTGCACTAGTTCGTGAAGAGATGGTGATACAAGTGCAATATGGATGGTAGATATAGGTTTTTGTAGACTGAAAATATAAAAACAGCAAGGTAACAAGTGGTAAAAGTGAGCGTAAACGGTATTGCAATGGTAGGAAACAAGGCCTAGTGTTCATACTTTCACTAGTGCAAGTTCTCTCAACAATAATAACATAGATAGATCATATAACAAGCCCTCAACATGCAACAAAGAGTCACTCCGAAGCCACTAATAGCGGAGAACAAACATAGAGATTATGGTAGGGTACGAAACCACCTCAAAGTTATTCTTTCAGATCAATCTATAAAAGAGTTCGTACTAGAATAACACCTTAAGATACAAATCAACTAAAACCCTAATGTCACCTAGATACTCCATTGTCACCTCAAGTATCCGTGGGCATGATTATACGATATGCATCACACAATCTCAGATTCATCCAACCAACATAAAAGTACTTCAAAGAGTGCCCCAAAGTTTCTACCGGAGAGTCAAGAACGTGTGCCAACCCCTATGCATAGGTTCCCGATGTCACGAAACCCGCAAGTTGATCACCAAAACATACATCAAGTGGCACATGATATCCCATTGTCACCACAGATAATCACGGCAAGACATACATCAAGTGTTCTCATAAAAGACTCAATCCGATAAGATAACTTCAAAGGGGAAACTCAATTCATCACAAGGGAGTAGAGGGGGAGAAACATCATAAGATCCAACTACAATAGCAAAGCTCGGGATATATCAAGATCGTGCCATAGAGGGAACACGAGAGAGAACACGAGAGAGAGAGAGATCAAACACATAGCTACTGGTACATACCCTCAGCCCCGAGGGTGAACTACTCCCTCCTCGTCATGGATAGCCACCGGTGATGGGATCCCCCTCCGACAGGGTGCCGGAACGGGCTCCTGAGAGGTTTTTGGTGGCTACAGAAGCTTGCGGCGGCGGAAGTCTCGATCTATCTTCTATTCTGGAAGTTTTACGATACGTAGGTATATATGGGTACAGGGGGTACGTCGGTGGAGCTACGGGGGTCCCATGAGGTAGGGGCGCCTGGGGCGCCCCACCCTCGTGGGCAGCCCGTATCTCCCCCGACGTGCACTCCAAGTTCTCTGGGTTGCTTTCCTTCCAAAAATAACTTCTCCAGTTGATTTCGTTCCGTTTTGACTCCGTCTGATATTCCTTTTCCTCGAAACACTAAAATAGGCATAAAACAACAAATCTGGGCTGGGCCTCCGGTTAATAGGTTAGTCCCAAAAATAATATAAAAGTGGATAATATAGCCCAATATTGCCTAAAACAGTAGATAAAGTAGCATCGAGCAATCAAAAATTATAGATACGTTGGAGACGTATCAAGCATCCCCAAGCTTAATTCCTGCTCGTCTTCTAGTAGGTAAATGATAAAAAAAGAATTTTTGATGCGGAGTCATACTTTGGCATAATTTCAATGTAATTCTTCTTAATTGTGGCATGAATATTCAGATCCGAAAGATTCAAGACAAAATTCATATTGACACAAAAATAATAATACTTCAAGCATACTAATCAAAGCAATCATGTCTTCTCGAAATAACATGGCAAAAGAAAGTTCATCCCTACAAAATCATATAGTTAGGCTATGCTTCATTTTTGTCACACAAAGATGTTCCCAACTTCTATACCCCCGATGACAAGCCAAGCAATTGTTTCATACTTAAATAATCTCAAACTTCTTCAACCTTCACGCAATACATGAGCGTGAGCCATGGATATAGCACTATGGGTGGAATAGAATATGATGATGGGGATTGTGTGGAGAAGACAAAAAAGGAGAAAGTCTCACATTGACGAGGCTAATCAACGGGCTATGGAGATGCCCATCAATTGATGTCAACGTGAGGAGTAGGGATTGCCATGCAACGGGTGCACTAGAGCTATGAATGCTCAACAAAAGAAAACTAGTGGGTGTGCATCCAACTTGCTTGCTCACGAAGACCTAGGGCATTTGAGGAAGCCCATCGTAGGAATATACAAGCCAAGTTCTATAATGTAAAATTACCACTAGTATGAAAAAGACAACTTATGAGACTCACTACATGAGGAACAAGGTCCTACTTTGAAGCACAATATATGAGACTCACTACATGAAGAACAAGGTGCTACTTTGAAGCACAAGTGTGGAAAAAGAGATAGTATCATTGCCCTTTTTTTGGGCCTTTTTTTGCCTTTCTCTTTTCTTTTTTGTTTGGGAAATGCTCTAATAATGATGATCATCACACTTCTATTGATTATAACATAAGGATTACAATCGAAACTTAGAACAAGATATGACTCTACATGAATGCCTCCGGCGGTGTACCGGGATGGTGCAATGAATCAAGAGTGACAAGTATGAAAAATAATGCATGGTGGCTTTGCCACAAATACGATGTCAACTACATGATCATGCGATGGCAATATGACAAAAGTAATTTATGTCATGATGATGATGATGGAAGTTGCATGGCAATATATCTCGGAATGGCTATGGAAATGCCATGATAGGTAGGTATGGTGGCTGTTTTGAGGAAGATATAAGGAGGTTTATGTGTGATAGAGCATATCGTATCACGGGGTTTGGATGCACCGGCGAAGTTTGCACCAACTCTCAAGGTGAGAAAGGGCAATGCACGGTACCAAAGAGGCTAGCAAAGGCGGAAAGATGAGAGTGCGTATAATCCATGGACTCAACATTAGTCAAAAGAACTCATATATAATTATTGCAAAAATTTAGAAGTCATCAAAAATCAAGTACTACGTGCATGCTCCTAGGGGGATAGATTGGTAGGAAAAGACCATCGCTCGTCCCCGACCGCCACTCATAAGGATGCACAAGCCAGGTACACTTCATGTTTCAAATTTGTTACACAGCTTTAACCATACGTGCATGCTACAGGACTTGCTAACTTCAACACAAGCATTCTTTAAATTCATAATTACCCAACTAGCATGACTTTAATATCACTACCTCCATATCTCAAAACAATTATCAAGCATCAATCTTTTCTTAGTATTCAACACACTCAAAAGAAAGTTTCACATATCTTGAATACCAAGTATATTAATTTTAAGCAAATTACCATGCTATTAACGACTCTCAAAATAATATAAGTGAAGCATGAGAGTTCATATATTTCTTCAAAATAAAACCACCATTGTGCTCTAAAAGATATAAGTGAAGCACTAGAGCAAATGACAAACTACTCCGAAAGATATAAGTGAAGATCAATGAGTAGTCGAATAATTGTGCAACTATGTGAAGACTCTCTAACATTTAAGAATTTCAGATCTTGGTATTTTATTCAAACATCAAGCAAAGCTAAAGAAAATGACAATGCAAGGATAGCACAACTCATGTGAAGAAGCAAAAACTTAGGCTCAACCGATACTAACCGATAGTTGTTGAAGAAGAAAGGTGGGATGCCTACCGGGGCATCCCCAAGCTTAGATGCTTGAGACTTCTTGAAATATTATCTTGGGGTGCCTTGGGCATCCCCAAGCTTGAACCTTTGTGTCTCCTTAATTCCTCTCATATCATGGTTTCTTCTTTTTATCAAAAGCTTCATTCACAACAAACTCAACAAGAACTCGTGAGATAGGTTAGTATAAACCAATGCAAAACCTTATCATTTTCTACTGTAACAAATTACTAACATTATTATTCAACATTGAATACTAAATGTCTCTGCATATTTAATACCCCTATCCTCAAATAGAATCATTAAACAAGCAAACATATGCAAACAATGCAACCATCACAGCAATCTGCCAAAACAGTACAGTCTGTAAAGAGTGCAAGAGTATCAATACTTCCCCAACTCAAAAAATTATGAAATAAAATTTCCACTGTAGTAAATTTATCAGAGCTCATTATGCAAAAAGTTTCAACATTATATCATGCAATGAATTTTCTAGGGAATTTTTGCAACAGCGGTAAACTTTCTGTTTTCAAACAGCAACATGTATACTAGCAAAATAAGCATGTCAAAGGCTATCCTTGACTTCTTTATTGAAAATAAAGAAGCAAAACATTATTCTAACTAACAGAAAACAAATACTAACAAGATAAAATGACGCTCCAAGCAAAACACATATCATGTGGTGAATAAAAATATAGCTCCAAGTAAAGTTACCGATAGAGCGAAGATTTAAAGAGGGATGCCATCAGGGCATCCCCAAGCTTAGGCTCTTGGTTGTCCTTGAATATTACCTTGGGGTGCCTTGGGCATCCCCAAGCTTAGGCTCTTACCACTCCTTATTCCATAGTCCATCAAATCTTTACCCAAAACTTGAAAACTCCACAACACAAAACTCAACAGAAAACTCGTAAGCTCCGTTAGTATAAGAAAATAAAACCACCACTTAGGTACTGTAATGAGCTCATTATAAATTCATATTGGTGTAATATCTAATGTTTTCCAACTTCTCTATGGTTCATACCCTCCGATACTACTCATAGATTCATCAAAATAAGCAAACAACACATAGAAAACAGAATCTGTCAAAAACAGAACAGTCTGTAGTAATCTGTATCAAACTATACTTATGGAACTACAAAAATCCTACCAAATTAGGAAGTCCTAAGCAATTCGTGTAACAATCCAGAGAAAAACGAATCAGATCAGAAGAATGTTTGTGTGAATTAACAAAACTAATTTACTGGGTGCAAAAGTTTCTGATTTTCAACACGATCAACACAACTATCACCGTAAGCCATCCTAAAGGTCTTACTTGGCACTTTATTGAAACAAAAGCTATAAAACATGATTACTATAGTATCATAATCATGTGGACACACAAAAACAGTAAGGATAAATATTGGGTTGTCTCCCAACAAGCGCTTTTCTTTAATGCCTTTCTAGCTAGGCATGATGATGACAATGATGCTCACATAAAAGATAAGAATTGAAACATAATTGGAGCATCATGAAGCATATGACTAGCACATTTAAGCCTAACCCACTTCCTATGCATAGGGATTTTGTGAGCAAACAACTTATGGGAACAATAATCAACTAGCATAGGAAGGCAAAACAAGCATAGCTTCAAAATTTTCAACACATAGAGAGGAAACTTAATATTATTGCAATTCCTACAAGCATATATTCCTCCCTCATAATAATTTTCAGTAGCATCATGAATGAATTCAACAATATAACCAGCACCTAAAGCATTCTTTTCATGATCTACAAGCATAGAAAATTTACTACTCTCCACATAAGCAAACTTCTTCTTTATAGCATACGTATCATCACAATAATCATCATAAATAGGAGACATGCTTTCATCATAGTAAATTTGCTCATCAAAGCTTGGGGACAAAAAATATCATCTTCATCAAACATAGCTTCCCCAAGCTTGTGGCTTTGCATAACATTAGCATCATGGATATTCAAGGAATTCATACTAACAACATTGCAATCATGCTCATCATTCACATATTTCATGCCAAGCATTCTATGTAATTCTTCTTCTAGCATTTTGGCACAATTTTCCTTCCCATCATAATCATGAAAGATATTAAAAAGGTGAAGCGTATGTGACAAACTTAACTCCATTTTTTTGTAGTTTTCTTTTATAAACTAGACTAGTGCTAAAACAAGAAACAAAAAGATTCGATTGCAAGATCTAAAGATATACCTTCACTTACCTAGCCTCCCCGTCAACGGCGCCAGAAAAGAGCTTGATGTCTACTACACAACCTTCTTCTTGTAGACGTTGTTGGGCCTACAAGTGCACATGTTTGTAGGACAGTAGCAAATTTCCCTCAAGTGGATAACCTAAGGTTTATCAATCCGTAGGAGGCGTAGGATGAAGATGGTCTCTCTCAAACAACCCTGCAACCAAATAACAAAAAGTCTCTTGTGTCCCCAACACACCCAATACAATGGTAAATTGTATAGGTGCACTAGTTCGGCGAAGAGATGGTGATACAAGTGCAATATGGATGGTAGATATAGGTTTTTGTAGACTAAAAATATAAAAACAGCAAGGTAACAAGTGGTAAAAGTGAGCGTAAACGGTATTGCAATGGTAGGAAACAAGGCCTAGGGTTCATACTTTCACTAGTGCAAGTTCTCTCAACAATAATAACATAGATAGATCATATAACAAGCCCTCAACATGCAACAAAGAGTCACTCCGAAGCCACTAATAGCGGAGAACAAACGTAGAGATTATGGTAGGGTATGAAACCACCTCAAAGTTATTCTTTCGGATCAATCTATAAAAGAGTTCGTACTAGAATAACACCTTAAGATACAAATCAACTAAAACCCTAATGTCACCTAGATACTCCATTGTCACCTCAAGTATCCGTGGGCATGATTATACGATATGCATCACACAATCTCAGATTCATCCAACCAACATAAAAGTACTTCAAAGAGTGCCCCAAAGTTTCTACCGAAGAGTCAAGAACGTGTGCCAACCCCTATGCATAGGTTCCCGATGTCACGAAACCCGCAAGTTGATCACCAAAACATACATCAAGTGGCACATGATATCCCATTGTCACCACAGATAATCACACCAAGACATACATCAAGTGTTCTCATAAAAGACTCAATCCGATAAGATAACTTCAAAGGGGAAACTCAATTCATCACAAGAGAGTAGAGGGGGAGAAACATCATAAGATCCAACTACAATAGCAAAGCTTGGGATATATCAAGATCGTGCCATAGAGGGAACACGAGAGAGAACACGAGAGAGAGAGAGAGAGAGATCAAACACATAGCTACTGGTACATACCCTCAGCCCCGAGGGTGAACTACTCCCTCCTCGTCATGGATAGCCACCGGTGATGGGATCCCCCTCTGGCAGGGTGCCGGAACAGGCTCCTGAGAGGTTTTTGGTGTCTACAGAGGCTTGCAGCGGCGGAAGTCTCGATCTATCTTCTGTTCTGGAAGTTTTACGATACGTAGGTATATATGGGTACAGGGGGTACGTCGGTGGAGCTACGGGGGTCCCATGAGGTAGAGGCGGCGCCGGGGCCCCCACCTCGTGGGCAGCCCGTATCTCCCCCGACGTGCACTCCAAGTTCTCTGGGTTGCTTTCCTTCCAAAAATAACTTCTCCAGTTGATTTCGTTCCGTTTTGACTCCGTCTGATATTCCTTTTCCTCGAAACACTGAAATAGGCATAAAACAACAAATATGGGCTAGGCCTCCGGTTAATAGGTTAGTCCCAAAAATAATATAAAAGTGGATAATAAATCCCAATATTGCCTAAAACAGTAAATAAAGTAGCATGGAGCAATCAAAAATTATAGATACGTTGGAGACGTATCACTCACTCACATTGATTTCTATTGATGGGCATCTCCATAGCCCGTCGATATGCCTAGTTGATATGAGACTATCTCCTTCTTTTTGTCTTCTCCACAACCACCATATTCTATTCCACCTATAGTGCTATGTCCATGGCTCACGCTCATGTATTGCGTGAAAGTTGAAAAGGTTTGAGAACATCAAACGTATGAAACAATTGCTTGCCTTGTCATCGGGGTTATGCATGATTTGAATATTTTGTGTGATGAAGATGGAGCATAGCCAGATTATATGATTTTGTAGGGATAGCTTTCTTTGGTCATGTTATTTTGAGAAGACATGATTGCTTTATTAGTATGCTTGAAGTATTATTGTTTTTATGTCAATATTAAACTTTTGTTTTGAATCTTATGGATCTGAAAATTCATGCCACAATGAAGAAAATTAGATGGATAAATATGTTAGGTAGCATTCCACATCAAAAATTCTTTTTTTATCATTTACCTACTCGAGGAAGAGGAGGAATTAAGCTTGGGGATGCTTGACACGTCTCCAACGTATCTACAAATTTGATTGTTCCATGCTATTATACTATATGTTTTGGATGCTTTATATGCATTAATATGCTACTTTATATTACTTTAGGGACTAACCTATTAACCTAGAGCCCAGCGCCAGTTTCTGTTTTTTCCTTGTTTTTGAGCCTCGCAGAAAAGGAATACCAAACGAAGTCCAAACGGAATAAAACCTTCGCAATGATTTTTCTTGGACCAGAAGACACCCAGGAGACTTGGAGTGCAAGTCAGAAGAGCCACGAGACGGCGACAAGGGGGGAGGGCGCGCCTCCCTACCTTGTGGGCCCCTCGGTGACCCCTTAACCTAGATCTTCCTCCCATATATTAACATATATTCCCAAACCACCAGAGGCATACACAAAACACTTTCCCACCACCGCAACCTTCTGTTCCCGTGAGATCCCATCTAGGGGCCTTTTCTGGCATCCCGCCGGAGGGAAATTCCATCATGGAGGGCTTCTACATCAACTCTATTGCCCTTCCGATGAAGCGTGAGTAGTTTACCTCAGACCTACGGGTCCATAGCTAGTAGCTAGATGGCTTCTTCTCTCTCTTTGATTCTCAATACTATGTTCTCCTCGATGTTCTTGGAGATCTATCCAATGTAATCTTCTTTTGCGGTGTGTTTGTCGAGATCCGATGAATTGTCGATTTATGATCAATTTATCTATGAATATTATTTGAATCTTCTCTGAATTCTTATATGCATGATTTGATATCTTTGTATTTCTCTTTGAACTATCGGTTTAGTTTGGCCAACTAGATTGGTTTTTCTTGCAATGGGAGAAGTGCTTAGCTTTGGGTTCAATCTTGTGGTGTCTTTTCCCAGTGACAGTAGGGGCAGCAAGGCACATATTGTATTGTTGCCACCGAGGACAAAAAGATGGGGTTTACATCATATTGCTTGAGTTTATTCCTCTACATCATGTCATCTTACTTAAAGCATTACTCTGTTCTTCATGAACTTAATACTCTAGATGCAGGCAGGAGTCGGTCGATGTGTGGAGTAATAGTAGTAGATGCAGGCAGGAGTCTGTCTACTTGACACGGACGTGATGCCTATATTTCATAATCATTGCCTTGGATATCATCATAACTTTGTGCTTTTCTATCAATTGCTCGACAGTAATTTGTTCACCCACCGTATTATTTGCCTTCATGAGAGAAGCCCCTGGTGAAACCTATGGCCCCTGGGTCTATTTTCCATCATATTAGTTTTCGATCTACTATTTTGCAATCTTTTACTTTCATATCTATAAACCGAAAACCCAAAAATATTTTATCTTTTGTTTATCTCTCTTTATCAGATCTCACTTTTGCAAGTGACCATGAAGGGATTGGCAACCCCTTCATCATGTTGGGTGCAAGTTGTTTGATTGTTTGTGCAGGTATTGGTGGCTTGTGCGTTGTCTCCTACTGAATTGATACCTTGGCTCTCTAAGTGAGGGAAATACTTATCTCTACTTTGCTGCATCACTCTTTCCTCTTCAAGGGAAAAACCAACGCAAGCTCAAGAAGTAGCAGATGGCATCGAAAATGTTTACGTAGAATTTCAAGAGTGAAGAGATGCTCACACTGATATGCTTTGAGACATGTTCAATTACTATCAAAGTCTTCAAATGAAAGTGTCATGGAAATCATTGATAAACTGAGCAATATTGTTGAGCGACTTTGCCAACGTGGAGTCAACGATATTTCCGATCATGATATGTAGTTGAAAAACTACTTCAATCTTTCGCCAATTTCTTCGCTTCAGTGGTCCTTTCTATCAAGGAGAGACTTGACTATGCAAATCTTTGTACTACTGAAGTCATGGAATTACTGGTTGTTCACGAAGAACACTAAGAGAAGGAAATGGTGATGTCAGCTCACTTGAAATATAATCTCATAATGGTGAAGGTGAATGTGAAATTCTACAAGATATGGAAGTTCTAACGAAGAAGAATATGAAAATCAAAATACCATCACCAGAGACCTATAGATACTTACATAATGCCTCTGCTCCCTCAGATGTCAAAATCTATGCTTGACAAGATCTTCAGAGGAGTGATACAATGAGTTCATCAAGATGATTGCCTCCTCTACAAATATCATGCTACAAATGCTGCAATAACTTCAGTCATTTCATCACTGATTGTCCAACATGGGAAATTGATATCAAACCAAGCAGAAGATGGAATGTACTTTACCACACTGGATTCAAGCTTGCAAATCATCACACTAATCTCATGAAGAGGAATGAAACTACCGTAGCATCTTCATCATCGAGAACATTCACTTACATGAACTCCAACACGGTGATTGAATCCAATATATGAAGAGAATCTCTAAGGTGGTAGGTGCTTACGCTAGAATGACTTGCTCGTCCTTCTACGACATCGTCGAGTTACTTTGACAATGACTCAAGTGATGACGAGGTGCCTGCATTCTATTTCATGGCAAAAGCTTCGGAGATAAGGTATCACCTAAACGACAAAAGGCTCTCGACAAAAATTCTTTCTCCTCAGAGAACATTGTCTATGCTAAACTTATCAAGAAGGCTAATACTCAACAAGATTTCCTAGAAAAATTTGAGAAAACCATAAGGAAATCTAAACGTTTGTTGGTGGAAGAGATGGAGAAGAATTATATGTTGGCAGAAGAGCATTCCGCTCTCTTATCAACATTCGAGGATTTATCCATATGACATGATTCTATCTCAATTGATTACGAGAAGTTGTCACATGATTTTATGGAAAGTAAACAAGAGCTCGAGTCACTGAAAGAATCCTATGATGATCTGAAGAAAGAAAATGTTTCTCTCTTCGCCGAACAAATAGAAACCTTTCCTGATAGATTTGTAACGTCTTTCTTGAGATGCCTAGAATGTAGCAGTGTTGATTTCTCTGCCGAAACATCTGCTACTACTGAAAGAAATGCAACTACTTTAATTGTTGAAACTAACTCCTCCTCTGAGGAATATGTTGTTATTTCGGATGAAATTGCTATGTTGAAGAACTTGCTTGAGACTAGAATGCTCAAAAGTCTCAAATGGAACCAGACCCTTTGTGTTGTTCTGAAGAAGTTGATTTTTCACAGAAATCCTAGAAAGGAAGGATGGGGCTTCTAGAGAAAATTGAATGCTGATGGCACCTATTGGGCCCCCGAACAATATCTTAGGACAAGTCGGGTCCTTGCCAAGAGCAAAACTCTCAAACCTACATTACTATCTAGATATGACTGTCCCATCCCTTTTGATGATGATGAGTCACTTGACTCTAACTACAAACTATCCAAGCAACAATATGGTTATTTTGTTGCTCAATATATTGACACTATTTGCAGGATAGGTTCACCCAACAAGCAAATTTGGGTTGAAAAATCCATCATTGAAAACCTTCCTGTTACTGTGAATCTACCCGTTGTAGGATCGAAAGTATGTCTAGAGGGGGGGGGGGGTTAGACTACTTGACCAAATAAAAATCTAGCATTTTCCTAATTTTAGTTCTTGGCAGATTGTAGCAACTTAGCACAAGTCAAGCAATCAACCTACACATGCAATTCTAAGAGTATAGCAGTGGAATGTAAAACAATTGCATATGAAGGTAAAGGGAGGAGTTTGAGGAAGCAAACACAATGTTGACATGGAGATTTTTTAGCTGCGGTTCCGATAGGTGGTGCTATCGTACATCCACGTTGATGGAGACTTCAACCCACTAAGGGTAACGGTTGTGTGAGTCCACGGAGGGCTCCACCCATGAAGGGTCCACGAAGAAGCAACCTTGTCTATCCCAACTTGGCCGTCGCCCATGAAGGACTTGCCTCACCAGGGTAGATCTTCACGAAGTAGGCGATCTCCTTGCCCTTACAAACTCCTTGGTTCAACTCCACAATCTTGACGGAGGCTCCCAAGTGACACCTAGCCAATCTAGGAGACACCACTCTCCAAGAAGTAACAAATGGTGTGTTGATGATGAACTCCTTGCTCTCGTGCTTCAAATGATAGTCTCCCCAACACTCAACTCTCTCTCACAAGATTTGGATTTGGTGGAAAGAAGATTTGAGTGGAAAGCAACTTGGGGAAGGCTAGAGATCAAGATTTATGTGGTAGGAATGGAATATCTTGGCCTCAACACAAGTGTAGGTGGTTCTCTCTCAGAAAATGTATGTTGGAAGTGTAGGCATGTTCTGATGGCTCTCTCCACGAATGAAGAGTGGGTGGAGGGGTATATATAGCCTCCACACAAAATCTAACCGTTACACACAACTTACCAAACTCGGTGGGACTGAATCGTGAAACTCGGTCGGACCGATTACGTAAATAATGTGACCATTAGGATTTTCGGTGGGACTGACATGTCAACTCGGTGGGACCGACATGGTTAGGGTTAGGGCATAACGTAATCTTGGTGAGACCGATTACACAAACTCGGTGGGACCGATTTTGGTAATAGACACATAGAGGGTTGGTCAGGCAAACTCGGTGGGACCGATTCGCTCATCTCGGTTGGACCGAAATGTTACAAAAGGGAAACAGTGAGTTTGCATTGCAATCTCGGTGGGACCAATCACTCATCTCGGTTTGACCGAAACGTTACAAAGGGAAACAGAGAGATTATAATCCCATCTCAGTGAGACCGAGATCCCTATCGGTGAGACCGAAAAGACTAGGGTTTATGGCTGTGGCTATGTCAACAGAACTCGGTGGCGCCGGATAGATGGTTTCGGTGGGGCCGAGTTTGACTTTTGGTTTGGGACATATGTGGATGTGAGAAAGTAGTTGAGGGTTTTGGAGCATATCACTAAGCACTTTGAGCAAGAAACTCATTAAGCAACACCTCATCCCCTCTTGATAGTATTGGCTTTTCCTATAGACTCAATGTGATCTTGGATCACTAAAATGGAAAATGTAGAGTCTTGTGCTTTGAGCTTGAGCCAATCCTTTTGTCCTTAGCATTTTGAGTGCTCCACTTTTCTCATCCATGCCATGCCAATCGTTGAGCTTTTCCTGAAATATTTATCTTGAAATATCATTAGCTCAATGAGCTATATGTTGTTAGGAATTACCAAAACCACCTAGGGATAGTTGCACTTCCAATCTCCCCCCTTTTGGTAATTGATGACAACATATAGATCAAAGCTTCAACAAATGATAATAAGATTGAAAAACATCGTCGCTTTGAGAAGTATGTGATAAGCAAGATCTCCCCCTAAATTTGTGCATTATTAAGATTTGCTTTGGACTGCAAATGCACAATGTGTTAGGATCATGGGTCACTCTTCCATGTCACATACATCTTGGTGGAGCGCTCAAAATGATAATAATTGAACACATGCAGTCATCACCAAGCAAAGTGAATGATCATATAGGGATATAAGAGATAATATCATCCAACAAGCATTAAGGTAGCATATGATCAAACACATGATCACCCAAGTATCTCACAAAAGGCATAGTGTATCAAGCAAACACACAATAAAGAAGTTCAACCACCAAAAACAAGAGAGATCAAAAGCAACACTCTCTCTCGAAGCCTATGATCTATACATTTTTCTCCCCCTTTGGCAACAAGTTCCGAAAAGTCAAAGAATGCATAGTGCTAATCGACTCTCAGGCTTGGTCTTCATGAGGTGGTGTAGAGATGACTCCAAGGACGAAAGCATTAGTTGATGTAGCTGGAGCTGGTGGAGTGGCTGCTGGAGCTGGTGGTACTGAAGCTGTGGCTGCTGGTGCAGAAGATGTAGCTCTAGTATCTGGAACAGGTACTACAGCAGATCTCTGTACTCTGGGCACTCTAGCAAATGCATTTGTAGTAGACTTGCCCTTCTTCTCCTCCACATCCCCCTTAAGTTGCTCAACTGCAGTTTGGATCTCAGTGACCTTGACATCAAGAGCATAAAACTTCTGCTCAATGATCCTCTCCAAACTCTCCTGGTTTTGAGTTAGAGTGGCCAAGCCCTTCTCAATCCTCAAGGTGGAGGCAATCAAATAGCCAAGCTGATCTTGGTTGCTCTTCAGGAATATTTGAGATGCCTCTTCAACAGTTGGCATCTTTGCAGCTTTTTCTGCCCTTGCCTTCTCTCTCTTCTCATGTGCTTGCACAGATGATGGTTCCTCCTCATTCATCTCAACTGCGTTATCTTCAAACTCTGGATATAAGGGTAGATGCTCCTGGATAGTGAGCTTCATTTTTATGATGTACTCCTAGTTGATCCATCTCATGTCACACACAATGGGCTTTTTGTCAAGCAAAATTGTCTCATAAAAATCTTATTGCTCCTTTGTGTGGAATCTGTAGTCAACTGCTGTCCTTCTCCTCACATCATATGGATCTAACTCTCTCCACAATCTCAGTCCAGCATCCTTTCTGATGTGCATGTCTTCAGCTACTAGATGAGCATCATTATGGTCAGGAATCTTGGGCTTCAATTTCCTCAAAACAAGTGAGTCTTCTTCTTCTTCAACAACTTCAGGCACTAGGCTTGTTCTTCTCTGCAGCAGGTATACTTCGGGTGTTCCTCTTGGGTTTAGGCTTTGGAGCTGGAGCAGCCTTGGGAGCAGCTTTGGTCTTAGATGGAGCAGCCCCTAACTTAATTGCATCTCCCATGAGCTTCTGAGCTTTGGGTGCTGGTGCGGCATCATCTTCCTGTTCTTCTTCCTCATCAGAATCTCTCCTCATGGAGGGCTTGCCAAGAACTTTGGCAGTAGTGGTTCTTACCCTCTTCTTCTTCTTATCTTCACCTGCAGCTTGTTCTTCAGACTCAATGGTGAACTTCATAGTTTCACCAGTGGCAACCTTCCTAGGTTTGGATGTGGGCACTCTCTTGGCAGGTGCCTTTCTGTTCATGCCTAGCTTTGCGGTTGCAGTTGTGCCATACTCCCTTTTCAGCACCTTCTTCTTTGAAGTGGCCGCATCCTCAACAACAATGTAGTCCTCATCTTCAAAATCTGAGGTTTTCTTCTTCCTTGTCCTGGTAGCTGCCTTTGGCAAGTTGTTGGGAGTGCTCCTGCTACCCTCATCATAACTGCTTGAGGGACTAGTGCCCTCACTCATCTAAGCTTGTTCCTCTGACTTGTTCTGGCTATCACTTTGATCAGACATTTTCAGGCAAACTTACTAACAGCAGACCCTGTGAGTAGATATAGATGAGGTAGAGTAGATGACCATCACAAAGTGCAGAGATTTTTGCAAAACAATTGAGTCAAAAACTTAGTTTTAGCTTTCCATAGAAAGCATTTCGGAGCTACCGATTTGTAAACTCGGTGATACCGAAGCAGCTATTGGAACCTAAACTAGTGAACTCGGTCAGACCAAGTCACAGTTCAGTGGCACCGAGACTGCTAGGGTTTCACAAAGAATCGATTTCGGCCACACCAATTTGCAATTCTCGGTCAGACCGAAAATCACATGTGCAATGGCCTAAGCCAAATCAATGAGACCGTTTTCTACAACTCGGTCGGTCTGAGATGAGTTTGGCAGAAACCTAACCCTAAATTTTCAAATCAAATCTAATCTACGGAATGCTTTCGCTGGATAGAATGATTTCAAATGTGGCAAGAATCATGGCAAAGCAAAGTGCTAGGAATCAGAGTTAAAGAATTGCACAAAGTTTCAAGTTCATACCCTAGTTCGGCGGTGAACTTGCTACGGCAACAACGGCGGGATAGAATGCCGTTGACGGCGGCGGCTACCAACGGCGGGAGGTCGCTGGCAGCGAGAGGACGATCCGTAGACCCGAAGAGGCAGAGCAGGCTATGCGCGGGCGAAGGGTTTCAAATTTTTTTCCAAAATTTGACCCGTGAGTATATATAGCCTAACCTTGTCGGTGTGACCGAGTGGAACAACTCGGTGGCACCGAGATGCAAAACTCCAAGCAGTTACTACAACTCGATGTGACCGAAAGGTTCTAATCGGTTGCACCGAGGTGACAACCTAGATCAACTTAGTGATCTCGGTATGACCGAAAAGGGTGAATCGGTCAGACCGATGAATCGGTCAGACCGAAATGCACAAAGAGGTTTTGGAAGTTTAAGTCTATGACGAATCGGGGACTCCGAGTGCTCCTCACACAGAGTGGTTCGAATCTGACTTGATCAAACTTTGTGATGTAGCATGAATAGAGTTTGAGACAAGAAAAGCATAGATAGCTAGAGAGGGTTCTTAGGCATTCTTGTCCATCCACTTGGCATAAGAAAAGAAACCAAACAATCAAAACAACAAGTGGATGTCCTCGAATGAGTAAAATATGCAACCAACATGCTCACACAATAAAATGGCAAATGAAATATGTGGCAAGCATGCACAACCAATTCTAGCATCTATCAAACAATTGGCGATGACTAGGTCGTCTATATATGAGTATATTGACTTGAGTCAAATGAGAACATTTGATCATAGGTCGTACTCATCGTTTAAGCACAAGTGGGGTTACCACTTTTACATAGAGCATTGTTGTGTTCACACCATTAGAGTTGCTTTAGCTCATTTCTTAGAGTAAAGCTCCCCCTAGATGTGAGATCCCCCCTAAGAGGGATGAACTAACTTTGGGTTTTGTCGATGATGATTTTATTTAGATGTTGAAGATGTGGATGCTCAATGTTGATGTAGATCATTCGGAGCAATCCATTGGAGTGAGTTGCACTTTCAATACCTACATGGGTCAGTCCCACAAGGAACAAAAAAGTATATCCATAGACATAGAGTGATGCACACACAAGATTATGTCCATGAAAGCATTAGGTTACCATGTCCCTTGTCTTACCAACAAGAGCGTTTGTGACTCCTTGAACTAGTGCAAGATGTGGAAGTTGATTGCACTTGTCCTTGCCAAAATGATATGAGTGAAGTATGTTGGCGGAGTCACCCTCAAGAACTCTCTAGTTCTTCTTATTTGGGATCCACATCATCTTGATGGGAATCCGGGTTGTAGTTGTACTTGTTGAAGTAGAACTTGATGTAGTCTTGGGAACCCACTTGACCAAGGCCTTAGGAGCTTCTTCAAATGCATCAATCTCCTCTTGAAGCTTGTCCTTGCCTTTTTGCTTGTGGTCTTGTGGTGGAAGATCATCTTGAGCTTGTGTCCCTGTGAAAGAAGTAGGATCATACTTCTCTTGTTGAGGAACAAACTTCGTCTTGGGATATTGATCTTCTTCCCACTCAACTCCATTGGCATTGAACTTTCATTCAAAACCAACACCTTGATTCTTCCGGTGCCTTCCTTGCTTCCGTACAATTTCCTCGAATTGCCTACTCCCAGCAAGGCTCTTGTAAACACCTTTCTCTATAATTCCCTTCAATAAGCTATTTTCTTGCTCAAGTGAAACTTGGCTAAGATAATCATTAGAGGAATCAAGAGAACTACTAGAAGGAACAACATTGGATTTAGCATGATTGTTGTTACTACTAGAGGAAGAATCTTTCCTGTTCTTGTTACTAGACTTGACTTGTGGCATGTAAGTAGATAAGAGTAAACGCTTGGCAATGTAAGAAGAACTTTTCTTGCGAATATCATCATTGATTTCCTTTAAAAACTCATGCTCTTGCTCAAGGTTGAGCTTTTCAAAGCGTAACTTCTCATGAGTCTTTAAAAGTTCTCGATGATCTTCCAAGATAGTTTTATGAGCTAATTTAAGAGTGTTTAGTTCTTTAGTTAGGCGCTCAATCTTCTCCTTATCATTGTCATTCGTTTTATCTTGATTAGTATGCTTATTTGACATTTCATCATAGTATTCATCACTAGAGTTGTCAACAAGTAAATCATCATCACCTAACAAGTCATCTTCATCACTATTGAAATCAACATACTCGGGGTGTGATACCTTTGGGCCTTTAGCCATGAAGCATCTTCCAATTCCTTCATTTGGTGAGTCAAATATGTCGTAGGAGTTGGTTGACACAAGTGCTAGACCGGCAACACCTTCATGTTGAGTATATTCGGAGTCGGAGTGATAGCTTCTCTCGGAGTGATTGTCGGAGTCGGAGCCGGATACCCATCCATCAACATGAGCTTGATGTCTTCGTTTTGTGTAGCTCCTTGATGACTTGTCCTTCCTTTCCGAATCCTTGCTTCTTTGGGATGTTCTTCATTTAGAACGATCATCTCTACTCCTTCTTTCTCTTGATGGTGATTCTTCTCTTCTACTCCTTCTTTTTGGAGAATCTTCTCTTCTTTTGTAGGGAGCCGTGCACTCATTGGAATAGTGTCCGGGTCTTCCACAATTGTAGCAATTACACTCACGACTAGAAGATTTTTTGTCATTGTAGGGCCTTGACTTGGAACTTCTTTCCTTACTTCTACTCTTGTAGAACTTGTTGAAGTTCTTCACCATTAGGCTCAATTCTTCATTGAAAGTTTGTTTCTCACTTGATGATGTGGGAGCTTCACATGAGGCTTTGTAAGCACCACTTGACTTGTTGTGAAGCTCTTCCCTATCCTTGAGTGACATCTTATGAGCAACAATTCTTCCAGTGACTTCTGTTGGCTTGAGATCTTTGTAATTGGGCATCATTTGGATCAATGTGCACATGGATCATACTTTCCATCCAAGGCTCTTAGGATCTTCTTGATGATGAATTTGTCGGTCATCTCTTCACTTCCTAAGCCGGCAATCTCATTTGTGATAAGAGCAAGCCTAGAGTACATTTTAGCGACACCTTCACCATCCTTCATTTTGAACTTGTCAAGTTGACTTTGAAGCACATCCAATTTGGATTCCTTGACGGAGTCGGTACCTTTGTGCATGTCAATCAAAGTATCGAAAATTTCCTTTGCATTCTCAAGACGGCTAATTTTGTTGAATTCTTCGGGGCACAATCCGTTGAAGAGGATATCACAAGCTTGCACTACAAAAAAAATACACTTCCGTGATGATACGTGTTTGTCACAGTAGGTCGCGTTTTTTGTCAGGCATGTACATCCATGACGATTTTATGACAGAATCAAGATAGTCATACCTGTGCTGTCGTAGAAGTGTTCCATGACATTACCAAAATTATCATCACGGAAGTGTCCACTTCCATGACAATAAATCGCGCGTCATAGAAGTGCTTTCGTCAAGGGTGACCGACACGTGGCATCCACCGTAACGGAACGCCGTTAAGCTATCGGGTCGGGTTTTTGTCGGTGTTCTGGGAACGGGGGTCCCCAGACTTGCCTGCCTGCGGCCTGCGGCGTGGCTCAAGTGGTGGCCTAGTACGGCCCGTCTTCATCAGCCCAAGACTCAAGACCCTCATGAGGGGCCAAGCCTCGCGGGGCGGACAACGCAAGGCCTCCTCAGGGACGGACTCGCCAGGCAGGCTCGCGAGGAGGCGGAGAGATCAAGGCAGGGTACCTCGCAAGGTGCTCGTGATGCAAGCCATGACAATTGAAACCAGGCAGGCGCCAGGCGGGCGCCGGCCTGCGAAGTGTCCTTGTTTCCTCTTTGGTGCAAAGGGGGCAAGCCCAGGCGTGGAGTACCGAGGCATCAGGCAAAGTCTGCCATTTCAGTGCAACGAGACCAAGATCAGCGGAGCGGCAGGATGGAGGTCACCGTGGAGCCCAAGACGGCGTCATCGCCAGTGCTTTTGGCAGCCGAAGACCAACTTTAGTCAGGATAACTTGTACTGGATGTTTCCCTTTGAAATGGCCGTTGTTGGCGCCCTTCTCGCTTAATATTTGGGGAGAGGCCCAGGTGTCGGTGTCAAAACCGGCGGATCTCGGGTAGGGGGTCCCGATTTGTGCGTCAAGGCTGATGGTAATAGGAAGCAAGGGACACAGATGTTTACCCAGGTCCGGGCCCTCTCGATGGAGGGAAAACCCTACTTCCTGCTTGATTAATATTGATGATATGGGTAGTACAAGAGTAGATCTACCACGAGATTGTAGAGGCTAAACCCTAAGAGCTAGCCTATGATGGTATGATTGTAATTGTGATCGGCCTTCTAAGGACCAACCTCTCCGATTTATATAGACACCGGAGAGGGCTAGGGTTTACATGGAGTCGGTTACAAGAAAGGAAATATAATATCCGGATCGCCAAGCTTGCCTTCCACGCAAAGGAGAGTCCCATCCGGACACGGGCCGAAGTCTTGAGTCTTGTATCTTCACGCTTCAATAGTCCGGACGTTGTACATAGTCCGCTATCCGGATACCCCTAATCGGGACTCCTCGGTAGCCCTCGAACCGGGCTTCAATGACGATGAGTCCGTAGGCAGATTGTCTTCGGCATTGCAAGGCGGGTTCCTTCTCCAAATACTCCAAAGTGGTTATCGAACACGTAGACCGTGTCCGGATCTGCAAGATGATCTTCACATGGTATAGATCTGATTTGCTGGCAATCTTCGTGCATCGTGCCCTTGCATCATGGCTTGGTCCAACGCGAACCGATGTTTCTTACCCCACAACGACTTGTGTTACGAGGCGGTTTTATTGGCATGTCCCGTCGAGACAGAGATTGTGTTCCTCTTATTACGGGATTTTCCATCAATATGAGCGTGCGTGACCCCACGACGGTTGTTGGTATAACCCGTGTGTTTTTAGATAAGCCTCAAGCGGTCACACCAGGGACTCTTGATATTCACCTTCTTTATAAAGGCGTCGAGACCTACGCCTCTTTTTTCACCTTCATCGCGCCTTCTCGCACCTCGAGTTCTAACACCCAAAACCTAAGCTCCACCCCTCCGGAATCCTCCAATATGTCCGGATCTGAACCTCAAGGCCGGTGGGTGGCCTCCTCGATCGAAGAGAAGGACATTGCAAAGCTTAGGGAGGTCGGATACCTAACCGCAGATATCCAACACAGGCTTCCTGCTCCAGGGCAGGTCATCCCTACGCCGGAGCCCAATGAGTGTGTCGTTTTCGTCCCACACTTCCTCCGCGGTTTGGGTTTCACCCTCGATCCCTTCATGAGGGGGCTTCATGTTCTATTATGGGTTGGATTTTCATGATCTGGCTCCAGACGCTATCCTCCATATCTCGTCGTTCATTATCGTGTGCGAGGCTTTTCTCCACATCACCCCACACTCCGGCTTATGGCTCAAGACCTTCAATGTGAAGCCGAAGATGATCGGGGGCGACATGTGGAGTGTGGAGGTGCCGTAATAAGCAGAAACGCCGACGCCCCATGGCCGGAGGGTTCTTTCCCAGAAGTATCTGATGTATGGCAGCGGAGGTGGTTTTATGTTACGGCCCCAAGGGGCACAAAGTGGGTAGCCGCCCCTGAGTTCCGCTTGGGCCCTCCATCACGATTAGCGTCCGGATGGACATAGGATGGAATTGGGGCCCTTGGTGGCGTATCAGATCTTGCAGAACCGCATCCGGGAGCTTCTTGAGAGGAATATCAACCTTGTCAGTATAATGCAGGTGATGTTAATCCGGCGGATGTTGTTGTGCCAACGCTGGCCTCTCCGGATGTGGGAGTTCAATCCGAGGGTCATGGATCGTCAAGCACTTCTTCGGCTTGAAGCCCAAAGAGATGTGCAAATTATTCTTCGAACAGAAAGTAGTATGTCCGGACACCACCGAGGATGCGGGCCTAAGCTGTAATCGCCTAGATACCCAAGTAAGTAGCCTTGATACCGGACACCCTGTTTTGTATTTATCATGACTGTTTGTTCTGAGAATCATCCGCGTCCAAGAATGGCTCAGCAAGGCGGAGAGAATCAGGTGTCCGACACCACTTCCCGAAGGCTCGCCCGCCCCTACTATGGCCAAGATGCTCGACCGGGTGCTCAGCAGAATGCCCTCGGGGAAAGACAAGGGGAGGGACGAAGAATCCGAACCCCACACGCTACGCATCCGAACCGGGGGAATGGTTACCTCCCCCAAGGAGGATAGTCGGGGAGGGGAGGCTAAGGCGTCCTCTCCGCGCAGGAAGAAGAGGGCCGCCTCCAAAGATTTGGAGGCAGAGATGCCCAAATTAGGGGAAAAACATCCCCGGGGGGCCTTGCCTTGACGGGCACCCTCACCGCGCCATGCCCTCCAACAGGCCAGCCCTCCACCGAGCTGTAAGTCAATCTACACTCCGAAGGTGCTGTGTTTCTCCTAGATCAATAACCAGGGTTCAACTTTTTGCAGTCCGGCCAGCAGCTCCTCTCAACAGTGTTCGTCTTCGGGGGACCTTCCTCCGCAGATGATGGAGAGCGAGACCCCACCCCCTTCTCCGACTCATGAAGCGGGCGACGCCGAGGTGTCGTCACGGAGGAGTCCGGATTTGCCGAAGCCGGGAGTCAATCCATCAGCCGCCCTGCACCCGGAGGATTTGGCTACAACGAGTTGCGATGGAAAGAGTCCGGCACAGTTCGATGTCCGGCCGGATGTACTGACGGGCTTGCTGGAGCGAGCTGCGCTCTCAGAGAAGCACCGCTCATTAATGAGCGCGGTGCTCAAGAAGATTTCATCCGCTACAAGCGGTTTGAATGAAGCATTCACAAGCCTGCTCAGAGGCTTTGAGGTACGTAATGAAGAATGCACTGTTTCTTTGGCTGTGAGGCACGCGGTAGGTGTGCTCCATATAGATAGTAGTCCCTGAGACTTTGGTTGACTGCCCTAGGCAGCAAACGGAGGATCATAAACCAATGATTTATCTTGTAAATATGTGCAGTTACCTGTGGGTCCGGCCGACGACCCGTCCGTTGAAGTTGCCGAACTGATGAGGCAAATTGGGTCGATTGATGCCGATATCACTCTGATGAATGAGCGGCTAGATAAATCACAAGGTATGTGTCCTGTCTTTCCATTGCATAGAAAAATATTAAGGTCACACATATTAATGTAATATGTTCGGACTGCAGATGGTGCTGCTGCCGTGGAGGCCCTGAGGGCAGAACTTGCTCTAGCCAAGGAACAAGCTCAGGTGAGCAATGCGGGTGCCCTAAAGGCGGTCGAGGAATTGATAGCCGAACGAGCTGCTCATCGCCGAAGCGAGGAAAAGATAGCCGAAATGGCTATCGAGTTAAAAAATGCCGCTGACCGGTATGAGCTCCTGAAAAAGGAGCATGAGGATAAATCGGCTGACCTGAGCAAGGCACTTAATGCCACCAAGGAAATACAGACCAAGCTCGGGGTGCGGGAGGAGCTTCAACAGCCGGTAAAATCGCGGCTGGGGGCTCCTATTTGCTGCGGACGAAGTTCTTCGATCCGAAGTATGCTCCCCTGGATGGACGCTGGAATTCGGTGGACGCCTACGCGGACCTGGCGAAGAGTACGGCTGATGCTATGGAGTTTTTCAAAGATCAGGGTGAGAAGAAGGTGGAGAAGCTTTTCTGGTCGCAGTTCAATGCTCCCACTCGCCCGCTGCCGTAAAGTGATAGGATGGCTGTTGTAGCGGAGCTTCACAGGCTGTCCGGTCTTGCAATGCAGTCTGTAATAGACCTTCTTTGGCCGAAGGGGCCTAATCCGGACAGTTACTTTGGTTTGGTGCAACAGTTCCATGGGCCGTGCCTTGTATCGATGCCATGAGGAGGTCGGCATGCATAGAGGGTGCGCGGATGGCCGTTGCCCGCGTTAAAGCGTATTGGACGGATATGGATGCCACTATGATAGCATCTCAGGATCCGGTGGGGGGCCAATATCCGGCCGGGCACTACTTGGCGCAGGTCACAGAGGGTGCCCGCCTGATAGAGGCGCAGTGCCCGAAAAATCTCCTATTCGAGTGATGATTCAAATCATTGTAAAAACAATGTTTATTTTGATTATAAGGCTATATTTATAATGTTTTTTCTGAAAATATGATTGTGTCCCCTGTGCGGCCGTTTATATATATATATATTTATATATATGTGTGTGTGTGTGTGTGTGTGTGTGTGTGTGTAATCCGAAAGTTAGCAGTCGTTGGCTTCAGCCCCCATGCATACAATGCGGGGGTGTTCGCGAAAAATGTGCTTTGTCACTCTTTATCCAACGTCTTGGTCCATTAAGGAGGTGATCGCACGTCGAACTAGGCAACCGGACTATATAGCTGTAACACTTTCGCTTAGCCGCGGGATTCTAATGTTGGGGCTATTATGTAGCCCCTGGTACCTTCGCGTGCATCCGACGAAGCGCGTATGTACTGGCCGAAATGGCCCTTCGTTAATGCGGAGGAATCCTAGAGATTCCGATGAGTCGTCAGTGGTTGACCGGTCTCTCATTTGTATCATGATGATCGATTTTCGGCTTTCTCTCTTGAGGTGCTCATCCGGAATAACCAGGTACAATCGCAATAGTTCTCCTTTGGCCACCTTAGCCGATAATAACGGAACGTAAGGCGGCGAACCCAGGAGCCAGGCAAACCCAACATTTGACCAAAGACATGATTCGGAGCTGATGCATATAAGGCCAAACTCATGACGCTGAACACTCCCGAAGGTATTCGGACTTTATAACAGATGATGGGCTCAAGAATGCCCATTCATTATAAACCCTGTGTTTCCAGGTACGTGCGTTAATCTGTCGTGGAGAAATCCCAAAAATGGCAGTATCCTCTGTGGGTATGGAACCCATGGATGGTTAAACAACAAGAGGCAATAGAAAAGGTTTACATAGGGGCTTAATCTAAAAGAAACCACATTGAGCAGGCCCCGCTTGCGTCTGCGCCTTTGTCTCCATTGTGATGCATCCTGGAAGGGTATCGTGCGAACGTTGTCTGCAGAAAAGGGAAACTCATAGAAGAGTGCAACGTAAGTATGCGATGGATAGTAAAAATGTAAGATGCTGGCTTGCCAATAGAGTTGAGCCAAGTGTGGGGCTTTATTATTAGCCCCTGGTATCCATTGTAGGATTACATATACGGTGCCTTGGTTTGATATGGGCTGCCGGACTCGTCTAACCGTGTCCGTGGTCTTAACGACCCGTCATATTTTTGTTAGAGGCCACTTATAGTCCGGCCGCTAGGGACGTCGCGTGTTTCTCTGCGCGCGAAGAGCGCGCTATTATTCCGCTAATGGTGATGACGCCACGTGGGCCAGGCATCTTGAGTGTGAGGTAGCCATAGTGCGGCAATGTGTTGAAGCGAGCGAGGGCCGTTCTTCCAAGCAATGCTTGATAGCTACTTTGGAAGGGTGCGATGGTGAAGACTAGTTCTTCGCTTCTGGAGTTGCCTGGAGAGCCGAATGTTACCTCCAGTATGACGGAGCCCCTACTGTAGGATTCAACGCCTGGTATCACCCCTTCAAAGGTGGTGTTAATCTTGCTGATTCTGGATGAGTCTATCCCCATCCTGCGGATAGTGTCCTCATATATTAAATTGAGACTGCTGCACCGTCCATGAGGACGTGGGTGAGGTGGTATCCGTCGATTATTGGGTCAAGCACCAAGGCATCTGATCCTTTGTGCCGAATACTAGCTCGGCCGTCCAGGTGATCGAAGGTGATTGGACAAGACATTCAGTAGTTAGGTGTGGGTATGATGGGCTCTATATCGCGCGCATCTTTATGGGCGCGTTAGTGCCTTCTCAAGGATGTGCGAGTCGTGTGGATCACATTCACTGTTTTAACCTCTGGTGGAAATTTTTTCTGTCCCCCAGTGTTCGGCGGGCGAGGTTCATCCTCATCTTCACTTGGTGTTTCCCTTCCCTTGTGTTCGGCGTTTAGTTTGCCGGCCTGCTTGAAGACCCAGCACTCTCTGTGCATGTGGTTTGCATGTTTGTCGGGGGTGCCATGAATTTGGCACAGTCTGTCCAGAACTCTATTCAGACCGGACGGTCCCTCTTTGCTGCCTTTAGATGGCTTATTTTGCTGGTTAGGTCGAGAGCCCCTGAATCCGGCATTAACCATTGTGTTATCCGGGCTCTCTTCCTTGTTTTGGAGTTTGTTTTTATTACGCCGTGGCTTCCCGTTGCCGTCCCTTATTTCGGACGTGCTGGGGTCGCTGGTGCCTTTACGGGCTAGCCAGCTATCCTCACCCGCGCAAAAGCGGGTCATAAGGCTTGTTAGGGCTGCCATTGTCCTTGGCTTTTCTTGGCCGAGGTGTCTGGCGAGCCACTCGTCACGGATGCTGTGTTTGAATGCCGCTAGGGCTTCGGCATCCGGACAATCAATGATTTGATTCTTCTTGGTGAGGAATCTGTTCCAAAACTTTCGGGCGGACTCTCTGGGCTGTTGGATTATGTGACTTAAATCGTCAGCATCCGGAGGCCGGACATAAGTCCCTTGAAAATTGGCCTGGCGCGCCCTCGAGTTCCTCCCAACTCCCAATTGAATTTTCGGGAGGCTTTTCAACCAGATGTCCGGCTGGTCCCTTTAGTTTGAGGAAGGTATTTGATGGCGTGGAGGTCATCCCTCATGAGCCATATGTATATGTAGGATAAAGTCCTCGATCCGCACTTCTGGGTCTATCGTTCGTCAGATGCCTCTATGTTCACAGTTTGAAGCCTGCGAATTCATGGTCGAAGCTTCATCAATAAAGCATAGGGGTGAGCAGCCCTCTCAGATCTGGACGCTTGTGGCATCTTTGTCGGCTGTTGTTGTGTCCGGTGTTTATTCCGAACTGGTATTTGATTGACATAGTCTTTGTGATGACCGCAGTCCCCCGCCGAGGTGTGTCCTTTAGATCCGTAAATGGACCTAGCTGCGCCAGCTGTCTTATCCCGATGCGCACGTAAATCATGTGCGTCTTCGGTAACTGCTTTGTTGCGGTTGTGAAGTGGTACGTCTGGTCTCCTGGTCGTGTTACTTTTTGGTGGAACGGCCTCGTCGTCGAATTCTGGCATAGCTTACGTTTTGGGTAGCTCTTTGTGTGGCGATCGTCGCCATATCTTTCTTCAGTGTCTAGCACTTTGTTCCATCCTGTGTGGCTTTAAGCCGTTGCTTCTGCCTCTTCAGACTTCTCGCTGTGGCCATAAGCTTTCTGTGGAGGTTCTCTCGTTCCACGCATTCTTCCGGAATGATGAATGCGTCATTGTAAGGACTGTCTTCTTGTCCTGCGCCGGTTTGATGAACTCGTCCCTCTGGGTCGTCGTCTTCGGGCGTCTGCTCCGAACTATGCTTGGCGTGACCTGGTTTGTCCTGCTCCATCGCTGGTTCCGTTTGGTCATTGTTGCCTTCGGGGTTGACCGGAGTATCCATTCTTCTGGCGCTCTTGCTGATATTTTTACTGTTGCTGGATTTGGAACGGCGTCTGCGCCGTTGCTTTGGTTTTTGCCCAGAGGTTTTATCTTCCGGATTGTCACCGTCATCTTCCTTGGGTGCATCCACCATGTATATGTCTTGTGACGAGGCGGGAATCCGATACCCCATAGAGTCTGAGTCTTCTCCTGCAGCGTCATCCATACCATCGATGCCTTCAGAGTCGAAGTCAAGCACGCCAGTTAAATCATCAACCGTGGCTATCAAGTGGGTGGTGGGTGGGTAACGAATTTCTTCGTCGCCTGCTTCCCACTCGAGCCGGACATAGTTCGGCCCGGAATTCTCTATTAAAGGGAGAATTTTAAATGAGTTTAATACGTTGCCAAAGGGCGAGTGCTGAAAGATGTCTGCTGCGGTGAACTCCATTACCGGAGCCCAACCAGGCTCGGTGGACTCGGGACGCGGCGGATCGAAACTACAACCGGATATGAACTGGGGTCCGGAGTTGAGCTGCCCTCGAAGAGGGCCTATGTTCGCTCCATCGCCGATGAGGGTGCGGCCTGCGGGCGGGTCCAGCCTCCGCCCTCAGTAACAGAACCTCGCCCCGGATTTAGATCCGAGGCTTCGCCGGTGATATCCCGAGCATCGTCGACAAAGCAGGTCTAAGCCGTGCTCATCGTGGATCGCTCGGCGCTCCGGCGCTGGGCTTGAATCCGCTGAAGATCAAGTCTCCATGTATCCGCCATGTAGTTCAAGTTTCCAACTCGACCGGTGGTCGGGGCATAGCTATCGATCCGCTTCCGGTGGCTGCTTAATTGGCCTGCAGCGAATCCGCTAACGCGAAGATCTGCCCGGGGAGGAAAGTCTCACCCTGGACAACGTCGTTGGTGACGATTGAAGGAGCCATCGAGCCTGACAGCGACGGAATAGAGGAATTCTCAATGAAAGCACCAATGTCGGTGTCAAAACCGGCAGATCTCGGGTAGGGGGCCCCGATCTATGCGTCAAGGCTGATGGTAATAGGAAGCAAGGGACACAGATGTTTACCCAGGTTCGGGCCCTCTTGATGGAGGTAAAACCCTACTTCCTGCTTGATTAATATTGATGATATGGGTAGTACAAGAGTAGATCTACCACGAGATCGTAGAGGCTAAACCCTAAGAGCTAGCCTATGATGGTATGATTGTAATTGTGATCGGCCTTCTAAGGACCAACCTCTCCGGTTTATATAGACACCGGAGAGGGCTAGGGTTTACATGGAGTCGGTTACAAGAAAGGAAAGATAATATCCGGATCGCCAAGCTTGCCTTCCACGCAAAGGAGAGTCCCATCCGGACACGGGCCGAAGTCTTGAGTCTTGTATCTTCACACTTCAATAGTCCGGACGTTGTACACAGTCCGGCTGTCCGGATACCCCCTAATCCAGGACTCCCTCACCAGGGCCTCCATAAAAAGGACTAGCCACCACAGAGTAGAGGCATCTGGAAGAGACATTCAGAGAGAGAGAGAGAGAGGCGATCAAACTCACCCGAGCAGTTCATCGCATCAGCCCAATAACACCTCTCACGAGGCTGTTCTCCCTTTGTACTGTTCATCATCAGCCCCTGAGGCAATCCACCACACCACACACAGGAGTAGGGTATTACACCACCACGGTGGCCCGAACCAGTATAAATCTCGTGTCCCTTGTGTTGTTCATCGTTTCCTGCTTAGATCTCATGAGGCGATCGGATGTAGATCGGTAGGGGAGAGATCTTCGTGCGCACCCCAGTGTTCGAACCTTAAGGGTCAGCCGAAACCCAACATCTGACATTTGGCATGCCAGGTAGGGGGTGCGCCGGAATCTTTCTTCCGCTGTTCTTGTTCGATCTTTCGTCATGTCCATGGCTGATGCTCGCGTCAGCTCGCTAGGCTGAGCGCCGGGTTGCTCGCTGCCGCTGCCGCCCGAACAGCCTGCCGGGCGGGTGCCCTGCCGTTCCGCCGTCGCCGCCAACGCCGCCACTGGCCCGGCGGGGAATGAGCAGCAGGCCTCATCTCTGCATCCTCCGGTGCGGCGGGAAGGCCGCACCGCCACCCCATCGCTGACTCCAGCCGGTTCGTCGTCCCACGCTCGTCGTGCCCCCACGGACGCGCATGCCGCGCTACTCTTGGCACGTGAGCTCCTGCACTACCGTCCCGTTGACGACCTCTACGAGGACTGGCTCGTCCGCATCACCGAGCTCGTCAGCGCCGCAGGGGGCTCTCCTATGCTGCCCCTCTCACTGCCTCGCCCTCCATCCTACGCAGGAGGCATGGATCAGGAGGTGCCTCCACCACCTCCTCCCCAAGAAGGCGCCCTGGCTTCAAGGCGCGCCCTGTGATGAGACTCCACGCGCAAATACCGCAGACGACAAGAAAGGAGCTGCCAAGAAATCCCTCGCCCCCAAGAAGGTGCTCGCGTGCTTCCGGCACCGGTGCGCCATGACCGCATCCCTGCGCCACCACGTCAAGACCCACCGGCAAAGGGCTCCGGTGGCCACCGCAGTTGCCGCGCTTTTCACCCCCCGAAGCTAGGCAAAGGTCGCCTAGCTAGGCAAGTTCAAGCCTCGACGCCTCCTCGCCACGACGGCACCGCAGACCCCACAGAGTTCTACAGCTTTCACGAGCCGGGCATCGGCCGCCAACAGGATGAAAAGGTCATGGCGAACTGGTTTCCCATGGCGCCAGGACGGTGCGTTCGACTTGGCTCTCGAATCTTGGCTCTCGCACGATCTCCTCCCCAGGATGAGATGCGCACCCGCTTCATCGCCAACTTCGAGGCACTCGTGACCGTCCGGCCGTGGGTGACTGCGCCGCATCAAGCAAAGCAAACCGAGAGATCTTGCAGAAGTGCATCCAGCGCTTCAACAACGCTCGCCTCAAGATTCCTAGGGTGACTGAGGAGGCCATCATTTCGGCGCGTTCTCGATGGCGTCAGATCGCCAAGATGAAGGAGGAGCTGGCGATCCATGAAGATCTGTGCACGTCTCTGGAGTTGTTCAACCTGGCGACCAAGTGCGCAAGGGCTGAGGAAGGGCGCCTCTCCCTTCTCAAGCTCCTAGCAGCGGACCCAAAAGAGAAGAAAGCCAAGGCCAAGGATGTGAAGCGTAAGGGAGCAGCTGTACTCGCAGCGGAGCCAGACACAAAGCGGCAGGGACCAGCCGAGTCGCCCAAGGGCAGCCGCATGTGTACCACGATCTCCATACCCATTAACACCAATCAAACACGCTTAATATGCGGTACTATCCTAAAGAGACACGAAGGTCCCACCAAGGATAGAACCGCATATTGATACGCTTTTGCAAGGTGGATATCATTACATCAACATTACATAATAGATGGGGGTATATACAAAAGGCATACAATGCCACACAAATACAACATCGCCTTACATAAGAGCACCATCCGACTACGGATGAAACACAAATGTAAACTCAAACGACATCCACCTCGCTAGCCCAGGTGCCGACCGAACCTATCCCCCGAACGAAGAAGAAGAAGAAGAACCCCAACAGCAAACATCGCTCTCGCCATGATGAGCGATAACCTGTACCTCAAGAATCTGTTGTTGTAGTAATCTGTGAGCCACGAGGACTCAAAGAATCCCATTACCATGGGTATCAAGACTAGCAAAGCTTAATGGGAAGGGAAGGGGTAAAGTGGTGAGGTTGCTGCAGCGACTAAGCATAATATGGTGGCTAACATACGCAAATAAGAGCGAGAAGAGAACAAGCGGAACGGTCGTGAAGCTAGCAATGATCAAGAGCTGATCCTAAACACCTACTTACGTCAAACATAACACAGAAACTGTGTTCACTTCCCGGACTCCGCCGAGAAGGGACCATCACGGCTACACACGCGGTTGATGCGTTTTAATTCGGATCAAGTGTCAAGTTATCTACAACCGGACATTAACAAATTCCCATCTACCACATAACCATGGGCACGGCTCTCGAAAGTTTATACCCGCAGGGTGTCCCAACTTAGCCCATGATAAGCTCTCGCGATCAACGAAGGAATAGACCTTCACCCGAGACACTCCGATCGACTCGGTATCCGGTACATCAAGACATTTCGACAATGGTAAAACAAGACCAGCAAGACCTCCGGCGTGCCGACATCCCGATAGTAGCGCACAGATCTCGCCTCGAGCCACGACCGGATGAGCAGTCCGCATAACTAAAACCAGACCTCAAGTTTTTTGAGGTGGCGCCTTAAAGCGCTCTAGTTTGGACCAACACTTAGACAAGCATTGGCCCGGGGGGGGGGGGCTGAATAATGATGACCCTTGAGAGAGCGACTCCCAAGGGAAAAAGTAGGTGGTGGTGAGGCAAATGGTAAAAGTCAATGTTGGGCCTTGCTGGACAAGTTTTATTCAAAGCGAACTGTTAGGGGGTTCCCATAAATCACCCGACCGCGTTAGGAACGCAAAATCCGGGAACATAACACCGGTATGACGAAAACTAGGGTGGCAAGAGTGGAACAAAACAAGAGGCATAAGGCCGAGCCTTCCACCCTTTACCAAGTATATAGATGCATTAATAATATAAGAGATATTGTGATATCCCAACCAAAATCCTGTCCACCATGGAGAAATCTTCAATTTCACCTGCAACTAGCAACGCTATAAGAGGGGCTGAGCAAAAGTGGTAACATAGCCAAACAGTGGTTTGCATAGGAAAGGTTTCAAAGGATTAGAGGTTCATGGCAATATGGGATGGCTTGATAAACAGGTAATAGGTAGCGCAGCATAGCGATAGAACGAAGCAACTAGCATAGCAATGATAGTAGTGAGATCCAGGGTAGCGGTCATCTTGCCTGAAATCCCGCTAGGAAGAAGAACGAGTCCATGAAGAAGATGAACGGATGAAGCCGAACCAACCGAAGGCGAACGAAACCTCACGATCGCAACGAAACAGGAACTAACAAGAAGAAGCACACAACATAGGTAAACACACCACACATGAACAAGGCATGATGCACAACAAGCATGATGCATGACCAAGCTACATGAAGCTACTCATGGCAAGAGATGATGCAAACAAGAGCACACATCAAGACAAGTTTAAATGAGGCCGGGAACAACATATAACAATTCCGGTAAGTCCTCATATGCAAATTTCGAAATGGGTCCAGAACTGAATAAACATTAAGTTGAAGTTGTTAAACAGCAAGTTAAGATGCACCAAGATGATCTACACGAAATTCTAGTCAAGTTACATATAAAGTTCATTAGATTCGGAGCTACGGCCTAGAAGATATGAGCAAAACAAGTTAAGCATAGCATTGATGCAAAATGCACCCAAACATCAAGCAAACACACCAAAACAAGGATGCAACATGATAATATGAAACAACATGCAAAATCAAGAAAGTTTCATATAGAACACACTCAAAACGGAGCAACGGTGCAACACCCACACACTATACAAGTCATAACAACAATCTGTCCATAACAGCAACTAGGCATCTTACAAGCATCAAAACAATAAGCTACAACATCCCAACATAATAACAGAAGGCATGGGCATGAAGTACACGTAAAGCATAACAAAACATGAACAGTGATCTATCTCCAGAAACATCTAGAACATGCTCAAAAACACATGGTAAGATTGCAAATAATAACAGTTTCAGACTTATCAGGAAATAACATCAGGTTGCGATGTTTAGAGCAAGCAAACAGCATGTTACAGGAGCATATCATGGCAAACAAAGGCATGACATGAATCTACTAATTGCATAGATAAAAAAAACCCTTACTGACCATGAGCCAAAAGGGCACGGAAAATATGATGGCACCCATGTAAACATGGCAAGTTATATAACAGATTCATACATGGCAGGAACAACAATAAGTAGGCATGTTGGTGAGCTTGAACCACTCACCACAGAGCAATACATGGCATGGCAAGGCAACCAACAGTAAGAAGGCATGTTTATGAAGCTAAGCATGGCAAGAGCAAGTTCATAGGGTGCATGGATCACTAGGAAAACACATGGGAACAAGTGAACTTAATGTTAACAGGCTGACAAACAACATTTTCAAGCAACTTTGGAGCAAGATCCCAACATGTTCCAGCAGGCTATAATTGCAACCAAAGGCATGAATGGATAGAGCAAGACATGTAGATCAAAACATGTTTATAGAGCATCTCCAGATTATGCATGGAATGATTAGTAGAAGCATGTTTACATAGCAACAAAATATAACAGAATCTGTCAGGAAAACAGCAACAACAACTACCCTACTTAACAAGCTTGATACACTCAGCACACAACTCACAAAAATACATGGTTAACACCCCTGGAAAGATGGCACGGCATAGATCAACATTCATGTAGAGCTCGACCTCATAGGATGCACACATCAATCATGGCAAAAATGATAAAACAAAGAAGTTCTAACAGCCAAGCAGATTAACATCAACATGCACTCTTCCAACAGCATTTCGGGCATCAAGATGAGCTCAAATGAAAATGATGCAATGGAATGAAATGAAGTACTCGTTGAGACGAACAATTCGACATATTACACACGCAAAAAGGAGCTACGGATGCAAAGATGTGATGCGATAAATATGGCATGTTTATGCAAAAATCCTGGGGACTTAGAAGGAAAAACGGGGTCAACCTCCGGCGCGGATTTCGAGGCAGGCTGGATCTCGCCGGAGTTGAGGTCGGGGCGCCGGATCCGGGGACCGGCGAGGTGAGGGCGCCGGGACGCGGCGCGGGCAGATCCGCCGGGCGCCGAAGCCGGAGGATGCTGGGGCGCTCGGCGGGTGAAGAGCTGCGGCGACGAGGCGACGGGCGGAGTTCGGCGGAGCTTCGCTGCCGGGCGGGGCTGGCGCTGGAGACGGAGAGGAGCGGCCGAAGCGCAGCATGGAGGCGCTACGGGCGGCGGCGGGACGAAGCGCCGGTCGGGCGCGATCTCGCAGGGGCGGCGGTCGGCGAGGTCTCGCTGGCGGGTTCTCAGACGGGCCTCGCTGGCCGGGCGGCGAGGGTGGCGGCGAGCGCCATGTGGCGGCCTCCGATTGGCTGCGGGCGGCGGCGCGGACGCGTCTGGCGAGGTCGGACGTGTCCGGTGGCGGCGGAGGACGATTTTAGGGTTTTGGGATCCGGATTTGGACGGGGGAGGTGTTTATATAGGTAGAGGGAGCTAGGAGAGTCCGAATGAGGAGCGGTTTTCGGCCACGTGATCGTGATCGAACGGCCGAGAGAATGGAGGGGAGTTTGGTGGGTTTGGGGCCACTTTGGAAGGGGTGTTGGGCTGGCAACAAAAGATGGCTTTGCGGTTACCCGGTTAACCGTTGGAGTATCAAACGACCTCCAAATGGCACGAAACTTGACAGCGGTTCACCGTGCTATACCAAGGTCATGGCAAACCTCGGCCATTCCGAGAAAGTTTAACACCTGCTCACAACAGAGAGAAGAAGGACGCCGGAGGACATAGGAGTACCGGATTGCAAAACGGACAACGGGAAAAGGCTTCGGATGCATGAGACGTAACACGTATGCAAAATGAAATGCACATGATGACATGATATGAAATGCATATGATGACATGGCAAAGTGCAACACGCAAGCACATGACATGGCAAGGACGGCGAATAACTGGTGGACACCTGGCGCATCGGATCCGGGGCGTTACAGTGATCGACCTCGCGAGGACCGCTGGCAGGACCAGCCTCGCGAGGGGGCTTGGAGAGATCAGCCTCGCGAGGACCGCCCGCATGGCAACGTAGGCCTTCCTCCTCTGCCACCACCACCAAGGAGGAATGAAGATCATCATCAGGACGAGGGGGTTGGGGGCTTCCAGGAGCCACGTGCAATCGCTTGCATCCTGGGCGGTGCTTAGGCCCCAGCCTCACATCGCATCTTCAAGTAGTTTGCTCGCGAGGTGAATGCAGTCCTCCCCAAGCTTGAGGCCACACGCCTCTCGTGGTTCGGCGCCATCACGCTCAGCCGCCGGATCAGCCTCAAGGTGCGGCAACGGCCGTGTCCTCCCAATGCTTTGTTCCCCAGCCATCAGCAATGTGCAAGTCACCAGGACCCTCATCGATGGCGGAGCAGGACTCAACATTTTGTCCGTCGAGACGTTCAACAACCTCCAAGTGCCGTATGATCAGTTTCAGCCAACCAAGCCTTTCTCAGGAGTCACTGATGGTTCCACTATCCCGATAGGGCAGGTTCGCCTTCCTGTCACCTTTGGACAGCGCAACAACTACCGCACCGGGCTCATTGACTTCGACATCGCTCACATTCGCCTGCCATACAATGCCATCCTTGGGTACCCATCCCTGGCCAAGTTCATGGCAGTGACTCACCATGGCTACAACATCCTCAAGATGCCAGGAAGCGGTGGGGTCATCACGGTACCCTATGAAGAGAAGGATGCGGTGTGCTCCCTCGAGCGCGCCTTCTAGGCCGCGTCGATCGAGGACCCGGACAGCAAGAGTGGAAACCTCCCTGGAGCAGCTCCCAAGAAGAAGAAGAAGACATCACCTAGCTCAAGGCCTCAGGAGGCAGGCACCTCCGGAGGCGCCGTGTCTGGACATGCGCCCGTCCAAGGGGCGCCACCCTCCATCACATAGGAAGGCGCGCCCAGCGCCCTCCTCGGGCAGGGCTCAGGGGCTCTCTCATGGGGAGCCATCAACTTTGCCAAGGTCACGAGGGAGGCGCTTGGGCACAACTTGGAGGCGTGCTTCGCGGCATGCTTCCCTTAGGAAGGCGTAAGGGAAGATGGACCCAACCCTCAGGAGTTCATCACCAAGGCCGTTCAGGATGTGGAGGAATCAACAGTCATGCGTGGCAACCACCGTCTGCCCAGTGTAGCTCCCCATCCAGGCGAGGATGGCGGGCTGCGCATCTGCATCGACTACCCATGGCTCAAACGAGTCGCTTCTCAGGAGTGCTTCGCTCAGACGCGGGGTAATCGGCGGGCCCACCGCGACAGCTTTGTTCGTGATGCCCTTCGCTTGCCGAACGCGCTGCAGCCCACCAAATACCGATGAGGAGCATTCTGGAATCTCAGGTGGCCAAGCATCGCGCGTTCTTGGAGAAGATGGAGATGGACCTCGTCGGGCCGCCCGGACCTCCTGAGCTTCCCGAGGCTCGGAGTCCCGAGGGCTCGTGAGGATCAGCTTCTTCGCCCCGCACCGCCAGCTGCACCAACAATCATTCTGCAACAGGATCAGGTGACTTCTTTTCAGTTTACACTTCAGCTGTGAGCGCCCCCAGGGCTGCATCATTCCTAGGTTGCATGGGTCCATCCCTGCGGCATGTATCCGTTTTGCTTATGTCTTCTGCTTACCTTGTTGGGGGCGCCCCCGGGCTGCATCATCCCCAAGCTACTTGGGCCTGACCCAGTGGCGTTTGCTTTCCCTGCATCTATCTAAGCTGATTTGCTCGTTCATGCTTGACCTGTTCATGATTGTCGCTCGCCGCCCACCACGGGTCTATTTCTCCTCATGCGAATCGCTTGCACATTAAAAGGGGGGCGCCTGAGCATCGCGACTCATGGGCTCTTACTGGATCTCTAGCCCTCACCCCCTGGCCTTGACCCACGGCATCGCGACCTGTCATACCAGTGGCGGCTGAGCTTGCTCGAATGCCTGGACCTGAGGACGTAGAGCATTTGCATTCTAACCACCATGCAGGAACATACCATCCACAAAGGCCCAGAGCCATGCGCAACCCGCCTCGAGGTAGGGCCTCGTGAGTCCCGCGCTGGCTCACGGGTGCCCAGATACACCTCTCCTAGCCCTACCGTGCCGGCCACGTGTCGTATGGGTCAGACACGCGGGGCTCCTCCTGGATGGGAGCCCCCCTCCCACGCACCAGTGGAAGCACCATGCTCCGTGCTGGCTGACGACACTGCCGAGGAGAGCGGCTATGCCCGTACACATATAGAATCACTATGATCCGCTACCGGTGATAAATAATCGAGGGCAGCCCACGGCAGATCAACCTCGTGGAGCCCAGAGCCTGTTTGGCACCACATAAAGCCTCCCCGGGAGTGCCGCGCGAGGGGGCTGGACACGGGGGCTACGCCCGGGCCACGCCCGAGCACATGCCACCCAGCCAAGTCCCTCGGACCTGGTCATCACGTGCCCCTCCTCGAGCGGAGCCAAGGTATGAAGACTCGTTTGAGCGTCAAGGGGGACTCCTGAGCATCACGACCAGGAGCCTAGCTGGTCACGTAGCCCCTCACTCCTTAGTTCTGAAAGGCTAATGACGGTTGAGGTATGCACGGGGCCGGGCCCTGCCGACGTAGAACGACAAAAATCCTCTCCTCCGTCCCCTCCCTATTTGCTGTTTGCGCGTCAAGGGGGACTCCTGAGCATCGCGATTCAGGAGCCTAACTTGCCACATAGCCCCTCACTCCTTAGTTCCGTCCTGGTGATCCGGTCAGGGCTAACGGCGGCTGAGGTATGCACGGGGTCGGGCCCTGCCGATGTAGAACGCAAGCAAATAGGAAGGAAATCACAAAATCTAGCAAATCCAGAAGCAAATATTACAGACCATAAATTGTTCGCACAATACTAGACACAAATTTAAACGCCTCCATGAGGCACCGTGCATGTTGCAGGAATCAAAGCAGGAAAAAGGCCGCGAGAAGATCAACCCTGAGCCACGCCACCGCCCGTGGTAGAGTCGCATTTGGCAGCCCCACCTCCTAGAGCTGCGGGGCCGGCAGCACCTCGCTTGGGCGTGGTGTTGAAGGCACGGAACCTCGACAGCACGACCTCCGCTCGACCCTTGATGGCTTCAGTAGCAGCGGCGGAGCGCTTGGCGTCCACGAGCTCCAGCAGGTCATTGAGGTTGGCGTTGGGGTTGCGGAGGTAGACGTGGCTGAGGATCCGCGTCAGCGCTGTGGAGGAGAGGACGCGAGCCTCGACTTCAGCCATGGGGCCGATCCCGACCACGACCTCCTCAAGAGCCTCGACGAGGAAGGGAAGCAGCTTAGCGGGGCCTTCCTTGGCTCCGGCCAGTGGCTTCTCCAGGCCCCCGTCGTAGAGCGTTTTCAGCGCTACGCAGGCCCTCTCCTCGTAGAGCGTGAAGGCCATGTGGTCTTCGGCCAGGATCTTCGCCCCGGCATCTAGCTCGACCCTCTCCACCTTCAATACCGCTCCAGCGGCCTTCACTGGTCGAGGTTACGATAGTTCAAGATCGCGCTCCTTGACGGCAGCCTCCTGAGCTTTCATCTCCTCCTCCTTCACCTGGCGGTCGCGAACCTCCTTGGCAAGCTCAACACGCAACTCTCCCAGCTCGCCCTCCAGCTTCTCGTAGTGGCCCTTGATGGTTGAGGCATCCTTCAGCGCTGCGTCGCGGGTGGCCACGGCCTGGGAGGTGGCTTGCTTCCCCTCCTCGGAAGCCATCACAGCCTGGCTCAGCGCTGCCCGGACGGAGGCATCAGAGCAAACCCAGCTGGAGACCAACTTTAGGCGCCCGGTCATCAAAGCGGGGTCCAAGGCCCGGAGATCTCTCGCAATGACCTGGGCCAAACCGTGACGCAGACAAGGCGGCAGAGGAAGCAGAGGGGACGGGAGCCGGCGGAGTAGGAGGAGAGGACGACAGCGTGATCACAACCTGGGAGGCAGGGACCTCTGGAGTCTTGGCAACCTCGGCGCCAGCGTCAAGCACGGGTGCCTCCAGAGTCAACGGGGCCACGGGGGCTGACTCCTCGTCGGAGCCTTCCTGCTGGCCTTGCGAAGATGATCGGGCGGGGGACGCGGCCACAGCTGACGAGCCAGTTTCAGGCGGGGTCACAGCGCCTCCCTTCAGCCTCTTCGCCGCAGGTAGCAGCCTACCCAATGGAAGATGTCGGGGCTTGGACAGAAAGACAGGGGCGAGGCGGTTCGGTACTTACTTGTCGACCGCCGTGGGATCCCACGGACCCGCCAAGCTTGAAGCCCAAAGCCTCTTAAGGGCTCACGGAGGCCCAACAGCAGCGAAGCGCGCGTGAAGGACGGAGCTGACTTCGCCGATCTGAGGCCGGTGGCCCTCGGGAGATCAGCCGGACTGTCCTTCCCTCGGGACGGTAGCGTCCTCCCTCCCCGCCGGGCGTCGGCCTCGTCGTCGTCGGGCATGGAGCGAGGCACTACAAAAAAATACACTTCCGTGATGATACGTGTTTGTCACAAGAGGTCGCGTTTTTGTCATGCATGTACATCCATGACAAATTTATGATGTAATCAAGATAGTCATACCGTGTCATGCCGTCAGAGAAGTGTTCCATGACATTACCAAAATTATCATCACGGAAGTGTCCACTTCCATGATGATAAATCGCGAATCACAAAAGTGCTTTCGTCAAGGGTGATCAACACGTGGCATCCACCGTAACGGAACGCCGTTAAGCTATCGGGTCGGGTTTTGGATCCGATAACCCGTTAACAGTCCCGACCAATGGGGATTTTCCACGGTAAAATCATCATTGGTCGGAGGAAACACGTGTCGGCTCACCGCTGGGATAGATGTCATCCGCTCATTGGACCGAAGGCGCCTATGATACGGCGACACATGGCATGGCCCAACAGAGGCCCATTCCTGTGAAAAGGCCGGCCCGTTTGACTTGGTCAAAAGGTGGCGGGCCGGCCCACTGGAAAAGCTTGTTAACGGCCTGTTCGCATATAGCCCATTTACAACCCATTAACCTGTGGCCCGCTACGCCCTCATCCGAATTAGGCCCAAGAGCGCCATATGGGCCGCCAATATGATTCCAGCCTGCTTTTAACTTCCGCCCATGTGTGGCCCATGACTTCTTTCGCCCATATGAGGCCCTTTGTAACTCTTGGCCCATTAACGGCCCGTGGTGAAACGGCCCGTAATGAACAAAGGTATCACTTTATACCCATTAACGGCCCGTTATTCTATTGGGCGCTTTCATCCCAAGTTATCTTTCGCCTTCTCAGGCCCATTGATTCTTGGGCTCATTTGCAAGATTCGTTACATACGCCCACATCGCTATTTTTGCTTAGGGCCAAATTCAGCCGTCACGTTAGATCGGCCCGCTTATGGACCGTTAATACGTTGGGCCGTTTTCATGTCAAACAAAACCCGTTGGGCTGTTTTCATAGAGTTATCAAATATGGTCTATTAACGACCCATTATGGTCCACGAATTGTACGGCCCATGATTGGCGAAATGATGATACGCCCCGTAGAAGGCCCATGGATCTACGGCCCGTATGAGGCCCATGGATCTACAGCCCGTAGAAGGCCCATGGGTCGTACGGCCGGTAGAAGTCCCATGGACCCTACGGCCGTAGAAGGCCCATGGACCCTAAGGCCCGTATAGAAGGCCAATGGATCCTACGGCCCTTATAAAAGGCCAATGGATCCTACGGCCAAAAGAAGGCCCATGGATCATACGGCCTGTAGGAGGCCCATGGTTACAACAGTCCGTGTGTTGCCATGATTATTTTGGCCTAGTTACCAAAAATAGGCTATTGTGGCCACTAGAAAAACACAGAAAAAGAAGTGCAGTGACTGCAAGCAAACAACTAAACAAGACAATAAGGAAATAAATAAGCAAGCAATTAACGCTAGCCTATTACCGCTATTACACATATTACATCCACTGGGCATCAAAGTTCGCCACCAGTGCAAATATAGCGAACAAAGCAAAGATATTACATACATCGCCGTCAAAATTGGCCACCAAAGGCAAATAAACGCGCAAAGCAAAACAAGAGCATAACTAAAACAACTTCAGAAGAGCTCAAGAAACATTATCCTGGGTATCCACCATGTTGGCAATAAGCTTAGCAAGCTGATTAGCTTTGTCCTGTTTGGCGCTAAAATCCTCCAACGCTTGCTATTGCACCAAAAAGTATGCATCTGAATGCTCCAGGGACTTCCGCAGTCCTTCTGCTTCTTGTCGCAGCACAGCTGATCGATGTCTTTCAGCTTGTAGTTGAGACTCAAGAAACCAAACTGATTTAGAAAGTGAGTTTGAATAGCTTGTGCAAGCGGTAGTGGCCAAGAATCTCAACACTAAACCAAGACAGGACTTTGGGGTTGTCTCATTGTCTTCAAGATAGTCTTCCTTAGCTGTTTTATCGCTTTGTTGGAGACCAACAAGGATGTGTCACTATCCCGAACCTTATCTCGCATTACTTCCTTTACCATTGCTTAATAAGGCACTCTTCCCCAATATTCTCACAAGATTCTAAAAGAAGAAACAAGGACACATAACAAGTTTAGCATGTACTAGTATATGAAACTCATTTCGTGAACCAGTTCATTAGTAAGGTGGACAGGATTAAACTACCAAGTCTTCTATTGCCAAGTACTAGTACATAATAAAAGCATCAAACAAACATATATCTATGTCCTATGGTCACCGCATTGTCTTGCCAAATCAAAATAGAGACACGGTTCAAATCATATCAGTTCAAGACAAAGCAAAGAAGTGAAAGAATACAAAGCATGGGAAACTACACGGCACAACAAGATTTCAGATGGGTACCACGGGTCTACATGTACAACAACACTATTGGCTCATTGTGATGCTAGTAATGCATGATATGAAAGTCAATCAGATACACAATTGAAATTGAAATCAAAAGAGCTATTGATAAGAGCAAACCTGTTAAAGAAACATGCGTGAACATACCTGCTGTGCCATTGGAGTTTCGATTGATCCTTCAATTTAAAAATAAGTTTGTATCAGTAAATACAGTGATACAAGAGCAAAGCAATCATAGTTAAAAAGGCGCGCCTAAGCGAGCGCTTAAGCGCGCCTAGGCTCTAGGCGTTGGCAAAATGCATTGCACATAACTATGCTTAATCAGGCATAATCGCGCATAAGCATGCACTTTGGTCAAGAAGCGCAAGGCGGTGGCAAAACGCACAATTAACGCCTAGCGATTTTTTGAACTATGATAGCAATGGAATCTTAAATTAGAACAATTGTTCTTCAGGTTTAGGCACTTGTTCTACCTGAACAGAGTACATTAAGACGCAAGAATATAATACTTAAAAATAGAAAATGAGCTCATAGACCTTACCACATTCTTGGTTCGGGACCAGTATAGAACAAGCATGTTCCCTACCATCGCCCAAAGAATGTGTCTCGGGAGAACGTAAGGGAATTTGATGAGTTTCTTTGCCGGTGAAGTATGTTTTCTTCAGGTAATTCCGATACTGCCACCAAGCATCCTTGAAGATAGCAGAGGTATTAGCACAAGTTACCTCATCCCGAAGTTTCCAAATCGGTCCTTCTCTATAGAGAAAAATGGGAAAATTTGTTGTATTATAACCATCATGGAGGTAGGATGTATGGGACAAAGCAAAGTAATTGCCATGAATAACATTACTTACACATAACTCCCGGACAAACACCTGAATCGCATTTTCCTTCATCTTCAAGATAATATTTCCAAGATGGGAAGATACGCACATACGATTTAACAACATCAAATGCGATAGATGCTAAACTACGACTAGCTGGTTGTGCTTCCTCCACAGGAATAGGCGCATTAAATGGTGGAGTTGGGGTTCGCTGTGATAGTATCGCCCTTTGGGCACCGGAGCTGCCTTACTAACCGCTTCTTGTTTGGGAGCTCTGTGGTGGAGATGGTGCTGTGTCAACAGGAACTGGGTTACTATCGGCTGGGGTTGGGGTTAGATTGGGTGAAGCTGGTTCTTCGTCCATCGCAGTAGGGGTACAATCTGCGAGAGTTTGGGTTATGTGTGGTAGGGCTAGTTCTTGTGCATGTACAACCGGGTGCTATCTCCACCAAGAGGTAGCACTATTTTATTTGAAGACCGTGTTTTTATTCCGCTAGATATCGCATCACCCGCCCAATTCAAATGGCTGATAAACAGAAACATAGTTGAATGTACAGACATTGTATGAGAGATGATGCAATAGATAGTGTGGAAAAAGAGGGCATGAAATAGTTGACATGTATATTGTTTAACTAAAACGGATAGCATGACATAATTTCACATATATGATGTCTATCTAAACTGGATAGCATAGCATAACATAATTCAAAGATATGATGAATAACTAAACAGATCGCATGACATAATTCACCTACATGTTATCTAAGTAATCAGATCGCATCATTTAATTCACATATGTGATTTATATGCTAAACAGAGGGCATTCGATATGATGTCCGAACTAAGAACATGGTGTTGAATATTGTGTATATGATGTCTAAACTATGCAATGCAAGACACCGTATGCATGATATGAGCAAGATAACCGTGCAAGTTAGAGCATACACCTCGGTGGGGGAATAGGACTGGTCATCTATCTCTCAATCCATCTCGAGGAGCTATCGGGACCCAACAAGAGATCTGCTTTGACTGTGTAGCACTGCCTTCTCTCAAGGCCTTGTTTTCACTCCATATTTTCCCATCTCCCACCCAAATGGCTGATTCACAGAAGAGTAGTTTAATGTACAAACATTGTCAACAAATGGAAATGTAATGAAGAAAAGGATGGGCAAGATATCATTCAAATATATGATGCCTGGTTAAACAGATGGCATTGCACATTTCACATATATTATGGCTGGCTAAAAGACATGAGACTGCATAATTCCTATATATGATATAGAAACTAAACAGTGGCATTACGTAACATGTCTAAACCAAGCAGATGACATATATGATGTCAAAAGTAGGCACCTGAAGGCAACATATGCATGATATGACTAACATCATCATGCCAAGGTAGAGCAAACACCTTGGGGGTAAATAGGAGTGGTCACGCGTCCTAATCCGCCTCGTAATGTATATCTTCCTCTCGATTACAACTGGAGAGGGTGGGGAGGGTTTGCCATTGAACCCACCATGGAGCGATGTCAAGATGACATTGTATTGCCGCAAAACTCTCTCTCTTTTTCTCTACATGTTCAGCATGATTGTGTACAATATCCGACATGCATACGAAAAAATATGGTGAGATTATGTAAGGAGAGCATGCGAAATTTAGAGTGATGGTAACAACCAAAGGATGGATCCAAAATAATGATAGCAGTCTGATGATTGCTTTAAATTAATAAAAGACAGATGATGATTGCTTTACTATTTGTTTCCCACCCAAGATGAACAACATAGGCATACCCTAGGTGAACCAGATATTAGACAGACATACTATTCATTGCTGCCTCGATATGTACCCCACAACTAATTTAGAACTCAAGTTTGAACATTAGTTTGGACCTGAATTGGGAGTCCAAGAGTTGAACAGGATGATAAAGTAGCAGGTAAGTTTAAGCAATGCATAACATAAGCAGAAACGAAAGAGTGTGACCTCTCTTGTGGACCCGTGTACTCCTGAGGTTCATCTGCTGAGTCGATGATGGTGATGCCCTTGGGGTGGGTGCCGGTGGCAGGCAAGGAGATCTGAGGCGGCGAAAGACAGTCAGGAGTCGTGATGTTTGGTTTGGTAGATTCTTCTGTCGATGGAGCAGCTCAGGTGAGGTGGACGACGTCGCGGCAGGAGCAGGACAAACCACACAAAGTTCCCTTCGACACGCACTCAGAATCAAGTAATTTGTAAGGGCTCATTTGGCTTGCATGATTCTTAAAACGCAGGGATAGGAAAAACACCGGAATAGGATAGGAAAATGCACATGGTAAACAGAGCATTTGTAAACACAGGATTTCTGTCAACTTGGGTGTTTGGTTTACAGGAATTGGAAGAGCAGAGGAATGCAAAGAAACATGGCCAAAATAAAGAGAAACCATATGAAAGCGTGTACAGTTAGAATGTTATTCTGGCACTAATGCACTTGGTCTTGTTTTCATGCATAGGATTTTGAAAAGTAGGTCCAGGTGGATGTTTTGCTTCATTCCTTTCAACAAAATGCATGAATAATTGAATAGTAGAGTGCCATTGGAAAATTCCCTATTGCTATGTTTTTCCGTTGAACCAAAATAGCCCTAATGGATAGATGTGAATGTATAGTAATAAGTGATGCAACAAGTGTACAACCTCTTTGCCGTAGCCGTGTCGACCTCAACATCATTGGGTTGGTTGCTGAAGCAGTTGAGGCAGAGGTGGCTGTCGAAGGTGTGGAGGAAGATTTGAGGAATCAGAGACGGCGCCTGTGGCATCGCTTGTTGTGATGGATCGTTCTATCATTGAGCAGCTCCGTGAGTCAGAAGACGCCAAGGTCAAGCAAGACAAGAAAGACATCGTCAATCTCAAGTGGGATTCTAATAGCATCTCCAATAGATGATGTAAAATGGATGTAAAATTAACATCACCAAAAACCACCGACTACAAAGATGAGGTAAAAACTGCTGACTCGAACTTAACTGTCAAACTGAAATTTACTATGGAATCAATGCTACTGTCAAAACTGAACGCAATGGTAGCAGAGAGGCACTTGACATGTAGTTTAGGAGGGCTGCAGCTCATCTTCAACTCGCACCCCTCGAGCCGCCGCCACCACCGGCCGAACCGCTGCCCAGCGCCGCTCGCCGCCCAAACAACTCGCCACCGCCGCCTGCCAGCCCTCTAGGCCCCCGCCCCACCCCGAACCCTAAGATAGATAGTGGGTACCTCTCCCGTGAGCCCCGCCCCGCCAAGGGTGGTTCTTCCTTAACTCCGCGAGCCCCCCAACCCCTAAAAATCGATCGACCCAAAAGTCAATTCAACGATCAAGTGTGGCTTAATCGAGCAGAGAGCAAAGATGAGCGAGGGGAGAGCAGAAAGAAGAACTGGGCGAAGCGAAGCGATCGAGCGAGAGCTGGAGCAGCAGCAGCAGCAGCGCGAGCGAGAGCCGGAGCAATAGCAGCAGATCCGGCTAGTACGGACGCCACCGCCGAAGGGGCCTTGCACTGGGGGAGAGCCGCCGTGGAGATGTCGCCCGTGGAGCCGGCTTCAAGGTAGCCGCTCCATGGGGGTGCGGGATGGAGCACCGTTGGGTCCGAGAGGTCGAGTTAAGGACAAGGTGCAATGCGATGAGTGTACAACCTCTTTGGTGGCGCCGAGTAGGCCTCGGATTCGTCCGAGAGTCGGTGAGGATGTTGTGGTTCCGGTGGAGCAAGTTAAGGCTGCGCTGTGGGGATGGAGCAGCCGTGATAGACGAGGCGATCATCGGAGCAGCTCCTTGGAGGTGGAGGACGGGGCGACTGAACCGACGGGACGGCGAGATGGACGGCGGATCCTCATCCGGGGAGGTGGACGAGGGACATCGAGCTGTTGCGGTGGACGACATCGTCGGGGAAGAGGCTCCGGCTGGGCAGCGGTGACGTGGCGGATGGAGGAGGGTGGGGTTTCGCGGCTGGAGCAGAGAGGTTATGGCGGCCTGGGATTTCGAATGGCGAAAAGGGGGCGATGGGAGGGGGTGAAGCATGACTTAGGGACGCGCTTGTCCAAAATGTAGGGTGTGTTACAAAAGTACCCCCCACCGATTTGAACTAGCGCCCCTTTCGCTCAGGTTAGAAGGGGCATTTCGTGTGTCGGGATTTGGCAGCTGGAGGGAGTTTTCACGCGCGTTGTAATTTCGGGATAGCAAGGCGCGGGTTGTGAAGGCGCCAGTTTTGGGAGCACGATATCTGAATTTTCGGGATATTACAAGACGCGGGTTGAATTTTAGGACAAGCCTAACATGTAGTAATATTGTACTTGTACGCACCAAATCAATTCGCACTTCCTCAACCAAAAAGAAAACGAAAAAATAAAACTATTCACACCACACAAAGAGAGAGTCTTGCCCTGCTTTTACTATACAAATGTTATTCAGTTACTCCTCCTTCCATCTATATAGGGCCTAATGCATTTTTCGATGCTAACTTTGACCAAATATTAGAGCAATGATATATGACATGCAACTTACACAAAGCACACCGTTAACTTCGTCTCGTGAAAGGTTCTTTCAATGATATAATTTTCACATTGTGCATGTCATGTACTATTAATCTTGTCAATAGTCAAAGGCGGTCTTAAAAATCTCATTACGCCTATATAGATGGAAGGAGGAGTATGAATCCATGTTATGTCCGATTAAATTTTTTGCTTGTTGTATAATGCATGTAACCTACTCATACCAACATTTTAGTGCATTCCAAATGTCTATACTACCGTTGCAATTCGAACTAAATTTGAATTTGTTTCTCTATTTCAATAAGAATCTACAATCATAATTGTTGCCAACTTCAACCATCATTCGTGTATTACCCCAATAACACACCACATGATTACTATAGAGATAGATATGAACTATGTGTACTACGTGAACTCGAATTCTATTTTTTGAATACACTTGATGTTGATTCCAAATAATAGTACATTTGATGTACTAACTATATATTCATAATCTAAACCATGTTCTATACGTACACCGTGTTTATCACACAAAGTATAGCGCCCCGCCCCCTACATTATGACAAGTATTTAGACCTGAATTGCCAAAGCAACATATTAGCCCAAATTATAATTAATGTTCTACATTATGATATCTTCTTCAAGTATCCACATCCACTTTTTTATAATGAATTATGATCTTTGTTCATCTTTTACACCTTCATGATCCTCTTCTATTTGTAGCTAGCTAGCACTAACTTTCTATCGTGCATGCACATGCCCACCCCCCTCACACACCCTTAGCGTCCCCTCCATCGCGCACGTTCATTATTTCTCTTTAGGTCGTCCACCAGCAGTGTGTGTAGGCCCCCGTCTCCTTCTTTCTGGCACACACCGTTCGATATACCTTTCTAGCCAAGTGTGCCTACAACAAACACACATATACTTCCCCTCTTCTCTTCTCACCACCCATGCCCCCATATGTCCAATACGATTCCACGCAGGTGCACGCTCCCGCCCCTCTTTTCATTAATCACATGCTCGCACACTCCTCCCCCCTCGACATGGTAGGCCTCTCGCACCACCTCCTAGCCACACCCTCTCCCCGTGCCCGCCTCCCGACCTTATTTGCTTCTAACACATGCAGGCAGTATAAGAACTGATCTCCCTACATATAGCCAGTCGACTATAATTCGCTTTCACCAAGCACCGATACACTTACCTCGCTAGTTATGTCTCTCCTTTTCTCGGACACACGACGGTTGATCTTCCTATGTAGTTACGCATGCTTACCACAACCATATCTTCTCCCTCATCATCCTTGAATACCTCCCGACCCGCCTCTCACATGCACGTGCATAGACAGATGCATGACATCCCCGCCTCTCTTATTGATATTGCACTCATACCTCCGTTTGTCTAGCAGTGCCTCTCCCACCATTTGTGAGACGCCACTCCACCACCAACCCTCCGACGCCTACCTTTGTCTTTTTCCCAACCTTATTCCTCTGCTACACATATCCATGGATGTCGATTGATCTCCTCAATTTCCTCCATTTTTGTTGTCATATAGATTTGGTCAAAGTCAAACTTCTGACCAACTTTATAGAAAAAAATATCAACATCTATACAAAAGCTATATGGTATGAAAATTAATTTCATGATGCATCTAACATTATTGATTTCATATTATGAACCTTGATATTCTTTTCTATAAACTTAGTAAAAGTTAACAAAGTTTGACTTTGACCAAATCTTATATGCAGACTAAAAAGAAACGGAGGGAGTACATAGCTAGGTCTCTTTCCTTTCCCACACATATACTAGTCGACGGTCTCTACCCCCCCACACACACCGATAGTCGAACATTGTAGGTAGGTATCCATGCCACGGAGAAGAACTGCACCTCCGCCTCTCAAATTCCAAGAGGCCACCGCCTCAGATCTTTGACGGGCACAACACAAATTGATGGCACTCTTTATCGATTGCGCAGCCACACACTTCATCCCTGTTTTCAATTCTATCGATATCTCACGTCCATGACTACGTTTCACACACATTGCATATGTTACGTTTTTCTGATTGAGATATCATCAACACATTGCCTCTGTTTCACACAAACCATCTCTCTCACACCCACCCACGTATGTACCTACACCTAAAGAAGAAGTGCACGTAGGACGCACGTACTCACTTCTCGTTCTCGGCCACACCCGCGCAGGTATACGGTGGAGTTCGTTTCTGTACGAAAAGGCAGCCCACGTGATAATTTGACGTGTGTAGCGGCTGTTTACTCGAAGGAGGGTCGAGTACCACTCCTAGAATATAAAACGATTGCCATGGGGAAAATGGAAAAATGGGTTTGTCTCTCGTGAGTCTTGTCACACCATCTCACACAAGGCCGCCGTGGCCTCTCTCTCAGCGTTGGTCGGTGATCCGGCCGCATCCCGTCCGCCGGCGGAAAGGGAGGATGTGCATCGTCTCCGTTTGACGGCGTTGAGGCAGCTCGTCCCGATCTGCGGTACCCGCCGTTCTCTCTGACCAAGCTCCGGCGCGGTAGGGACTTTGCCACTTGCTCGCTACCGCAGTATGGGCAGATCCCGCCACGGCGCCTCCTAGTAACATCCCGACGACCCTCGTGTACAGCTTCCTCCGCCTTGCTCCACCGCCCATCTTCCCACGCTGCTGCATGTGGATCTTCTTTAGTTGTTTGCTTAAATCGTATCTCGGCCGGCGTCCTTTCCATCTTGCAATCTCATCCTCAAACCATTTTTGATAAACCACCATGTGCTATCTTTCCCTTTTTACATGGAACATGCTTCTTTTTTGTCGGCGTATGTGTCTTCAACTCGTGTTATTGGGCAGCAATTGTTTCCTTTTCGACCTCCTTTTGCAAACAGGGCTATCCATTTTCACCTCGTTGCTATTGCGACTTTTTGGTGAACTACACAAATCACTTTTTTGAAGAGTGTTTTGTGCAGTTCTGCCAAAATGTCACACGGGCATCGTTTTTACATTTCTGTGGGACTGCGGAAAGGGAGATTGGTTTTGCTATCCTCCTCATCCAACTCCATGCCTAATCTTCTCCAACAAGAAGTTAGTCCTAAAGAGAGATCGTAGAGGTGATCGGCTTCTATTTATGTGTGTTATGTTTCATCATCTAGTTCCACTATTATTGTAATCACACCGACCGGATATCTTTGCAAATGTGGATGGTCCGCCTGATTTTAGTGGAGCTACACAAAATGATCGGATTGTGGTGTCCTTCATACACCTCTTTTTTGGCTATAGAGCTGGGTGAAACTAGCTGCCAAGGAATGAACACTCGTACAAGGAAATGGAGCCATGCCTACGAACATCATCGATCAATTATATTTTTTCTTTATTTATACACCTTCTCACAACTTTGTCTTCGCCAGATGTGAATATTGGCGCTGATCTGCGAACCATTGAGATGCATTAGCCATGGTAGTTTCATTTGTATTTGATGGAATGTTGTAACGAGATAATCTTGAGGCAAGACACATGAATCCTAAGTTGAAACCTTTTTTTTCCTGCAAGGGAACCAGAGTTGAAACCTTCATAGCATCACAATACAATTTCATCAAAATTATGCGTACATATAAAAAAATCCTGAAGGATTGATAGCAATGCCAGAAAGATTCACCCCGGTCATTGCGCCATAAAGAGTAATGACTAGTGAGCAGTCAAATCACAGAGCCCCACCTTCGCCACAAAGAAGTTGCTCTGACGAAGCAACCATCATTTCTCTGCTCCTTGAATCACTGGTACTCCCATATTCCCACGGTAATAAGTTGCTCGGTCGAATCAACCATCACTATATCCGCCACGTGATGACCACAGAGCTATCCATTCAGATTGCATGTTAAAAAATAAAGGTCGATAACTAATGCGGCAAACTTTCAAAAAACTAATGCGACACCTCGGCCAACGCGCCGATCGCATTTTGCACGAGAAATTACACACCATGTTTCGCTGACATGTGGTCCTGCTCCAACATATCGCTGAGACGACGCCGAGTGGTAGGAGTATTTCAACCGACGTAGGCCGGGCGCGCTCTTCATGAACCGTGGCAACCGGCAACCGCCCACCGACTCTTCCCTTTCCTCTCGATTTGAACTCTGTGTTGCACGCTCTTCCTCTCCCTCCTCCATTTTCATTTATCCCTTCACCCTTTCTTCTTCCATTGTTCGATCGTATTCTCCATGGAGGGAACAGGACGGAAACGACCCCGTTATTCTTGCCCCGATCTGAAAGATGACGTGGTGGAGGAACTCATTGATCGGTACGACGTCATCACCTCGGCTAGCATGGCGGGTTCGTTCAAGCCCATTCTTGACTAAACTAATAACATCATTACAAGGAACCCAAGAGTCAAGGACCGGTTTGATCTCCCCTATCTTCTTCACCGTGACCCTGATGACTGGCGCCGTCACGACGGAGGCCTCGCCATGTGCAAGTTGATGCCGCTTGATAATGATACGAATGATGTTAAGATTCCATCGCTTGAGGGCAAGGCTTGGGCAGGCGCAAATGGAGATTGGGTTGTTTACATTGGGTCCAACTGCGAGTGGGAACTTGTGAATGTGTACACTCGTGACCGGGTTCCACTTCCAAAATCTCAGAGATCGCCCAGAGGTTGAGCACACCGGTATTGTACGCATGTTCAAATACAATCATGGTGTCTGTCTTCTACGGAAGATAGCAATTTCTCGAGTTCCCACCCGCTCTTGGAATTACAACAACTATGAAGTTTTTGATATCTTCGACAAGCTTGTTGCCGTCGTTGCTGGTTTGACTCGATGGACATTGCTCAAAAATCAGTTTCTGTACACGCATGAGTACTGTGATGCAATTCAATACGAGGGCCTTGTGTTTGCTGCCACCACTCGTGGCACTATTTTTGCATGGAATTGTTATGATTTTGGTACGTTTGTCTTCCACCGTAATTATAATTGTTTCATCCACATGCATGCGGGTTAGCAAGTTTCCCTTTACTAATTAACCTTCTTCTTGAGTTTCCAAGGTCCTATGAACATTCCACCACCTATACTTGAAAATTTTTATAACCAAGGGGGAGATGACGATGGTGATGATCACGAGCATGAGGACGAGCAGCGCCCATATACTTGTTGGTGCCTGGCAACTAATTTCGATGGATCACCTCTTCTCGTGTGTATACAGCCCACTGATGATGTTACTGCTAAGGAAGCAGGTGTAGTCTTTCATGGTCGCACTCTCCGGACCTATTCCAACAACCGTTGCATGATATTCGGGATGGATACTAGTGGGGTAGCGCCAACACCTTCTCCCTGGTACAGAATTGATAGTCTTGGAGAAAACTCGCTCTTCCTTGGACAAAACTATCCAATGATGGTGAAAGGCGATCCAACTGCTGTTGACACAATGTTACTAGCACCATTTATGAGAAGCAACTGTGTCTATACCTCGGACATTAGTGTGGTTCCCTACCCTGGTACTGATATAGTAGGCTGCTTCAGCCTGGATGATCAGTCCTGCATTGGCCTCGAGATCGACAATAGATGCCCCATCCCGGAGAATCACTTGTGGTTCAAAGCAAGTGTTTCCAACGCTGAGGAATGGTTGAGTTGAAGTTCATTTCATTGCTTGTTATTTGTTGTGTGGTGAAAACTTTAGTATTTATAATGTATCCTCGTTGTCGATGTGGGTTGATGACCTGTTGTATGTAATAAAATGATATGCCTGTGATAAACTTACTAAATTTATGAATGGCTTTCGAGTTGCTTCTGTGAGTGAGTGGTGCGACGAGGCAAAAAAATATTTTCCAAATACATAATTGTACGTGCATTGCAACAGGTTATCGGATGAGGCCAATCAACAATAGTAGTACACTATTTGTACTAGCTTCACATGCTTTCAAGGTCGTGCGGTGTTTTTTATCAGAGCTATATTGTATGTAACCAGCACCTCGAATCCTCGATACTAGTACTATATAGTAAGTAGTAGGAGTAGTAGGGTGGCATGGGCCGTAACAAGCATTCACGCCTGTGAGTACGCACACGCCACCAGCACGACTTCCATCCGACACCATATTTCTTGGAGTCCATGCTAGAGCAATCTCTTCAACCTCATCGTTTCTCTAACTCAGCCATCACAAGCGGGTGAGGTGGGGTTTGCCGATAGTCGGTTTCCTCAACTGTGGTCTCACTTGTAAGGCCAACTCCAATGCTCTATCAATATATGGATGTACTCTTCTTCCCAATACAAAAACTTGCATCCATTCTACTCCCTCCGTTGCACAATACATGCCTTCTACTACCTCCGTCCTAGTTTATAGGTCCCCTTTGTAGTTTGTGTCAAATTTTGACTAAAGATTTAACTAACAAAATGTTAATGCATGTCAAGAAAAATTATCTCATTGGATTCCTATTTGAACATAGTTTTCAAAAATATAATGTTTGGTGACATGCGTAGACATTTTTTTAGTTTAATCTATGGTCAAAATTTGGCACGAAATATAATGGGGACCAATAAACCCGGACGGAGGTAGTATTTGTCAAAATATATATGTATCTAGACATGTTTTAGTATATAGGCACATCCATTTTTGGACAAATGGAAGTCAAGTATTTTGGAACGGAGGAGTACACAATAATTTTTTAAGTTAGCACAACAAGTCTAATCCGAGAGCACAACCAAGATTTGGTCGGGTTCTTCCTCCTTTTGCCTTACACGGGACATCCAAAGATCCGTGTCGTGATCATGAAAGAAAATAGAGTGGTACTACCTCCGCCCTAGTTTCTGTGTCCCTTTGTAGTTTGTGTCAAATTTTGACTAAGGATTTAACTAATAAAATGTTAATGCATGTCAAAAAATTATCTCATTGGATTCAGATTTGAACATAGTTTTCAAAAATATAATGTTTGGTAACATGCGTAAACATTTTGTTAGTTTAATCTATGGTCAAAATTTGACACGAAATACAATGAGGACCAATAAACCCGGACGGAGGTAGTAGTTGATAAGTTAAAGCCACGATATGTGCATCTTGGGTTAAACTGTAAATAGAATCTTACTACTCTTGAGTAACTCCAAAAGCGGCCACCGAAGATCTTCATTGGATTTGTTTTTCATCGCCAGCACGTCGAGGTGAAAGATGTGCAGGTTCAGTGGGTCCTCTTGCATTTTCACTGACATATGGGGCCGCATGTGAGCAAACAGACGATGGGCTCCGCGCGTCCACTGGCTGGCTTAGAAGAAAGATAGAGGAGGGCGGAGCACAGACTGCAGGAAATTTGTTCTATGTAACCAGCAACTTGATATTCGCGTGTGGTTGTTTCTAGAATAAAAAAAGGAGGTACCCCTACTTATGTTTCTCCCACTACGCCTAGCCTAAGGTTAGTAAGTGACCTTGCGCTTGGCTCTTCGCCTCTTCCTAAGTCGATGGTTCTACAATAGTGCTTCCGCAACTGACACCAAATGAACTGCTGCACGCCCACCGCTAAGCAAAAGTTTCTCCTCGTCTGCGAGCCACCGCGACACGCGCTGGCGAGGAGAAGGCGAATCAAGCTTCTCGTTATTTCGCGAGTTGATGGGACACATCAAAGTTATTTACTAGTAGTACGTACTCTCTCCAAAAAGGGCTGACCATTTCATTGCTACCATCCGTGCGTTCGTCATTGAGTACGTGCACTATTCACGTGCCATCGAGGAGAAAAAATATTGCGAGGTGCCATCGGCGCACGACTCACTTACGAAAAAGGGTTCCCCCCCCCCCCGCACGACTCACTTACGCACCGCTTATCCGATTATTCCATTTTCTTGCATGACACGTGCACCTTGATGCTAGATGTCTCGCGTGTTGGGAAAAGGATGAACAAAGCTCATGTAAAAGAAAAGATTTGAAGAGCATAGATTCCCGACGACCGAGGAGGACCAAGGAACCTTGCGCATTTTCTCCTTTTTTTGCCGCCTGCCCACCTATAAATAGTTAAAAGAACATGAACTTTTCGCTAACCACTAGAAACAGTACATCAGGATGCTAAGTTGAAGATGTTTTATACTCCCTCCGTTCCCAAATACAAGTCTTTTTAGATATTTCAATAAGGGACTACATACGAAACAAAATGAGTGAATCTACACTCTTAAATATGTCTGCATACATCCGTATGTTGTAGTCTATTTGAAATGGCTAGAAAGACTTATATTTAGGAACGGAGGGAGTAGTTAATATTGAATTATTGATAACCATGCAACAAGCCACACATGTACACAAGCCAACGCACTAACTCCATCCGATCCAACTCATGCACATACGCCAAGACAAAGATGGAGCACACAACGACGACACAAGACGTGCATGCACACACGCCGCCGCAGAATGCACGTGAATAACACATGCATGCGCACACACTCGGCTGCATGGAGGCATGCGCCATCCGCGGCGACGTCGGTTTGTCGTGGTTACGGCGGCTTCGACGCAACGGGCGATACGCATCTCTTGCAGCACCTCTTTGCCGTCGTTGCTCAAATCCTAGTCGGAGACGAAGACGACTGCAACCTCAGCCTTAGAGCTAGCACCGATGGAAAAACACGCACGTTGCACCCACACGAGCACATACGGAATGCCCACGACGTGGTGGTGGTGCGTCCCCAGTCGCCTCTACTCCTTCTACGCACGTTGTCTATCAAGGCGGCTACATGCTAATGATGATGTGGGTGAGATCTTCTAGGATTCAGATGATTACGAGGAAAATTATGAGACACAAGGTGACGTACACCGTCAAGGTCCATGGTCAAGGGGGTGCTAGTAAGTGCTTAGATGTGCTTAGAGAAAGTACAATAGAGCTGAGTCAGCAGGCTATAAGGAATAAACTATAGTATATTTCAAGGGCCCAATCGCTTAGTTGGAGGAAGCGAGAAGAGAGAGAGAGAGAGAGAAGGTAAGGGCTCTTCGTGAAGAGGCAGCTCTAGCACGTGCTCCTAGGCACTTTGTGAGAATGAAAGGTGGGCCACAGAACAAAAAAGTAGTAGTACACTCTTTTGATCTACTATTGTACATGTTGACTATAAGATGGCCTGTAGATGACATGGCACTGGCTTATAGCCAGCAACTGGCTATACTATTAATGCTCTTTAGATGAGGTGCTAAGTGCATTAAATGGCTTAGTAACTCAAGTCTTCAATGCATAGGTGCTTAGTTTATTGGTGCCACATCATATTTTATGCCTACGTGGCATGCTTAGCAGCTATACATGGTGGAGCAATGGGAGAGGCCAAGGCTGGTCATAGTGGGGAGTAACTTGTATCAGAACATATTACTATGTTACTCTAAACATCTCTATAAACCGAAAGGAGGGGTAGTAACATAGACTAGTGTCATATGCATAGTATGGGAGCACATGATATTTCCCGTCCGACCGATCCCAAGTTGGCTTCTCACCTTCTTGGCCCAACAAAACCCTCCCTCTCAAGATGCTTCCCTGGCGCTTATTGAGCGAGCCGCCCACATTGATGGCAAGTCAGGGCGACGCGACCTCTCACTACTTCCGCCATTGAAGCGGCGCGCCGACCGAGGGCACCGCCCGCTGCACGCCCGGCATTTCAGACTACACAGTGGATAGTAACTTTTAGAGCAAGTACTACAATTAGATGACATAAGCAGGCTATAAGGATTTAAATATAGTATTTGTGCTTAGTTGAAGGAGAGAGAAGAGAAGCGGATTGTAAACGTGTAGCCGGTTGTACTCCAACATACTTTGTGAGACAAAAGGTGGGGCCATTATTAATGATATTGTATTTATACTAAATGGACTAATGGAAGCCTTAATTACTCCGTTTTTTGAGACAAACCTTGGTGGGGCTATTATTGACTTTTTTTGAGCTATTATTGACTTGGACGTGGGGTTTGGGGGCCAAAGGCCTACTATTATACTCGCACGACCGACCTGACATGCTCTACCCTAGCCGCCACAGATCATATGGTTTCGCACTGTTCTGATCTTAGCGCCGCCACATAATTCTTCTCCAGCCCTCCTTCGGCATGCACCGCAAGAAGGGACATCATCCTCCGAACCCGCCTTTCGTGATCCCAGACGGAGAGGGGCGATCAGGTTTTTGGGGAGCACACTATCGGATCGCTGCTGCCGACGACTTCCTCAACGACAGCCTTCTTCCCGACCTCGGTAACCTCTTCATCAACGACATGAGTGACAACATCAACCACATCGGTTCGCCTCCCGCTGTCACAAGTATGTGATTTGTCCTCCTGGTTTAGTCCGCATCATTACTTTGATGTTTGCAATTGTCGTCATGATCTATTTATCGCTGATTCGGATTAAATCTCATACTAAATTGCTCATATATTCAACAATCCAATCCAAAAACCTGATCACAGCAATTTACTCGAGTGGTTTTGCTGCGCTTTTGAAGCCGCCTACTTTTAAGGGGTGCAATATAAAAGGTGGCACACAAGAGCAGATATTGGTTTCAGATCATGTAATCGCTATGACGCCACTAAGGGTAAGCCCGAGGGCTTATCTTAATCCTACACAGCAGAAGCTTTTCGAACATGGATACCCTCTTCAAAGCCGCCTGCTGAGTGTTCTTGACGATTCCATTGTGGATTCATATATGTCGTTTGACAGCGCAAAGACATGTGGGCTGCGCCGAGGCCAAGTTTGGGCCCTCGGCGCCGCAACGAGTTGTACGTCATGGAGCAATTTTATGACTACAAGATGACCGATGAGCGCCTGTTGTTCAAGAGACTCATGAGATATAGTCACTCTCTAAGGAACTTGAGTACTTTAAGTGTGTGTTGCTGGAAAAATTTGTTGCTGGGACCATCATTGCCAAGCCTCCACCTGCATGGAACGATTTTGCTACTTCTCTGAAAAACAAGAGACATGAGTTTTCTGTTTTGGATCTCATTAGCACTCTTGATTTTGAGGAGAAGGTGAGAGCAAAAGACACACGTGCTCGGGTCACCGAGGGAGCTTCTAGTGCCCACATGGTACACGAGAAGAACTTCTAGCCCAACCAGCCCCAAAACAACAAGAACAAATCTCAGGGGAAAGGCAAGTTTGATGCAAAGAACAAGCCATCACATTCTACCAAATTCAAGAAGAATTCTCATAACAGGAAGGGATACAAACCTCAATTTTGGTAGCACCGCACAAAATTTATATGACTGCATCTACCTGCTGTCAGCTAACCTCATGGTGCTCCAGGTATTCCTACATTTGTAACTAGGTACAATGACCACCGCAAGATGAAATTAGCTTATTCAGACGCTGACTTTGTGAATGCAAGGCGGAACGATCCTGTCATGTGTGGAGGAGCAAACAAACAAAGTGCAGCCGAAGGTGGAAATCAACCAAGGACTTATGAAATTATATGTAATCTTCCTCAGGCAGGTCAGTATCCCCTTCGTCCAGATGATCGTGTTTTGTCATGCCGAGCTATTGATATGTGCTACTATTTTGCAACACCGTTTAAGTATAGGTATTGTTTTCCTATCTTTTCAGATTCAGGACAATGAATATGATATCAGGGGAACTGCACAATATGGACCCATGTTGAGTCATCTCTATTGCCTCATGTGTTTGCTGCAAATGTGTCAGCATCAATTGCAAGATGAGGCAGCTAGCTAGCTATGGAGTTGCTAACATGCTCAAAGTGCTCGCTACATTGAGTAGAAACAAGCATGCCCAGGAAATTAATGCGTGTGCATGGAGGCCCTTTGCTCAGAGAAGCATCACCAATTTTCTTTATTTCCACACCTTCTCACAGCTTTGTATATTGGTTATAGTATGGTGAATCATTGAGATGCATAGACATGCTGAACTTTTGTTCTTCCGAATGTTAGTTTAATGTGAGTGTTCCATCCAAGATCGCATCCTCTAATTTGGTGGATGCACACAGAGAAAATAAATCTCCTTAATTTACTCCATAACCACCCTATTAAATAGGCCTACTAACAAACCAGGCGCATGTAGTGGCCGGCGGGCACATGCATCCTGCATGCATGGCCAGTCAGCCAAGCCCATGCGCCAGCTCCAATGCAGCAACGCAAAAGAAGAGAACGATTCTTGGGAAAAAGCAAGTGGTTAGTGTAGCGGGCCTTATAAACACGAACAACTCGCTCTCCCGCTTCCGTTTCCCCACCCAATCCCCCCCCCCCGCTCCCCAATCTTCCTCACTCATCCAGAAAACCCCGCTCACCTTCTTCCTCACTTGTACAGAAAATGCATGCTCGTCTTCTTCCACTCCTACAGAAATCCCCAGCCCTCCTTCTTCCCCACTCGCACTGCCACTAGGATCGTCTCTGGCTACTCTGCTCAAACCCGTGAGCTAGGCGCGACGCCCACAAGGAAAATGGAGTCGGCTGGCCCCAGCGCCAAGAAGATGAGGCTCCCGCCAGCAGCGACGCCGGTTGTAGATCTCGCACCCGATAGCGCGGGGAGAAGCGGCGAGCCCCCCACCCGGATCTGAGGAACCGGTAGAATCTCCGGTGGACCGCATCAGCAATCTCCCAGGCGTCATCCTTGAGGAGATCATCTCGCTTATCCCCACCAAGGATTGCTGCCGCACACATGTCCTCTCAACTCGGTGGCGCCCTCTATGGCGCACCGCGCCCCTCAATCTTGAATGTCGTCAGATATTTGTCCTTCCTGAATTTGATATCATCAGAGCCATCATCTCTTCTCACCAGCAGGGCCCCGTTCAATGCCTCGCATCCCGACAAGCTACCCGCTGTCCATACCCGCAAGGTGGACGCTATCGACATCCCCGAATTAGGAAAACTCCAGCAGTTTGAGTTCTACCATTACCACGAAAGTTTCATACCACTAACATACCAAAAATTCGTGCCCACACCACCGTTGTCCATCTCGCGTTTTCCTCCTCTCTCCACACCGCCACCTTCGCCGGTGCCATCTACCAAACGATCTGGTACAAATGCTTTGACTCCCATCGCTAAAAAACTTTTGCTTGTGGTGGTTTATCCGTCGGAGGCCTCATCTGCACAACATCATCCACTCCAGCTTGCCCTGCCGAGCGCTTTGTTGATTGTTTTGGGAATAGAAATCGTATCGCTTGTCTCCAAATAAAGTCGCCTCACCTTAAAAGCATTGGAATTTGTTTTAAAGGACAACAGCTCATCATCGAAGATGCCCTTCACTTGAAAGGTTGCTCCTTCATAGTTGTTATACACCTTCGAAATAATCGCTGCCTCTGCGCCCAAACCGAGACCTTGGGTGTAATTCGTGACCCGTTTAATAATCACAAGGAGTTGGTGTTTGGCTCCTCACTTTTTTAGGTAACGTATATTATCATCTACACATTTGTCATCATATGCTGCATTTTTCATTTGTGCTCATAAGTTTTATATCATCTTGGAGTACACTTTGGGTACTAATATTATGTTATATGCTCAATGAAGAGTTCATCCATTGATAGCCTATCAATGCTACTGGATTCTGTCAAGATCATATATATCAGAATGTATAGTTTTGATCTGGACATAATTATTCGCTTGCTGCGATGCTTTCAATCTCTGGAGAATTTATACATAGAGGTGAGGATTTCATGCACATTGAAAGCATGTATATATTGTACTAGAATTAACTGTTCAGCTGTCGTTCTTTCGACATACTCTTTTTTCAGACCTTAACTGTTTTCAATCTTCATGTCTACTTAGGGAGAACCACATGGAGAAAAACATATAACCAATCATTGGCGTAATAAGCACAAGGATTTTCTCAGTTCTCATGACATTCGTTTGAGGACAATAACGATGGGACGATATGCATCCAACCAGGCAAACAGAAGCTTTGTCACATTCTTCCTGTTGAACGCGAGGTTACTATTGTCCATGAGGCTTAATTTCTACAACAAGAGATTTCTCATGGACGAACATGTTGAACAGCAAAAAAAGAAGTTTCAGGTGGACAAATGGGCTTCTAAACGTGCTCGGCTTATATTTACAATAAGTTGTAGACATCCTGAAATAATTTTTTTGCATAGGATGTTGATTTTATGGATCAGACCGATCCATTTGTTTGTGACTGCAAAAAAGAGTGGTTGGGTTAGATGTTACTATCATGTTCAATCTGGGTTTTGTCTAAAAATTTGATGAACAATTAATCCTTGGGCTTTTTGTACCATTTGTATGCTTGACTTGCATGTTGTTGCCCTCAGACTTCTCCACCGCCACTACACCGCCAGATCTTCCATGGCTGATGTTCGTTCCTCGTCCGAGGCCTTGCTTTGTCGTTCTCCGCCTTTGGTTAGCTCATTGTGCCGCCGCCGTCTGGCGTTGTCAACATGGTCAACAACCAAGAGGAATCAGAGATGATTTGACGTGGAGAGGTCGACGATGAGGGACCCACCAGGTCATTGCATTTCGCAAGGTGTGCCTCGTTATTACAAGCCAAAAAAAATACTTCCTCCTAATTGTTTGACAACTAGGTTCCACGCCATTGTCAATGTAGTCAATAAATGAGAAAATTACACAACAAGCGGATAACACTGTGGACCCAAAGAGCTCGCCTAGTTGTTTTTCGGGCCAGAGACGGAGCTCAATCGCACGTTGCAAGGGGGGTGGGTCTGCCTAGCCGACTCTTATGCTTTTATTAAGCACATGACGAGCCCAGTTGATATATTTTTTCTCTCTGAAATTGGCTAGCCCAGTTCTTTTTTTTGGAGAATACCAAAACCGAGGCCTACTTGCTTTTCTTAGCCCTGCTGGGCTGCAAATCTTTCAAGACAAGGAGGGATGTAAGTAGTAAGAAATGGGCTTCCCCAGAAAACGGGCTATAAGTTGTAAGAAATGGGCTGTAAATTTTTAAACCAAAGCCAACCGGCAATTGCATTAAAATATCATTTTTTCAGGATTTCTCTACTCTCTACTCTTATAAAAACCAAAGCCAACTGGCAATTACGTTAAAATGTCATCTTTTCTCCCACAAGATAAACTACTCATACAAATGCATCTTCATGTTCCGTGCAACGAACGTGCATCTTGCTAGTTAAGATTCTAAATTTCATTCATTTTTTTTGTGGAGAATTGTTTTTTGAATTTTATTTTGATATAATTTTTTGAAAACTATTTTTAACGTGACTCGAAATTTTGTGATTAAAAGAGTTCGGACCCCACCAAAATATGCAAAATTTCGTTGAATTTTTTAACAGTGCCCAGAATATATGGTCTGTAATGCTAATAAAAAGAATATGGGCTTCAAATATCCTTAACAATTAGCAAATGGGTTGTAAATTATTGAAAATAATGGCTAATGGGTTGTATGCTATTTTCCATAGATTTGGAGGCTGACTTCTGGGCCTACTAGGTTGACGATCACGCTGTCCTAATTTTTTTTTGACGCGTACGCAAGGCTTTGTCAACTTAGTCAACACACAACAGTGACTGTTGGATGTCCATCCAACAGCCGCCGTGCTTCTTCAATCTCTGATCTTCCTGCTCCAGCCGCCCAAACCAGCGCCGACGGGACTGCCTGCTCCCTCCTCCCGTGGCTGGCTGTGCTGCTGCCAGGCCATCCCTCTAACCACCCACACATCCTGTTATTTTCTGGCGAGGTCAGCCTCACCCCGCAGTCGACCAGTCAGTGCTCGTTCTCCCCTCAGCGTGGGAATCCGTTGCGATGGCTTCACCGGCTCCGGGTGGTTCTCTTCCTGGGCCTCGCCCTCGTCCACCCCATTTGTGCTCTCGGCGCGGCGAGGTCAACATGGTCAACAAACAACAGCCATCGGAAGAGGCTCACAGTAGGGGCCCACGGAAAATGCCTCCTTATTATGCGCAAAATAATGATTCCTCCACCTAATAGCTGGGACCCACTGGAAGGGTCTCTGTATTTCGCAAAAAAACGTTCCCCCCGCTGTCAGCTCAGACCCACCGGAAATGCCTCCTTATTAGCACAAAAAAATGAATACTCCCTCTGCTAGCTGGGACTCACCTTGGTGGGAGGCTGACTTGTGGGCCTACTAAGTTTACGGGGACGGAGGGCTTTGTCAACTTAGTCAATCCGAACGACTCTAGCTCCAAAGGACCAGATGATGTCCATCCAACGTCAGTAGTGCCTCTTCAACCTCTGGTCTTCGTGCTCGGCCGCCCAAAGCGGCGCTTGGTCGTGCTGTGTGCTCCTGCCTCCCGTGGCCGGCTGTGATGCCGCGGAGGCCTCACCACCCCCTACTACTCCCACCGCTGGCCAGGCCATCCCTCTACTCACCCACACCGCCTGTTATTCTGCGACGACGACAGCCTCACCCTCGTACTCCTCTTCGCATGGGCATCCACTGCTGCGTCTTCCCCGGCTCCGCGTCGTCCCCTTCCTAGGCCTCGCCGTCATCCACCGCCGTGGTGCTCTCGGCGTGGCATGGTCAATGTGGTCAACGACCGACTTCGATCGGAAGAGTACTGTGCGTGGAGAGACTGACAGCTGGGTCCACGGCGGCCGCAAGGAAGTGCCTCATTATTACGCACAAAATAAGTATTCCTCCACCTGAGAGCAGGGACCCACCAGACGGGCCACCAGTATTTCATGAAAAAAACGTTTCCCCCTGACTGCTGGGACCCACCAGCTACATCTTCGCACGCAAGGAAGTGCGTCCGGGCAAAAAAACCCAAAACGATTCGCTCCCTGACTGCTGGGACCCACCAGCTACATCTTCGCAGGCAAGGAAGTGCCTGACAGTCGGGACCCACCTGGTCGAAGTGTACGTAGCGTTGTCATTCTGGTCGCGAAAGTGTACGTACATACTGGTCGATGTAGAGGCACGCACGTGTCGTAGTAGAGGTGCGCACGTGTCGTAGTAGAGGCGCGCATGTAGCATGTACACGTACGTACAGCGGCGAGGGTGCAGGAAAGAAAGTACGGCCGTGTACGTACATACGGGCAGGGTCTCGAACGCCTACTCGCGCATACGTACATGGCTGGGTCGGAACGGAGAAACAGTGTCGTCGTCGTGTTCATGGGGAGCCAACCGGCTGGGTCGGAACGAAATGCGTGGTCGTGTTCATCGGGAGGGCTTGGACGGAACAGGCGATGGAAACGAGGCCTGGCGTACCACACAACGGAGGAAATGGACCTCCTACATTCGGAACGGGGTCCTGTTGATCGGGAGGGGTGTGGCATACCGCAAAACGGAGGAAACAGACCTCCTACGGTCGAAACGGGGGTCCTGTTGATCGGGAGGGGTGTGGCGTACCACAAAACGGAGGAAACGGACCTCCTACGGTTGGAACGAGGGTCCTGTTGATCGGGAGAGGTGTGGCGTACCGCAAAACGGAGGAAACGGACCTCCTACGGTCGAAACGGGGGTCCTGTTGATCGGGAGGGGTGTGGCGTACCGCAGAACAGAGGAAACAGACCTCCTACAAATAAACGGGGTCCTGTTCATCGGGAGGGGTGTGCGCATCGCAAAACGGACTCCACGGATCCGTTTCACCTCCACCGTCGACCTCCTCCAGCCTCCACGGGCTACCGTCGACCTCCTTCAGCCTCCACGGGTCCTGTTCATCTAGCCTCCACCACGCGCTACTCCACCGGATACTGTTCAACCACCCCTCCACGGGCACCCCTCCACCGTCTACTATTCATCCAGCCCTCCACACCACGGGTCCTGTTCAACCAGCCCTCCACGGCCACCCCTCCACCGCTCTCATCGCTCATCCAGCCCTCCACACCACGGGTTCCTCGCTCATCCAGAGGCAATGCCATCGCTCACAGCTCATCCAAACCCCCGCAACACTCACCGCTCATCCTAGAGGCAAGATCGATCGGCTTGATTAGCAGCAGAGCGGCGAATCGCCCTTCGGTTCGATTAACAGCCATCGGTCGATCGCTCGGGTTCGATAACACGAGCTCGCGGTGCAATCACTGGTTGATTAGAGCCCAACGCCTCGCTTAGGTTGATTAGAGCTAACGCCCGCACACACGCATGTACGTGTACGAGAAACACGATCGCTCGCCCCGACCTCCCACCGTGAATCGCAACTCCTCAAATTTTCCTCCCCTCGCTTCTACCATGGTTTTTTCCGTCATGGACGGCCCAAAGAATGTCATGCAGCTGCGTCTCCGGCCCGCCCAGGACGAAAAGCCCATTTTCTGTCATGATTTTTTGTCATGGAAGTAGGAGCCCACCACATCTATGATGATACCGGATTTTGTCACAATTATCGCCATAGAAGTGTCATATGTATGACATATTTTTTTTCGTTCGGCCCAAAATGTCACGGATGTGTCTTTTTTTTGGTAGTGAGGGTGCTCGCCCTACGCTAGGGATAAGTCTCCCCCATCCCCTCGAAGGTTGCCTCCGAGTCGCGCTCCTTGTCATCGTCGTCATCTCCTTCGTATTCCCCACTGGATTCACTGGAGGATAGGTTCACCGTCGCCGTCGCCTGACCCTCAGGATTTTCCGCTGGCACCAGGCCGACCCCGTCGAAGGTGGGCATGGCATCCACCACCAGCTCCCAGTCATCACGGAGGAACAACGGGACCGGAGCACCCACCGGGCCTGCCACTTCCTCTCCAACCAAGCAGTGCAGAACCGCGGTCAGGTCCTCGTCGCTCAGGGCGTCCAAGCTCTGGCGGAGGATGGCATCCGCATCCGTGAGCCTCCACAGTGGGCGCGAGTGTGCCTGAAGAGCGGCCACCCGGTGCGACAGAAACTCCCTCAGGAGCGAAGCCCCGGTCAGCTTCCCCACCCTTAGACTGCCCAGCCTGAGGTCGGCGTTCATCTTCTCCAACACCTACTCGCTTCGCCGATCATCGAAGCCAGACGGACCATGCCTCAACGGCCCGGGCTGGGCTGCCTCAGCCCAAAGAAGGGGTTGTGGCACCCATCGTTCACCATGACCCACTTGCTCCGGAAGCCCTCGGCCCTCTTCCCGGCCTCCAAGATGGCATTGGACTTGGAGTACGCGACAAAACTCGCGCACGCCAAGATATTGCTGCCGGAGACCCGAAGGGAGAAGAAGTGGTGCAGCAAGGCCATGGAGGGCGCCACCCCGACGTGCGCCTCACAGTAGTAGGCAAAGATCGACAAGAGGAGGGTGGAGTTGGGGTGGATATGCAAAGCATGCAACCGGTACTGGCGAAGGATGGCAAGTAAGAACTCAGAGAAGGGAGGAACCAGACCAGCGATGACGACGTTCATGAAGAAGGGATAGAAGGTGATCCCCTTGTCCTCCGGCTGGGCGGAGCCAAGACGGAGGGTAGTCTCCCCAAACTCGTTGATCTGCGATGCTGCCATCTGGCGCGTGAGGGCGAGATTCTTCTCCGTCACGTTAGGAGAGACCAGGGCTGGCGAGTACCAGGCCGATGCAGACCCAGCCGGAGTCTTGCGGGGGGCCATAGTTCACCGGAGGAGAAAGAATGCGGCAGATCTAGAGATTTGGAGGCAGGAAGGTGAAGAGCAAGAAAGGGGATCTGGAGCAAGGAGAACGAGGGTAATGAGGTAAGGCTAACCCAGAGCCAGCCTTTTGTCAGTCGAGCAGTTGCCGAGGCAGCGTGGACGCCCACGTCCAATCAACCGCCATGCGGCGCCCAAGGCCGCAGGCTGATGGGGCCCGCGGTGCTCCGCACTTGCCCCTTCACTTCTCCGCTAAGCCAAGTCTGAGCGCGCCTTGGGCCCGGGGGCTAATGTCGGCGTTATGGGAACGGGGGTCCCCAGACTTGCTTGCCTGCGGCGTGGCTCAAGTGGTGGCCCAGTACGACCCGTCTTCATCAGTACAAGACTCAAGACCCTCGCGGGGCGGATGACGCAAGGCTTCCTCAGGGACAGCCTCGCCAGGCAGGCTCACGAGGAGGCGGAGAGATCAAGGCAGGGTACCTCACGAGGTGCTCGTGACGCAAGCCATGACGATCGAGACCAAAGGGTGCCAAAGGGCACCGCCCGCAAGCAGATGTCCTTGTTTCCTCTTTGGTGCAAAGGGGGCAAGCCCAGACGTGGAGTACGGAGGCATCAGGCAAAGGTTGCCATTTTAGTGCAACGAGACCAAGACCAGCGGAGCGGCAGGATGGAGGTCACCATGGAGCCCAAGATGGCGTCATCGCCAGTGCTTTTGGTAGCCGAAGACCAACTTTAGTCAGGATAACTTGTACTGGATGTTCCCCTTCGAAATGGCCATTGTTGGCGCCCTTCCCGCTCAATATTTGGGGAGAGGCCCAGGGCCTCTATAAATAGGGCTAGACACCACAGAGTAGACGCATCTGGAAGAGACATTCAGAGAGAGAGAGAGAGAGAGAGAGAGAGAGAGAGAGAGGCGATCGAATTCACCCGAGCAGTTCATCGCATCAGCCCAAGAACACCTCTCGCGAGGCTGTTCTCCCTTTGTACTATTCATCATTAGCCCCTGAGGCAATCCACCACACCACACACTGGAGTAGGGTATTACACCACCACGGTGGCCCGAACCAGTATAAATCTCGTGTCCCTTGTGTTGTTCATAGTTTCCAGCTTAGATCTCATGAGGCGATCGGACGTAGATTGGTAGGGGAGAGATCTTCATGCGTACCCCAGTGTTCGAACCTTAAGGGTCTGCCGGAACCCAACATCCGATAGTTTTGGATCCAATAACCCATTAACAACCCCGACCAATGGGGATTTTCCACGTTTAAAATCATCATTGGCTGAGGAAACACGTTTCGGCACACCATTGGGACAGATGTCATCCACTCATTGGACCGAAGGCGCCTATGATACGGCGACAAGTGGCACAGCCCAATAGAGTCCCATTCCTGTGAAAAGGCCGACCCGTTTGACTTGGTCAAAAGGTGGCGGGCCGACCCACGGAAAGCCTGTTAACGGCCTATTCACATATAGCCCATTTATAGCCCACTAACCCAGGGCCCATTACGACCTCTCCCAATTAGGTGCAGTAGCGTCATCTGGGCCGTCCAATATGATTCCGGCCCGTTTTCACTTCTGGCCCATGTATGGCCCATGGCGTCTTTCGGCCCATATGAGGCCCTTTGTAACTCTTGGCCTATTAATGGCCCGTGGTGAAACTGGCCCGTAATGAATAGTGTATCACTTTACACCCATTAACGACCCGTGGTGAAACTGGCCCATAATGAACAGTGTATCACTTTATACCCATTAACGGCCCATTATCCTGTTGGGCCGTTTCCAGCCCATGTTATCTTTCGGCCTTCTCAGAGCCCATTTATTCTTGGTCTCATTTCCAAAGATTCGCTTATTTACGCCCGCTATTGTCATTTTTCGCTTGTGGGCCAAATTCAGCCCGTGGTTCTGATCGGCCCGCTTGTGGTCCGTTAATACGCTGGGCGCTTTCATAGCGCCATCAACACGGCCTATTAACCATGGCCCGTTATGGTCGGCCCATGAACAGATGATTCCAACTCTAGCCCATTTACAGCCATAATGCGGTCTGTTTGGCCCATGTTTGGCCAATCGATCATACGGCCCGTATAAGGCCCATGATACAGCCCGTAGAAGGCCCATTGTTTCTAAGGCCCGTAGAAGGCCCATTGTTTCTACGGCTCGTAGAAGGCCCACTGTTTCTACGCCCCGTAGGAGGCCCAGTGTCACTATAGTAAATATTAGCCCATGGTTATTGTGGCCTAGTTTTAAAAAATAGGTTATTGCAGCCACTAGCAAACCGCGGAAAAAGAACTGCAATGACTACAAGCAAACAAATAAACAAGACAACAAGGAAATAAACAAGCAAGCAACTAACACTAGGCTATCACGGCTATTACACATATTACATCCACTGGGCATCAAAGTTTGCCACTAGTGCAAATATAGGGAACAAAGCAGCATATCATATACACTGGTTGTCAAAGTTGGCGACCAGCGCAAATAAACGCCACAACAAAACAAATCCAGAACTGAAACCACTTCAAAAGATCTCAAGAAACAATATCCTGGGTACCCATAATGCTGGCAAGATGCTTAGCAAGCTTATTAACTTTCTCTTGTTTGGCGCTTAAATCCTCCAACCGCTTGTTGCACCAGAAATATGCATCTGAATTCTGCGTAGGACTTCCTCGGTCCTTTAGCTTCCTATCGCAAAGACATCTCGATCGATGTCTTTCAACTTGAAGTTGAGACTCAAGAAGACGAACTGATTCAGGCAGTGAGTTCAAAGAGCTTGTGCCAGCAGTAGTGGCCAGTAACTAAAACACTACATCAAGACAGGACTTTTGGGTTCTCTCACTGTTGTCAAGATAGTTTTTATCAGCTTTCTTGGAGACCAACAGGGATGTCTCACTATCTTGAACCATATCTGCATTACTTCCTTTACCATTGCATAACGCGGTACTGTTCTCCAATATTTTGTCCGCATTCTAAAAGATAAACAAGCTGACACATCACATGTTTACCTTGTTGTATATGAAACTCATTTTGGTAAATGATTCAGTAGTAAAGTGGACAGGATAACAACATGAAACAAACATATATCTATGTACCATGGTCACTTTATGGTTTATATCATTCTGGTTTTTGTTGCCAAATCAAGATAGAGACACAGTTCAAATAATATTTGTTCAAGATAAAGCAGAATAGACAGAATGTAAGTGTGGGAAACTATAGAGCAATAGCAACACTTGTAATGTGCATGACATGAGAACATAACTGTTTATTCAATTGAAACTGAAACCAACATAGAGCAAAGTTACAACAAAGAAACCAGCTTAAAGAAACAGGTTTAAAACATACCTGTTGCGCCATTGGAGTTTCAATTCCATCCTTCAAATTTGAAAATAGTTGGTATGAGTAAATACAGTAATGCAAGAGCAAAGGAGTATGAACCATAGCTACAGAACCTAACCTGAGAACAAATCTTCTTCTCCTTTAAGTGTTGAGTTGGGATTTGGAGTGGTGGTCCTCGTGCTTTGGGCACTGCAGTTCCCTTACTAACTACTCGTGTTTGGGTGCTCTGTGGTGGAGACGTTGCTGTGTCAACTAGAACTGGGTTACTATCTGCCGGGGTTGGGGTTAGAAGGGGTGTAGCTGGTTCTCTGTCCAACTGGGTAGGGGTACAATCATGAGAGTCAGGTTATGTGTGGTGGATCTAGTCCTTGGGAAAGTACAACCGTGGTTCTATCCGCATCAACTAGTAGCACTATCTTTTCTGAAGAGCGTGTTGTTACTCCCTTAGATACTACCATCACCCTCTTCAATTCAAATGGCTGATAAACAAGAAAAGTAATTGAAAGTATAGACATTGTATGATAGACAGGTGCAATGGATAGTGGGGAATAAAAGAGGGCATGAAATAATTCATATTTATGTTGTCTAACCAAACAGGATAGCATGACACAATTTCACATATATGATGGCTAACTAAACAGGCTAGCATGACACAATTTCACATTATGATGGCTAACTAAAAAAGATGGAAAGAAATAGTTCAAAATATGAGACTATGTAAATAGGATGACATGATATAACTATACAATGTGTTTATTAAATAAGTTAGCATGCCATAATTCACATACATTCATGGATAGAATGCCATAATTCAAAATATGATGACTGTAAACACTAAACAGGATGAGATGATATAACTATATGATGTCTTTATTAAATGGGTTGCCATGCCATAATTCAGATAGATGATGTGTATGTACTATGTAAACATGATGGCATGATATAATTCAAATATATGATTTATATAGTAATCAAGTAAGCAGATGGCAATCCATATATGATGTAAAAACTAAGCAATGCAAGACAACATGCATGACATGGGTAATATAACCCTCGCTAAGTTTGAGCATAGACCTCGGGGGAAATAGGACTGGTCATCGGTCTCAATCCTCCTCGAGGAGCTCTATGTAACCAAAGAAGATGTTTGCTTCAAAGAGTAGCATTGTCTGCTCTGAATACCTTGTTTTCACTCCAGATACTTCCATCACCGCTTCAAATGGCTGATGCATAGGAAGAGTAGTTGAATATACAAACGTTGTCGACAAATGGAACACGTAATACAAAAAAATTATAGCATGATATAATTCACATACACGATGATTGTCTAAAAAGCATGGTGTTGCATAATTCACATATATAATGCCTTTGCAACAAGATAGCATTGTATAATTCAACTACTCTAAACCTTTGCAAATATATATAATGCCTTTGCAAAAAATTATAGCATGATATAATTCACATACACGATGATTGGCTAAAAAGCATGGGATTGCATAATTCACATATATAATGCCTTTGCAACAAGATAGCATTGAGGGAGTCCTGGACTAGGGGGTGTCCGGACAGCCGGACTATAATTGTCCGCCGGACTCCAAGACTACGAAGATACAAGATTGAAGACTCCGTCCTGTGTCCGGATGGGACTTTCCTTGGCGTGGAAGGCAAGCTTGGTAATACGGATATGTAGATCTCCTACCATTGTAACCGACTCTGTGTAACCCTAGCCTCCTCCGGTGTCTATATAAACCGGAGGGCTTTAGTCCGTAGGGCAACATACATTACAACAATCATACCATAGGCTAGCCTCTAGGGTTTAGCCTCCTTGATCTCGTGGTAGATCCACTCTTGTACTACCCATATCATCAATATTAATCAAGCAGACGTAGGGTTTTACCTCCATCAAGAGGGCCCAACCTAGGTAAAACATCGTGTCCCTCGCCTCTTGTTACCATCCGCCTAGACGCACAGTTCGGGACCCCTACCGAGATCCGCCGGTTTTGACACCGACATTGGGGCTTTCATTGAGAGTTCCTCCGTGTCGCCACCGATAGGCTTGATGGCATCTTCAACCAACAACGCCTCTGTGGTGAGACTTTTCTCCCCGCAGATCTTTGTATTCGGGCGGTTTCGATCCGGGCCAATTCACTTGGCCATCCGAGCAGATCGAAGCTACGCCCGCCGCCAGTCGATTCGAAGCTTAAACTTCACGGCCGATGTCCGCGGAGACTTGATCTTCGATGAACTCGAGCCACAGCCAAGCGCGCCGCACTGTGACGACGGGCATGATTTAGCTCTGCCACCGAACAGTGCCTTGGTGGCCACACACGGATCCGCTTCGGCCATTAGCCCGGAGCCGATCGCCCAGATCGAGGGCCGGTGGATAGACGCCGCCCTGGGAGCTTTAACGTCCACGGCGATGGAGCCGAACACTAATCTTGTCCCCTGCGAAACTCGTGGTTCCGAGGCGCCGGACTCCTAACCTCCGACCTCCCGCCCTACCAATCGATCTGGATTGGGCGCCGTTATGGAATTCACCGCCATGACATCTTCCAATACTCGCTTTTGGCGATATTCTGACTTCACTAAAACATCTCTCATTATCAGGAGAGTCCTGGCCCGACTATGGCCAGGATGGTTGGAGTACGGACGACGAAGAAATTCAGAGCCCACCCACCACCCACTTTGTAGCCACCGTCGGCGATTTATCTAACCGACATGTTAGACTACGACCAAGACATCGACGGAATGGACGACGATGCCGAGACGAACAAAAATAGAGCCTATAAAGCACGGAGGACCACCTCGTCACATGACATATATATGGTGGACACCCCAAAGGAGAGCGATAATGAGGACCAACGGGTCATGACAGAAGATGACCCCGCCGATAAACGATTAAAACGGCGGGCGCAGACGCCGCCCTAAGTCCCGCCGACGACAACAACGCTCCCAAGGAGCCCGAATACGGCAAGGCTCACAAGCGGACGATTTAACATGCAGATAAGCAACCGTCCAACACGACGAAGTCGATAATCAGTCCAGCTCGTGAAAACAACAGCCCGGACGACTCATGCCGACACACCGCCGAGAGCAAGAACCTTCGAAAAGACTCGTCGATATGCAAGAAGCTCAAGAAGGAAAACAGAGGCTCAAAACAGCGGAAGACACACTCGTAATGAGATGGAGCAAAGTACTCAAAACCGCAGATAAGTACGGCAATGGCCACCAATCAAAGAGCTACCCGAAGCGCAAGCTGCTACCAGAATTCGAGGAGGAGGCCATAGAGCCTCCACCGTCCAAAAATAAAGGGGCTGCCTGGTTGGATAGACGCCGATGATAGGCCAAATTCGACAATGGGCGCCACACATAAACCAACCAACGAACTTGAAGGATAGATGGCCCAGCCAGTCCATCTACGGGCCAAAGGAGAAGGCCCCAAGAAGCAAGGCAACACGTCAAGTGTCCGATGATAGCGGCACACACAAATACAGGGCGCAGACACCCATTATGTTTCACCGATGAGGTGCTGGACCATGAATTCCCAGCAGGATTTAAACCCATAAACATAGAGGCCTACGATGGAAGACCAGACCCTGGAGTCTGGATAGAAGATTATATATTGCATATACACATGGCCAGAGGAGACGATCTCCACGCCATAAAATACCTACCCCTCAAGCTCAAAGGGCCAGCCCGTCATTGGCTTAAAAGCCTCCCAGAAAACACTGTTGGAAGTTGGGAAGAGCTCGAGGATGCGTTTAGAGCAAATTTTCAAGGGACTTACGTCCCGCCTCCGGATGCAGACGATCTAAGTCATATAACTCAACAGCCCGGAGAGTCGGCATGAAATTTCGAACAGGTTCCTTACCAAAAGAACCAAATAGTCGATCGTCCGGACGCCGAAGCCTTAGCAGCTTTCAAGCATAATGTCTGGGACGAATGGCTTGCCAGGCACCTCGGTCAAGAGAAACCGAGGACAATGTCCGCACTAACAAGCCTCATGACCCGCTTTTGTGCGGGAGAAGATAGCTGGCTAGCAAGATGCAGCACCAGCGACCCAAGTACATCCGAGATAAGAGATGGAAACGGAAAATCACGGCGCAGAAAAGAGCAGCACCGGAATAAAGAGAAAACCCCAAAGAACACGGCAGTCAACGCCGGATTCAAAAGCTCATGCCCAACAACAAAACACAGCCTCTTAAGGATAAAGGTTTAATTGTCCAACTTAAACAAGATTTTGGGTCGGATATGTCAAATCCACAAGACTTCTAAGGCCCGCAAATCACACCCATAGGGATTGTTTGGTTTTAAACAGTCCGCCGACTAAATGCCGAACACAAGGGGCTCGACGCGCTAAGTTTAAGAAGATAAACCCCACCAGCAGAAAGCAATCGAAAACAAAAGACTTTCCCACAAGGGGTCAAAACAAAACTCACTTCATGTGACAATACGGAAAAACAAAGGCAACACTTTCTAAAAAGAGCTTCGCGGTCCAACCCAAGAAACCATAGAGATTGATATCAAAGCCAATCACTTTCACCACCGGACTATTCCGAAGTTGTCAAACGCTGGACGGACTCCCTAATATTGAATCCCATAATAGACGGATTACAATTTACTAACGTCCTAATGGACGGAGGCAGCGACTTAAACCCGTCAGATTCAAACACAATCCAAGGATGGGGATAAACCCCACCAAAATCCGACACAGCCGCACTTCCTTCAAAGGAGTGACGCCAGCCCTTACGCCAAGTGCACAGCTCCATATTACTAGAAGTCGGTTCGACCGCCGAACAATTTTCGACGCGAAAAATTAATTTTTCACATCGTCCCATTTGAAAGTGAATATCAAGCACTCTTGGGTCGAAGGCTTTTGTCCGCTTCGCGCCATACCGCATTACGCTGCCTCTTACACTTAAGATGCCCGTCCGCGGGCGCCATTTCGAAGGCGAGGGTCACGTAAAGACCCGGACTCGGATAGACGAATCCGCCTCAAAGAAAGTTAGCGGCTCCCTAGCCGCATACCTCTTCCTGTGGGCTGCAAGACAAACAACCGCGGGTTCATATAAAACCCGCTTTAATTATTTATATTTCTTCTTTACACATATTTTTCGCATTTAATTGTTTTCAAACTAAACGTTCCTCTCTTTTTACAGATGAACAATGTGCATGCCCGCCCGTGATAACGGCACAACGGAGACACAGCGCAGACGCAGAGGGACCCGCTAGAGGATTCTTTTCAGATTAAGACCCTACATAAACCTTTTTTACTGTCTCTTGTTGTTACTCTCCCTTGGTTTCTTCCTGTAGCCAAAGAGGAGCCTGACGTTTTGGCATCGGCCGCGTCAGAAGACCATGCCCGTACATAGACACTAAGGGCTTAGGGCATCATTCTGCCCATTATTATAAAAGACCGAACACCTTAGGGAGTGTTCGGCGTCTCGAGTTAGGCATTATATGCATCAGCTCCGAATCATGTCTTTGGTCAAATGTTGGGTTTGCTTGGCTCGTGTTTTGCTGCCTTACGCTCAGATCATCGGCTAACGCGGCACCGGAGAACTACTGCAATTGTGCCCCGATTCGCCGGGCGAGCACCTCAAGAGAGAAAGCGAAAACCGACCATCATGATGCAGCGAGAGACTGGTCAACCACTCGATCGACTACCGAATGTTTAGAATTTCGCTTTGACGAAGGACTGCTTCCGTCCAGCACATACGCACTCGAATTCGAGATGTGCGGTGCCACCAGGGCTATATCATAGCCCCACCCTCGAGCTCCACCGCTAAGTGAAAGTGATAAAGCATTATAGTCCGGATTGCCTCATTCGCTATGCTACCACCTCCTTAAACAGGACCAAGACGTCGGATTAAGTGTGAAAACGCGCTGTTTTTATGAACACCCCGCACACATGCGTGGGGGGCTGAAGTCAAGAGCGCAATCTTTCAAGTTATACAAATGTATACGTAAACGGCCGCACAGGAGAAGTTTTACTACTTGGGACGCACAAGTATAAAAAGCAGTTATAGCATAATCATCATTTTACAAGCTAATACATTCATTTGAACGTGACATTTTTCGAGCACTGCGACTCTATTACACGAGCGCCACGCATAACTTCCCCGAATAATGCTCGGCGGGGACCCGCTTCATCCGACCCTGGCGGCGATAACGGTGGCATCCATCTCCGGACAATGCGCCTTCACGGGCAAGAGCCATCCGCTACCGATGCAGCCGACCGCTTCATCTCCTTTATGTGCGGCACCGCCCAAGGAATTGCTGCAGAAGTCGAAGTAGCTCGTTGCCTTTGGGCCTCTCGCCGCACATGGGCCACGGATGTCACCATGGCAAGTCCGGACAATCTATTTAGCTCGCCCATTCGCCAACCGGTCTCATCAACGAAAGTGAGCGGTCCGGACTATGGAATTGAGACCAAGATAGCTCTTCCGCCTTGTGATCCTCCCGCCCGAAGTGCTCAACGGCATCAGCCGCACTTGCATCTAAGTCCATATACGGATCCTCCGGACTCCACAACCGCCAAATTGAGCATACTTTCCATCCATAAACCGCGACGAGCAGAAAAGGCTTGCCAGCCACGATATCTCCTACCGGCGCAGCTTCCTCCTTCATAGCCCGCATTGCAGAGCGGGCATCCTTGGCTTCGGCGGTGGCCTTCTTCAGGTCTTCCCGCCCGATAAGCGCCTTTTCAAGAGCCTCATTGCGGTCGGCAGATCCTTTACTTTCATGGCCAATTCGCCACCTATGCCCTCCGGCAAAGGCGCAGCCTTTCGGCTTTCAATTCCTCGTCGCCGAGGCAGCCGTCACTACTCCTTCGGGCTTGCTCCTTAGCTCGAGCAAGTTCGGCCCAAAGGTTCTCCACAGCAGCAGCACCGTCTGTACAACAACGTAAAATTTATCAGAGGAGGCCTTCGACCCCCTTAAATAAAGTGACTGCGGACAATTTATTTACCTTGCGACTCATCAAGTCGCCGGTTGACAAGTGCGATGTCCGCATCCGCCATGTCAAGTTGCCGACTTAACTTGGTAAACTCATTATTCCGGCTAGCCCTCGGACTATCCGCCACCTGCATAGGAACAGCGGCATTCATTACTTGCGTTTTCGATCCTCGGCACGCTGTCGTTCCCGACAACCTACCGAGTCCTAGGGGCTACTATCTATACAGGGCACATTTTTATGTGCAAAACTGTTAAAAGACAAAAGGGTGCATCATTCTCGCATACCTCAAATCCCGCCAGCAAACTCATGGCGGCATTGCACAATCCGCTCTCGGCGGACGAAATCCTTCCAATCACCATACGCATCAACGCACGGTGATCTTCCGATATAGACGACCTCTCTAGCAGATTCTTCGCCTCTCCGCCGGATACTAGTGGGTGCCGAACTCTCTCGCCCTCCGGACTCGGGAGACCCTCCGTGACGATATTTCAGCCCCCGCCTTTATCTCGGGCGGCAGCAGACGGAGGCGTTCATTCTCCATCATCTCCTAAGAAGGTCTCCAAGATGAACTCATCCGAGAAGGCTGCAGATCCGAACTGCAATGTAAATATTTCAGTTACCCATGAAGCACAAATGAAGGTATTTCCTTACTAATTAATTCCCTTTTTTCATACTCATGGCTCGCTGGAGGGCTGATCCTTTGGCGATGATTGTGCGTCCGGATTCTCTCCGGACGCCGGACCCCCCGGTGAAGATTTCTTCCCACGCTTAGGGGCTTTGGCCTCCGGATCTTCGGAGGCGGTCCTCTTCTCCCCCTGGAGGGAGAGGTTCTTGACTCCCCCCTCAGATGCCCCTTTGGGCAAAATATTAGCTCCTCTATTTTCCCCTTCGCCCCCTTCTGTGGGTGCGACCTCCAACATTCTGACCAGCACGGGCTCCAGTGCGGTCTCTGGGAGGGGGGCCGGACACCTTATCAATCTTGATCGCGCCACCCATTCCTGTGAAGAGTGATGGGTCGGAGGCTAACTCGAAAGGCGTATAAATGTAATGTCCGGACTCGAGCTATTTACCGAGTATCCGGGCGATCGCGGCTTAGGCTGCGTCCTCGGCTAATTCCGACACGCCACCGCGGTCCGAAGAACAACTTGTACATCTCCACGGGTGTCGCACCCATAAAGTGTTGGAGAATCCGAGGTCCCTCCGGTTGAACTCCCATAGACGGAGAGGACGGCGCTTGCAGGCGTAAGATGCCCGATTAGCATAACCTGCATCACCACGATCAGTCGATCTCCCTCGATTGAGGTCTCGAACCGCCTCGCAGTGAGGGCACGCCTTCGACGGCCCCAATTGAGCTCCTTGGTCGACCCACGACATCACCGGCGTGGAGGTCCCGAGTGGAATGAAGGCGGCGGCTTTTTGCTCGCCGCCTTCGAGCGTGATATAGAACCACTCCTCGCTGCCACAACCGAGTTCCTCTTGAAGGAACCTCGCCACGGGCATCGGCCTTTTGCTTATGGTCGCCCGCCAAGACTCGCTTGACGCCTCGATCATCTTCGCTCCACCTTGAAGGTCTTCAACCACAGGCCGAAGTGGGGAATGACGCGAGGAAGGCTTCGCAGACGATAATGAATGCGGAGATGTGGAGGATGGACTCCGGAGCCAAGTCGTGAAAGTCCAGCCCATAGTAGAACATGAGCCCTCTCACAAAGGGGTCCGTCGGGAAGCCTAAACCCCGACGGAGGTGGGATACGAAACAACGAACTCACCGGGCTCGAGGATGGGCACGGCCTGCCCTTGGGCGGGCAACCTGTGCGAAACCTCGTAGGCCAGGTACTTGGCCTCACGTAACTTCAATATGTCCTCCTCCGTGACGGAGGAGGGCATCCACCGGCCCTGGAGGTCGGAGCCAGACATGGTTGAGGATCCGAAGCGCTCGAATCTGAGGCTCTAGGTGTTGGAACTGGGAGCGAGGAGGAGATTCGATGCGAGATTGAAGAACAAGGACAAGCCTTGGTCCTCTTATAAAGAGGAAAAAATACCAAGTGCCGTCTCCGTGACCGTTTGGGATTCACCTTTGATAGAGGAGGCGTGGCGACGGGAATGGTTGGGTTACCCACGCACGTATTGATGAGAATCCCGGAATAAGGGGAACACGATCTCGCTCGACAAGACGCTTGCTGAAACCGCTTCGCTAAACGTGCCGAGGTGGTATAATAAAAACGATTCAAATAAAGGGCTTGGCAGTGTGTGATATCACGCCGCATAATACGCCGCCAGATTGAGCTAGTGTATATTTTATTCTCTCAACGGTGGAATGTGGAATTTATTTTGCGAGCCGACACTATCCCGTGTTCATGATCTTCTCGGATTATTCAAGGAGGAACCCGCCTTGCAATGCCGAACATTATGCGCTACGGACTAATCGCCATCGAAGCCTGGTTCAGGGCTACCGAGGAGTCTGGACTAGGGGTGTCCGAGAGCCGACTATAATTATCCGCCGGACTCCAAGACTACGAAGATACAAGATTGAAGACTCCTTCCCGTGTCCGGATGGGACTTTCCTTGGCGTGGAAGGCAAGCTTGGTAATACGGATATGTAGATCTCCTACCATTGTAACCGACTCTGTGTAACCCTAGCCTCCTCCGGTGTCTATATAAACTGGAGGGCTTTAGTCCGTAGGGCAACATACATTACAACAATCATACCATAGGCTAGCCTCTAGGGTTTAGCCTCCTTGATCTCATGGTAGATCCACTCTTGTACTACCCATATCATCAATATTAATCAAGCAGGACGTAGGGTTTTACCTCCATCAAGAGGGCCCGAACTGGGTAAAACATCGTGTCCTCGCCTCTTGTTACCATCCGCCTAGACGCTGATTCGGGACCCCCTACCCGAGATCCGCCGGTTTTGACACCGACAATAGCATTGTATAATTCATATATATAATGTTTTGCAACAAGATGGCAATGCATAATTCACATATATGGTAATTAGACACTGAACAGGTGGCATCCACACAAAGCATGTCTAACATAATCAAATGACATAGCAATGCGAGACACCATACGCACGATATGAGCAACATAACCCTACCAAGTTAGAGCATACACCTCGGGGGGGGGGGAATAGGACTGGTCATCTATCTCTGAATCCTCCTCTGAGGAGCTATCCGTAACTAGCGAGATATGCGCTTCGTCAGATAGCATAGTCTGCTCTGAAGACCTTGTTTTCACTCCAGAATTTGCCATCACCATGTCAAATGGCTGATGTACACGAAGAGCAGTTGAGTGTAGTAACATTGTTGACAAATGTAATATGTAACGAAAAAAAGGATGGCCTGATATAATTTACATATAAGATGACTGGCTAAGCAGGATGACATTGCAAAATTCACATATATGATGCCTGGCTAAACAAGATGGCGTTGCATAATTCACATAAACGATGAATAAACTAAACAAATGGCATTCACACAAAGGATGTCTAAACTAAGCAGATGACATATTTGATGTATAAAGTAAGCAATGCAAGGCACCATATGCATGATATAACCAACATCAGCATGCCAAGTTAGAGCGAAGACCTCAGGGGGTAAATAGGAGTTGTCTTCTCCTTCTGAATCCCCCTCAGAACAGATATCTTCCTCTCGATTACAATCTGAAATGCGTGGAGGGGGCTGCCTTTGCGCCTACCATGGAGCGACGTCTGCATGAACTTTTATTGCCACGCAAGGCTCGTCTCTTTTGCTCTACATGTTCAGTTCCATTGTTTACAATAACTGTCATGCATAGGAATAAAACATAGTGAGATTATGTAAGGAGTGCATGCAGAACTCCAGAGTGATGGTAGCAACCTGTGGATAGACCCAAAACCAGTAATAGCAGGCAGATAATGGCTTCAGTTAAAAAATACAGACAATGGCTTCTTTATTATTTGTTTCCCACCCAACAGGAAACTCATAGTATACACCGGAGATTAAACAGATAGTAGATAGATACTATTGATTACGGCCCCGATATGTACCCACAGCCATTTAAAAACTCAAGTTTGACCATTAGTTCTAATCAGTGAACAGGACGATAAAGTAGCATGTAATATTAAGCGATGCATAACGTAAGCAGACACGAAAGAGTGTGACCTCTCTTGCGGACCCGTGTAGTCTTCGAGGTCATCTGCTCGGTTGATGATGGTAATGAAGTTTTCATGGCTGCCGGCGGCGGGAAGAAGATCCGAGGAGGCGAAAAGATATCCGAGGCGGATCCTCGCCTTGGCTTTGGACCCTTTCATCGTTGGAGCGGTGAGCTGGGGTGGACGACGGCAAGCGAGGAGCGGGACAAACCACCCAAGGTTTTCTTTGACAACTATCTATAAGAGAAGTAATTCTGTAAGGGCTCGTTTGAATTGGAGGATTCCAACAATGCAGGGATAGGAAATAGACAGGAATAGGATAGGAATGCACGTGCAAAATAGAGAATTTAAAAACACAGGATTTCTGCCAATCTGGGTTTGATTCACAACAATTGGGAGATCACAGGATGCAAAGAAGCATGGTGAGATTAAGTCAAACCACAAGAAAATGTATGGTTATAATGCTATTATGCTACTATCTCTTAGTCTTGTGCTTCATGAATAGGAATTTGAAAAGGAGGACAAGTGAAAATTAAAACTCCTATGTTTTTTCTTTCAAGGAGACACTAAAGGAACAAATCCTATAGTTTTCCTTTGCTCCATTCCTTTGAACCAAATTCATGAATAGTAGTACCATAGGAAACTTTCCAATTCCTATGTTTTTCATTCACTTTTCCTTTCAAGCACTGGCGATTCTAGTAGGTAGGCTTTTGCAAGGAAAATCCTACACTAAAAAAATGTTTTTGTGCTACTTCTATTACTTTGGACCCAGGCCATTGCCCTACTAGCTCAACTCCCAGGGCCATCAACAAATGCACAGTTCAAACGCGCAGAGATAAATAATGATGGCGTTCAAAAGAGTCCATCACAGAAAGCTAAGTTGCCTGGTACCTCTCTGCTTGCCATATAGTAGCATAAAATAATCGTATTTCCCGTTACTACGTGTGCTCAGTGGACAATATATATAACATGTAGAGTAAAAAAGAGATGCAACAGGTGTACAACCTCTTTGGCGAAGCCATGTCGATCTCGGCGTGATTGGGTTGGCCGGTGAGGATGCTCCGGCTGACTTCGATGTCGGAGGAGGGGAAGAAGATCTTAGGCATCTGGAGATGGAGCCCAAGGTACTGCTCCGCTGTGATGGAGGGTTTCGTCATTGGAGCAGCTCCGGTGAGTTGTACGACGCAGAGGCTGAAGCAGGATAAGAGAGACAACGTTAACCTGAGTGGAATTCTAATAGCATCTCCAATACATGATGTAAAATACATAACCACAAAGTGCTAGATGTAAAATACATCAGCCGCTCATCTCTGAACTTAACTGTTGAAACTGAATTTAACTGTCAAAACTAAACTTAACTGTCGAAAATGAACTTAACTGTTGAAACTGAATTTTGCTGTCGAAACTGAATTTTGCTGTCGAAACTGAACGCACTAGCAAGGTGAGGCTACACGTCGGTCGACTGGCTTATTCATCTCTGGTCAGTCGATTTTGCAGCCGTTGGATATGAAATCAAGGGCTGCAGTTCATCTTCAACCTCCACCTCGAGCCGCCACCACCACCGGCCAAACAGCAGCCCCGCCGCCATGGGCGGCGGTCGCCACCCGCCCCTACGAAAACACTCTCGCCGCGGTCCGCCGCTGCTCCGGCCATCCCTCTTTCCCCCCCGTGCCGAGCTTTTTCTCTGGCGATCCCCACGCCACCGAGAGCAAGAGCAGAGCAGCAACGCGAGCGAGAGCTAAAGCAGCAGCAACTGCTACTGATGTGGATGTCGCCACCGAGGGAGCGACGTCGTGGAGGAAGTGGCCGACGACGCCGCCATGGATGGAGCCGCGCCGTGTTAGCTCGGGACCGAGCGCCGGTAGCACCGTGAGATCGAATCAAGAAGAAAATGCGGCGATTAGTGTACAACATCTTTGGTGGCGCCGATTAGGCCGCCACTTCATCCGAGGAAAAAGTGATGATGATTCTCTTCCGGTGGTGCATGTGAAGATGGCGGTGTGGGAATGGAGGTGGCGCGAAAGACGAGGGGAACATCGGTGCAGCTCCTTGGAGGTGGAGGACGGGGTGGCTGAACTGCGGGACAACGAGACTGATGACGGATCCTCATCCGGTACGGTGGATGAGGGACGTCGAGGTGTTGCTGTGGACGACGTTGTCAGGGAAGAGGCTCCGGCTGGGTGGCGGACGGAGCAGGGTGTGGGGCTTCATCGCGGGTTTTTGTAGCCTCGGTGTACGAATGGGTGGCGGATGGGATGGGAGTGGGGAACCATGGCTTAGGGACGCGCTTGTCCGAAATGTGGGGTAAGTTACGAAAGTACCCCCACCGATTTGAGGCGGTTCTTTCGGTTCAGGGGTACCACGGGCATTTCGTGTGTCGGGATTTCACAGGAGGTGGGAGTTTTCGCGCGCATTGTAATTTCGGAATAGCAAGGCGCGGGTTGAGATGGAGGGAGTTGTCGGAGCATGACGAGATAAAGATATATCTTAAATATTTCGGGCTAACAAGGCGCGGGTTGAAATTTCCGGACAAGACTAACGTGTACTGTACCAAATCAATGCGCACTAAAAATGTCATTCAAAACTTTGAATTCATGTTATGTTCAATTAAAATATTTCGCTATGTGTATAATGCATGCAACCTACTACTCAAATGAACGTTTTAGTGCATTCCAAACGTATATACTACCGCTTCAATATGAACTAAATTTGAATTCTTTTCTCTATTTGAATAAGATCTACAGTAATGATTGTTGTGAAGTCAAAGCAGTTGAATTCGTTTCTCTGTTTTAATAAGATCTACAATCATCATTATTGTCAAGCTAAACCATCGTTTTTGTATTATCTTCACAGCACACCACATGATTAGTCTCGAGTTACATATGAACTATGTGTACTATATGAACTCGAACTCGATTTTTCGAATCCACTTTATGTTGATTTCAAATCACATTACATTTCTAGCTCTAGCTAGATCTTCATAATCTAAACCATGTCTCATGTGTATAATGTGTTTATCTCATTATTTATGGTGCCCCGCCCCCTACGCGTACAAGTATTTAGATGTGAGTTGCAAACACCACACATTACCACAAATTCAAATAAAATGTGAGAATGTTCGATATATATAGTATTGTTTAGATTGTTCAATATTTAGTTGTAAGCTGCAAACGCCACACATAATCACAAATTCAAATAAAATGTGAGATTGTTTGATGTATAGTATGATATAGATTGTTCGGCATTTAGCTGTGAGTTGCAAACGCCATGCATTATCACATTATGGTATAACATGTGCACAACACGTGCATCACCGCTATATTCATGCATGCATATGTTTAAGACACTATGATCTCCTATTCAAATATATGAATTCGCTTTCATATCAAATTATGATCTTTGTTAGTCTCTTACACCCACACAATCCTCTAACCTTTGTAGCTACCACTAGCTTTCTCTCGTGCATGCACACGACCTCCTCGCCCTCCCCCTCCCTCGGCATTCTATCCACCGGGCACATTCATTTTTTTCTTCAGGCCATTCTCCCGGAGTCCCCACAACTCCTTTCCGACACACACCGATTGATAAACCTCTCCAGCGATGCCTGCCTACAACATACACACACACACCCCTTCAATCTCCTCCTTTATGTGTCCTTGCCTCGTGTCTCTCATACGGTCACACACACACGTGTAAACTCTCGCCCCTCTTTTCATCAATCTCACAACCGCACACTCCTCCCCCTATCTAGCTAGTAGCTGGGCCTCTCGCACCACCTCCTAGCGCCATTCTCTCTGTCTATCCGTCTTGCTGGGCCTTATTTTCCTCTAACAAATGGACGTACTGTCGTGGTACTAAGACTGACAGTAGAAAGGGGGGTAGGTATGGAGAGGCAAGATCCTAGCTATGGAGTAGTTGTATACACAAGGGATTTACGAGTTCAGGCCCTTCTCGGAGGAAGTAACAGCCCTACGTCTCGGAGCCCGGAGGCGGTCGACTGGATTATAAGCGTATGAGTTACACGGGTGCGAACCCTTCTGCCAGTGGAGGGGGGTGGCTTATATAGTGCCTGCCAGGACCCAGCCGGCCCACGTAGCGGAGGGTTTAATGTACATTAAGGCCTGGTGAGGGAGTCCTGGACTAGGGGGTGTCCGGATAGCCGGACTATCGATATCCGCCAGACTCCCAGACTACGAGGATAGAAGATTGAAGATTCCGGCTCGTGTCCGGAAGGTACTTTACTTGGCGTGGAAGGCAAGCTTGGCAATACGGATATGTAGATCTCCTACCATTGTAACCGACTCTGTGTAACCCTAGCCTCTCCGGTGTCTATATAAACCGGAGGGCTTTAGTCCGTAGGACACAACATTACATCTCAACAATCATACCATAGGCTAGCTTCTAGGGTTTAGCCTCATTGATCTCGTGGTAGATCTACTCTTGTACTACCCATATCATCAATATTAATCAAGCAGACGTAGGGTATTACCTCCATCGAGAGGGCCCAACACAGGTAAAACATTGTGTCCTCGCCTCCGTTACCATCCGCCTAGACGCACAGTTAGGGGACCCCTACCGAGATCCGCCGGTTTTGACACCGACATTGGTGCTTTCATTGAGAGTTCCTGCGTATGTCGTTGCCGATAGAGCGGATGCCTCTACCCGTCTTCAAAGGCGGTGTTCTCGCCGGAGGGGCCTTGGCCGCCGGTCAGACAGTCCGGCTTGGCGGCTTCCTTATGACCGCCGTCCGCCGCCGCTTCGCAATGACTTCTCAAGTCGTCGAAAGCAATCTTCGAGTCAGCCCTAAAGCTGCCGAACAGCTTAGATCCAATCGAGCTACCGTTAACGAGCTCTTGGATCGCATCGCCGCCTCGAGTCGCGAACGGACTACGATCGATCGGGCTTAAAACCGATCTGAGAGATATTGACTCTCCCCAGGCAACCCACCACGTCGAAGTGGTAGAAGAACAACTCGGCAATTCGTTGCCGTTGTTGAAAAGAATCTGTGTCCAGATTCCCGAACCCTCCATGCCGGATTCCTGCGGAGGGACGGACCCTGATGGAGCATCGAGCCTAAAATCATGCGTCGCCCCGGACTCGCTGGGCTATTTCCAGCAAATCAAGCTTCCAAGTTCGGAAGACCCTCGACCTTTGAGCCCAAAGATGGGCAGGGATCCGGATTTTATTCCACCCACCCGCCCGCACATATGCGACCTATCTCTAATTCGCAAGAGCCCTCGAAACAAAGACATCATTATTGGGCCGATTCTCCTGGTTATGGACAGGATAAAGGACCGCCGAGAGGAAAACATAATCTCAATCTTCGCAATAAGCGCACGGACAAGGGAATCACGAACGCCATTGATCGTCGCAAGATTACGCGTTTTACCGATCAAGCGCCCATAGTACGAAGTCTTGGCGATGGAAAGTTTCGAAAACTGAAAATCAATTTTGGGATAATCCGGCACCAAACCCAGTCCGCGGTAAAAGGGCGCCCCACAATCAGGCCCCAAATGCAAAAACCAAAAAGCAAAAACCCAGTAAGGGAAACGGAACCGATCGAGGGATGGCTCAATGGACCTCAGAACTTCATAACACGGGGAGCTGTCCCAACACATAGCCTTCGAGCATGTTGGATACTACGGCGGTGGCCAAAAGTGGCGAAGAGCTTCTAGCTCCGGAAACCACTCCAACAATACCAAAGACGGTATCAAGCAGTCTCGAGACTTTCGCATCAAATAATATGCGAAAACGAATAATCCGCGAACTCGCCAAGTCTACCAAGTAGCAACAAAGCAAATCCATGGAGCGACACAGCTATCACCTTCAGCGCCAATGACGAGCCCACATCTCAAACTACAGAGCCCCGGCAAGACCGGTACTTAGTCCCATAGTGGACGGCTTCGATCGACAAAAGTCCTCATGGACGGCGGCAATGACTAAACCTCATTTATGAGGAAACCTGCGGAAAATGGAAATCGATTGAGCCAGATTGAGCGAAGCAGACAACCTTCAGAGGAATAATCCCTAGCCGGAAGCACGCTGCACCGGAAAAATCACACTCGATGTGGTGTTCGCCTCCGGACAATTACAAATCCAAGAAGTCACGCCTGTAGGCCCGCTCAGCAGCGGCTATCACGCCATATTAGGACGAGAGGCATTCACAATTTTTCAAGCAATACCTCACTACGGGTACATGAAGCTCAAAATGCCCGGCCCCGCGAATAATCACTCTCGCTGATCCGGATACAAAGACTCCACGCCGAGAACAAGACAGCCGCACTAGCCCTCGAGGCACTATCCAAGCCTTAGCGGCAGAGGAGCTCACCGCGCCACGCTCACGGTAAAGTGGACGACGTGATACTTGATAAAAGATCCAAGTCCACCTCCTTCAAACCAGCAGATGAGATAGTCAAATTTCAGGTCCACCTAACGGACCCAACAAAGACGGCCTCCATCGGGCACAGTTGAACCCGTAGTGGGACGCCAAGATCGCTAATTCCTTCGGGAAAATTGGGACATCTTCGCCTGGCATCCTTCGACATGCCCGAATCCTCGCGGGTTGGCGTATACAGCCTAAACATCCTAAAGGATTTAAGCCACCAAACAGGCTCTTGGCGATTTTCCGAACCCAAAAGACAGCAATGGGAGAAGAGCTAGCTGTTATTGGAAGCCGGATTCATTAGAGATATCAAACATCCGGATGGCTAGCGAATTTGGTGATGGTACCAAAGAAAGATAAATCTGGCGTCTCGTGTCGACTTCAAAGACCTCAATAAGGCTTGCCTAAAGGATCCTTTCCCCCCCCAAGATCGATCAAATTATCGATGCCACGGCGAGACACGATTCACAGCTTCCCGGATGCATACTCCGCTATCATCAAATCAAGATGGCGGAAGCGAATCAAGCCGCAACGGCATTCATTACTCCATACGGGCCATTCGCTTCAACACGATGCCCTTCGACTCAAAAACGCCGGCGCAACATATCAACGCATGATTCAAATATGTCCGCTACCCAGATCGGCAAAACGATCGAGGCATACGAGACGACGAGTCGTCAAAACAAAACACGCCGAAACCTTAGTAGACGATTTAAGGCTCACATTCGACAACCTCGAGCATATGACATTGTCAATCCGGAAAATGCGTTTTGGCGTATCAGCCAGAAGCTGCTGGGCTTCATCGATCCGTAGAGGATCGAAGCAAATCCGGCCAAAATCCGGGCTTTGTCACAGTTGGATATCCCAAAGGACCTCAAGCAAATACAAAAATTAACAGGATGCGTGGCAGCCTTAAGCCGTTTTATCTCCCGTTTAGGAGAGAAGGCGCTGCCCCTTTATCGCCTCCTAAGGCGCACCGAACACTTCGAGTGGACGGATGCCGCCACGGCCGGACTCGAATAAATAAAGGCCATACTGGCAACAAATCCGGTCCTGGCTGCGCCCACTCAGGGCGAACCAATGTTGTTATACATCGCCGCAACACATCAAGTTGTGAGCGCTGTCCTCGTCGTCGAACAGGCAAATGTAAGGGCATAAATTTCTCTTCAAAACCAGTGTATTATGTATCCACCGTGCTAACCCCTCGCAAATCCTGCTACCGCACTATCAAAAGATAGCATATGCGGTGTTCATGGCATCTTGGAAGCTTCGCACTACTTTCAAGAGTGTTCGATAACAATGGCTTCAAGTACCACTCAATGACATTATAAATAACCGCGACCTTAACGGGCAGGATTGCAAATGGGCCATTGAGCTCTTGCCATTCGACATAACCTACAAACCTCGACGAGCCATAAAGTCACAAGTTTTGGCTGACTTCGTCGCCGAATGGATGAAGTTTAACTACCTAAAGAGTACGGCGCATACTCCAATTGATTATGCACTTTGACGGCTCCAAAATGTTGGCCGGATCGGGCAAGGTCGATCGACGTCCCCACGGAGATACATTCCAAGATGTACTTCAGATAATGTACACGGACTCCAACAATGCAGCCGAATACGAGGCCTTGTTACATGGTCTCCGGATGGCAATTTCCATGGGCATACAACGCCTAGAGGTGCACGGGGATTCAAACCTTGCAATATCCCAAATAAATGGAGACTTTGACGCCAAGGATCCGAAAATGGCAGCATATCGTAATGCTGTCCTGAAAATGTCAGCTCGGTTTGAAGGACTCAAATTCCATCACATAGCCCGAGATAACAACCAAGCGGCCGACATCCTGGCACGCATCGGTGTGAAACATGATATTGTCCCCCCAAATATCTTCCTGGAACGGCTCTTCAAGCCAGCCGTACTATGGGAAGAGGAGTCCGGTAGCGACAAACCGGAGAAAGCCGCACCAACTGGTGATTCAGCAGACAACGTAACACAATCCGCCCACGACATAATGGCGATAATCGCCGCGTGGATGTAACCTTTCTGGCCTACTTACTTAGGCAGAACTTCCGAGGACCAAAATGAGGCCCGCCGATAGTCCGCGATCGAAGGCCTACAAGGTTCATGAGGGAGAACTTTATAAGAAAAGTACTACCGAGTCCTTCAAAGGTGTATCTCCAAGAAGAAGGGCGAAACCTCCGGCTGAAATCCATGCCGGACTAGGTGGACACCACGCAGCAGCCCGGCCCTGGTTGGAAAGGCATTCCGACAGATTTTATTGGCCGACGGCTCGGGCAGATGCACAGACTTGGTCCGGCGATCGTTGGTTGCCAGCTCTTCGCTAATCGAGCCATATGCCACCCACCGCCTCAAAACCTTACCCATTACCCGGCCGTTCATGGTCCGGGGCTTGACATGGTCGGACCCCTTAAAGGGGGAACCCATAAGAAAAGGTACTGCTGGTCATGGTGGATAAGTTCACCAAATGGATAGAGGCCAAACCGGTCAAAACGGCAGAGTCCGGACCAGTGATAGACTTTATATCGAGGTGGTACACCGCTACGGAGTCCCTCACAAAGATCATCACGGATAACGGCACGAACTTCACAGCCGATGAAGTGAAGTCATGGTGCAAAAATATGGGCATTAAGCTCGACTATGCGCCGCCTATCACCCTCAAACCAACGGTCAAGTGGAAAGAGCAAACGGTCTAATAATGAGCGGCATTAAACCCGCACTAGTGAGGTCACTCACTAAATCGACACCCAATGGGTCGAGGAGCTCGACTCCGTACTGGGGCTGCGGACAACGCCTAACCATACTACCGGATTCACACCATTCTTTATGGTATACGGCGCAGAGGCGTCTTGCCTGCGACATTATTCATGACTCACCTCGAAAGCGCATGTATGAGGAAAGAGAAGCCGAGCTAGATCGGCAGGACAGCTTGGACACATTGAGGAAGAACGGACGCGTTGCGAAGGCTCGCTCCGCATTCTATCGCAACAGTTCAAGATATCAAAGCGTAGAAGTACGGGCCAAAACCTACAACGTTGGCGAACTAGTTCTCGCTCACGGACAAGAAAAGGACAAGCTCAACCCGGATGGGAAGGCCCTTCATTATTGATCAAGTCTCGACCGGGCGGAGCGCATCGCTCACTTAAACGCGTCGGACAACCGACTCGAGCCAAACCCATGGAACGCAACCCGACTCCGACGATTCTATGCCTAGCGCCGGACTAAGAGTTCGTCCCCTTCCCCGTCCAACCTTATATATATTTCGGTCGTCCTCTTTGTCTCTTTTTATCCTTTTTAAAATTAACAAATCCCTTCGGGGCCTATTTTCGCATTTTTTGCATACATACGATGTGCTACTCGCACTCGTTATTCCTGGGCGCTTCTTTTACAGAAGCTCAACCATACGGGTTTTATACCTAACACATGTGTCATGCTTCCACATGTACCTTTTACTCGCCATTATATGCATTGATATGACTTAAGTTTTGGCCAAGCTGGGTTGCCTGGCTCCTGTGCTTACCCCTACGTTCCCGATTGTTCGGCTAGGTGGTAAAGGAGCACCTCTACGATTGTTCTTGCGGGTCACCGGATGTGTACCTCGGTCGGGTGAAGCCGAAAGCTAGCGTTCTTAAGGGAATATTCGGTCGGTGATTTAAAAGATGACTTTTTACTTACCTTTCTTTTCCATCTGCCCCCAGATGTTTTACTGCTCCATTGGCAGTCCGGACATGCACTTTAGGGCATGCCACCCAAATAAAGGAACCCTTAACGGAACTATTCTCTCCGAAGATGTTTCTAACTAACCATGTAATATAACATAACTAGTTGGGCACTTGTCTGATAAAGCACTAATGACCCCTACGCCTAGTCTCCATGCATACCACGGTTATTTCTTAACCACAAAGGTATTCGGACGCACTCCGGACTCTCGGGTCCCGAGGTTGAAGCGAAAAGGTCGGCAACGACAAACGATCTACAATCCGGCTAGAAGACATTTCACATGTCATTTTTAAAGGATAATATACATTGTCAAGTTCATTGATTGTATTCTTCCTCAATCCCGCCTAACAGTCTGTCTAGCTTACATCCCGCTGGGAAAATTTAGCAGCCGATTCTACCGGCTGTACACTAAACTCACAGGGATCTCCTTCCCGTCGGGCCCCACCGGTCCAACTTCGGCCATATGGTTGGGATCCGCCTTCTTGTACCGCGTCTTCACCATGGCCCAAGCCTTCCTGGAACCTTGACGGCAGGCCGAAACCTTCCACAAACGGAAGCGTTGCCGCACTCACTGTAGCTTCTCTGCAAGCTCCCCGAGGCCCCGGGAGGGATGAGGGATGGCCATAAAGCCTGTACGACGCCACTCATTGCCTGCCGAACTCGTTCGAACAGCTGCAACAGTTCGGAAAGTTGATCACCCATTGATACGGGCATCTCCTCCGCAGGATGGCCTGTGAGTATACCTACAAGACATATTATGTCAAATCGCTTCCTTGCCGAACTCCTCTTCCTAAGAGAGTTCGCCAAGCACTTACTATAGATGCTGCACGAAGCCGTTGATTCTCCTTAACGGAGCCGACAGCTCGGCTCAGGCGCCTTTCAGCTCTTCTCCGAGCTTGGCGTTGGCATCTTGAAGCTTGTTCTTTCTGCTGAACTCGTTCAAGACATTTTCGCCGCTTTTAGTCTGGCGAGTAGCGATTGCCTGTCCGGATCTTGTTCGGCAGCACCTCTGATGTCGTTATTAGACTCGGCGCACGCCGCACAGCGCTTATATTAATTTATACAAACGTGTTACCGGTGGGGTCTTCCGTCTCCTCCTGCGCAAAGCAAGTGCAGCCCCAAGTTGGGCCTTGCAATCTTGCAGCTCCGGGACAGTTGGGCATTCTTCTCGTTAAGAGCCTCGAAAGTTCATGTGATCCTTAAATCAGTTAACATAACCAATTTAAGTCTCGGGGCTCTTGGTGTATACAACCATTAAAATTCCCTTACCCGTATGTCTTTAACATACCGCTCAGGCCCTCTGGTAAAACCATTTTGGGCAGCCCGAGATGCGCCCTCGCTTTAAAGGCATCCAATGCCTCGGGGAAAAGCACGCTCTTGAAAAACTGTCCGTGGCGTCTATGATTCATAGCGCTCTCCACCTCCGACTTTGTGGCGGGATACTGTCGGTATCCTCCGCTGGAGTAGGATCCGTTCGCGTCTTGCGCTTGCCTCCCCCTCGGTCGGCGCGGGAGCCCTGGCTGGTGTTGATTGGGTTGGCAATTCACATGCTCGCAGTCCGCGGCGCTTTTCTTCTATAAAGATCATGAGCACTTAGAAGTTTCCTCAAACATTGCTCGAAAAAGATCAAACGCGAGCTATACCTTTGCGGCGACGTTTCCGCCGCCGACGCGCGCCTTTTCCTCCCGCTGGTTCGGCCCGACCTCGTAAGTCGGCCGCCGCAGTTCGACTCTGGCGGATTGGCGCTTCTGCAAGACACCATCGATCGCGAAGGTCGAATAGGCAAGGATAAGATAACGGTGTCCGGACTTGGTCTTGGTCACCGATGCCGAACTTAGCCCGGGATAGTCCGCCGTAATGGCGACCAACGATCATCAACGCTTAGCTGGTGATACACCCGCCGATTAGCTCCACCCCGAGGTCCGGATCCTCTTCGGAGGCCGGACCTGTGGATCCTTCCGGGTCCTCGGGTTGTGGAGCAGGACTCACCATGTCCTCCATAGTCCGGCGTAGACTCTGCGCCGAAGACGTAATATAAGAAGCTTAAACTTCGAAAATACGGGTAAAGGCCCTTTTGAGGTGTTCGCTTACCCATCCTCTAGGATTGACCATAGAAAACCCATTCACGTGGTTGGACGAAGGAAGTCCTCCTTCTCCCCTTATGCAGGCGGACAGATCTTCACCAGATCCTCGGTCGAATCCGAACCTTTGCGGCCGTGCGGGTGGCATCGTCCTCCCGCTGAAATCCCACATGGGGTGGCCTCAGATTGCAGCGGCTGCACCCCCGCTGATGCACGTTGCCATGACTCCAATCATGGTCAAGCCGGAATGAGCCATTAGTCTTATTCGTCCCATCAAGTAATGGACGCCTTGTCCTCCTCCAAACGGGGCTCATGGGCGCCACCGAGGCGTTTTCTCAAGGGAGCAAGATCAAACTCCGGAGGCCAATCCGGACTGGTCCGCAATGAGGGCGTCACGATATAAAACCACCCGAGGGCCGTCTTGGACGCCCTCTTGGGGGTGCGGATAGGTATCCGGTTCCAAGAATGCGCCATATTTGGCGCCGCCCACTTGATATATGGACCCCGGTGAGAATGGGGTACGAGGCAGAACAACCTCTTCCACAATGCGAAATGGGGCTCGATGCCCAGGAATAGCTCGCAAAGAGCTACGAGCCCGCGATGTGCAACATGATGCGGGCGTGAGGTGGTGGAGCTGAAGTCCATAGAACTTCAGGAGCCCGCGGAGGAACGGATGTATTGGAAACCCGAACCCCCTTATTAGATATGGGACGAAACACACCCGCTCCCCCCTGTTGGGGCTTGGGGTGTCCTCCGCTGGCTCCCTCCTCGATAAGTAACCAGTCCGCTCGGACCGGAACCATGAAGGCCGGAGGAAGCCATCCTCCGCTTGGAGCTTTACTAGCTCGTTGTGCGAATAGAGCACCTCCTCCAATCCCGGCGATGGGCTGGGAGCGCGTGAGGAAGAGCGCGTTGACGATCCATGGTGGAATGGATTTCAGGTCGAGGCGCTCGATGGAGTATCTGTGGGAGGAGGATGGTGCGGTTTGATCTGGATCCTGCCCCTTTAATAGGCGGTGACCCGCACAACTGTGGGGTAAATGTAAAGACTCCTGGCTTTTCGATTCGTGCGACGCGTGGAAGAGGGCCATAATTTGGCGAGAAGCCAAGAAGCACAATATTCGAGGTGCAGCGGACACTGCTCGGCAGAACATGGAATTGAAGGAGAACCCGCTTTGCAACGCCAAGACTACAAGCACGCTGGACTTATCGCCATTGAAGCCTGGTTCGGGGCTCTTGAGGAGTCTCGACTAGGGGTGTCCGGATAGCGGACTATCGATATCCGCCGGACTCCCTGCACTACGAAGATAGAAGATTGAAGACTCGGCTCGTGTCGGAAGGTACTTTACTTGGCGTGTAAGGCAAGCTTGGCAATACGGATATGTAGATCTCCTACCATTGTAACCGACTACTGTGTAACCCTAGCCTCTCCGGTGTCTATATAAACCGGAGGGCTTTAGTCCGTAGGGACACAACATTACATCTCAACAATCATACCATAGGCTAGCTTCTAGGGTTTAGCCTCATTGATCTCGTGGTAGATCTACTCTTGTACTACCCATATCATCAATATTAATCAAGCGGGACGAGGGTATTACCTCCATCGAGAGGGCCCGAACACAGGTAAAAACATTGTGTCCTCGTCTCCTGTTACCATCCGCCTAGACGCACAGTTCGGGACCCCCTACCCGAGATCCGCCGGTTTTGACACCGACATTGGTGCTTTCATTGAGAGTTCCTCTGTGTCGTTGCCGATAGAGCGGATGCCTCTACCCGTCTTCAAAGGCGGTGTTCTCGCCGTCTTCAAGCACATATTCACCTGTCGTTCCCAGACGGTGAAAAGGCAAGTAATCCAGATGTGTGGGGTTCTTGGGGTCCAAATGAGGAGTAAGAGTGCTTTTCCAGCCATGACCCTTCCCGAGTCGGATAGAGGGTGGCAGTCGACCTGGTTCTACTACCAAGACGAGTCAATGCCGGGGCAGTCGACTGGTCTCCTCCATTCTCCGTGGACTGAGTGAACAAGCCATCTTCCATGAAGGTGCTTCTAGAGGAAAAGGCTCAGGTTAAAATGTTAATGGAGCGTGTAGTCCAACTCATTCGCGACGGGGTCACTAGCATGGATCTTTTGGAGGTTTTCCTTCGACGGCATATTCAGCCACTCCAATACCGAGGCCACCCGATGTGGATGTACTCTGGGACCGAAGACACCACTCGGGTCCACCCAGAGGAGGTCGACGACGCCACATTGGAGAGGTCGATGATTGCCATCACAGGGAACAAAGATAACCCTCGTGGGGCTAGGAGGATCCCACCACTCGACCAGTCTTATGAACCAGACAAGGTATCACCACTTATCTCCGACTGTAATCATGTTTTGTTCATTCAGTTTCACTGCAAAACGGTCGATTGACCTTTGTCTTGTTTTGTTGTCTTCCAGGCTACCACTGAGTTGTATTTGATGCCCAATGGGGCGCAAGCACAGACTGCGAAAGAAGAAGGAAGTGGAGGCGAAAGCCAGGAGGAGTGGGAATCGAATGATGATGATGATGAAGATGATGGCTCTGATGAGGAAGAAGAGGAGGAGGAGGAGGAAGAAGAAGTCGCACCTCCCCGTTCTGAAAGACGATCGAAGCTTGTCCATGACCCTGCAGCTGAGCGCGGGAAGGGGGTCGTGCCTGTCGTGCAGTCAACCAAGCGCACTCGGACGACTTCTCCGGTGCCGACTGAGAAAGCGCTGAAGCAATCTCGAGTGGCGTCGTCGAAGCCGATGAAGGCTTTGCCGAAGATGAAGATGGCGAGCCCCACTATCTCTGGGTAATGGCGTGACTTGAGTTTTCTTGTTTCACATGGATTTATTCATGGTCGATTCGTGATCTGACCGACTGACTTCTGAAACTGCAGTGCTGCTACTTCTGATACCTCGACCAGACCTGAAGATCATGAAATGGAGGATGCTGTCACTTCCAACCCTGGTATGACCTTTGTAGTGTCGTTTTTTAGTCGGTAGGATCTTCATTTCTAACTTTGACTCTTTTCTGCAGCTCCAGCTAACATCATCATCGACCTTCCTGATGACGATGACGAGGAACCACTGAGGCAGAGGAGGAATAGGAAAGCGACTCTTGGCAAGGCAGCTCAGGTCGTGTCAGCACCCGAGACGTTGGTTGTGGAGGGGGACAATGTCACTCGGCCTACCGTATCCTTTGCGGTGTCATTGACGAGTGCACGCCCTTCGTCGTCGAGTGCCGATCAGCCTTCACTTTTATCGACCCACCACGTCCCAGAAGACCAAGCAGGCACTGCTAAAGAAGCCATACGCCAGGCGGGGGTCAGGATGGAGCAAGTGAAGGCGATCCGAGACGCCGGTCAAGCGGCTTATGATGCCAGTTCAGCTCTTTAGAGCAATGTTCAGGTTAGTCGATCACCGCTGTTCATAGGGATATGATACCGAAAACTTTTCTTTCGAAAATCCTAGTATTCGTCAGACACCTTTGGGGTGCGTCGATTGAAATTGGATTGGTGGGGCACGCCGAGTGCACCCATCGGGTGTTAATCCCCAAGGCTATGGTGGACTGCTGGCAGTCGACCATACTCTTTATGTCTTAAGCTTTTTCTTCACTCGACTAGGTCGAATGGAATCATAGAACGGTGGGGGCACGCTGAGTGCACCCACTGGGTGTAGTCCCCGAGACTGTGGTCGACTGCTGGCAGTCGACTACAATCTGAAGAACGTCTCTTTTTTTGTGGCTATCTGCTGGGGTTTAGCCTTTCTGTCTTTTTTGGTCGACTGATCGACTTCTAGTTGATAGAACTAGTGGGGGCACTCTGAGTGCACCCACTGGGTGTAGTCCCCGAGACTACAGTTGAATGTTTAGATTCGGCTGTAGTCTTAGAAATGCTATGATTTTTCCTTAGTCACTCGGAAGTGACCTACCTTTGACATCTGTCGATTGGTTCTTTGCAGAAATCTTGCGAGCTTGCAGCTCGTTACACTGAGTTGGAGAACAAGCATATCCAGGTCGAACTTGATCTGAAGCTTGTCCAGGAGAACTTCACGAAGGCGAAGGAGGAGGCAAAAGGTATGTTTGGTGAGAATCTTGACGACTGCCTTTGTTTCTTGCTCATTCCTAAGTCTGATCTCACTGTGATTTTGCAGATAAACTGAGGGATTCTCTGAAGAAGAAGGATCTTTACCTCGCTGAGGCGTAGAAAGCGGCTTCAGAGAAAACCAAGCTCGCAGAAGAAAAGTTGGCCTCAATCACCAAGCTTGAAGAGGAAAATACCAATCTGAAGGCTGCTCTTGATGCGGCCAACAAGGAAGTCAGTCGACTGAAGAATGACAAGATTGTTTTGAGTGACAAGGCCAATGAGTTGGCGGGAAAGAAGAATGATCTGGAGGCTTATCTGGGAGGACTCGCCAAGAAGCTATTCCTCATGCTCAAAGGTAATCCTTTGTATCTGACAGACCTTTTAATTATGATCTTGCCATCAAACTGCTGTCTTGACTTTGAGGTTGTGTCTGCAGAGTTCTGCCAGAACTTTGAGGAGGAGACTGGTCGATTGGAAACGAGCCTAGATCCCATCAACTCTCCTGTGAAGGATGAAGCCGCCATGAATGTGCTCCAACTTGAATCTCGCGTTGCTGCTGTTGTCAAATATCTTGCAAGGCTGAAGGTTGCAACTTCGTGACGACAAAGACTCGCCGGAGAAACACTTCGAATGACCTTGAGTCTCTGATGACTCGACTGAATGATGTTCCAAGTCGAGTGCAAGAATGGAAGAAGTCTTCTGCCAGGTGCGGTGCGGACGTTGCTCTATCTCTGGCCCGTGTTCACTGTAAGGAAGCGCGAGAAGACAAGCTGGCAGCTCTCAAGGTGGCCAATACCAAGAAGCGTGACTTCCGGTCCTTCATGGAGACCTTCATCGCCGCTGCCACTCGGATCGCAGATGGAATCGACCTGGACGAATTTGTTACGCCTTCCAGCCCTCCCTAGGAGGGGTAAAAAAACTTCTATGCTTGATGCTTTAAATTTGCGTCGGTATGCCGAGTGATTTTTGTAACCGATAAACTTTAACAGGCTTGGTGCGTGAGCACTTCCGGTTCCGTAGGATGTTATCTGAACTTTGGATTCGCCGTTTGAATATGTTTGCATTTGCCTTTGAACAAACTTCATTCCTCACTCAGTATATATGCAAGTGTTTGTGATGTTCCTTTGCATGTAGGGACGAAGCACAAGTTGCAATCGACCTGCACCTCGTCATACTTAGGCTGGTACTGGACCGCAGCTAAGCCTCCGAGTGGAAAGCGTGCTCTCCACTCGGTAGTATTTCAAAAACTTAGGCGAGCACTGGGCCACAGCTAAGCCCCCGAGTGGGAGGTCTGCTCTCCACTCGGTAGGATTTTTCAAACTTAGGCGAGTACTGGACTGCAGCTAAGCCCCCGAGTGGGAGGATTGCTCACCACTCGGTAGGATTTTTCAAACTTAGGCGAGCACTGGGCTGCAGCTAAGCCCCCGAGTGGGAGGATTGCTCACCACTCGGTAGGATTTTCCAAAACTTAGGCGAGCACTGGGCTGCAGCTAAGCCCCCGAGTGGGAGGTCTACTCTCCACTCGGTAGGATTTTCAAAAACTTAGGCGAGCACTGGGCTGCAGCTAAGCCCCCGAGTGGGAGGTCTACTCTCCACTCGGTAGGATTTTCAAAAACTTAGGCGAGCACTAGGCTGCAGCTAAGCCCCCGAGTGGGAGGTCTGCTCTCCACTCGGTAGGATTTCTGAGGCGCACCTCTGAAGAAGAAGGTATCAATCGACCTGCACCTTGTCTTCCTTGCAGAGCGTACATTGTACTTGTGGTGTAGCTCGGAAGGAGAGGGTAGCAGTCAACCTGCACCTCGTCTTCCTTGTAGAGAGCACATTATACTTGTGGCATAGCTCGGAAGGTGAGGGTAGCAGTCGACCTGCACCTCGTCTTCCTTGAAGAGAGCACATTATACTTGTGGCGTAGCTCGGAAGGGGAGGGTAGCAGTCGACCTGCACCTCGTCTTCCTTGCGGAGCGCACGTTATACTTGTTCTTACGCGAGCGCTATGCTGCAGCTAAGCCCCCGAGTGAGAGGCTGGCTCTCCACTCGGCAGGATTTTCCAAAACTTAGGCGAACACTGGGCCACAGCTAAGCCCCCGAGTGGGAGGTTGGCTCACCACTCGGTAGGATTTTGTTGAACTTAGGCGAGTACTTGGACTGCAGCTAAGCCTCCGATTGGGAGGCTGGCTCACCACTCGGTAGGATTTTGTTGAACTTAGGCGAGTACTTGGACTGCAGCTAAGACTCCGAGTTGGAGGCTGGCTCACCACTCGGTAGGATTTTTTTGAACTTAGGCGAGTACTTGGACTACAGCTAAGCCTCCGAGTGGGAGGCTGGCTCACCACTCGGTAGGATTTTTACAAACTTAGGCGAAACAGATTCGCAGCTAAGCCACCCACTGGGGGACCTTTATGTGAACAAAAGTAATAACAATCACTGGGAAAATTATAACACTATTGTCTTTTGAAAGATGAACTATAGAAGTACTTTTTATTACATCTCATCCGAACGCCTACTTAAGTATAAAAGGGGCGGAGCAGCTCCGTGTTCCAAGCTCGGGGCTCATCAATCTGGTGCTCGACATTATAAAGGCGGTATGCTCCATTGTGGAGAACCTTGGTGACGATGAAGGGACCTTCCCAAGTAGGAGCAAGCTTGTGTGGTTTCTCCTGATCCACTCGGAGAACCAAATCTCCTTCTTGGAAGGCTCGACTCTTCACATTTTTGGCGTGGAAGCGACGCAAGTCTTGCTGATAAATGGTTGATCGGATAAAGGCCATCTCTCTTTCTTCTTCCAGAAGGTAGACTGAGTCTTGCCGGGCTTGTTCTGCTTCAGCTTCGGTGTAGAATTCGACTCGGGGAGCGTTGTGGAGCAGATCACTCGGCAAGACCGCTTCAGCTCCGTAGACCAAGAAGAATGGAGTAATCCCAGTCGACCGGTTAGGTGTGGTCCTTAACCCCCAAAGTACTGACGGAAGTTCATCGACCCATGCCCCAGCTGCGTGCTTGAGGCCGCGCATCAATCGGGGTTTCAACCCTTTGAGAATCAAGCCATTTGCTCGTTCTGCCTGTCCATTCGACTGAGGGTGAGCGACTGAAGCATAGTCGACTCGTGTGCCCTGAGATGTGCAGAAGGCTCTGAATTCCTCGGAATTGAAGTTTGAACCGTTGTCAGTGATGATGCTGTGTGGAACTCCATATCTGAATATCAACTCCACGATGAAGGCGACAAAGAAGGCCGCATCAAGATTCTTGATGGGTTTAGCCTCAATCCATTTGGTGAACTTGTCGACTGCCACCAGCACATGGGTGAAGCCGCTTCTGCCTGTTCTCAGAGGTCCAACCATATCCAATCCCCATACAGCGAAAGGCCAGATGAGTGGTATGGTCTTTAAGGCTGAGGCGGGCTTGTGTGACATATTGGAGTAAAATTTACATCCTTCACATTTGTCGACTATCTCCTTTGCCATTTCATTCGCTCTTGGCCAGTAAAATCCGGCTCGGTATGCTTTGGCCACAATGGTCCGAGAGGACGCATGATGGCCACAGGTCCCCGAGTGGATATCGTCAAGGATTATCCGACCTTCTTCTGGCGTTATACATTTCTGACCAACTCCAGCCACGCTTTCTCTGTACAACTGTCCCCTTATCACGGTAAAGGCTTTAGATCGGCGGACGATCTGTCGAGCCTCTTCTTCGTCTTCTGGGAGCTCTTTCCTTAAGATATACGCGATATACGGCACTGTCCAATCAGGAGTGATCACCAACACTTCCATGATCAGGTCGACCACTGCTGGAACTTCAACTTCAGTCAGATCTGTGACACTTTTAGGCTGCGGAGCTTCTTCGGTAAAAGGATCTTCTTTAACTGATGGAGTATGGATATGTTCCAAGAACACGTCACCGGGAATGGCTTCTCTTGGAACCTATCTTCGCCAAATCATCACCGCTTGATTCTTCATCGGGTATATGATGGAGCTCTAACCCTTCAAATTTCTTTTTCAAGCTTTCTCATCAAGATTGCGAGATCCAGCCATGGCTGGGCTTCTAACATCCCACTCCTTCATCACCGATTGACCACCAAATTTGAGTCGCCATAAACCATAAGGCGACGGACGCCGAGTGAAATGGCCATGCGCAACCCATATAAAAGTGCCTCAGATTCGCTTCATTATTGAGGAATCAAAGTGGATCTGGAGCACATATCCGAGCTTATCTCCTCGGGGAAACCAATACTACCCCAGCACCGGAACCATTTAACATCTTAGAGCCGTCAAAGAACATTGTCCAATGCTCCGAGTGAACTTGAGTCGGCTGTTGTTGCTCAATCCACTCGGCAAGGAAATCTGCTATTGCTTGGGACTTAATGGCTTTCTTTGCCTCACACTTGATATCAAGGGGAAGGAGTTCAATCGCCCATTTTGCCACTCGACCGGTTGCATCTCTCTTGTGCAGAATCTCTGACAGTGGGGCGTCGCTGACGACTGTAATGGAATGATTAGAGAAATAATGAGAAACCTTCTTCGTGGCCATGTAGATCCCATACACGAGCTTCTGATAATGAGGGTATCTTTGCTTCGATGGGGTCAAAACTTCGGAAAGATAATACACTGGGCGTTGAACTTTGAAGGCTTTCCCTTCTTCTTCCCGCTCGACCGTAAGTACTATACTGACGACTTGTCCTGTGGCTGAAATGTAAAGCAACAGAGGCTCTTTGCTGATTGGAGCAGCAAGCACCGGCTGGGTGGAGAGCAGAGCTTTTAGCTCGGCAAACGCTGCATCAGCTTCTGGAGTCCACTTGAACTTGTCTCGACTTCTTCATCATCGGTAAAGAGGCAATGCCTTTTCACCGAGGCGAGAGATGAATCGACTTAATGCGCCAAGCATCCAAGAAGCTCGGACATCGTGCACACGCATGCATGCGTTTCATTCGGAGTATAGTGCCAACTTTCTCTGGGTTAGCGTCGATTCCTCATTCGGAAACGAGAAAACCGAGTAACTTTCCACCAAGAACTCCGAATGTGCACTTTGATGGATTGAGCTTGATATCGTATCTCCTGAGATTGGCAAATGTTTCAGCGAGGTCAGTCAGCAGGTCGGAACCCTTCCGTGACTTGACCACAATATCATCCATGTACGCTTCCACGTTCCGACTGATTTGAGTGAGTTTTGAATCATCCTCATAAACGTGGCTCCGACATTCTTGAGGCCGAATGGCATGGTGACATAGCAGAAGCACCCAAATGGAGTGATGAAAGCTGTTTTGATCTCGTTGGGTCCATACAGACGGATCTGATGGTAACCTGAATAGGCGCCTAAAATAGACAACCTCTCACATCCCGCAGTCGAGTCGACAATTTGGTCGATGCGAGGGAGAGGAAAATGATCTTTCGGGCAGGCCCGATTGATATGTTTGAAATCGATGCACATGTGAAGTGACTTGTCCTTCTTGGGGACCATGACAACATTGGCGAGCCACTCGGAGTGGTAAACCTCTCGGATAAACTCTGCTGCCAGGAGCCGAGCTACCTCCTCGCCAATGGCCTTTCTCTTCTGGACGGCGGACCGTCGAAGATGTTCTTTGACAGGTTTTGCTTTTGGGTCGACTCGTAAACGATGCTCAGCCAGCCCCCTGGGAACACTCGGCATGTCAGCAGGCTTCCATGCAAAGATGTCCCAGTTCTCACGGAGGAATTGGATGAGCGCTTCTTCCTATTTAGAGTCGAGTGTTGTGTAAATATGAGTCGGAGCAGCACTGGGATCGGTCGGGTGAATGTGAACGGGTTTCGTCTCACCAGACGACTGAAATGTTGACTCTGTGGCGGGCTTCTTGGCCCGCAATAAATCACTCGGTTCTGCATTTTTCTGATACTCTTCCAGTTCCACCACTGTTATCTGAGCATCAGCAATCTTTGAGCCCTTCTGAAAGCACTCTTCTGCCTTGTTCCGATTGCCAGTGATGGTGATCACACCCTTGGGGCCAGGCATCTTTAGTTTGAGGTATACGTAACATGGTCGAGCCATGAACCGTGCATAAGCTGGCCTGCCCAAAATAGCGTGATAAGCGCTCTGGAAATCCACAACTTCAAATGTCAGCTTCTCTTTGTGGAAATGCTTCGAGTCGCCGAAAACCACATCTAGAGCTATTTGGCCGAGTGACTCAGCCTTATTTCCAGGAATGACTCCATGAAAACTCATGTTGCTGGAGCTGAGTCTGGACATCGGAATGCCCATTCCCTTTAGCGTCTCAGCATACAATATATTCAGTCCACTGCCACCATCCATCAGCACCTTCGTTAGTCGAGTGCCTTTGACAACTGGGTCGACCACCAAAGCTTGCCTCCCAGGGGTGGCTATGTGTGTCGGATGATCAGACTGGTCAAATTTAATGGCAGTCTAAGACCATTTCAGATAGCTTGGTGTCGCCGGAGCGACCATATTTACCCTCACGGTTGATAACTTTCAATCGACTTTTGCTCTCCACATCAGCAAAAATCATCAGGGTGGAATTGACATGGGGGTATCCTTCATCACTGTCCTCTTTGTCCTCAGCCTTGTCTGACTCCTTTTCCTTATCCTTGGGCTGTTTCCCTTGAAACTGCTAGATTAAGAGCCGGCACTGGCGAGTGGTATGTTTTGGGTAGATGAAGTTACCCTCTTCATCTTTCTTCGTGTGGATGTGACATGGCAGATCCATCACGTCGTTTCGTTCCTTATCCTTTACCTTCTTGGGGTTCTAGGATCCTTTGGGTTTCCCTTTGAATTTGCCCTGAGTCACGGCTAGGGCCTCTCCAGGAGCAGCTGGCTCGGCTTTCCGCTTCTGCTTCCGACTGGAGTTTCCTTTTTCTGACTGACTCGGTTTGTACTTGCCACTCCGGAGTCGATCCTCTTCTTCACCATTGGCATATTTGGTGGCAATCTCCATCATTCGACTCAGGGTCATATCTCCGGTCCGACCAAACTTCAAACTTAACTCTCTGTTCTTAACGCCATCCTTGAAGGCACAGACTGCTTGATGATTAGACACGTTCTCCACCGTATGATGCAACGTGATCCATCTATGGATGTAATCTCTCAGGGTCTCATTCGACTTTTAAACGCAGACCTGCAGCTCTGTCAGTCCTGCTGGTCGCTTGCAAGTTCCCTCAAATGTCTTGACGAACACTCGGGCAAGATCTTCCCGAGTGTAAATGCTGCTAGGAGCCAACTGATTCAACCAGGCCCTGGCCGAACCCTCCAACATGAGTGGTAGGTGTTTCATAGCCACCTCATCATGGCCACCGCCAATCTGCACAGCCACTCGGTAGTCCTCGAGCCAAGTTTCGGGCTTGGACTCACCAGTGAACTTACTCACCCCAGTCGCCAACCTGAAGTTGGGAGGGATCACCGTGGCCCTGATGGCTCTGCTGAAACATTCTGGTCCTGAAACATGGACTCGGCTGCTGGTGGGTGCATCTCTGTTGTGGCCTTCTTGATGAGCTTTGTTCCGGTCGACCAAACCTTGCACGATGATGGATCTTGCATCAAAGCCTGGTTCCCTGGGGTCGACCGGAGCTCTCCGCCCAACACTGTGCTGACGCCTATCATCTTGCTGCCGAGGGGTGTAAGACTCACCCCTTGGGGGAGGAGTGGGTGCTCGACGCCGATCATCGCGATCGAATCGGTCATCACACTAATCACGTTGACCTCCACGTCCCTCACGCCGCGGAGGCGATCTTGGGCTATGAGCCGAATGTACTGTATTCGCAGTGACGGATCGACTATGAATCCTATTGCGTGACTGTGACACAGTTGAATTCTGATCTCCTGATGCCCGGAGCAAATCTCGGATCTGCATCAAGCCTCTGCCAGCCTCCGACTGAGAGGGCTGAATTGACTCTGCTATACGAGCAGCAGCCGCTAGATTCTGAATCGGGGTTCGATATACCTGAGTTGGTTGCGGAAAGAGTTGACATCGACTGGAGTCGGGTACTCGTTGCCGCGCGCGTTCGTCGAGTGCTCGCTGGAGATTGTCCAATCGAGTGCGCTCAGCCAAGTTGGCCAAACACGCATCCTCCAAGGCACGAGCCTCGGGGGTTTCTCCTACGACGGGAGTATGCAGAGCATCCATATTCTGACGGCGAAGATCTTCCCTTTGCAGAGAAGTGAGTGGCTCGGGTTGATACTCCTCGTGGACCTGAGCGGGCTTGCCTCCGCCATTTGCTCCATCGGTGCGAGGGAAGCCGGGAGGACTACGAGGTCCATTGACCATCAGGACCTCCGCCGCTGGATCCCTGCTGTCGCACTTGGATGCAGTCTCTACGGAGCCAGTCGATAGATCGAACAGGCCGTAGAGAGATTTGTCGGGCTCGATCGCCGCGACTTGGGTGGTGGCCGATTGGCAAGCCACTGCGTGTCTCACCCACTGCTGAAGCCTTGACCGACCAGAGCGCTTGTTGCTGGCGGGAGACGGGGAGGGAGGACGACACAGGAGTCGACCGATACGGAGCCAACGGTTGCCGCAGCAGGACGTCGCGGACACATGCACGAAAATGCGTCGCCCCGCGGACGGGAAGCGCGTCGATGTCGAGTGGAGCCTCCTAGAGCCAAGCGGAGTCGTCGGCGATGAACGTGAGCGCGCCGAGACGGATCTCGCGGCCCTCGACCAAAACTCCGCCAGAAACCATGATGAAGGCGATCGGAACTATTGCAACTTCTCCAATAAGTCGCTAAGACACCTGCCCCACGGTGGGCGCCAATTGTCGTGGTACTAAGACTGGCAGTAGAAAGGGGGGTAGGTATGAAGAGGCAAGATCCTAGCTATGGAGTAGTTGTATACACAAGGGATTTACGAGTTCAGGCCCTTCTCGGAGGAAGTAATAGCCCTACGTCTCGGAGCCCGGAGGCGGTCGACTGGATTATAAGCGTATGAGTTACAGGGCTGCGAACCCTTCTGCCAGTGGAGGGGGGTGGCTTATATAGTGCCTGCCAGGACCCAGCCAGCCCACGTAGCGGAGGGTTTAAAGTACATTAAGGCCTGGCGTTACAGGTAACGCCTTACATAAAGTGTCATCATGGCCATAAAGACTACTTAATTACAGACCGTTTGGGTACAGAGTGGCTCTTGGATTCCTGGTGGTCGAGTGAAGCTTCATGGTCGAGTGTCTTCGAATCTGTCGAGTGGAATCCTTCCAGGTCGACTGGAAGGGAGTTTCTTCTATAGATGTCCTTGGGAAGGGTACCTTGGACAGGTCCATGACCCTACCCTAGGTACATGACTTCATCACGTACACCGACCGATCTCTCGCTATAGATATAGCTAGCTAGGTCCTTATAACTTGTTTTTACACACGCGTCGATCGATCTACCTCATTAGTTATGTCTCTCCCTTCCTCCGATAAACAACAATTGATCTTCCGATCTAGTTAGGTTTGCTTACCAAACACATGGTTCCCCTTCATCATCCATGGATGCGTCCCGACAGATCTATCATGCACAGGCACACACAGAAAAACATCCCCACTCTTATTGATAACATTGCAGTTCCACCCTCAGTTTGTCTAGTAGGCCTCTCCCACCATCTTCGAGAAGAAACTCCATCACCCATCCAGCACTCTACCCCTCTCCCTCCCTCTCTCTCTCTCTCTTTGTCCCATCATATTTCCCGTCCTTCAGTTATGTATGGATGTCGACCGATCTCCTTTAAGACATAGCTGGGTCTCTCCTTCTCAACACATACACGAGTCGTTCTACCTCTATAGTTAGGCCTCTGCCTACCCCTCCCCCACCCCTCCCCCCACACACACCGATACATTGAGCGCTCTAGTCATGTCTCCCTGCCACACACAAACTTGACATGTGCCCTCTGACGTTCCGGTAGGTCAGTCACCCTATATCTTTGACTTGCACACACACACAATTTCGATGGCTCTCTTCATAGATCTCACACCCACCCACTTGATCCTCTCTTTGACTCTATCGATATCTATGACCCCTCCCTCTCTTCTCGTGGATTGCCCGACCCTCTATATATGATATGGACAGGCCTCCATTTCACACACATTGCATGCAAAATTTTGTTTGAGATGTCATTGATACGTCTCCAACGTATCTATAATTTTTTATTATTCCATGCTATTATATTACCCCTTTTGGATGTTTATGGGCTTTATTTTACACATTTATATCATTTTTGGGACTAACCTACTAACCGGAGGCCCAGCCCGTATTGCTGTTTTTTTTGCCTATTTCAGTATTTCGAAGAAAAGGAATATCAAACGGAGTCCAAACAGAATGAAACCTTCGGGAGCGTGATTTTTGGAACGAACGTGATCCGAAGAACTTGGAGTGCAAGTCAATAAGCAAATGAGGCGGCCAGGAGATAGTAGGGAGCGCCCACCCCTCCTGGGCGCACCCCCTGTCTCCTGGACCCCACGAGCGGCCACCAACGTACTTCTTCCTCCTATATATACCTACGTACCCCGAAAACATCCAGGGAGCCAACGAAAAACAATTTCCACTGCTGTAACCTTCTGTATCCACGAGATCCCATCTTGGAGCCTTCGCTGGCGCTCCGCTGGAGGGGGAATGGACCACGGAGGGCTTCTACATCAACACCATAGCCCCTCCGATGAGTTGTGAGTAGTTTACCACAGACCTTCGGGTCCATAGGTATTAGCTAGATGGCTTCTTCTCTCTTTTTGGATCTCAATACAATGTTCTCCCCTCTCTTGTGGAGATCTATTCAATGTAAACTCTTTTTGCGGTGTGTTTGTCGAGAATGCGATGAATTGTGGGTTTATGATCAAGTTTATCTATGAGAAATATTTGAATCTCCTCTGAATTCTTTTATGTATGATTGAGTTATCTTGCAAGTCTCTTCGAATTATCAGTTTGGTTTGGCCTATTATATTGATCTTTCTTGCCATGGGAGAAGTGCTTAGCTTTGGGTTCAATCTTGTGGTGTCCTTACCCAATGACGGAAAGGGTTGCAAGGCACGTATTGTATTGTTGCCATCAAGGATAACAAGATGGGGTTTATATCATATTGCATGAGTTTATCCCTCTACATCATGTCATCTTTCTTAATGTGTTACTCTGTTCTTATGAACTTAATACTCTAGATGCATCTTTGGATAGCGGTCGATCGTGGAGTAATAGTAGTAGATGCGAGGCAGAGAGCGGTCTACTTATTCTTGGACGTGATGCCTATATACATGATCATGCCTAGATAATCTCATAATTATTCGCTTTTCTATCAATTGCTTGACAGTAATTTGTTCACCCACCGTAATACTTAAGCTATCTTTAGAGAAGCCACCAGTGAAACCTATGGCCCCTGGGTCTATCTTTTATCATATAAGCTTTCAATCTACTTTTATTTGCATCTATATTATAAAATACCAAAAATATATTTATCTTATCATACTATCTCTATCAGATCTCACTTTTGCAAGTGGCCGTGAAGGGATTGACAAGCCCTTTATTGTGTTGGTTGCGAGTTCTTTGTTTGTTTGTGTAGGTGCGTGGGACTTTTGAGGAGCCTCCTACTAGATTGATACCTTGGTTCTCAAAAACTGAGGGAAATACTTAAGCTACTATTGCTGCATCACCCTTTACTCTTCAAGGAAAACCAACGCAAGCTCAAGACGTAGCAGTCATCGACACATATTCCCGCAAATAATTCACGAAATCAACCCCCACCCACCCCACCCCCACCCCCACCCCAAAACAAAAAACACTCACGAACGCGGTTTGTATCTGTCACACACACCCACATAGGTGGGGGACGTGCACGAAGAGAAGAGGTGCATGCACGGCGCACGTACTCCCTTCTCTTTCCCAACCAAACCCGCGCGGGTACACGGTGGAGCTCATTTCTGTACGGAAAAGGCAGCCCACGTGGTAATTTGGCACGTGTACTGGTTGTCCACCTGGTGGAGGGAGGATTGTCTACCACGGGTGAACAAACAAATTGTGACTTGACGCATTATGTTAAATTAAAAAAAGAGGCAAACCATGTGGGGCCTACCTTAGAGGCAAGGTTCTATACACTGGAGTACTTTTGATGTGTCCCGTCAACTCGCCGAACGAGGAGAAGCTTGCTTAGTATGCCGTCTCCCCCGCCCATGGGCGCGATGGCTCGCAGGATGAGGTGAAGCATGCTCCGCCTTACGCCTGCTCCCTCGCCCATGCGTGCGGTGGCTCGTAGGACAAGGAGAAAAATTTACTACTCCCTCCATTTACTCCTCGTCCCTACTACCTTGGTTATAGAGATTATACCATATTGTTTGGAATATATATGTCCTTTAGTAGATTTCAATATGAACTACTAGTACATACTCCAAACACTGATGTATAGAGACGTATTTTAGAGTGTAGATTCACTCATTTTGCTCCGTATGTAGCACTCTCCCTCGCCCCTCGACCTTCGCCCACGTGGTGGACGTGCAGCAATTCATTCGGTCTCATATAGCCAAAACGATATATACTGCACTACCATTATTGCTCGACTTCCCGAAGAGGCGAAAAGCCAATCGCAAGGTTAATATTTTGGAGATGCCAAGCGCAAGGTTATAGGAGAACGAGTAGTAAGTTCCGCGTCATTTATAAATAAAGTTTCTTTTTCTTCAGTGGCACGTATGCAATATGATAGGTTCATATGGAGAGAAAAGGAAACCTCTCCACTATATACATAGTCAGGACGGGCCAGCCTACACGGTTGCTTGCTGGGGTTGCTCTCTTCACACTCTCTCGCACAAAACGACTGTGGCCACATCTCTAACATCCCGACGGATCACGTCCGCCGGGGGAAGGGGTGGATGCTTAGTGTAGATGCGGTCGCCGTCGCCGACAGCGAAAACCCACTGTCGGGACGTCCCGATCAGGGGTCCCGGCCGTTCTCTCTCACAAAGCCGGTGAGGTTGCCTTCCTCCATTGCTCATTGCAGTGACATTGGCAATTGCTGCCTCCTGCTGCCCTCCTCAAGGTTGAGCTATGTCCCTCAGGTACAACTCCCTTTACAGCCGGCTTGCACCACTGCTCCAGCTGCCCACATCACTCCATGTGGATATTTCTCTACTTCTTTGCCCCGCACATACCTCTACTGGCTTCTACGTATTGTATTTGTGATGATTTTATGTCTCATCAACTAGTCCCAGTAATCTTATTCTAATCACGCTTCTTCAATTTCTTTGCCACAGGGATGCTCATCTCGATTTTGGTGAAACTGCACAAAATGATCCGATGGTCAAAAGGTTGCAAACTTCATTTATTAGGAAGCTCGAACGTTGCCAGCAAATTGAAGCCTGGTTAAGGTTCACGGTTCAAGGGCTGGGACTGCATGGATCATTTTTTTTCTTTAGCTGCCTCTGTTCCAAAATAAGTGTCGACTTTAGTAGTCGTACAACTTTGTACTAAAGTTTGCACAAAGTTGAGACACTTATTTTGGAGCGGAGGAATACATATTTGCTATGATCATCAATCATTGAGATGCAATAGCATGCATGTTAGTCTCCTTTGTATTTGATGAAATGTTGCAACGGGCAACCTTGGATACAAGATACATGTAACAGAAGCTGGAAGCTTCATAGCATTGTACAAATTTATCTCGCTGATAAATTACAGTACGTACTATACTAGTACTTCCTCTGTTCCTAAATATAAGTCTTTGTAGAGATTTCACCATGAACCACATGCAAATGTATATAGATGCATTTTAAGTGTAGATTCATTCATTTTGTTCCGTATGTAGTTCACCTAGTGGAATCTCTACAAAGACTTATCTACTAGTAATAGCTAGCCCCCACTACTAGGAATTCTCTATCCTCTCCTTGAGCCACATCATCAAAATTAATGTAGCCGTTAGATGAACTAAATCAGTCCGTAATAGCCAAATCGATCTAGGCGTTGAGAGGCTTCAAGACTAAGCCACATGCAAGCATGCAGAAATACCGTGGCATGCATGTGAGTGGGTTTTAAATCACATCAACATGTCTGCATGCAAGCATGCACCGGTAGCATGCACGTAAGTGAGCTTTTAAGTCCCATTAACTTGTCAAAAAGAAAAATATAATCCCATTATGCAGTAGGAGTTGGCTGATCTTTTTTCCTTACGTGGGATGATCTAAATGATGACGGGAGTTTATTTAGTTTGGCTACCTCATTTGTCATGCGGTTATAGAGTTTTTTTAGTTCTATGAAATCGATAATTTTGCGCAGAGAGATATACGGTTGTTCCGCGGCAATGCACGGGGACTCATCTAGTATTTAGGAACGGAGGGAGTACTATGTAAAGAGTTAGGTGTCGCACGGTGTCCAGAAAATAAGGTGATAGTGTGAGGTGGGCCATGTAATCACTGAGCCTGCGTGTTTTCACTGCTCTTGCACTCCTCCGCTGTAAGAATGGAGAAAATTGTAATCTAGTATTACCTCCTTTCGCCGAAAGCCTGGGACATCCAGCAGTCCTACCACCTCAGTAATAAAGACCAATCAGCCGTCAAATCAAATAGACCCAGCAGTAAGTTGGACGGACGAAGCAACCATCACTCTTGCGCCAGTGTGAGGTCGCATCCGCTCTGCCCGGGCGTGAATGCGGCACCGATTCTTTGGAGTGGTGCTGACCGTTTTGGGCGGGAAGCGCGCGCGGGCGATGGAGGGGCTTTGGGTGGGCCAGGCTAGTCAGGAGCGGGCCTGGCAGCTGTCCGCATGTCCCTACCGGACACGCCCGGAAATGAGAGGATGCACCGACTCTCGCGGCTAAAATCGTACAAACAGTGCATTTGGATACTAGATGCCCAGTTTGCATGAGATTGGACAAAGATGGAGGTCATCTATTCCTCAAGTGTAAGCATGTGAAGCAGGTCTGGAGAGAGTTGCAACTCGAGGATACTAGAGTGGAGCTCCTGAAGTGTGTTAATCCTGAAATGTTTTTTGACTGTCTTTGGGCACTGCCGCAGGACCGCCATGATCTGGTGCTTATCCTCTTATGGGAATGGTGGAACGCACGTAACAGGATAAATCAAGGAGGCAAACTGAGACCCTGTGAAGGAATTGCATACAACATCTGCAAACTACTTGATGATTTTTGTAGTGGACCAACGGAGGAGGAGACACATGATGTACCACATATAGTTGCAGTGTGGAGTAAACCCAAGGAGGGTTTCATTAAAATTAACTTTGATGCTGCTTTTCAATTGGAACAAGGACAGGGAGCATGGGGCCGTGTGATGCGATCAGACCAGGGGATGTTTATTGCAGCTTGTGCTGGAAAGTTGAACCATCTCACAACACCGCTCCACGTTGAAGCTACTGCCTACATCAAGGCCATCGAAGCAGCGAGCGAGCTAGGCATTCATCAGGTGATTTTTGAATCAGACTCGTTGTCACTGGTGAAAGCTATAAATTCCGGCGAGAGGGATTTGTCTTCAATCGGGGTGCTTATACGTGAAGCCCGTAGTCTATGCTATGCATCCTTTGATGCTTTTGAATTTGTTTTTTGCAAGCGTACTTGTAATAATGTCGCTCATAGCCTTGCTACTTTTGGTTATCGAGCTGGGGTCATGTGCTCCTGGTGGAAGGACCAAGCACCTGAATTTGTATGTGACTCGGTTGCCAGCGAGTCCACTATGCAGGGTTAAGTAGTGGAATGATTTTTCCAGCTCAAAAAAAATCGTACACTACACACCATCTCTCTATAGGAGTAGGTCGATCTGTCGCTCTCTCTAACACACACATGCTGTTAAACACACACACACACACACGCACGCGCGCGCGCGCGCGCACACGCACGCACCTTGGTCCCTCTGCACCTTCTAACGTGACTTATTACACCTAGACGGAGGGAGTACTAAGTATACGATATACGGTGGCACACTGACTTAGGTCGAATACAAGTGCGCATGTTATAATAAGGATTCACTTAAAATAGTACGTGAGCGAACAGAGGGATCAATTGGACAGTGTTCCCGAGCAGTAGCGAGATGTGTGAGGTAAGATACACCGCTGGCGCTTTTCATTTTTCTTATTAATTTGTTTGTTTCACCCTCTGACTGGTGGGACCCAACGTACTACGTGGAGAGAGGTAAGGTGACTAAGCCTGCATTATTTCTGCACCACTGTGGATAGTCTTACCACCAAAGCCACATGACACGATTATGATTGAAATCCCAATGACTCTCTCTCTCTCACACACACACACAAAACATGGCATGCCTGTCACACGAATGGAGGAATGTATAAAAGGTTATTTTCCTCTCATTGAACATAACGGGAGGGTTGTGTAGCTGGTTAGCCTATTCGCTCATCAAACTTGAGGTCTCGGGTTCGATAACTACACTTGAGCATAATTTGTGCCACGAGGATTCTTTGACTGGTGAAAATGGATGGATATGGAGCTATACAATCTCGTAGTGACCGTATAATCACCTCATCACGTATAAGCTGCAGCCTCGGCGCTTGTTTTCTAGGGTTTGCACGCTTCACACTCTCTCTCTAGTATATATATATACACGCTGGAGCCTCAGCGCTTGTAGTTGCTCTCTTCACACTCTCTCGCCCTCTCCAGATCTAAACAAGACTTCGTTGGCCTCTCTCTCCCCTCACTGTTGTTCAAAGAGCCGACAGGATCCGTCCGCCAGGAAGGGAAGGATGCTTAATGCTGTCGCCGTCGGCGAGGAAGGGAATCCACTACCGGCGCAACTGTTCACTTTCACCCAGCAGCGGCGCGGGAGGACCTCCGACCCCTTCTTCTTCGCCGTCGTCCCATCGCCCACCGAACCACGCCCCTGGAACCTTAAGGTATAATTTACTTACTCCACATGCATTGCTATAGCTGCATGTATGCCATGAATCTAGGACGTGGTTCAAAGAGGAAAGGAGTAGGGGAAAGTAGTGGGAAAAGTTGTATAGCATGAATCTAGGATGTGGTTCAAAGAGGAAAGGAAGGGGGAAAGTTGTATAGCATGAATCTAGGACGTGGTTCACAGAGGAAAGGAATGGGGGAAAGTTGTATCGCATAAATCTAGGACGTGGTTCAAAGAGGAAAGGAAGGGGCGAAAGTGCTAGTACAGACTGGCTATCCAGCACCTACGTTGGTCAAAAAGGGAAACCAATGACAAATGCAGTACGCACATCTGTAACGAAATGATCTTTTGTTTTGGGGGACAAGGTTGTAGAGTTTGAGCAGGACTAGATTTGCTGCGCTCACATAGGGAAAGGTGTCTAAAGATAACAAAACTGGGACCAACACAAATATGCTCCTTGGTTGTTCGTTCTTTGTTGCAACAGACTATGCATGACCACAGTACATCGGTAGATGCACATGCTCCAGGTGCGTCCACTGTCCCGTGCAACATTAGTTGTTGTTAATCTAAGGCCCTGTTTGGTTAAAAACTCCCTAGTCCCTATCTGCTTGGTTCCAGGGACTAAACATGGACTAGAGGTTATTAAATGACATGCTAAAAGACCATGTTACCCCTAGTAATGAACTAATAGAGACAAGGTGTGATGTGTGGCAGGGGCAACTGTTGGAAAAAGTCCCAAAAAGACTCCCTCGGGGTCTTCTTTCTTTAGTCCCAAATGCCCACTTTTAGTCCCTAAAAGTCCCTCCTGTTTGGTTTAGGTGGGACTGACACGGAGTTTTTTTAGTCCCTACACCAAAATGTCCCTGTAAACAAACACCCTCTAATAATGCCGCTGGAAAATTGATGCAATGCCATAGTTAAAAGCAAATTACATGTTTAACGAATTTTACTGTTAATATAATCTCTATGTTAATATTAATCAATGCCACCATTTGAGAAATGCCACTGTCTTGCTTTCTTTCCCATTTAGATAAGGTAGATGCTTCTTTTTTTTGGCTTCTGTGTCATCCACTGTTATTGACCACTAGTTGTTTCCTTTGCACCTCTGTGTAAATAGGGTTATCTACTTCACCTTGTTGCCATTGTGACCTTTTGTTGCACTGCACAAAACACTTTTGTTTTAAGAGTGTTTTGTGCAGTTCAACCAAAATGTCACACCGACAACATTGCTTGATTGCTTGATCTTAGTGGTATTGCACAAGAGGAGATCTTACTTCCTATCTGTGTTGGAAAATTTGGTTCAGATCTTCTTCTTGTGAGTTGTTTGAATTCCGCATCATGAGAGGTCAGTACTAGCCTTCTTTCACATGATTCTGTAGTGTGCTTTCATATGTTGCGCTACTTGTACGATAATGTTGCTTGATTTGAGTGAACTGCACAAATGGAGACAAGACTTCCAATCTGTATGTGCACCGTAATATCCCATTGAGGTAAGATAAGGATATTTCACAACTGTTGGCCTGTATTTTGCCACTTTCATCAGAAAATTAAGTTTAGTACTATACTTGTGCTCCCTAATTGACATGCCAAATCTTACACTGAAGGCGAAGCTTGTCTGTTATTGAACCAAGTGATGAAGGGGAAGAACAAGCAGAAGAAAAACAAAAATCAACTCCCGATGTTGTAATGAAGCACTGGAACTGTGATGACACAAGTAATGATATAGTTTTGCATCTTAATTTATTGCTATGGCTGGAACGAGCAATCGTTTTGCCACTGATTTGATGGCACTCTTAATGTAATACATAATTATCTCTACTTGTGCAAACAGGGATCTTCTTTGAAAATACCATATATTTTAGTGGAACTGCACAAGAAGATGTTGGAAACATTAAACTAATCGAGGAGTATATAGTAAGCATGGCCACCACAGTAGATAGCAACAGATGATTCCGGAGAAGTGCTTCATCTGTATGCTCTACACAATAAGCCTCCTGACAAAGGTTGGTACTCGCCCACTGATTTCATCCATATGATTGAGCTTTGTCATCTCTATTGGTGTTGTGCTACTGTTTAGATACTGTCACGAAAAAGTGGTATTGTCCTAGAGAAGTGCTTCATCTGAGCTAATTTAAATATTTCCTTTCCTGTTTTTCGATCAAACAGGGATGCTAGCATTTAGTTGCCCTCTTGTCTTTGCACAACAAGATCATCTTCCTCTGAAGAAGAATATGGACTACGTGAAGTGACTAGTTTCGATTATGCCAGTATGAAGAAGCCCTGTCTATCTTCTCATCAGAAGGAGCAGTTGAAGGATGGTTACATTACTCCCCTCAAGACCAAACTAACTTCAGCTCAGAAGGACTGACAAATTTCCATTTTTTGTTGTGATGCGCGAGTACAATGTTGTTCTAGGATTCTTTCTGGTGAGTTCCATTTTTCCAAAAGTGTGCTCTACATGGACCATGCAGGTGCCTGTTTAAACTGTCAATTCATAGTACAGTTTGCTTTATACTAATCACTTTTTTTGTATTTGTGCAAACAGGGGTGCTCAGCTTGATTTCAATGGGAACTGCACAAAATGTTCATGAATACATCGAATCATTCATTTCCACCACAAGAAAGGAGGTGCCGATAAGTTCAAGGCCTTGCAACATATAAGGGCGAAATCATACAAGCTACGCGTGAATTTGGTTGATTTTTGTGGAACTGCACAAAAAGAATAGCTGGTTTATTTAGCACGAGGTGCCATGTCAATGTCTGAACTGATGGCAAACCTTGCCCATTCCACAATCGTAGGCATTTGATATTTTGGAATGGGACAACCTTGTCAAATTTTGCTCATTGATTTTAGCAAGACATGTGTTTGATATTTTCGAATGGGACGCCCTTTGCTGTCAGCAGCGTCGATCAATTTTTTTCTTTATTCTTTAGTTGTGAAGTAAATATTTTGTCTGACATGTGAGTCGCTAAGATGCAAGATCATTGATTGTTTTGAATGTTCTCTATGAACCCAGTGTGTTTGATTGCAATGTACAGAAACGCTAAAAAGCTGCTCAAACTCTTTGTACTCCTTCTGTTCCTTTTTACTTCACACATTGTGAAAGTGCATACTTTTTTCTATAAGATTGGTCAAAGTAGAGATACTTTGACTGCAGACAAAACTTGTATGCAGACTAGAAAGGACCGGAGGAGTACATGTGAAAGCTCGCTGCAAGCGAGGTGATCACCACAGGAATAATGCTAGTGCGTATTGTTTTGCATGTTCATCCAATGCCAGTGATACATGAATTCGAACTAATCGAAATAAATTCATTCATACACGGTCAGATTTCATATGAACATGCCGGATTTCATTACATTTCCTACATTCTTCAACTAAAAAGGGGCGCGTTGGAGGTATAATTAATTAACCGAAGCTACCCACCTGTGTCCCGCTGAGCCAGACAGAAGCTTCAGTGACTTAACTGCAGGTGCAGTTGCATAACTGACATGTGCATGTTGGGCCCACGTGTCAGTCAGCCAACTACACCAGCAGTTAAGTAGAAGCAGCGTTCTTCTCCAACACAGCTCTCCGACTCTACGTCGCCGCCAAGAAGCTAACCGGCCATCAATGGTCAACCCGCCTAGCTTGGCTTCAATCGGAGGGTAGCAGTGGTGGCCTTACTTGGACCCGAGTGGCGGCGACCTACCGTGTTCTATTCTTCCTCGTTTTCTGTGTGGTGCGGCCTCGTTGGCAGCGGGGCGGGGCCTCGGCGGAGCCGGCGATGTCCTCTGTCTCGTCGCCGGCGGACGGCGCCTCAGCGGAGCGGTGGAAATCCTCCCCCTCGTTGCCGGTAGGGTGGGGCCTCACCTGAGCCGGCGATGTCCTCTGCCTCGTTGTTGGCGGGGCGGGGCCTCGGCGGAGCCGGCGGTGTCCTCTGCCTCGTTGTTGGCGCCACGGGGCCTCGGCGGAGCTGGGCCTCGTCGACGCAAGCGGAGCAGGCACTCGTCGGATCCGGCATTTTCCTCTGCCTCATCCTCGGTCTCGCCAAACAGCGCCTCGCCCGCTTAATCGCCCTCTTTGTAGGCGACCGCAACCTTCCCCACCCGCATGCGGTACCGCCAGCACTCGAGGCGGCCCTCACGGGCGGAGCTGTACGAGTCGATCAGCGCCTCCTGCTCTGCCCGCTCCGCAGCGATCTGCTCCTCCGCCTGCAGGTGCTCCTGGAGGAGATGGTGGTTGTAGGCAGGGTCGGCCTGCGCCTCCCGGAACTGCTCCACACGCATCTGCCTCACCGTGTCCATATATTGGGCACGGGCCTCACCGATGGTCATGGTGAAATGCACCGGCGAGGATGGCGCGGAGGAGGGGGTTGGCGCCGGATCGTCGACTACCATGTTCACCATTGGGACGTCATCGTCCTCCGGCTGCTTGCCGGCCAGCCGGTCGGCAGCAACAACTGTCATCTCCTTGTGGTCTGTCGTCCGCCCGTCCCGAAGAGCGCTGGAGCGCGAGGAAACCATGGTGGGTAGTAGTGGTGTGGACAGGAGAAAGGGAACGGATGCGGATGACTACGGCTGTGGCCGGCGCAGCAGTTTATATAGCAATGGTGGGCGGCAGAGGGATGGACGTGTGGCACGGGAGTAGCCGCCTCGGCAACCGCGTATCATTAATGTGGGCAGCAGATGGACGGACGGACGGCACTTGTGTCGTTTGAAAGCGAGCGATCGCTGCACGGGAAGTGGGGCGGCGGCGACTGCTTATTCAGTGGAAAGCGGCGAGAGATGACTTTACTTGGAGAGGATGACAATGGGGACCCACCAGGTATATATATATATATATATATATATATGGCAACATATTTTGTGAATCCGATGACTACATGTACCCCTGTATCCATCTGTTTCTCAGCCTCTTGATCTAAATCCTTCGCCTCACGTGCCACTAAGCGGAAATTTGCAGTCACCCCGCCCGCTTTGGAACTCCAGAAATGTTTTGTTTGCAGAAACCCCCCTATCCATCATCCCCAAACCAAGCCCAAGTCCTGCATCCTGCGACTCCAGCCCCAAATCGTTCCTTGCCAGATCTCTCGCATCAGCTCCCAAATCAAGTCCCAATCCGAAGTCCTCCTACGACGATAGTGCCCAGATGATTCCCTCGAACTTCTCTGGCGACGGCAAGCAAGTAGCGGCGGAAACGGCTCGATGGTCACTTGGACCCGGCCGGCCGGTCATCTTGACAGCGAAGCCATGTCAAGTGACATCGTTCCGCAGCGGCGACGACGAGTCTAATGAGGTGCTAACGCCACCCTGGATGGCCTCCCCCGCCAGCGATGATTCCTACATATGAAGTTGCAGTCTCTCGTCCATAGGAAGCTGTCGGCTGTAACTTGTAGCATGTACAAAATGTGCTGGTGTTGTGCTCATTTGTGTAAACTGTATCAGTATTTGCACCTAAATGAATGGAATCGTGTGAGATGCTTCTACGTGTTTATTTTGTTTTCTAATTTGTTTGCCAATACGTGATATGCCTTGCCAAGCTTGTTCAGATTAGAGGCTTTGGTTGAGCTTTTCCCTTGTTAAAAAAATCATGTTTGCTGTTGCCACAGAATTCAGTGACTAGTTCAATTTTGAACTTATCTTCCACAATCATGCTCCTTTTCCCTTTGCTTGGACAATTGCGACTGTCATGAAATACTATTTGCTTGCATGTCTTGCACAAGCGTGCAGCCCTTGCCTTTACTTCTTTGTCCTTCTTTTTTCGACTATCCTCCTTGGTCTCCTTTCCGCTCTTTATTCTTTTGCACCTCCCAACCGTATGAACATCAGTGGGTGGATGTATATGAACTTCAGTAGGAATGTTGCAACCAATAAAAGCCTCATATTCCTCTTGCCTAGTGCTTTTGGTAGCTGCAGGAACCATTTGGTCGAGAGGGGCCTTGATTTTCAACACACTTGATGTTAAGAAGTCCATGCCTACATCTGAGTGCTTCGCCTTTTGAATCATATCTTCCATCTTATTATGTATAGTTGAAATCTTCTCTCTCGTGGCCGCGTCCAAAGCATCAGTTAGCTTTTCTTCTAGTAAATTCCCTTGTTCATCAAAAACACTCTCCCTGCAAAGAATTTATTTTTCTTAGTCATATTATTTTTGAACAATACAAAATAAATAGTTTTGCACCTTTTCTACCTTTTGCACCTTTTCTTCCATCTTTTCATAATGTAGTAGTTGGGAAGCTCATTTTGGTTTTCAATTCTCAATACTTGGATAATATGGCGACACAGAATTCCGTTTGACTCAAATAACTTGCACGAACAATTTGCTATCATGGTTGCTGTGTCATAGCAGACCTGCCTAACCTTACTAGATCCACCTCTCAGGGTCACCATTTTCACCCCCTCACCTTGTGTAATACCCTGAACACAACAGTAGTCTCTAGCAGCAATAACTTGCTGCTGAAATTTCTCAAACACTTCACATGTGATGACCTCACTGCCTTGTTTCTCAATTCTCCATGGTGTCGATAGTTGTGGGGTGGTATGTATACTTCTATTGTCTTCCATCAATTCTTCCTCACGTTGGCATTCTAGAGCTGTGTAAAACCTAAGCCAAAACTCTACAAAAGCGATCCTTCGGTGAATGAAACGGTTAAAAAAAGAATTTGCACTTGCTGACCTTGAAGTGGTTCTGAGAATGCCTGCTAGATATATGTCCATAAAGTAGGATGGTATCCAAGTCTCTCAAATACTAAACCTCTTAGCAAACCACTCATTTTCTTCCAACCCGAAATCTGTAATGATGGAAGTTCATTGCGACTCAAACTCAGTTGTAGTTTCTGAACCCCAAACACATGAGTTCAGCCTCTTCCAAAATTCTGGATCCTCTCTAATCAAAGGTCCAACTTTTTCAGGCACCTTTTCCATTATATGCCACATGCACAACCTATGCACAGTGGTTGGAAGAACGTCGTCAATAGCAATCTTCATGCTAGCAACTTCATCTATTATGATAAGCCTAGGTGCTACCCCTCCCATTGATTTTAGGAAGGTCTGAAATAACCAAATATACGATTCATTCTTCTCATTTGCTAAGAAGGTAGCAACAAAGAATATACTTTGCAAGTGATGATTGACCCCTGTAAATGGTGCAAAGATCATGTTGTACTGATTAGTGGTGTACATAGAATCAAAAGATACCACATCACCAAAGAGACTATAGTTCTTCCTGCTTGTGGCATCTGCCCAGAACACATACTTCAACTTCCCCTCATCATTCACGTCAAAATCATAGAAAAATGCTGAGTTTACTTCCTTCTTTCTAGCTAGCTGGGCGACAAACATTTGGGCATCCGCGTTTCTAATTTTATCCCGAAGGTCACTTGTAGTAATTTCGCAAGTCTCTCTTCATGCACCCAACATTCAAATTCCACCCTCACTAACTTGGAGTAACTCAGACGCTGAGAGGTGCCAATGCTTGCCTTGTGACATGTAAATAGAGTATTCTTTTCCCTCTCACTAACTCTACGATTCGATCTGATCAAATGACGCTTATCAGGCGATACAAGACCGTGAACATGGTGCTCAACCCATGAATCTATCTTGTAGGTGTTCTCCCACAAAGTCGACAAAGATGTGTGCATCACAACCACATCGTGTGTTTGCTCGCTTACGCTTTTTCTTGAGGGTTATCGATCTCCTTACTATCTTTGGACTTGAATCCTTCCTGTTACACATAAAAGCGCTTAGTTCGGACCACCTTATTCTCAATCTTCTTACGCTATCTCGACTGAACTCCAAAACCCGCATTATGTGCATATGCCTTGTAGAACTTCTCTACTGCCTCAAGTCCTTGAAATGTCAGGCCTACTTTAGGCTTCAAATTCTCATCACATTCAGGTGTAAAAGACAAACACTGCAACATCAAGAAAAAATTGTGATTGCCACATTCACATATTGATCAGTAAATTGAATGAGATCAGCTGTGAGGTACAAACTAATCAAACATACATCTAGGAGTATGGTTGCATTCTTTTTGAGTGTGCCAAACTCTTCTTCATTCATATGTGTTTGCATGTACCTGGTTGGCTCCATGTGACTGCAAACACACCAATAGGATCAAGATTTCGCACATGGCAATGACACATGCTTCATAATATATACGCAAAGACTGGATTTCTTTTGTTGTGTTACCTGGAACTTGTGGTGTCGTACTGCTGCTGGTTGCTACTGATCACGTGGACGTTCATTCAAGAAAGTAGCTGCTCTAGCATATAAGATCTGCTTAGACCGTGGACCTGCAGAGGAAGGATACAGAGATCAAAACAATTACGTACATTTATGCATGGGCCGACGGCTGCCGACGAACGCCGAGATCATTGTCAGCTGGGAAGATCAGTACTTGCTTGGGGTGGCGCCTGCCGGTGGATGCCGTCGTGCCAAACTGAGAGCACAGGGGCGTGGTCGTTCGCCCTAGGGTTCGACGCCGCCGCGGGAGAGATAAATACCGATCGAGAGTAGTTTATTATGGCGCTTGATACAGTCCTGCGTCCAGGGTTGTTTTTGCAAAGTAAAACTGTTGGTATGGGTTACAGGCGGGCATGTCAATGCAAAATAACTGGAAATTAACCCAAAGCAAAGGATTCAGATCGGGGGGCTGAGAACAGAAGGATGCAGGGGTACACATATGGAGCGGATTCACAAGATATGTTACCTATATATATATATACATATATATATATGTATATATATATAACAATATTTTTTTTTGCTTCCTCCTGGTTTCTTAACATCACGGTCCCACACCATTGTCAACCTATGTAGTCAATAAATGAGAGAATTGCACAAGAAGCGGCCAACAGCTGGGACCAAGCAGCAGACACCTTGGACCAAGTAGCTAGGCACTACAGAGTTTTTCGATGTTTAGCCCAGATATTAATTTTTCTCCTCTGAACAACAACGAAAACATCGTTGCAGGTATTAACTGGGCGGGCTGTGGCCCGTCTAGCCCAGGCCAGATATCTAGCCCAGATAATAAATTTTTTCAAGCTGAAAATGGCTAGCCCAGCTATACTTTTTTTAGGAATACCCAGGCAAGGTCAAGTTGTTATTCTCCGCCCTGCTGGGCTGCAAATCTTTCCTAGGAGGGATGCATTAGGCTTAACAAGAAAATGGGCTTTAAGAAATAATAAATGGGATGTAATTATAAAAACTGGGCAGTAACTATAAAAAAGTGCACCAAACACGTAATTACTTTATAAATACTATTTTTGGATATTGAATTTTAATTTCATTAATTGTTGCGAGCGCAATGTTTTGCTGGATTTTTACGTAATATAAATTTATATTGAAATTGTATTTAATCTGACTAGAAATTTCAGGATAAAAATATTTCGGATCCCATCAAAATGTGGGAAATTTTATTGAATTCTGTTTTGAACGGTTGGTTGAAATGGATTGTACTTTTAACAAAGTGTAAATGGGCTATAGTAAATTCCATTAGAATTCAAAAATGGGCTGCAGATTCTTACAAATCTCAAATGGACTATAAGTTCTCTGCCACACACTTGTGGCCTTACTAAGTTGACGCGTCCCCTAAAAGAAAGAGAGTTGACGCGTATGCAAGGCTTTGTCAACTTATAGTCAACACACGGTTCTAGCAGCAGTGGCCGTTGGATGTCCATCCAACGGATGCCATGCTTCTACTTCAATCTCGGATATTCTAGCTTCACCCGCCCAAAAAATGATTCCTCCCCCTGACATCTGGGGCGCACCATTTCAGAAGCTGACTGTGGGCCTACTAAGTTGACGTACCAAGGGCTTTGTCAATTTTGTCAATATAAACGATTCTAGCTATAGTGACCGTACGATGTCCATCCAATGACCGTCGTGCTTCTTCAACCTCTGGTCTTCTTACTCCAGCCGTCCAAAGCAGGGCCGGTCGTGCCGCCTGCTCCTGCCTCTCGTGGCGGTTGTCTTTGTCATGAGGCCTCACCGCCCCTACTACTCCCACCTGGCGTGCCATCCCTCCACTCACCCACACCCCTTGTTATTCTGCGGCGACGACAGCCTCACACCGCAGCCGAACCAGTGAACCCTCGTACTCCTCTCTGCGGGGGCATCCACTGCCGCGTCTTCCCCATCTCCGCGTCGTCCCCTTCCTAGGCCTCGCCATCGTCCACTGCCGTGGTGCTCTCGGCACGGCGTGGTCAACGTGGTCAAGGAATGACTTATATCGGACGTGGACTATATGTGGAGAGGCTGACAGCTGGGTCCATGGCCGTAACATGGAAGTGCCTCCTTATTACGCGGGAAATAATGATTCCTCCACCTAACAGCTGGGACCCACTGGACGGGCCACTGTATTTCACGAAAAAACATTTCCCCCCTGACTGCTGGGACCCACCAGTTACATCTTCGTACGCAAGGAAGTGCATCCGAAAAAAATGATTCGCCCCCCTGACTGCTGGGACCCACCAGTTACATCTTCGCACGCAAGGAAGTGCGTCCAAAAAAAAACCATTCGCCCCCTGACTGCTGGGACCCACCAGCTACATCTTCGCACGCAAGGAAGTGCCTGACAGTTGGGACCCACCTGGTCGAAGCGTACGTAGCATTTTCATTCTGGCCGCGAACGTGTACGTACATACTGGTGGATGTAGAGGCGCGCACGTGTCGTAGTAAAGGCGTGCACGTAGCATGTACACGTATGTACAGCGGCCAGTGTGCAAGAAAGAAAATATGGCCACGTATGTGTACATACGGGCGGGGTCTCGAACGCCTACTCGCGCATACATACGGCCAGGGCTCGTGTACATGGCTGGGTCGAAACGGAGAAACAGCGTCGTCGTCATGTTCATGGGGAGCCAACCGGCTGGGTCGGAACGGAATGCGTCGTCGTGTTCATCGGGAGGGCTTGGACGGAACAAGCGATGGAAACGAGGCCTGGCGTACCACAGAATGGAGGAAATAGCCTTGTGTTCGACCGGCCACATTCGAAACGGTATCCTGTTCATCGGGAGGGGTCTGGCGTACTGCAAAACGGAGGAAACGGACCTCCTACGGTTGAAACGGGGGTCCTGTTGATCGGGAGGGTTCTGGCGTACCACAAAACGGATGAAACGAACTTGTGTTGGAGCGCTATGGTCGAAACAGGGGTCCTGTTCATCAGGAGGGGTGTGGCGTACCACAAAATGGGACTCCACGGGATACTGTTCATCTCCACCATCGACCTCCTCCAGCCTCCACGGGCTACCGTCGACCTCCTCCAGCCTCCACGGGCTCCTGTTCATCCAACCTCCACCGCACGCTACTCCACCGGCCACTGTTCAACCACCCCTCCAAGGGCACCCCTCCACCGTCTACTGTTCATCCAGCCCTCCACGGGGTTGTCATGTTCATCCAGCCCTCCACAGGGTCCTGTTCATCCAGCCCCAACCAGCTCGATCGATCGGGGTCCTGTTCATCCAGAGGCAACGCCACAAGGTCCTGTTCATCCACCCCCGCCGCTATTCATCCACCCCCCGCAACACTCACTGTTCATCCAGAGGCAGTATCGATCGGCTTCAGTTAGCAGCAGTAGCGAAGAATCGCTCAATCGGGTTGATTAACGACCATCGATCGATCGCTGGGTTCGATGAACGCGTAACTGCGGTCTGCAATCGCCGGGTTGATTAGAGCCCAACGCCTCGCTCGGGTTCAGTTAGAGCCAATGCCTCGCACACACGCATGTACATGTACGAGAGAAACGCGCATCGCTCGGCCCCCGACCACCCACCGTAACCGGGAGCTCCCTGAAATTTTCCTCGCCCTCGCTTCTACCATAGTTTTTTCCGTCATGGACGGCCCAAAGAATGTCATGCAGCTGCGCCTCCGGCCCGCCCAGGACGAAAAGCCCATTTTTCTGTCATGATTATTTGTTATAGAAGTAGGAGTCCACCACATCTATGATGATACCGGGTTTTGTCACAATTATCGTCATAGAAGTGTCATAAGTATGACAGAAAATTTTTCCGTTTGGCCCAAAATGTCATGGATGTGTCTTTTTTTTGGTAGTATTGAGCATTGTATTGCAGCATCTTCAATTCTTCCGCGGTAGCTTCACAGTTTGGTTCTCTCCCATCAAAGAATTCACCTTGCAAGCCAATACAGAAAATAGCCCAAACGGCGGGGTTATGTCCAAGAATATGCATTTTCATCTTATTCTTCCAACTAGCAAAATTAGTACCATCAAAGTAAGGACCTCTACGGTGGTAATTTCCCTCGCTAGACGCCATACTCTCCTAGGTTGTGAAACCAAGGCTATGACCACCAAAAGCTATGGAAATCAAAGCAAATGGAGACCAAAGCTCTGATACCACTTGTAGGATCGAAAGTATGTCTAGAGGGGGTGATTAGACTACTTGACCAAATAAAAATCTAGCATTTTCCCAATTTTAGTTCTTGGCAGATTTTAGCAACTTAGCACAAGTCAAGCAATCAACTTACACATGCAATTCTAAGAGTATAGCAGCGGAATGTAAAACAATTGTATATGAAGGTAAAGGGAGGAGTTTGAGGAAGCAAACTCAATGTTGACACGGAAGTTTTTTAGCCGTGGTTCCGATAGGTGGTGCTATCGTACATCCAGGTTGATGGAGACTTCAACCCATGAAGGGTAATGGTTGCACGAGTCCACGGAGGGCTCCAACCACGAAGGGTCCATGAAGAAGTAACCTTGTCTATCCCACCATGGCCGTCGCCCATGAAGGACTTGCCTCACTAAGGTAGATCTTCACGAAGTAGGCGATCTCCTTGCCCTTACAAACCCCTTGCTTCAACTCCACAATCTTGACGAAGGCCCCCAAGTGACACCAAGCCAATCTAGGAGACACCACTCTCCAAGAAGTAACAAATGGTGTGTTGATGATGAACTCCTTGCTCTTGTGCTTCAAATGATACTCTCCCCAACACTCAACTCTCTCTCTCACAGGATTTGGATTTGGTGGAAAGAAGATTTGAGTGGAAAGCAACTTGGGGAAGGCTAGAGATCAAGATTTATGTGGTAGGAATGGAATATCTTGGCCTCAACACAAGTGTAGGTGGTTCTCTCTCAGAAAATGTGTGTTCGAAGTGTAGGCATGTTCTGATGGCTCTCTCCACGAATGAAGAGTTGGTGGAGGGGTATATATAGCCTCCACACAAAATCTAACCATTACACACAACTTACCAAACTCGGTGGGACCGAATCGTGAAACTCGGTTGGACCGATTGAGTAAATAATGTGACCATTAGGATTTTCGGTGGGACCAACATGTCAACTCGGTGAGACCGATATGGTTAGGTTAGGGCATAACGTAATCTTGGTGAGACCGATTACACAAACTCGGTGGGACCGATTTTGGTAATAGACACACAGAGGGTTGGTCAGGCAAACTCGGTGGGACCGATTCGCTCATCTCGGTTGGACCGAAACATTACGAAAGGGAAATAGTGAGTTTGCATTGCAATCTCGGTGGGACCAATCGCTCATCTCGGTTTGACCGAAATGTTACGAAGGGAAACAGAGAGATTACAATCCCATCTCGGTGAGACGGAGATCCCTATCGGTGAGACCGAGAAGACTAGGGTTTATGGCTGTGGCTATGTCAACAGAACTCGGTGGCGCCGGATAGATGATTTCGGTGGGGCCGAGTTTGACTTTTGGTTTGGAACATATGTGGATGTGAGAAAGTAGTTGAGGGTTTTGGAGCATATCACTAAGCACTTTGAGCAAGAAACTCATTAAGCAACACCTCATCCCCTCTTGATAGTATTGGCTTGTCCTATAGACTCAATGTGATCTTGGATCACTAAAATGGAAAATGTAGAGTCTTGTGCTTTGAGCTTGAGCCAATCCTTTTGTCCTTAGAATTTTGAGGGGTCCACTTTTCTCATCCATGCCATGCCAATCATTGAGCTTTTCCTGAAATATTTATCTTGAAATAGCATTAGCTCAATGAGCTATATGTTGTTAGGAAACCACCCAGGGATAGTTGCACTTTCACCCATGCAGGGAAATCATCTTTGAGGAAATGGAAATTCTTCGCAGTATGGTACTTCTTACTCCTCGAAGAGAAATGGGCTGAATGCTCGTCAAAAGGAGTACATACATACTTCCTAAAATTATTATGTGCATGTTTCTGGAAATAACTTCAATGCTTATTCTTATGACTATGGTAACTCTTCACATATGAGAAACTCCAGAGCTTCACGAAAGAAAACATCTCCTGCTCGAATGGAACAAGTGGTGTCACAGCCATCCGCAAAGATGTGGGTGGTGAAGAATTTTGAATGGACAACTCAATTGCTAAGGCTTATAAATATTCTCTAGCCGCCGTTGTGTAGAATCAATAAATTTGGGTTGAAATATTTCCCTCAAAGACTGTTGCGATCCCCTAGACTTGTGTGTCATCAGCCTGCATCAACAAGAAGAAAGTGGTGTGTGTGTTGGGGGAGGGGGCGAACACCATCCCCGATCTACAAAAGACCCCCCGCATCAAACCACCCCCGCAACTAGAATGGGAACCCACCAACCTACCGATAGGCGGAACCAAAAAGAGAACTTCTTGTTCCAAAGTCCAAACGACCCGTACATAACCTGACATACCAAAAAGCCACCTCCATAATGTGTTGGAAATATGCCCTAGAGGCAATAATAAATTAGTTATTATTATATTTCCTTGTTCATGATAATCGTTTATTGTCCATGCTATAATTGTATTGATAGGAAACTCATATACATGTGTGGATACATAGACAACACCATGTCCCTAGTAAGCCTCTAGTTGACTAGCTCGTTAATCAATAGATGGTCACGGTTTCCTGACCATGGACATTGGATGTCATTGATGACGGGATCAAATCCTTAGGAGAATGATGTGATGGACAAGACCCAATCCTAAGCCTAGCACAGAGATCGTGTAGTTCGTATGCTAAAGCTTTTCTAATGTCAAGTATCTTTTCCTTAGACCATGAGATTGTGCAACTCCCGGATACCGTAGGAATGCTTTGGGTGTACCAAACGTCACAAGCGAATCGGGTGGCTATAAAGGTGCACTACGGTATCTCGAAAGTGTCATTGGGTTGGCACAAATCAAGGCTGGGATTTGTCACTCCGTAAAGCGGAGAGGTATCTCTGGGCCCACTTGGTAGGACATTATCATAATGTGCACAATGTGACCAAGGGGTTGATCACGAGATGATGTGTTACGGAGCGAGTAAAGAGACTTGCCGGTAACGAGATTGAACAAGGTATCGGTATACCGACGATCGAATCTCGGCAAGTACAATACCGTTAGACAAAGGGAATTGTATACGGGATCGATTGAGTCCTTGACATCGTGGTTCATCCGATGAGATCATCGTGGAACATGTGGGAGCCAACATGGGTATCCAGATCCGCTGTTGGTTATTGACGAGAACGTCTCGGTCATGTCTACATGTCTCCCAAACCCGTAGGGTCTACACATAAGGTTCGATGATGCTAGGGTTATAAAGGAAGTTTGTATGTGGTTACGAATGTTGCTCGAGTCCGGATGTGATCCCGGACGTCACGAGGAGTTCGGAATGGTCCGGAGGTAAAGATTTATATAAGGGAAGTCCTATTTTGGCCACCGGAAAATGTTAAGGATTTTTCAGTATTGTACCGGGAAGGTTCTAGAAGGTTCAGTGGGGCCGACCTGCATGGGGGACCCACATGAGCGTGGGTAGTGGGGGCAAGGCCCCACACCCCTGGTCAAGGTGCACCAAGATCCCCCCTTAGAAGGAATAAGATCATATCCGAAGGATAAGATCAAGATCCCTAAAAAGGGGGGATAACAATCGGTGGGGAAGGAAATGATGGGATTTCTTTCCTCCCACCTTGGCCAACGCCCCAATGGACTTGGAGGGAAGAAACCAGCCCCTCCACCCCTATATATAGTGGGGAGGCGCATGGGATCTTCACACGAAGTTCTGGCGCAGCCCTCCCCCTCTCCCAAGTCCTCCTCGTCTCCCGTGGTGCTTGGCGAAGCCCTGCAGGATTGCCACGCTCCTCCACCACCACCACGCCGTCGTGCTGCTGCTGGATGGAGTCTTCCTCAACCTCTCCCTCTCTCCTTGCTGGATCAAGGCATGGGAGGCGTCACCGGCTGTACGTGTGTTGAACGCGGAGGTGCCGTCCGTTCGCACTAGGATCTCCGGTGATTTGGATCACGACAATCGACTCCTTCAACCCCGTTCTCTTGAGCGCTTCCGCTTAGCGATCTACAAGGGTATGTAGATGCACTCTCCTTCCCCTTGTTGCTGGTTTCTCCATAGATAGATCTTGGTGACACGTAGGAAAATTTTGAATTTCTGCTACGTTCCCCAACAGTGGCATCATGAGCTAGGTATATTGCGTAGATTCTTTGCACGAGTAGAACACAAAGTAGTTGTGGCCGTTGATTTTGTTCAATATGCTTACCGTTACTAGTCCAATCTTGTTTCGACGGTATTGTGTGATGAAGCGGCCTGGACCGACCTTACACGTACTCTTACGTGAGACAGGTTCCAACGACTGACATGCACTTGTTGCATAAGGTGGCTAGCCGGTGCCAGTCTCTCCCACTTTAGTCGGATCGGATTCGATGAAAAGGGTCCTTATGAAGGGTAAATAGCAATTGGCATATCATGTTGTGGCTTTTGCGTAGGTAAGAAACGTTCTTGCTAGAAACCCATAGCAGCCACGTAAAACATGCAAACAACAATTAGAGGACGTCTAACTTGTTTTTGCAGGGTATGCTATGTGATGTGATATGGCCAAGAAGAATGTGATGAATGATATGTGATGTATGAGATTGATCATATTCTTGTAATAGGAATCACGACTTGCATGTCGGTGAGTATGACAACCGGCAGGAGCCATAGGAGTTGTCTTTATTTATTGTATGACCTGCGTGTCATTTAACAACGCCATGTAATTACTTTACTTTATTGCTAACCGGTAGCCATAGTAGTAGAAGTAATAAGTTGGCGAGACAACTTCATGGAGACACGATTATGGAGATCATGATGATGGAGATCATGGTGTCATGCGGTGGCGATGATGATCATGGAGCCCAAGATGGAGATCAAAGGAGCAAAATGATATTGACCATATCATGTCACTTTTTGATTGCATGTGATGTTTATCATGTTTATGCATCTTATTTGCTTAGAACGACGGTAGTAAATAAGATGATCCCTCATTAAAATTTCAAGAAAGTGTTCCCCCTAATGGTGCACCGTTGCGAAAGTTCGTCGTTTCGAAGCACCACGTGATGATCGGGTGTGATAGATCCTTATGTTCACATACAACGGGTGTAAGCCAGATTTACACACGCGAAACACTTAGGTTGACTTGACGAGCCTAGTATGTACAGACATGGCCTCGGAACACAAGAGACCGAAAGGTCGAGCATGAGTCGTATAGTAGATACGATCAACATGAAGATGTTCACCGATGATGACTAGTCCGTCTCACGTGATGATCGGACACGGCCTAGTTGACTCGGATCATGTAATCACTTAGATGACTAGAGGGATGTCTATCTGAGTGGGAGTTCATAAGATGAACTTAATTATCCTGAACATAGTCAAAAGATCTTTGCAAATTATGTCGTAAGCTTGCGCTTTAGTTCCACTGTTTAGATATGTTCCTAGAGAAAATATAGTTGAAAGATGACAGTAGCGATTATGCGGACAGTAGAAAGCTTATGTCCTTATTGCACCACTCAGTGTGGTGAACCCCAAACGTCGTTTGTGGATGTTGCGAACATCGGACATACACGTTTTGATAACTACGTGATAGTTCAGTTAAACGGTTTAGAGTCGAGGCACCAAAGACGTTTTTCGAAACGTCGCGGAACATATGAGATGTTTCATGGGCTGAAATTGGGATTTCAGGCTCGTGCCCACATCAAGAGGTATGAGACCTCCGATGATTTTCTTAGCCTGCAAACTAAGGGAGAAAAGCTCAATCGTTGAGGTTGTGCTCAGATTGTCTGAGTACAACAATCACTTGAATCAAGTGGGAGTTGATCTTCCAGATGAGATAGTGATGTTTCTCCAAAGTCATTGCCACCAAGCTACTAGAGCTTTGTGATGAACTATAACATATCAGGGATAGATATGATGATCCTTGAGATATTCATGATGTTTGACACCGCGAAAGTAGAAATCAAGAAGGAGCATCAATTGTTGATGGTTGGTGAAACTACTAGTTTCAAGAAGGGCAAGGGCAAGAAGGGATACTTCATGAAACGGCAAATCAGCTGCTGCTCTAGTGAAGAAACCCAAGGTTGAACCCAAACCCGAGACTAAGTGCTTCTATAATAAGGGGACAACCACTGGAGCAGAATTACCCTAGATACTTGGTAGATGAGAAGGCTGGCAAGGTCGATAGAAGTATATTGGATATACATTATGTTAATGTGTACTTTACTAGTACTCCTAGTAGCACAAGGGTATTAGATACCGGTTCGGTTGCTAAGTGTTAGTAACTCGAAATAAAAGAGCTACGGAACAAACGGAGACTAGCTAAAGGTGAGCTGACAATATGTGTTGGAAGTATTTTCAAGTTTGATGTGATCAAACATCGCACGCTCCCTCTACCATCAAGATTAGTATTAAACCTGAATAATTGTTATTTGGTGTTTGCGTTGAGCATAGACATGATTGGATTATGTCTATCGCAATACGGTTATTCATTTAAGGAGAATAATGGTTACTCTATTTATTTGAATAATACCATCAATGGTCTTGCACCTAAAAGAATGGTTTATTGAATCTCGATCGTAGTGATACACATTTTCATGCCAAAAGATATAAGATAGTACCACTTACTTGTGGCAATCGCCATGTAAGTCATATTGGTGTAAAAGCATGAAGAAGCTCCATGTTGATGGATCTTTGGACTCACTCGTTTTGAAAAGTTTGAGACATGCGAACCATGTCTATTGGTATGTACGCATGAAGAAACTCCATGCAGATGGATCGTTTGGACTCACTTGATTTTGAATCACTTGAGATATGCAAATCATACCACATGGGCAAGATGACTGAAAAGCCTTGTTTTTAGTAAGATAGAACAAGATAGCAACTTGTTGGAAGTAACACATTTTGATGTGTGCAGTCCAATGAGTCTTTGAGGCATCTGATGAATATCGTTATGTTCTTACTTCACAGATGATTCGAGTAGATGTTGAGTATATTTACTTGATGAAACACAAGTCTGAATTATTGAATGGTTCAAGTAATTTCAGAGTGAAGTTGAAGATCATTGTGACAAGACGATAAAATGTCTATGATATGATCATAGAGATGAGTATCTGAGTTACGAACTTTGGCACGCAATTAAGACATTGTGGAAATTGTTTCACAATTAATACCACCTGGAACACCATAGTGTGATGGTGTGTCCGAACATCATAGTTGCACCCTATTGGATATGGTGCATACCATGATGTCTCTTATCGAATTACCACTATCGTTTATGGGTTAGGCATTAGAGACAACCACATTCACTTTAAATAGGGCACCACATAATTCCATTGAGACGGCACCGTTTGAACTATGGTTTGAGAAACCTAAGTTGTCGTTTCTTAAAAGTTTGGGGCTGCGATGCTTAGGTGAAAAAGTTTCAGGTTGATAAGCTTGAACCCAAAGCGGATAAAATGCATCTTCATAGGACACCCAAAACAGTTGGGTATACCTCCTAATTCAGATCCGAAAGCAATAGGGATTGTTTCTTGAATCGGGTCCTTTCTCGAGGAAAAGTTTGTCTAGGAAAGTTGAGTGGGAGGATGGTGGAGACTTGATATGGTTATTGAACCGTCACTACAACTAGTGTGTAGCAGGGCACATGAAGTTGTTCCTGTGGCACCTACACCAATTGAAGTAGAAGCTTATGATAGTGATCATGAAACTTTGGATCAAGTCACTACCGTACCTCGTAGGGTGACAAGGATGCATACTACTTTAGAGTGGTACAGTAATCCTGTCTTGAAGGTCATGTTGCTAGACAACAATGAACCTACGAGCTATGGAGAAGCAATGGTGGGCCCAAATTCCGACAAATGGTTAGAAGCCATGAGATCCGAGATAGGATCCATGTATCAGAACAAAGCATGGACTTTGGTGGACTTGCCCGATGATTGGCAAGCCATTGAGTTAAATGGATCTTTAAGAAGAAGACGGACGTGGACGGTGATGTCACCGTCTGTGAAACTCGACTTGTGGCGAAGATTTTTTTCACAAGTTCAAGGAGTTGACCACAATGAGATTTTCTCATCTGTAGTGATGCTTAAGTCCGTCGGAATCATGTTAGCATTAGCTGCATTTATGAAATCTGGCAGATGGATGTCAAAACGAGTTTCCTTACCAGCCAGAAGGAAAGGTTGTATGTGATACAATCAGAAAGGTTTTGTCGATCCTAAGGATGCTAAAAGGTAAGCTAGCTCCAGCGATCCTTCCATGGACTGGAGTAAGCATCTCGGAGTTGGAATATGCACTTTGATAAGATGATCAAAGACTTTTGTTTGTAAAAGTTTATGAGAAACTTGTATTTCCAAAGAAGTGAGTGGGAGCACTATAGAATTTTTGATGAGTATATGTTGTTGACATATTGTTGATAAAAAATGATGTAGAATTTCTGGAAAGCATATAGGGTTATTTGTAAAATGTTTTTCAATGGAAAACCTGGATTAAGCTACTTGAACATTGAGCATCAAGATCTATGAGGATAGATCAAAAACGCTAAATGGTACTTTCAAAATGAGCACATACCTTGACATGATCTTGAAGGTGTTCAAGATGGATCAGTCAAAGAAGGAGTTCTTGCCTGAGTTGTAAGGTATGAAGTTAAGAGTTAAAGCTCGACCACGGCAGAAGAGAGAGAAAGGACGAATGTCGTCCCATATGCTTCAGACGTAGGCTCTATAGTGTGCTATGCTGTGTACCGCACAGGAAGTGTGCCTTGCCATGAGTTAGTCAAGGGGTACAAGAATGATCCAGGAATGGATCATTGGACAACGGTCAAAATTGTCCTTGTAACAAATAAGGACATGTTTCTCGATTATGGAGGTGATAAAGAGTTCGGCGTAAAGGGTTACGTCGATGCAAGCTTTAACACCTATCCGAATGACTCTGAGTAGCAAACCGGATACGTATAGTGGAGCGACCATTTGGAATAGCTCCAAGTGGAGCATGGAAGCAGCATTTACAATATGACCTAGAGATTTGCGAAGTACATACGGATCTGAATGTTGCAGACCCGTTGGCTAAAACCTTTCTCACAAGCAAAACATGATCAAACCACAGAACTCATTGAGTCTTAATCACATGATGATGTGAACTAGTTTAATGACACTAGTAAACTCTTTGGACGTTGGTCACATGGCGATGTGACCTGTGAGTGCTAATCACATGGCGATGTGAACTAGATTATTGACTCTAGTGCAAGTGGGAGACTGTTGGAAATATGCCCTAGAGGCAATAATAAATTAGTTATTATTATATTTCCTTGTTCATGATAATCGTTTATTATCCATGCTATAATTGTATTGATAGGAAACTCAGATACATGTGTGGATACATAGACAACACCATGTCCCTAGTAAGCCTCTAGTTAACTAGCTCGTTAATCAATAGATGGTCATGGTTTCCTGACCATGGACATTGGATGTCATTGATGACGGGGTCACATCATTAGGAGAATGATGTGATGGACAAGACCCAATCCTAAGCCTAGCATAGAGATCGTGTAGTTCGTATGCTAAAGCTTTTCTAATGTCAAGTATCTTTTCCTTAGACCATGAGATTGTGCAACTCCGGATACCGTAGGAATTCTTTGGGTGTACCAAACGTCACAACGAATCGGGTGGCTATAAAGGTGCACTACAGGTATCTCCGAAAGTGTCTGTTGGGTTGGCACGAATCGAGACTGGGATTTGTCACTCCGTGTAAACGGAGAGGTATCTCTGGGCCCACTTGGTAGGACATCATCATAATGTGCACAATGTGACCAAGGGGTTGATCACAAGATGATGTGTTATGGAACGAGTAAAGAGACTTGCCGGTAACGAGATTGAACAAGGTATCGGTATACCAACGATCGAATCTCGGGCAAGTACAATACCGTTAGACAAAGGGAATTGTATACGGGATCGATTGAGTCCTTGACATCATGGTTCATCCAATGAGATCATCGTGGAACATGTGGGAGCCAACATGGGTATCCAGATCCCGCTGTTGGTTATTGACCAGAGAACATCTCGGTCATGTCTACATGTCTCCCGAACCCGTAGGGTCTACACACTTAAGGTTCGATGATGCTAGGGTTATAAAGGAAGTTTGTATGTGGTTACCGAATGTTGCTTGGAGTCCCGGATGTGATCCCGGACGTCACGAGGAGTTCCAGAATGGTCCGGAGGTAAAGATTTATATAAGGGAAGTCCTATTTTGGCCACCGGAAAATGTTCGGGATTTTTCGGTATTGTACCGGGAAGGTTCTAGAAGGTTCCAGAGTGGGGCCGACCTGCATGGGGGGACCCACATGAACGTGGGTAGTGGGGGCAAGGCCCCACACCCCTGGTCAAGCGCACCAAGATCCCCCTTAGAAGGAATAAGATCATATCTCGAAGGATAAGATCAAGATCCCTAAAAGGGGGGATAACAATCGGTGGGGAAGGAAATGATGGGATTTCTTTCCTCCCACCTTGGCCAACGCCCCAATGGACTTGGAGGGCAAGAAACCAGCCCCTCCACCCCTATATATAGTGGGGAGGCGCATGGGATCTTTACACGAAGTTCTGGCGCAGCCCTCCCCCTCTCCCAAGTCCTCCTCCTCTCCCGTGGTGCTTGGCGAAGCCCTGTAGGATTGCCACGCTCCTCCACCACCACCACGCCGTCGTGCTGCTGCTGGATGGAGTCTTCCTCAACCTCTCCCTCTCTCCTTGCTGGATCAAGGCATGGGAGGCGTCACCGGGCTGTACGTGTGTTGAACGCGGAGGTGTCGTCCGTTCGGCACTAGGATCTCCGGTGATTTGGATCACGACGAGTACGACTCCTTCAACCCCGTTCTCTTGAACGCTTCCGCTTAGCGATCTACAAGGGTATGTAGATGCACTCTCCTTCCCCTCATTGCTGGTTTCTCCATAGATAGATCTTGGTGACACGTAGGAAAATTTTGAATTTCTGCTACGTTCCCCAACATAATGACTCTTTCACACTCGACGAAGATGACACGAGATGCACTGACTCGAGCACCCAATGAATACAACATGGGACACACTGACTTGAGCACCCATGTCTTTACATTCTTACATTGCAACCCTTATTTGAGATTGTGATGATATAATATAGGCCTAGTTGGATAAACAAAGGAGGCTAAGGGAAGAGGCCAAGGTCGCATAGGTAGTGGAGCTGTGATGTGTCTCAAACATATCCATAATTTATGAAGTATCCATGCTTATTCACATCAGTTATATATGGTTTTGGTGCACTTTTATATTATTTTTATTGGACTAATGTACTAATTAGTGCTGAGAGTCAGTTGTTTTTCTTTGCATGTTTTTGTATTCCAAAAAAATCCATATTTATGGAGATAAAAAATAAATGGGGATTTACGGTGATTTTTCTAGAAAATAAGAGACCTAGGGGACCTGGCCCACCTAAAGAGGAGCTCTAGGGGCTCAGTGCAACCTCCTTACGCGGTCAGGCCCCTACCTGCGTGGGGCACCCGCGTGAGGGTGCTACCTCTTGAGCATGCGTTGGTTTTCCCTTGAAGAGGAAAGGGTGATGTAGCAAAGTAACGCAAGTATTTCCCTCAGTTTTGAGAACCAAGGTATTAGTCCAGTAGGAGACGACACACAAGTCACCTAGTACCTGCACAAACAATCAAGAACCTTGCAACCAACGCGATAAAGGGATTGTCAATCCCTTCACGGCCAATCGCAAAAGTGAGATCTGATAGAGATAATAAAGTAAATATTTTTGGTATTTTTGTTGTATAGATTGGAAAGTAAAGATGCAATTAAAAAGGAACGACGACAGAAATTGGCAAGTTGACGGGAAACTAATAGATTCAATATAATGGAAAAGAGACCCGGGGGCCATAGGTTTCACTAGTGGTTTCTCTTAAGATAGCATGTATTACGGTGGGTGAACAAATTACTGTCGGGCAATTGATAGAAAAGCGCATAATTATGAAGACATCTAAGGCAATGATCATGAACATAGGCATCATGTCCGTGTCAAGTAGACCGAAACGATTCTGCATCTACACATCAACCGCTATCTAGCATACATCTAGAGTATTAAGTTCATAAGAACGGAGTAACGCATTACGCAAGATGACATGATGTAGAGGGATAAACTCAAGCAATATGATGTAAACCCCATCTTTTTATCCTCGATGGCAACAATACAATATGTGCCTTGCTGCCCCTACTGTCACTGGGAAAGGACACCGCAAGATTGAACCCAAAGCTAAGCACTTCTCCCATCGCAAGAAAGATCAATCTAGCAGGCCAAACTAAACCGATAATTCGAAGAGAATGCAAAGATATCAAATCATGCATATAAGAATTCAGAGAAGAACCAAATAATATTCATAGATAATCAAGTTCATAAATCCACAATTCATCGGATCTCGGCAAACACACCGCAAAAGAATATTACATCGAATAGATCTCCAAGAACATTGAGGAGAACTTGGTATTGAGAATGAAAGAGAGAGAAGAAGCCATCTAGCTAGTAACTATGGACCCAAAGGTCTGTGGTAAACTACTCATGCTTCATCAGAGAGGCAATGGTGTTGATGTAGAACCCTTCATGATCGATCCCCCCTCTGGCAGATCACCAGAAAAGGCCCCAAGATGGGATCTCACGGGTATAGAAGGTTGCGGCGGTGGAAAAGTGTTTTCATGGCTCCCCTCATGTTTCTAGGGTATAAGAGTATATAGGTGAAAGAAGTATGTCAGTGGAACTAAGAGGGGCCCACGAGGGTGGCGGTGCGCCTACCCCCCTGGACACGCCCTCCTGCCTCATGGCCTCCTCGTAGAGTCCCAGACTTCAACTCCAAGTCTTCTGGATTGCTTTTGGTCCAAGAAAGATCCTTGGGAAGGTTTAATTCCATTTGGACTCCGTTTGATATTCCTTTTCTGTAAAACACTAAAATAGGCACAAAAAAACAGAAACTGGCACTGGGCCTCCGGTTAATAGGTTAGTCCCAAAAATAATATAAAAGAGCATATTAAAGCCCATTAAACATCCAAAATAGATAATATAATAGCATGGAACAATAAAAAATTATAGATACATTGGAGATGTATCAAGCACCCCCAAGCTTAATTCCTGCTCGTCCTCGAGTAGGTAAATGATAAAAACGGAATTTTTGATGTGGAATGCTACCTAGCATATTTCTCAATGTAATTTTTCTTTATTGTGGCATGAATGTTCAGATCCGAAAGATTCAAGACAAAAGTTTAATATTGACATAAAAACAATAATACTTCAAGCGTACTAACAAAGCAATCATGTCTTCTCAAAATAACATGGCCAAAGAAAGTTATCCCTACAAAATCATATAGTCTGGCTATGCTCTATCTTCATCACGCAAAGTATTTAATCATGCACAACCCCGGTTTCAGCCAAGCACTTGTTTCATACTTTAGTATTTTCAAACTTTTTCAATCTTCACGCAATACATGAGCGTGAGCCATGGACATAGCACTATAGGTGGAATAGAATGGTGGTTGTGGAGAAGACAAAAAGGAGAAGATAGTCTCACATCAACTAGGCGTATCAACAGGCTATGGAGATGCCCATCAATATATATCAATGTGAGTGAGTAGGGATTGCCATGCAACAGATGCACTAAAGCTATAAGTTTATTAAAGCTCAACAAAAGAAACTAAGTGGGTGTGCATCCAACTTGCTTGCTCACGAAGACCTAGGGCACTTTTGAGGAAGCCCATCATTGGAATATACAAGCCAAGTTCTATAATGAAAAATTCTCACTACTATATGAAAGTGACAACATAGGAGACCCTCTATCATGAAGATCATGGTGCTACTTTGAAGCACAAGTGTGATAAAAGGATAGTAGCATTGTCCCTTCTCTCTTTTTCTCTCATTTTTTTATTTGGGCCTTTCTCTTTTTTTATGGCCTCTTTTTTTTATTTAGTCTGGAGTCTCATCCCAACTTGTGGGGGAATCATAGTCTCCATCATCCTTTCCTCACATGGGACAATGCTCTAATAATGAAGATCATCACAGTTTATTTACTTACCACTCAAGAATTACAACTCGATACTTAGAACAAGATATGACTCTATGTGAATGCCTCCGGCGGTGTACCGGGATGTGCAATGATTAAAGAGTGGCATGTATGAAGAAAATTATGAACGGTGGCTTTGCCACAAATACGATGTCAACTACATGATCATGCTAGCAATATGACAATGATGGAGCATGTCATAATAAACGGAACGGTGGAAAGTTGCATGACAATATATCTCGGAATGGCTATGGAAACGCCATAATAGGTAGGTATGGTGGCTATTTTGAGGAAGGTATATGGTGGGTGTATGGTACCGGCGAAAGTTGCACAGTACTAGAGAGGCTAGCAATGATGGAAGGGTGAGAGTGCGTATAACCCATGGACTCAACATTAGTCATAAAGAACTCACATACTTATTGCAAAAATCTACAAGTAATCAAAACAAAGTACTACACGCATGCTCCTAGGGGAAGAGTTGGTAGGAGTTAACCATCACGCGATCCCGACCTCCACACATAAGGAAGGCAATCAATAAATAAATCATGCTCCAACTTCATCACATAACGGTCCACCATACGTGCATGCTATGGCAATCACAAACTTTAACACAAGTATTCCTCAAATTCACAACTACTCTACTAGCATGTATCTAATATCACCATCCTCATATCTCAAAATAATCATCAAGCATGAAACTTCTCATAGTATTCAATGCACTTTATATGAAAGTTTTTATTATACCCATCTTGGATGCCCATCTAATTAGGACTAATTTTATAACCAAAGAAAATTACCACGCTGTTCTAAAAGACTCTCAAAATAATATAAGTGAAGCATGAGATATCAATAATTTCTATAAAATAAAACTATCACCATGCTCTAAAAAGATATAAGCGAAGCACTAGAGCAATATTGTCTATCTCAAAAGATATAAGTGAAGCACATAGAGTATTCTAATAAATTCCGATTCATGCGTGTCTCTCCCAAAAGGTGTGTACAGCAAGAATGATTGTGTTAAACTAAAAAGCAAAGACTCAAATCATACAAGACGCTCCAAGCAAAACACATATCATGTGGTGAATAAAAGTATAGCCTCATGTAAAGTTACCGATAGACGAAGACGAAGACGAAAGAGGGGATGCCTTTCGGGGCATCCCCAAGCTTAGGCTTTTGGTTGTCCTTGAATTATCTAGGGTGCCTTGGGCATCCCCAAGATTAGGCTCTTGCCACTCCTTATTCCAAAATCCATCAAATCTTTACCCAAAAACTTGAAAACTTCACAACACAAAACTTCAACAGAAAATCTCATGAGCTCCGTTAGTATAAGAAAATAAACCACCACTTTAAGGTACTGTCATGAACTCATTCTTTATTTATATTGGTGTTAAACCTAATTTATTCCAACCTCTATATGGTTCATACCCCCCCCCCCATACTACTCATAGATTCCTCAAAATAAGCAAACAACACACGAAAAACAGAATCTGTCAAAAACAGAACAGTCTGTAGCAATCTGGAACTTTTGAATACTTCCATAACTCTAAAAATTCTGAAATAAATTGGTGGACATGAGGAAATTTTCTATTAATCATATTCAAAAATATTCAACCTAAAAGCAGTCTTCGATAAAAAATGACAGCTATTCTTGTGAGCGCAAAAGTTTCTGTTTTTTACAGCAAGATCGCAAAGACTTCACCCAAGTCTTCCCAAAGGTTCTACTTGGCACAAACACTAATTAAAAAATAAAAACACATCTAACCATAAGCTAGATAAATTATTTATTACTAAACAAGAGCAAAAAGCAAAGAACAAAAATAAAATTGGGTTGCCTCCCAACAAGCGCTATCGTTTAATGCCCCTAGCTAGGCATAAAAACAAGAATAGATCTATGTATTGCCATCTTTGGTATGAAGTTCTTTAATTGAACACACATAACCCTTAGGAGGTTCTTTGGTTTTGTTAATGATCAAACTCCTACGCAATAAATAGATAAATTTCTTCGTGGCATAAGGTTCCTTAATGATATCGAAAAAATTGGGGTGAATAATTATTGATTTGAGATCTTCATTTTCCTTACTAGAAGATCCACCCTTATTCTTAGGAACGTAGATAAACTTGGCAACTTTGGTAGGGTGGGGGGATGTGAGGGATTTTGAACGGCAAAAAAGCAGAACCCAAGTTGGTAATAATATCTTCTAGTTTATCAATTCTAGTAGAATCTTGATCTATCCTTTCATTAACAATGGGTTCCTTTTCCCTAAGATTTTTCAGAGTAATTCCGACCTTAGATCCATATTGGGTAATTTGGTTGTGGAACTTTTTATCCAAATTTTCTATTAACTCAACAGTAGCAATTTTATTTTCAATAATATCAAGCCTCTGCATCACATATTCCAATGTTAAAATAGTTTCATTGACCAAAAGAGGTGGTGGGCCTAACAAATCTATCATGGCATTATAAGAATCAAAAGTGTGGCTTCCCAAAAAATTCCCTCCGGTAATGGTGTCAAGAACATGTCTATTCGAAGGAGTAATGCCTACATAAAAATTGTGAAGAAGAATAGAAGTAGATTGCTTCCTAGCAGATCTATTTTGAGCATTGCAAATTCTATACCAAGCATCTTTTAGATTTTCTCCCTCCCTTTGTTTAAAATTGAGAACTTCATTATCAGGAGTACTAACAACGATAGGAGAACTAGCCATGAAGGCAAATCAAGGGATCTAACACGCGAACACACAAGAAACAAGCGAAAAGAGACGAACGAAAGAGGGGTGAAGAAAAGGCAAAGGTTTTCGAAAATCGTTTTAGAAGTGGGGGAGAGGAAAACAAGAGGTGAATGGCAAATAATGTAATGCGAGGGAGAAGAGTTTATGATGGGTACTTGGTATGTCTTGACTTGGCGTAGATCTCCCCGGCAACGGCGCCAGAAATCCTTCTTGCTACCTCTTGAGCATGTGTTGGTTTTCCCTTGAAGAGGAAAGGGTAATGCAGCAAAGTAGCGCAAGTATTTCTCTCAGTTTTGAGAACCAAGGTATCAATCCAGTAGGAGACGACACACAAGTCACCCAGTACCTGCACAAACAATCAAGAACCTTGCAGCCAACGTGATAAATGGGTTTTCAATCCCTTTACAGCCAAACGCAAAAGTGAGATCTGACAGAGATAATAAAGTAAATATTTTTGGTATTTTTGTTGTATAGATTGGAAAGTAAAGATAGCAATTAAAAAGGAACAGCGACAAAAATTGGCAAGTTGACGGGAAACTAATAGATTCAATATAATGGAAACGAGACCCTGGGGCCATAGGTTTCACTAGTGGCTTCTCTCAAGATAGCATGTATCACAGTGGGTGAACAAATTACTGCCGAACAATTGATAGAAAAGTGCATAATTATGAAGAAATCTAAGGCAATGATCATGAACATAGGCATCACGCCCATGTCAAGTAGACCGAAACGATTCTGCATCTACTACTATTACTCCACACATCGACCGCTATCCAGCATGCATCTAGAGTATTAAGTTCATAAGAACGGAGTAATGCATTAAGCAAGATGACATGATGTAGAGGGATAAACTGAAGCAATATGATAGAAACCCCATCTTTTTATCCTCGATGGCAACAATACAATATGTGCCTTGCTGCCCCTACTGTCACTGGGAAAGGACACCACAAGATTGAACCCAAAGCTAAGCACTTCTCCCATTGCAAGAAAGATCAATCTAGTAGGCCAAAATAAACCGATAATTCGAAGAGACTTGCAAAGATATCAAATCATGAATAGAAGAATTCAGAGAAGAACCAAATAATATTCATAGATAATCAAGTTCATAAATCCACAATTCATCGGATCTCGGCAAACACACCGCAAAAGAATATTACATTGAATAGATCTCCAAGAACATCGAGGAGAACTTGGTATTGAGAATCAAAGAGAGAGAGGAAGTCATCTAGCTAATAACTATGGACCCGAAGGTCTGTGGTAAACTACTGACGCTTCATCAGAGAGGCAATGGTGTTGATGTAGAAGCCCTCCGTGATCGATTCTGCCTCCGGCAAATCGTCGGAAAAGGCCCCAAGATGGGATCTCACAGGTACAGAAGGTTGCGGCAGTGGAAAAGTCTTTTCGTGGCTCCCCCTGATGTTTCTAGGGTATAAGAGTATATATAGGCGAAAAACGTACGTCGGTGGAGCTACGAGGGGCCCATGAGGGTGGGGGGCGCGCCTACCCCCCTAGGCGCGCCCTCCTACCTCATGGCCTCCTCGTAGAGTCCCAGACTTCAACTCCAAGTCTTCTGGATTGCTTTTGGTCCAAGAAAGATCCTCGGGAAGGTTTCATTCCGTTTGGACTCCGTTTGATATTCCTTTTATGTAAAACACTAAAATAGGCAAAAAACAGAAAACTGGCACTGGGCTTCCGGTTAACAGGTTAGTCCTAAAAATAATATAAATAGCATACTAAAGCCCATTAAACATAAAAACAGATGATATAATAGCATGGAACAATAAAAAATTATAGATATGTAGGAGATGTATCAGAGGGGTGTGGAGATTGGTTGGAGATCTTTCTTGGCTGCAAGAAAGATATTTTTATGGGAAAATTCCAATGAAAATTTTAGCGCAGATTTCAGTGCAGAGAGACAAATAGAAAGTTCCAAGATCCAGTCTTGGGGGAGGCTCTGATGTCTACTATGCAACCTTCTTCTTGTAGAAGTTGTTGGGCCTCCAAGTGCAGAGGTTTGTAGGACAGTAGAAAATTTCCCTCAAGTGGATGACCTAAGGTTTATCAATCCTTGGGAGGCGGAGGATGAAGGTGATCTCTCTCAAACAACCCTGCAACCAAATAACAAAGAGTCTCTTGTGTCCCCAACACACCCAATACAATGGTAAATTGTATAGGTGCACTAGTTCGGCAAAGAGATGGTGATACAAGTGCAATATGGATGGTAGATATAGGTTTTTGTAATCTGAAAATATAAAAACAGCAAGGTAACTAATGATAAAAGTGAGTGTAAACTGTATTGCAATGCGTGGAAGCAAGACCTAGGGTTCGTACTTTCACTAGTGCAAGTTATCTCAACAATAATAACATAACTGGATCATATAACTATCCCTCAACATGCAACAAAGAGTCACTCCAAAGTCACTAATAGCGGAGAACAAATGAAGAGATTATTGTAGGGTACGAAACCACCTCCAAGTTATCCTTTCTGATCGATCTATTCAAGAGTCCGTAGTAAAATAACATGAAGCTATTCTTTCCGTTCGATCTATCATAGAGTTCATACTAGAATAACACCTTAAGACACAAATCAACAAAAACCCTAATGTCACCTAGATACTCCAATGTCACCTCAAGTATCCGTGGGCATGATTATATGATATGCATCACAGAATCTCAGATTCAGCTATTCAACCAACACAAAGAACTTCAAAGAGTGCCCCAAAGTTTCTATCGGAGAGTGACGAAAACGTGTGCCAACCCCTATGCATAGATTCCCAAGATCACGAAACCCGCAAGTTGATCACCAAAACATACATCAAGTAGATCACGTAAATATCCCATTGTCACCACAGATAAGCACATGCAAGACATAGATCAAGTGTTCTCAAATCCTTAAAGACTCAATCCGACAAGACAACTTCAAGGGGAAAACTCAATTCATCACAAGAGAGTAGAGGGGGAGAAACATCATAAGATCCAACTATAATAGCAAAGCTCACAATACATCAAGATCGTATCACCTCAAGAACACGAGAGAGAAAGAGAGAGAGAGAGAGATCAAACACATAGCTACTGGTACATACCCTCAGCCCCGAGGGTGAACTACTCCCTCCTCGTCACGGAGAGCGCCGAGATGATGAAAATGGCCACCGGTGAGGAATTCCCCCTTCGGCAGTGTGCCAGAACGGGCTCCGAGAGGTTTTTGGTGGCTACAGAGGCTTGCGACGGCGGAACTCCCGATATATTGTTGTCCTCGATGTTTTTAGGGTATATGGACATATATAGGCGAAAGAAGTCGGTCACGGGAGCCACGAGGGGCCCACGAGGGTGGGGGGCGCGCCCAGGAGGGTAGGGCACGCCTCCGTGCCTCGTGGCTGCCTCGTTGCTTCCCTTACGTGCACTCCAAGTCTCCTGGATTACTTCCGTTCCAAAAGTAACTCTCCCGAAGGTTTCATTCCGTTTGGACTCCGTTTGATATTCCTTTTCTTCGAAACACTGAAATAGGCAAGAAAACAACAATTTGGGTTGGGCCTCCGGTTAATAGGTTAGTCCCAAAAATAATATAGAAGTGTATAATAAAGCCCATAAACATCCAAAACAGACAATATAATAGCATGAATGCTTCATGAATTATAGATACGTTGGAGACGTATCAGCATCCCCAAGCTTAATTCCTGCTCGTCCTCGAGTATGTAAATGATAAAAGAAATAATTTATGAAGTGTGAATGCTAGCAGGTGCACAAGTTTGATCAACGGTAATTTCAATCACCTTTTCTAGCATCATTATATGTCATAACAGTAGCTCATCTCATAAAACTTCTCATGATCAAGTGACAAGCTATTCAAATGTTAAAGCATAGACCATCAACTTGAAAACTAGCAAACTATGTTCTCAGTCATCAAACAATTGCAATTTATCTTATTTTCAGGAAGGGTCTATGTAAGAGCTTTGATTTAGCAAATCCCACATACTCAACTATCATATAGTCTTCCATGATTGCTACCACCCAAAGCATATTTTTAGAACAAATAGCATCGATCGAACACAGAGAAAGATAGGGGCTTAATGTTTCGCCTCCCAACTTACTGATCATATAGATAATTGTCAACAATAATAATTCATGATCAAATATATTTGAATGGCCATATATGCTTAGATCTTTCCCCATCACATGATGCTTGCCAACTAAAGAGTAGGTTGGAATGAGAAGGAATACTACTGACTCTTGCATAAAAGTAAAAGATAGGCCCTTCGCAGAGGGAAGCAGGGATTTGCAGAGGTGCCAGAGCTCAATTTTGAAATAGAGATAAATAATTTTGCTCATTGTCAACATAACAACCAAGAGTTCCCAATATCTTCCATACTACATACATTATAGGCGGTTCCCAAACAGAATGGTAAAGTTTTTACTCCCCTCCACCAACAATCATCAATCCGTGGCTTGCCCGAAACAACGGATGCCTCCAACTAACATCAATCCTGGGGGAGTTTTGTTTGCAATTATTTTTGATTTGATTTTGATCTTTTGATCATGGGACTGGGCATCCCAATTACCAGCCATTTTTCTCGTGAATGATGAGCGAAGTCCACTCATCATGAGAATAACCCACCTAGCATGGAAGATACTGATAGCCCTAGTCGCTACATGAGCGATTTGGGCATACAAAACAGATTATTATTTGAAGGCTTAGAGTTTGGCACATGCAAATTTACTTGGAACGGCAGGTAAATACCGCATATAGGTAGGTATGGTGGACACTCATGGAAGAAACTTGGTTCAATGGATTTGGATGCACAAGCAGTATTCCCACTTAGTACAGATATTTTGGCTAGCAAAGGATTTTAAAAAGCAAGCACCACATGTTGGAGGATCTATAACAATATAACTTCTATACAAATATACCCAAGCATAACTCATTACGTTGTCTTCCTTGTCCAACTTCAACTAATTTGCTCAGGTTTGAAAATAATTAATGGGGCTCACAATCATAGAAGATGTCTAAGATAGTATTTTATATGTGAAATATCTCTTCCTTCAATATTCTTTCATGAATTGTTCAAATGACCAATAAATTTACCACCTCTACTTCTTATAAGTGAAGTTATTATTCCCCATGGGATAAGCATATGAAACATGTATAATTTAAGATTTGTGATATTCAAATCATTCAACCATTTACTCATAGGATATAAGTGAAGCACACGAGTAAATGACAAACTACTCCAAAAAGATATAAGTGAAGATCAACGAGTAGTTAAATAATTATGTAGCTACGTGAAGACTCTCTCTCATTTAAGAATTTCAGATCTGTGTATTTTATTCAAACAGCAAGCAAAACAAAATAAAACAAAATGATGCTCCAAGCAAAACACATATCCTGTGGTGAATAAAAATATAGATCCAAGTAAAGTTACCGATGGGCGAAGACGAAAGAGTGGATGCCATCCGGGGCATCCCCAAGCTTAGGCTCTTGGTTGTCCTTGAATATTACCTTGGGGTTCCTTGGGCATCCCCAAGCTTAGGCTCTTGCCACTCCTTATTCCATAATCCATCGTATCTTTACCCAAAACTTGAAATCTTCACAACACAAAACTCAACAAAAAACTTGCAAGCTCCGTTAGTAGAAGAAAATAAATCACCACTTTTGTTACTGTTGTGAACTCGTTCTAAATTCATATTGGTTTAATATCTACTGTATTCCAACTTCTCTATGGTTCATACCCTCCGATACTACTCATAGATTGATAAAAATAAGCAAACAACACATAGAAAACAGAATCTGTGAAAAACACAACAGACTGTAATAATCTGTATCAAACGTATACTTATGGAATTCCAAAAATCCTACAAACTTAGGAAAACCTAAGAAATTTATGTACCAATCTAGAGGAAAAGGAATCAGATCGAAATCACGTTTCTGATAATTATCAAAACTAATTTACTGGGTGCAAAAGTTTCTGATTTTCAGCAGGATCAACACAACTATCACCGTAAGCTATCCTAAAGGTCTTACTTGGCACTTTATTGAAACCAAAGCTATAAAACATGATTACCACAATAGCATAATCATGTGAACACACAAAAACAGTAAAGGTAAATATTCGGTTGTCTCCCAACAAGCGGGCTGGATGGACGACCCAGGCTCTGGCGATTCTCCTGGCGACCCCGCGGGCGCCCCCGCCGCGCCCGTCGCCTCGCCGTCGGTGCCCTCCCTCGCCCCCTCCCCGGCTGTCTCCTCCTCCGCGCACCCGGCCCCGCACTCCTCATCGAGCGCTCCCTCAGCCGCCGCTCCGCCGTCCCGATTCTGCCGGGCGGACTGCGCTGACGATGCCCCTTTCCCCCTCCCCTGGCTCCCCCGGCCTCCTCGCCCCCCCGCTCCGTCTGCCGGCTCGCTCTGCCTCGCCGGCCGGGTAGCTCAGCCCCCCACGCGAGGGGCTCTGCTACCGGCAGGCGAGCACCGCCATCCCCCTCGGCTCCCCTGAGTCCGGCTTGGGCGGAAACCCTCAAAGGGGGGGGGCCTTGGCTGGTCGGTCCCCGCGCCGCCCGGCGTTGGCTTACTGGGCGTGGCAGGCGCTCCGACCGGGCGCCGCCCGCTCAGCCTGGCGCCGCCCGGCGGTGGTGGCTCTGCCGCCGACCTCCCCCCTCCTTCCCATCGCCTTTCTCCCTCCCTCCCCTCCTCCCGTCCCCGACGCTCCGCCCCGCCCCGTTCCGCCCGTTCATCGCCCATTTCGGGTCCTCCGGACTCCAGGTGCGGGCTGACCGGTGCGCCTTGGCTCTTCCTGTCGCCCGTGCTGGTCCTGCGCCGGCGGCGGCACCGAAGGTTGGCCCCGGTAGGGTTCCCTCCCTTGCCCCCGCTCTCTCCCGGTGCGTGGACCGATCCGCGGGGTTGGCTGGGCTGCTGGGCCCCGGCCCGCCGCGGCTGCTGGGCTCAAAGTGGCCCGCCCCTGCTCGGCCCACCTCTCAGCCCCCGGTCCGGCCTAGTCTGGGCAGGCCGGATTCCTGCCCTAGGCCCAGATCCGGGAGTTATCCCGCGACCCGGCTCCCGTGCAGCCTTCCTCTCCCCCCTCCCTCCTGCGCCGCTATCTCGTCCTCCCCTCGGCGCCACCCCGACGCCTCCCTCGCCACCCCGGCGGCTCCTGCCGTCCACCCCCCTCCTCCACCCGTCCGGCTTGTACCCCTGCCCCCGTCCGCCCCTCCCCCTCCGCCCCCGCCTCCTCCCCCCTCGCCGTAGCTCCCCATGCCGCGTGAATGGACGGACCCTACCCCCCGGGCCAAAGAGGAAGGCAAGGGAGCTCCAGCGCGAGCCAGCCCGCCCCTCTCCCGACGCCCTCCGGCGCGAAGAGGAGCTCCGGCGGGAGCTCCGCGACAGCCTCCGCTCTCCCGCCCGTCGTGAGGACGGCGGAAGGTCCCGGTCGCCTCGGGCCTTGTCGGGGGACTGACGCTTGTAGGATCGGAAGTATGTCTAGAGGGGGGGTGATTAGACTACTTGACAATTTAAAAGTTTAGCCTTTTGATTAGGACAAGTTTTTAGCAAGTTCACAATGATGACCAAGTCAAGTATCACCCTACACATGCAATTCTAGAGTAGTGGCAGCGGAAAGTAAATTGCACATGTAGTAAATAGAGGTGGAGAAGAGCAAACGCAGTTTGGAGACACGGAGATTTTTCTCGTGGTTCCGATAGGTGGTGCTATCGTCAATCCACGTTGATGGAGACTTCAACCCACGGAGGGTAACGGCTGCGAGAGTCCACGGAGGGCTCCACCCACGGAGGGTCCACGAAGAAGCAACCTTGTCTATGCCATCATGGCTTACGCCCACGGAGGACTAGCCTTACTCGGGGTAGATCTTCACGAAGTAGGCGATCTCCTTGCCCTTACAAACTTCTTGGTTCAACTCCACATCTTGACGGAGGCTCCCAAGCGACACCTAACCAATCTAGGAGGCACCACCCTCCAAAAGGTAATAGATGGTGTTGGTGATGATGAACTCCTTGCTCTTGTGCTTCAAATGATAATCTCCCCAACACTCAACTCTCCTCACTGATTTGGCTGTTGTGGAAGAAGGGATTGAGTGGAAAGCAACTTGGGAAGACTAGAAATCAAGTTTCATATGGTGGGAGTGGAGCAACTTGATCTCAACACAAGGGTAGGTAGTTTTCTTCTCGAAATGTAAGGTAGGAGTGGTAGTTCTTTCGATGGCTCTCTCCACGAATGAAGAGGAGGTGGAGGGTATTTATAGCCTCCACACAAAATCCAACCGTTACACACATTTGACCAATCTCGGTCGGACCGAAGTTGACAACTCGGTGAGACCGAAAGTTCAAATCTTGTGAGCGTTGGGATTTTCGTGGGACCGAAAATACAATCTCGGTTAGTCCGATTCTTCCAAAGTCTAGGGTTTGCCAATCTCGGTGGGACCGACTTTCTCATCTCGGTGACACCGATTTGAGTACAGAAGGTTACAGAAGGTTGGCAACACCAATTTCGGTAAGACCGAGTTTGGAATCGGAAAATCCGAAATTACTAGGGTTTGGCTATATGGCTGAGGTGGTTCATCTCGGTGTGACTGAGTTTATGGAATCGGTGGGACCGAGATTACTTATGAGTATATGTTGGAATGAAAGATTGCTGATAGTTTGAGAGATAAATCACTAAGCACTTTGAGCAACCAGATCATCATCATAACCTCATCCCCTTTTAATAGTATTGGCTTTCCTATGGACTCAATGTGATCTTGGATCACTAAACCAAAAATGGAGTCTTGAGCTTTTGCCAATGCTTTCCTTAGCATTTTGAGGGTCCACATCATCAGTCATTGCCATACCCATATCACTGAACTTTCTGAAATATTCTCAAGAAACAATTAGTTCAATGATATATATGTTGTTATTAATTACCAAAACCACCCGGGGATTAGTTGCACTTTCAATCTCCCCCTTTTTGGTAATTGATGACAACATATAGATCAAAGCTTCGACAAGAGATATAATCAATGAATAATATCGTCGCTTTGAGAAGTATGTGATAAGCAAGAGCTCCCCTAAATTTGTGCATTATTTAAGATTTGCATTTGAATGCAAATGCACAATCGATTAGGATCATGGGTCACTCTTCCATGTCACATACATCTTGGTGGAGCGCACAAAATGATAAGAATGAATAGCATGCACCCAATCACCAAGACATGAGTAAATGATCATACAAGATATGAATAGAATATGATAAGCATTAAGCACACATTAAGCATAGTATGATCAAGCACTCATCAAAGATAGAGCAAACGAGTATCAAACACACGAAATGTCTCAAGAACTCAAAAGTATCTCAAGGAAAACTGCAAACGAAAGAGCAAAAGCGAGCACTCTCTCTCGAAGTCCTATGATCTATACAATTTCTCCCCTTTGGCAACAAGTTACCAAAAGTTCGAAGGTATAGAGCTAAGCGTCACTAGGGACTCACTGGCGGCTCTGTGCTCGGGTCGATGGAGTGGAGATAGCTGCATCTGCAAAGGCTTCGCTGAAGTCTGTGGAGCTGGAGGAATGGACACCGAGCTGGAGCTGGGAACCGATGGAGCTGTGGGAGGTCTTGATGTTTGTAGCCACAGGATCTCCTTTGGAATGGCAGTGATCTGGGCTTTGTGGGAACTCGAGCAGCTGCTCATAATCATCTGGACCAAATCACCTTCCATCTCCTTCATGAGCTCTGCCTTCTCCCTCTTGGCTTCCTCAATGTCCGCCTCAAGCTTGTTGACGGTGACACTGCACTTGATCGACTTGACATCCGAGCATGGAACTTGTCTTCAACTATCCTCTCAAGACTCTCCCGAGGCGCACTATGCTGGCCAGCGTAGTTCAATCTCTGGGTAGCTTCAAGAAGTTGTTCTCCAACGCTCTTGGGTTTTTCTGCTTCGCTTGCTGCTTCCTTCTCAGCTTTAGCTTGTTTGGCAGCTTCGGACTTAGTGTGTCCTTCAACAGATGTGGGAGCATCCTCGGTCATCACAACTTCATTATCTTCATGTTCGCTGCGGTGGCAAGTGGGGTCTATCCAACGGTAGGTGTCCGTGCCAAACTTGGCATTGATGAGCATCTGAATGTGCGGAGCAAACCCACATGACCTCTTTCTCGTCTCTTGTCCTCTTGATAGTCTCAACTATCGGTCCATCACCTTGAAAGGTGCCTTCGATCTAGAATATGCAGCATGTTGATAGAATACCCTCTTATCATGCGATGATCTCGACTTAGGCATCAAAGTATGCCTCGAATGGTGTTAGTGGTTGGGAGACCTGCTCAAGATGATACATCGATCCAAGCTTCCATATCTCAACATCCTTGTGCGGTACCTCATTGTACATGTTCTTCATAGACTCGTGATTTTTCTTTGGAATGCCATAAACATCTACATCATCATCTCTTGATTTGGAGCATTCAGAAGTGCTCTCCATTCTTCAACTGTTGAAGAGAATCTACGCCTTCATCATCCATACAATTCGCCATCTGGATAGAAATGTCTTTGTGGCATAGAAGCGCATGATCATCTCATCATTCCATGCTGTCAATTTCTGACCAACAAACTCAGCAACACCACATGCAGTGAAGCTCTCATGCACATGTGGGAAGTAGTCTCTGTGCTCTTCACTGTCGATGTATTTCCAGTCAACATACCTAGTGTCAGCAACAATTTGCTTCTTGTCCATGAGCACTGTCTCATAGAAATCTTGTTGCTCTCGGGTGTGGAATCTTGAGTCAACAGCTGTCCTTCTCCTGGTGGCATATGGATCAACTTGCCTCCATAGCCTGAGACCTTTGTCCTTCCTTTCCTTCATATTTTCAGCTCGAGGATGAGCATCATTATGAATGGCAGTTTTCATCGAGCTTGACAATACATGTGCCTCTTCATCGACTCATTTGGTGGCACATTGTCCTTCTTCTTCTCTCGAGGCGGGAATATTTCTCTTTGTTTTCTTTGGCTTGGCAGCAGGTTTGGCTTGAGCTGCCTTTGCTGGAGCTGATGGCTTAGATTTGGTAGGTGCTCCTGCCCTGATGGCATCTCCCATCAACTTAGGCTTCTGAGGAGGCTGGGGTGCTTCCTCATCAGAATCATCATCAGCTTCATCATGTACTAGCCTCTTCCTCTTGGAAGTTTTCTTTACCTTCTTTGGAGGTTTCTTCTTCCATGCTCAGCTTCTTTGCAAGCTGTGGACTTCTTCACTTTGTTGGTGCCTTTCTTGGTGTGTTGCCCTTGATAATCTTTGGCAACCACTTTCCTCTTAGGTTTGGAAGTGATCTCCTCCTCAAGAACAAAGTCGAATCCTCTTCATCGAATTTCTCTTCTTCACCCCGTGGTGGCAGCAGCAAACCACTTGGGGTGCTTCTCTCACCATCATCGGAAAAACTGCTGGCTTCGGGACTAGTGATCGCCTCTGGAATCTCAAGCGGTGATTCAGACTGTTCGCTGTCACTTGCATCGGATATGATTGACAACCTGTGAATAGAGTAGGTATAGGCGAGAATAGAAGAGTTATCACATCGCAGAAGATTTTGCAAAATGAATGAGTTCAAACTTCAGTTTTAAGTTTTCACGAGAATGCATTTCGGTCGACCGAGTCTAAAATTCGTGAATCCGAAGTGCCTAAACAGAACCATTCACACCACTTTCGGTTGGACGAAATGGGTTTCGGTCTAGCCGAGAGCACTAGGGTTTCACTAAGTCCTCATTTCGGTCTTTCCGATTTGCACAACTTCGGTTGGACCGAAAAGCAAAGGCAATGGCAGAGGCCAAATCGGTCATCCGAGAATGTAGAATCGGTCACACCGAGATGTGTTCGGCTGAAACCTAACCCTAAAATTTTCACTCGAATTTCGTTCTAAGAACTAATCTGCTGGATAGGAAGATTTCAAACATGGCAAGAAACTAGGCAAAACATATCGTGCATTGAATCAGAGGTTGAAGCACGAGAGGGATGAAACTCACCCAACTTGGTGGAGTTTCACTACGGCGGCAACGGCGCGATGAGATTAACCGTTGACGGCGATGGAGACCCATGCGCGGGCGCGACAGCGACAGCGGCGGAGACGATCCGAAGACCACGGCGACAGGCAGCGAAGGGTTTGGGGGCGAGACGTTTTGAAGGAATAATCAACACGCGCTGCCCTCGGTATATATACCTTCAATTGTCGGTGGGACCGAAGTTGGAAAACTTCGGTGGCACCGAGATGGTTAAGCGCAAGCGATTACACACATCGGTCACGCCGAGATTTGCAACTCGGTTTCACCAAGGTGAAAACCTAGATCAATCCAAGTGATTTCGGTCTGTCCGATTTGAGTATATTGGTTTGACCAAAAGTACTTAGAAGGTTTTGGAAGTTAAGTTTTTGACGGATCGGTGGCTCCGAGTGCTCCTCACTCGGTCTGTCCGAAAAAGACTTGATCAAAGTTTGTGATATAAGCATGAATAGAGTTTGAGACAAGAAAGCATAGATAGCTAGGGGAGGAACTTAGGCATTCTTGTCCATCCATTTGGTCAAAAAGAGATAAAATCCAAAAGACCAAAGCAACAAATGGATGTCCTCAAATGGATAAAATTATGCATCCAACATGCTCACACAATAAGATATCAAATGAAATATGTGTCAAACATGCACAAACAAAACTCTAGCAACTAGCACACAATTTGGCGATGACTAGGTCATCTATATATGAGTATATTGACTTAGGAGTCAAATGAGAACATTTGATCATAGGTCATACTCATCGTTTAAGCACAAGTGGGGTTACCACTTTTACATAAAGCATTAATGTGTTCACATCATTTGAAGATGCTTTAGCTCAATTCTTTAGAGCAAAGCTCCCCCTTGATGCGAGAACCCCTTTTAAAGGGTCAAACTAACCTTGGGTTGTCGTTGAAGACTTCATGTAGATGTTGAAGATGTGGATGCTCAATGTTGATGAAGATCATCAAGAGTTGGGAGCAATCCTTTGGATTCAGGCACTTTCAATACCTACATGGGTTAGTCCCACAAGGAACAAACAAGGATATCCATGGACATAGATTGAAGTACACAATAGATGATATCCATGAAAGCAATGATTACCTTGTCCCTTGACTTACCAACATGAGGGTTTGTGACTCCATGAACTAGTGCAAGATGTGGAAGTTGATTGCACAAGTTCTTTGCCAAAATGAATGTGAGTGAAGTATGTTGGCGGAGTCACCCTCAAGAACTCTCTAGTTCTTCTTCTTCGGGATCCACATCATCTTGATGGGAATCCTTGGGGTAGTAGTTGAGCTTGTCGAAGTAGAACTTGAAGTTTCCTTGGGAACCCACTTGACCATGGCCTTGGGTGCTTCAATGAATGCATCAATCTCCTCTTGAAGCTTGTCCTTGCCTTTTAGCTTGTGGTCTTGTGGTGGAAGGTCATCTTGAGCTTCTTCCCATTCAACACCCTCGGTGTTGAACTTTCGCTCAAAACCAATTCCTTGATTCTTCCGGTGCCTTCCTTGCTTGCGAACAATTTCCTCAAAGTTTTTGCTTCCGGCAAGGCTCTTGTAGACACCTTTCTCTATAATCCCTTTCAATAAACTATTTTCTTGCTCAAGTGTAACTTGGCTTGAAACATTGTTAGTGGAATCAAGAGAATTACTAGAAGTAACAACATTTGATTTAGCATGATTATTGTTACTACTAGATGAAGAATTTTCTTATGCTTGTCATGCTTAGTTTTAATAGGTGGCAAGAAATTAGACAAGAGAAGTCGTTTGGCAAGATATGAAGAACTCTTCTTTGAAGATCGTCATTGATAGCTTTTAGGAACTCATGTTCTTGCTCTAGATTGAGCTTCTCGAGCGTAGCTTCTCATGAGATCTTAGGAGCTCTCTATGATCTTCTTGAGTTGTTTCATGAGCTAACTTAAGAGTGTTTAGTTCTTTAGTTAGACGCTCAATCTCCTTCATAGCATTGTCATTCGACTCTTCTCGACTATAAAGACTACTAGCATGTTCATCATTACTAGGCTCACTAGATTTATCATGTAAAAGCTCATCTTCACCAAGCAAGTCATCCTCATCACTATCAAAGTCAATAAATTCAGGGTGTGATACCTTGGGGCCTTTTGCCATGAAGCATCTTCCAATTCCCTCATTTGGTGAATCAAATATGTCATAGGAGTTGAAGTTGGAGGATACGAGAGCAAGACCGCAACACCTTCATCTTGATCAGATTCGGAGTTGGAGTGATAGCTTCTTTCGGAGTGATTGTCGGAGTCGGAGCCGGAGACCCATTCACCAACATGAGCTTGATGTTTTCTTCTTGTGTAGCTCCTTGATGACTTGTCTTTCCTTTCCGAATCCTTGCTTCTCCGAGAGGATCTTCGTTCATAACGATCATCTCTACTCCTTCTCTCTTTTCGAGGCGACTCTTCTCTTGAGCTTCTTCTTCTTGGAGATTCTTCTCTTCTCTTGTGGGGAGTCGAACACTCATTTGAGTAGTGTCCAGGTCTTCCACAATTGTAGCAGTTTCGATCACGACTAGAAGATCTCTTTTCATCATATGATCTAGACTTTGAGCTTCTTTCCTTGCTTCTACTCTTGTAGAATTTGTTGAAGTTCTTCACCATTAGGCTTATCTCTTCATTGGAAACTAGCTTGTCACTTGAGGTTGTGGGAGCTTCAAGCTGCAGCTTTGTAAGCACCACTTGACTTGTTGTGAAGCTCTTCCTTGTCTTTAAGTGTCATCTCATGAGCAACAATCCTTCCAATGACTTGGTAGGCTTGAGATCCTTGTAGTTTGGCATCATTTGGATCAAAGTGCACACGGTGTCATACTTTCCATCCAAAGCTCGAGAATCTTCTTGATGATGAATCGGTCGGTCATTTCTTCGCTTCCTAAGCCGGCAATCTCATTTGTGATGAGAGCAAGCCTAGAGTACATTTCAGCGACTCCTTCACCTTCCTTCATCTTGAACTTGTCAAGTCGACCTTGAAGAACATCTAGCTTTGATTCCTTCACGGACTCGGTACCTTCGTGCATTTCGACCAAAGTATCCCAAATCTCTTTTGCATTCTCAAGGCGGCTGATCTTGTTGAACTCCTCGGGACACAAAGCATTGAAGAGAATGTCACAAGCTTGAGCATTGTTCGTAACATCCGCAACTCATCATTGTAAGCCGCGATCCGGAACTTTTCCTTCCTCGAAGAACTCACCTTGCAAGCCAACACAAATAATGCCCCATGCGGCGGGGTTATGTCCAAGAATATGCATTTTCATTTTGTGCTTCCAACTAGCAAAATTTGAACCATCAAAGTAAGGACCTCTCTGAAAATTACCCTCACTAGACGCCATACTCTCCTAGGTTGTGAAACCAAGCTTATGGAGTCAATGCAATGAAAACCAATCCAATGGAGACCAAAGCTCGATACCACTTGTAGGATCGGAAGTATGTCTAGAGGGGGGGTGATTAGACTACTTGACAATTTAAAAGTTTAGCCTTTTGATTAGGACAAGTTTTTAGCAAGTTCACAATGATGACCAAGTCAAGTATCACCCTACACATGCAATTCTAGAGTAGTGGCAGCGGAAAGTAAATTGCACATGTAGTAAATAGAGGTGGAGAAGAGCAAACGCAGTTTGGAGACACAGAGATTTTTCTCGTGGTTCCGATAGGTGGTGCTATCGTCAATCCACGTTGATGGAGACTTCAACCCACGGAGGGTAACGGCTGCGAGAGTCCACGGAGGGCTCCACCCACGGAGGGTCCACGAAGAAGCAACCTTGTCTATGCCATCATGGCTTACGCCCACGGAGGACTAGCCTTACTCGGGGTAGATCTTCACGAAGTAGGCGATCTCCTTGCCCTTACAAACTTCTTGGTTCAACTCCACATCTTGACGGAGGCTCCCAAGCGACACCTAACCAATCTAGGAGGCACCACCCTCCAAAAGGTAATAGATGGTGTTGGTGATGATGAACTCCTTGCTCTTGTGCTTCAAATGATAATCTCCCCAACACTCAACTCTCCTCACCGATTTGGCTGTGGTGGAAGAAGGGATTGAGTGGAAAGCAACTTGGGAAGACTAGAAATCAAGTTTCATATGGTGGGAGTGGAGCAACTTGATCTCAACACAAGGGTAGGTAGTTTTCTTCTCGAAATGTAAGGTAGGAGTGGTAGTTCTTTTCGATGGCTCTCTCCACGAATGAAGAGGAGGTGGAGGGTATTTATAGCCTCCACACAAAATCCAACCGTTACACACATTTGACCAATCTCGGTCGGACGAAGTTGACAACTCGGTGAGACCGAAAGTTCAAATCTTGTGAGCGTTGGGATTTTCGTGGGACCGAAAATACAATCTCGGTTAGTCCGATTCTTCCAAAGTCTAGGGTTTGCCAATCTCGGTGGGACCGACTTTCTCATCTCGGTGACACCGATTTGAGTCTGAAGGTTCTGAAGGTTGGCAACACCAATTTCGTAAGACCGAGTTTGGAATCGGAAAATCCGAAATTACTAGGGTTTGGCTATATGGTGAGGTGGTTCATCTCGGTGTGGTGAGTTTATGGAATCGGTGGGACCGAGATTACTTATGAGTATATGTTGGAATGAAAGATTGCTGATAGTTTGAGAGATAAATCACTAAGCACTTTGAGCAACCAGATCATCATCATAACCTCATCCCTTTTAATAGTATTGGATTTCCTATGGACTCAATGTGATCTTGGATCACTAAACCAAAAATGGAGTCTTGAGCTTTTGCCAATGCTTTCCTTAGCATTTTGAGGGGTCCACATCATCAGTCATTGCCATACCCATATCACTGAACTTTCTGAAATATTCTCAAGAAACAATTAGTTCAATGATATATATGTTGTTATTAATTACCAAAACCACCCGGGGATTAGTTGCACTTTCAACGCTCTCGCCGGCGCTCTCCGTCCCCACCCCCTCGTCGGGGCCGCTCTCCGTCCCCCTCCCGCGCGGCTCGGCCCAGCCTCCCCCCCTCCCGCCCCCGGGACGGGATCCTCCCCACCCCGGAGCCGCGCTGCTATGTGCCACCCCACGCCTCGGCCCCCGGGGGTGCGGCTCCGGTCCCTGCTCCTGGTGGAGGCCCCGCCCGCGGTCGGTCCGGGCCTGCTAAGAAGAAGAAACAGCGTGGCGTTCGCGGCGCACCACTCGTGCCCCCTCCCGCAGGTCCGGGCGCCTCCGCCACTCCCGGCCCCATCTCCGGTCTCCCTCGCCCCCCTGCTTCAACTGTGGGGTGAGGGGGCACTCGCAAGTCAACTGCGTGAACCCCCAGTGCTGCTACCTCTGCAAGGATCCTGGCCACCCCGCCCTCCTATGTCCGGATAGACCGATGGTCTCAGAGCTCATGATGTATGGGCATGGGATCGAGGGGTTGGGTTTCTTCCACCTCCAGGTCCCTGATGCCCCTCCGCCGCCTCCCTCCCTTCAGGCGGTTGTCACGGTCGTCGATGGGGTGGCATCCCCAGAGATGATCGAGGCTGAGCTCAACCACCTCTACCGTCACCAGTGGGACTGGGTGGTCACCACCACCGCCGGTCACATCTTCTCTGTCGTCTTCCCCGACTCCGTCAGCTACGGCTATGCGACGCGTAGTGGCCGGATCACTCTCGCTCTCAACCAGCTGGTTGTCGAGATATCCGAGCCGGTCCTCGACGCCCAGGCCGTGGCTGTCCTCGACACCGCCTGGATCCTCATCTCCGGCCTCCCCGATATTGCGCAGTCCGAGCCCATCATCTGCCAGATGTCTCGTCTCTTGGGCAAGGTGGTGGCAGTTGATGAGCTCTCTCTTCGCAAGGAGGAGGAGGTCCGGGTCAAGGTCAAGTGCCTCGACTCCTCCAAGCTTCACACCTTAGTCCGCGTCTTCTTCAACGACCAGGGCTTCGACCTCAGGATCGCCCCCGAGCCTCCCAACCACGTTGGGCGTCCCTGCTCCTTCGATGTCGGCCTCCCCAGTGGCAACCCGGGGGCCGGTGGGGACTACCACGGCCGTCACCGCTCCCGCTCCCACCGCTCGGATGAGGAGGGGGCATGCGAGGACTCCCGCTCCCCCTCCCCCTCGCCCCCCTCCTACCGCGGGGGGCAAGGGCCGCCAGGCCGCTCCATTCCCTCCGCTGGGTGGTCCTTCGCTCTCTGCGGCGTCGGCCTCCGAGGGGAGCGACATCTCCAGTGTGCGCCTGGTGGCTTGCCCGGCCTCCTCCCCGCGCTCCCCCACCTCGTCTCCTCCCTCTGCGCGGGACTGGCGGTCCTGACCCTCGGCATGCCCCCAGATGCTCCGGCGGTGCCCGCGGTGGGGGATGCCCTCTATGGTGGACCCCCCCCTCCCCGGCCTCGCCACCCCCCGTCGCCCCGTCCTCTCCTCGGCTTGAAGCTCCTCCTCCCTCGTCACCCCCGCGGGATGCCCCTGCTTCTAACCCTGCGGCCCTCCTCGCGCCGCCCCCCTGCCCCCGCCTGCTGCGTCGCCGCCTCCTGCGCCACTCCTCCTCGGCTGCTCTGGGCCTGTTCAGCTGGCCTCTCCTGCGCCGTCTCTGCCGGGGGAGGGTGCGGCTCGAGTTCTCACTCCTATGGCGGCCCAGCCCCCTCCCTCCCGCTCTGCCGCCTACTCCCATCGCGGTAGGTCGACCTCCTCCCCGGTGATTGCCTCCCGCCGGAGTGCGCGGCTGGATGCTGCCCACCCTGAGGGCAGCCCGGCTCTGCCCATTCTCGAGCGGGCGGAGCTCCGCGCTGCCGCCCGTAACCTGGAGCCAGGTACGCCCTCCGTTCCCCCCTCTGCTTTGTCTTGTCCCTTCTATGCGCTTGAGTCTATTCCTTTGGGCAACCTCGCCAAAGTGGCCTCCGACTCCGTGATCATTTTCAGAGGGGAAGCTGGCCCCCTTTAGCCCAGATCGCGGCCATCAGAGCTCGTGAGATTCTTGATGGGAAACTCGCGGAGGCCTGTGCGGCCCTCCTTTTACCCCAGGCCGACTCTGCGGTTGGGGTGCCCCCCTCCCCGCCTGGGCCGCGGCGGGTGGCGCCTCCCCCCTGCGGCCGGGGCGGAGATCCGTGGCCGTACTCGCTCCCGCACGGCGGCTCTTCGCGCGCAAAGTGCTTCTCGTGTTCTGGGGTCAAGCAGCCCCCCTATGGCTCCTTAATGCGAGCCCTCTTCTGGAACATCCGCGGCTTTGGCCCGATGGTCGTCGCCGCCAGCTAGTGGAGTACATGCGGGATGAGCACATCAACATCGTAGCCGTTCAAGAGACCATGCGTCACGATTTCTCGCTTCCTGAGCTTGACCGTTTGAGCACCCACCTCTTTGCGTGGCACTGGCTCCCTTCTAGTGGGAGCTCAGGCCACTCGGGAGGCATCCTTTTAGGTGTGAAGGATGCCACCTTCGAGGTGGGCAGCATGGATCGGGGGGAATTCTTCGTCAGCATGGATTTATTCGAGAGATCTCTCAACTTCAAGTGGGAGATCATCATTGTCTACGGGCCTGTCGACCATAGTAGGTCGGCTGCCTTCCTTGAGGAGCTCCACCGGAAGATCTCGGCGGCCTCCCTCCCCGTGGTAGTGGGTGGCGACTATAACCTGCTGCGTGTGGCAGAAGACAAGAGCAATGACAATGTGTGCTTTGCCTGGGTGCAACTGTTTAACGACTTCATTGCTGACCTCACCCTCCGGGAGATAGATAGGATTGGTGCCCGGTTCACCTGGACCAATCGGCAAGCCTCCCCGACACAGTCTGTGGACAGGGTCTTAGTGTCCCCGGATTGGGACCTCCGCTGTTCCCTAGCCTCTCTCCGCGCCATCACTCGGATTGGCTCGGACCATGTCCCCCTGCTTCTCTCCTCCACGGACGAGCGTCCGCCGATCCCCCTCGTTTCCGCTTTGAGACTTTCTGGCTCTGCCAGTCTGGGTTTACCAACGCCGTCTGCGCTCGGTGGATCGAGGCCCGGGTCCACCCCCACCCTCATCCCCCCTCGGCTATTGACACGTGGCACTTTTGTGCGAAACGTGGCAGGCAGTTTATGAAGGGGTGGGGGGCCAATCTAGGCCGCGACGCCAGGGAGCGTAAGAAAGCGCTGCTTACCGCGATTCAGGCCCTTGACCTTAGGGCTGACGCGATGGGTCTTTCTCCGGACGAGTGGTTGTCCCGCTATGACCTCGAAGACCAACTCTCCATGATCTACACCGATGAGGAGGCTTATTGGCGCCTTCAGGGCGCTCAGAGATGGGTCCTGAAGGGAGACGCAAATATTGCATACTTCCAGGCTATCGCCAACGGCCGCCGTAGACGCAATACCATCAACCTTCTCTAGGATGGGGAGACCCTCCTCCAGGACCCTCGCGACATCCGGACCCATGTCGATGGCTTCTATAGATCCCTTTTCTTTGCCGCTCCTAGGAGCGGCATCTCCCTCGCCCCCGATTGTTGGGCTGGCGCCCAGCTAGTGTCCGACTCGGAGAACGCGGCCCTGACGGCCCCCTTCTCTGAGCAGGAGGTCTGGGAGGCCATCAAAGGTATGAATGCCTCTTCTGCGCCGGGCCCGGATGGACTCCCTGTCATTTTTTTCCAGACCTTCTGGAACGTGATTAAACCCGAGGTCATGGCCATCTTCGAGGAATTCTTTGTTGGTTCTATTGACCTGGGTCGCCTCCACTACGGGATCATCTCTCTCATCCCCAAGGTCCCTGGGGCGTCCGACATCCGCCAGTTCCGCCCGATCACGGTCATTAATGTGATCTCCCGGATCCTGGCCAAAGGGTACGCCAATAGGGTGAGCCTGCTTGCTGACCGGATAACCCACCCTAACCAGTCGGCCTTCATTAAGGGCTGATACATCCTAGATGGAGTCATGGTCCTTCATAAAGTCCTTAACGAGGTCCGGGACAAACGCCTTAAGGCGGTTTTTCTGATTTCCACAAAGCGTACGACTCTGTTAGCTGGACCTTCCTCAGGGAAGTCCTTCTTCGGAAGGGCTTCGATGACCGGTGGATCACTAGAGTCATGCAGATGGTCTCTTGCGGTCGCACAGCGGTCAACATCAACGGCGAGATTGGTCCTTTCTTCCCTACCCTTTGTGGGGTGCGCCAAGGCGACCCCTTCTCCCCGTTCCTATTCAATATGGTAGTGGACGCTCTTGCCTCCATTCTTGATAAGGCAAAAGCCGCTGGCCACATTCGTGGGATTACCCCCCACCTTTCCGGGGGGCTCGGGGATCTCCATCCTCCAATATGCTGACGACACGATCATCATGGTCGAAGGCTCGGAGGTGGACATCGCCAACCTTAAGTTCCTCCTTCTCTGCTTCCAACAGATGTCGGGCCTCAAGATCAACTTTAACAAGAGTGATGTTATGGTGATGGGATATTCCCCCTCTAAGTCTACGGCCATCGCCAACAGACTTAATTGCCGCCTGGGCTCTTTCCCCACCTCCTACCTGGGGACGCCCATTAGCGATTCGCGGCTTTCCGTCGTGGACCTGCGGCCCTCTGTGACTAAGCTCCAATCCCGGTGCGAGCCCTGGCAGGGGAGGTGGCTATCTAAGGTGGCCCGGACTATTCTCATCAACTCTTCCCTCTCCAGCCTCCTCTTGATTCTTATGAGTTTCTACAGCCTCCATGAATCTCTCCACAAGGAGATTGCCAGGATTCAGTCCCGCTTCTACTGGGCTCTCGAGCATGACAAGCAGAAGTACCACATGGTCGGTGGCTCGACATCGCAAGCCTGTGGAGCAAGGTGGCTGGGCATCATGTGCTCTAAAAGGATGAATATTGCCCTTCTCTCCCGTTGGCTCTGGCGCATCGCGAGGTCAAGGTGGCCTCGGCTTGACATTATCCGAAATAAATACTGCTGGGACAACCCTTGCCTTACGCCAAAGGTGGGCGGTTCTCGATTCGGCGGTCTATTGTCCAGCTTCTCCCGGTGCTCCGCATTGGAACCTCCATTTCGGTGGGGTCCGGCCTCTCGACGCTCTTCTGGTTTGATCGTTGGGCCGGAGACGCTCCCTTTGCGGCCCGCTTCCCCGCCCTCTTCTCTATCTCCGTCGACCCCATGATTTCTGTCGTTAGGGCCCTTCTTGACTTAGGGCGCCTTGCTTTCCGTCGGCCTTTTGGGCCGGCGGAATCCGCCGCCTGGCGTGAGTTGCTTGATTGCGTTGCTTTGCATGAGCCGTTGGTGGATGGGAGTCCGGACCTTGTGCGCTGGCGTCTGGAGCCGTCGGTCCTGTTCTCCACCAAGTCGCTATACCTGGCCATTGCCCCTTCCTCCGCCCCCTCCCCCTTTCGATGGTGTGGTCCGTCCGCGTTCCCCTGAAGATTCGCATCTTCATGTGGCAGTGGATTCGCAGTTGGGTCCCGTCTGGTGTGGAGGTCTGCAAGCGCAATGGCCCAGGCACTGGTATCTGCCCGTTCTGTGGTGTCCCAGAAGACTCAAACCACATCTTCCTCTCCTGCGTCTCCGCCCAGTTCCTCTGGAGCTGCTTTCGCGAGGTGGTCGGTGGAAGTTTGTGCCACACCAATTTCCCGGACTTATTTGCTGAACTCCAGTTGTCCCCCGTGACCTCTCACCACGTTAGGTGGCTTGAGGTTGGGGTTCTCGCCTGGACTCTTTGGACCGTTCGCAATAAGCTTGTGATTCAGCGTACTCCCCTTCGTCGCGCTACTAATGCTCTCTTCAAACTCTCGGGTTTCTTGCAGCTTTGGCGGCCGCTTAGCCGCCCCCCGGACCGTGACGCCATCTCAGCCGTCATCGCCGACCTCCGTTCGATGGCCGCCCGCCTGTCGCCGCCGCCCCCGCCGCCCCCGCCGAATCCAGACTAGGCTCCCTACGTCTGGTGTGTGTTGTTTTCTTTTTTTCTTTTGGGCTTGTTGAGCTGTTCCCTTAGCAGAACCTGTTTTCTGTGTCGTGAGACTTGGGTGGGTGTGTGTGGACTTGCTTCGGTTTGTATGCTTTGTGGCGGTTTGCTTTATTTATAAAGCGGGGCGAAAGCCTTTTTCGGTAATGCCTTTTTAGCTAGGCATGATGATGACAATGATGCTCACATAAAAGATAAGAATTGAAACATAACGGGAGCATCATGATGCATATGACTAGCACATTTAAGCCTAACCCACTTCCTATGCATAGGGATTTTGTGAGCAAACAACTTATGGGAACAAGAATCAACTAGCATAGGAAGGTAAAACAAGCATAGCTTCAAGATTTTCAACACATAGAGAGGAAACTTGATATTATTGCAATTCCTACCAGCATATATTCCTCCCTCAAAATAGTTTTCAGTAGCATCATGAATGAATTCAACAATATAACCAGCACCTAAAGCATTCTTTTCATGATCTACTTGCATAGAAAATTTACTACTCTCCACATAAGCAAACTTCTTTATGGCATACGTATCATCACAATAATCATCATAAATAGGAGGCATGCTTTCATCATAATAAATTTGCTCATCAAAACTTGGGGGACAAAAAATATCATATTCATCAAACATAGCTTCCCCAAGCTTGTGGCTTTGCATATCATTAGCATCATGGATATTCAAGGAATTCATACTAACAACATTGCAATCATGTTCATCATACAAAGATCTAGTACCAAACATTTTATAGACTTCTTCTTCTAGCACTTAAGCACAATTTTCCTTTCCATCATTCTCACGAAAGATATTAAAAAGATGAAGCATATGAGACAAACTCAATTCCATTTTTTGTAGTTTTCTTTTATAGACTAAACTAGTGATAAAACAAGAAACAAAAAGATTTGATTGCAAGATCTAAAGATATACCTTCAAGCACTCACCTCCCCGGCAATGGCGCCAGAAAAGAGCTTGATGTCTACTATGCAACCTTCTTCTTGTAGACGTTGTTGGGCCTCCAAGTGCAGAGGTTTGTAGGACAGTAGAAAATTTCCCTCAAGTGGATGACCTAAGGTTTATCAATCTGTGGGAGGCGTAGGATGAAGATGGTCTCTCTCAAACAACCCTGCAACCAAATAACAAAGAGTCTCTTGTGTCCCCAACACACCCAATACAATGGTAAATTGTATAGGTGCACTAGTTCGGTGAAGAGATGGTGATACAAGTGCAATATGGATGGTAGATATAGGTTTTTGTAATCTGAAAATATAAAAACAGCAAGGTAACTAATGATAAAAGTGAGCGTAAATGGTATTGCAATGCTAGGAAATAAGGCCTAGGGTTCATACTTTCACTTGTGCAAGTTCTCTCAACAATAATAACATAACTGGATCATATAACTATCCCTCAACATGCAGCAAGGAGTCACTCCAAAGTCACTAATAGCGGAGAACAAACGAAGAGATTATTGTAGGGTACGAAACCGCCTCCAAGTTATCCTTTCTAATCGATCTATTCAAGAGTCCGTAGTAAAATAACATGAATCTATTCTTTCCGTTCGATCTATATAGAGTTCGTACTAGAATAACACCTTAAGACACAAATGAACCAAAATCCTAATGTCACCTAGATACTCCAATGTCACCTCAAGTATCCGTGGGCATGATTATATGATATGCATCACACAATCTCAGATTCATCTATTCAACCAACACAAAGAACTTCAAAGAGTGCCCCAAAGTTTCTACCAGAGAGTCAAGACGAAAACGTGTGCCAACCCCTATGCATAGATTCCCAAGGTCACGGAACCCACAAGTTGATCACCAAAACATACATCAAGTAGATCACGTGAATATCCCATTGTCACCACAGATAAGCACATGCAAGACATACATCAAATGTTCTCAAATCCATAAAGACTCAATCCGACAAGACAACTTCAAGGGGAAAACTCAATTCATCACAAGGGAGTAGAGGGGAGACACATCATAAGATCCAACTATAATAGCAAAGCTCGCGATACATCAAGATCGTATCACCTCAAGAACACGAGAGAGAGAGAGAGAGAGAGAGATCAAACACATAGCTACTGGTACATACCCTCAGCCCCGAGGGTGAACTACTCCCTCCTCGTCATGGAGAGCACCGGGATGATGAAGATGGCCACCGGTGAGGAATTCCCCCTCTGGCAGGGTGCCGGAACGGGCTCCCGAGAGGTTTTTGGTGGCTACAGAGGCTTGCGGTGGTGGAACTCCCGATCTATTGTTGTCCTTGATGTTTTTAGGGTATATGGACGTATATAGGCGAAAGAAGTCGGTCAGGGGAGCCACGAGGGGCCCATGAGGGTGGGGCCGTGCCCAGGGGGTAGAGCGCGCCTCCCTACCTCGTGGCTTCCTCGTTGCTTCCCTTACGTGCACTCCAACTCTCCTGGATTGCTTCCGTTCCAAAAATAACTCTCCCGAAGGTTTCATCCCGTTTGGACTCCGTTTGATATTCCTTTTCTTCGAAACACTGAAATAGGCAAGAAAACAGCAATTTGGGCTGGGCCTCTGGTTAATAGGTTAGTCCCAAAAATAATATAAAAGTGTATAATAAAGCCAATAAACATCCAAAACAGATAATATAATAGCATGAATGCTTCATAATTTATAGATACGTTGGAGACTTATCAGGATCTCACCCTCAGGAGGCCAAAAACATCATGGACCAGAGGAGGAAAGTTTCTTCCATCTAGGGAGAAGGCCAAGGAATAAGGAGGGGGGCTCTCTTCTCCTCTCTTTCGGTGGTGTCAGAGTGTCACCGTGGAAACCAATCATCGTCATTATCTCCAGCGTCTTCATCAACATCTCTATTACCTTCCTCTCTATACAGTGGTCCACTCTCCCGCAAACCTCTATAACCCCCTACTTGAACATGGTTTTTGATGATATAAATTATTATCCAATGATTTGTTTTATCCCTATTACATCCGAGTAGATTATTTTTGTTTGGTGAATTACTATGATTGGTTTGAGTTGCATTTATTGTCCTTTGGTGCCCATCATATGAGCGTACGCGTGGATCACACCTTAGAGTTAGTGTTATGTTGATAAGACTATGCATATGGTGGCAGGAGCTACTGAAACCTCGCCACGCCGTAAAAAATAATGCATATGAGATTGAAGGGTGACCAGTTTATCTTAATGCTATGGTTTTTACCTTATTGATGAAAATGTTAGTATTTTTCAGATGCTTGCTAATACTTCCAATCATAAGAATGCATGAGTTCGAGTACGAATAAAATGTTAGCAGAGCCACCAACACATATATAAAATTGCAACTATGATAATCGGTCCAGTAACTTAGCTAATTTCTTAGGGACAATTCTACACATCCTATCACTGCTTTTCCACACTTGCCATCTTTATTTTATTACACTTTTATTTAAACAACACCTGACTACAAGTTCTTTATTATCTTGCAAACCTATTTTTCATACCTGCAAAGTATTTCTAGTTTTATTTTCTAGGTAAAGCAAATGCTTAGCATACATAGGGTTGTATTAGTGGTAGATAGCACCTGAGAGAATACCAATCCTACATTGAACTCCTTGTGGGTTCGACACTCCATACTTACCACCTCCATCATTCGAGAGTGCCACGACAATTCCCTGCACTTGGGGATTACCGACAAAGGGTTTCGCCCTGCTTTATATATAAAGCAATGATCAACCACAACCCATGTACAAACTCACGCCACCACAACACACACACACACACCCAAGGCAGGATACATAGGCGCTGAACGCAGTAACACCACCCCTAACACTACAAGAGCCACCGGGGACCTCAACCGTGAGCACACCCTCGCGAAGAGATGAAACCGCATATGACGAACCGTGTACTCCAAGGTGGCGCCTACAGGAAGGTTATGACACCAAAGCGCCGCCACCGCCCGACCCGAGGATTAGAGTTTCCACTGGAGCAACACGACGGGGAATGAGAGCTGCGAGGATGCCTTCAAGAAGGGAACGAGCTACGCTGCCACCGGTCCTTCTGAGGATAAAAAGTGTCAAGCCACTTGGGGATTATCAAGCCGCAACAAGAAAGTGTCGCAAAGGGGTGGCACGAGCAGAGGAAAAAAGGGCCGCATAGGCGGCACAGGAGGAGGTGAACAAGAACCTTTGGGAGCAATTATAGGTTAGTTCTTTCCTATAATAGATAGCCACGAAAATTATCCGATAACATTCTTTGCTACAATGCTAACAAAAATGTTTGGAAATGCTTCGACGATGTATCGAGGTTATGAACCAAACACTTCCTCCCCCTTCTCCACAACCCTAGAGCATGTGTCCATAGAGTTAATCTTCTGCGCCGCCGAGAGGTGGTTGTAATTAGTAATGGACTTGTGATGAAAATGATGCTATGTGTGATTTGCTACTGCATGTGGGATTGCTGCTTTAGTTGCGAATTGCTATATGATGTGTGACAATAGCTTGAATCTGGGTTGGTATTTCCCCAAAGAGGAAGGGATGATGCAGCACAGCTACGACAAGTATATCCATCAGTTATGAAGCCAAGGTTATCAATACAGTAGGAGAACCAAGCAATACTATGTAAATGGTACCTGCACACAAAGAACAAATACTTGCAACCCAACGCTTAAGAGGGGTTACCAATCCCTCCACGGTAAAAAGATAGATTAAATTGTATGAGAATTGCTAAATAGATCTAGCAAGAACACAAAATAAAACAAGTAAATAAAAAGTGCAGTAAGGTATTTTTGGGGTTTTGGAATAATAAATCTGAAAAGAATATGATAAAAGATAGACCTGGGGGTCGTAGATTTCACTAGTGGATTCTCTCGAGAAAATAGCATACGGTGGGTAAACAAAGTACTGTTGGGCAATTGATAGAAGAGCAAATAATTATGACGGCAATGAGCGTGTATATAGGCATCACGTCCAAGATTAGTAGACCGAAATGATTTTGCATCTACTACTATTACTCCACACATCGACCGCTATCCAGCATGCATCTAGTGTATTACGTTCATGGAGAAACAGAGTAATGCAATAAGAACGATGACATGATGTAGAAAAGATCTATTCATGTAGGAATAGACCCCATCTTTTTATCCTTAATAGCAACGGTACATGCGCGCCTTGCTACCCCTTCCGTCACTGGGTGAGGACATCGCAAGATCGAACCTGTAACATCCCAAATTTTCAATTTGGAATGTTATACAATAGATCATTATTGCACATCATATTTATTGCATTTTTGCCTCGATCCTAGAAATTCTAGGCAACTCAAGGACCCACGGAGAGAGTTCGGGATTTCGTAAATTTCATATTTGAGTTTTCTCAAATTTTGGAAATAGGATCATTTGATTTTATTCATTTTATCTTCAATAATTTCAAATTATAAAAATATGAGAGAGGGAATAAAATGACTTTCCCAAAATAAATAAATATTAAGGATTTAATAAAAATTCAAATAAGATTTTATTTTGGATTTTGTTGTTATTTTATTTGAATTTAGGAAAATGTGCGTTTTTCAAAATTGCATTTAGGCCCCAAATAAATGTTTATCTTGTCCGGCTTGATTTTAGAAGTCGGGGAAATTTTATTTCGGGATTTGGAGTCCGTTTAGTATTTCTTTCGTTTGTTTTTCTGCGCGAAAATTATTTAAAAAAAATCCGAACCGACTATGGGCCGGGATCGGCCAGGACTCCTCTGGCCGGGGCCTTTATATAGCGCCACCAGCCGCCGCCACCTAACCCACCAGTCGCCGCCGCCGCCGCCGCCGCCGACGCCCACGCCGCCGCCCGGACCCACGCCGAGGTTGACCCGTAGCCGCCGACGTTTTTTTTAGAAAAACCGTTAGGTTTTTCTGATGATTTTTTTCGGTTTTTTTAGATCCGTTTTTTATTAGATCGGTTTTTTCAGTTTAGGTTAATTAGCAAGCATTCGCTCGTTCGTTCGTTTTAACGAACGCATTCATCGCTTAGATCCAGATAACGAACGTTCGTTCGTTAATCAGTTTGTCGTTTTTCTTTTTCTCGGACTTATTCGCGATTTTTCTGATCGTGATTTCTGATCCGATTTTTGATTTAGTATAACTTTTCGCTCGTTTATCGGAATCAGGCGATTCAAGCGCCTAGAGTTTCGTCTCGAAACCCTCTTTCTGAATAATCTACTCAAACAAGTTTTGCTTCTGTAAAATTTGACTTAGGTCCAAATTAGTAAATGAAGCTTGTTTCTTTCGCCGTTTGACTTTCGTTGCTTCGTTCGATTTGATTCTTTTTGCAAACCGGAGTTCTTAAGTTGAACTTTCTGGTTAGATCTCTTATTTGAGTTTTACCTGTGCATTAGATGAGTACTTATTGTATGCTTGTTTGTTTGTTTACGATAGAGTACCCGGATTGCGCCGCTTGCTACTTCGAATCCCTAGGTTTCACGGATCATCAGCAAGGCAAGTAACACTTTGATCATACCTCTTTATTACCCAGCTTTATGCATCAGATCAATCCTCAAACAATTGCATGATTAGGATCTGATTAATATGTGGGTTTTTGGGAAGTAGATGAGGTAGTACCTATCACCAGTTTTATATCAAACCCTTGGGAGTTACTTCTACGTTTGCTTATTATGCCATGTTATGCTAGTAGACGTGGATTGGGTGAGTGTATCCATGACGGATGTGAGATTGTTAATTGATGGTTTATTTAAGGTGGCAACTTTAATACACATCTTGGTGGATTGAGGTACCTTGGTATTCCAGGATTGCCTGTTTGTTTTGGACCGCCACCCAGACTCAAAGCGATCATAAGATTATTCATGCTAGAAACTTCCTTGTGCAGCCACATGCTATTATGGGCTCTAGCATAGTTGATTAAGTCGTGCGAACTCTTACAGTGGTAGACTAGCAGATGTAGGGGAAAGTAGGTGTACAGGTCTACCCATCGTAAGGTGCTAGCGCTTCTAAAAGACTATGTCTCGGTCATCCGTTTCTCAAACACCATGTAGTGCGAGAAAACCAACAGAGGAGATCGAGTCGTGTGGGGAGAAGTGTGCAAACCTCTGCAGAGTGTATAAACTAATCATGATTAACCGTGTCCCCGGTTATGGACGTTTTGAGTATCTAGTACTTGGATTATCATGTGAATCTCGACATGTTACTTTATTTAATATTGTTGGGTTTGTTTAATGATGATATTCTAATTGGGATTGAGAATGCTGTCAACCATTCTCAATGTTTAACAACCACCATCATAGTTAAATAAATTTATTCCTTTGCAGTAGGGAAAAATTGGCTTTAGGCAAAAACTGTAACCATAGAGCTTTCCACCAGCCATATATGCATGTAGTATAGCATTATTCTTTCATTACTCTCTATGTGTTACATTGCCAGCATATTCCATGTGCTGACCCATTTCGGGCTACAACGTTCATGTTGCAGACTTTTCAGACAACGAGTAAGATGCCTTAGGATCGTGGTTCTATACTCAGTGATGCCATTGGAGTTGATGGACTCACTTATCTTCCAAGCCTTCCGCTGTTATCGTTATTAGGTGGCCTTAAGCCATATTTATTGTAATAAGCTCTTTTTTTGAGACATTTGATGTAATAAGTGTGTGATTGCTACTCAGTTATAAATCCTTTGAGTACTGTGCGTGTCAGCATTACTGATCCAGGGATGACACTGATGCATAGAGATCAGACTGTTTGAGGTCTGGTCGCTACAAGATGGTATCAGAGCACACGCTGACTGTAGGACACGACGACTAAGCTAAAGCCCTAGATCACTACTCTCTCTTCTCATTTCTGACTCCTCATCTTTTCTACTCTCTTTTAGGATGGCGGATGCAAGGAACAAGTTCACGCAACCGGGTGAAGATACACCCTTTGGACGACACCTGAAGGAAGTTACCAAGTACCTGAACATCGGAGTACCAAGCTTCACCGGGACCTACAACGCCACTTTACCTGAAGAGGAGCGCTGGATGATTCAAGTTCAAGTTCCAGGAAGGACGTTCATGCCCGTCACTGAGCCCATAGAGTTTTCCTTTGATGCACCAACCTGGAGTCTAGGAAAGAGCATGGCAGCCCACATCACCATGGGACGTATTGTAGAAGTTTACCACACGGAGCTTAAGGATACTATCTACCAGATTTGTGGGTGCCGAGATGAGCAATGGGAGATGATCTGCACCAGGAAGGGCAGATCAATTGCAGCCTTCATCCAGGAGTTAAACCGGCACATACGATGCCAGGAGAACCAGATGTGCGCAGACATGATGGATCTGAAGAAGGCCATGACCAAGATCATGGAACTGGAGGAAGAACTCAAGTCTACCCGCGATGGATATGAGGAGGAAATAGCAATGCTAGTAGAGAAGAATGATGATCTAAAGAAGAAGCTAAGAGTGTTTATGGGATTTCCCGCAACTGGGGAAGATGAAGATTGCACTTGTCCAGAGAACTACATCATCCTTGACGACACCGATTCGGACCCAAACGATAGTGATGATGACTATGTTGACGAAGCTGGAGCAGATATCATGGAGTCTTCATCGGAGCAGTTTTTCTAGTAGTTCACCATAACAGTAGAAGTATTTTTCCCCATGTATCTAATATAGTTTGAGCACTTTTGTAACGATAGATAGACCGTTGTATGCCCTTGCTTGTTTGAATGAAGTGTTTTCATTGCAATTTGTCTCATGTGCATATGGGTAGTGTTTTCCCTCTAGACCTCATTCTATTATGTATTCTCATCTTTTCTAAACCCTCAGATGCCTTCGTGACGTGACAATGGATTTGCTTTCCCACCGGAGCTCGCTCAGTTGATCTAGCAGCAGAATGCCTTGATGCAGTTGTTAGTCCAGAATCAGAATCAGGGGAACAACAACAACAACAACCCACCACCACCACCTGTTGATCACTTAACCCGTTTTCTTAGGCTGAATCCGCCGGTGTTCTCTAGTAGAACCGAGCCGATTGTTGCAGATGATTGGCTTCGCAAGACAGCCAGGGAGTTGACCACTGTAGGATGCACAGATGCAGAGCAGGTGTGATTTGCCGCACATCAGCTTGAAGGACCCGCAGCATCATGGTGGGAGAATTTCACAGCCACCTATTCAGTAGACACTGTCACATGGGATCAGTTTCAGTAGGCATTCTGTACTGCTCATGTTTCAGCAGGAGCTATGGTCATGAAGAAGCGTGAGTTTCACAACTTACGCCAGGGAGGATGTACAGTTGGCAAGTATGTGGATGACTTTAGTAAGCTAGCACGTTATGCCCCAGATGACGTTGCTACGGATGCAGCTAAGCAAGAGAAGTTTTTGGAAGGACTGAATGATGAGCTGAGTATGCAGTTGATGGTAGCAAGTTTCAATAACTACCAGGAGTTGGTAGATAGAGCTCTCATTATTGAAGGGAAGCAGCAGCAGATCGAGAACCGCAAGAGGAAGTATGGACAAGGGAAATACAATTCTGGAGCACAACAGAAGCCAAGTTTCACCCCAAAGTCGGGAGGACAGTTCCAGCATACCCATGGAGGTGGTAGATCACACAACCATAATGGTTCCAAGAACGGTAACGGGAATGGAGGAAGCAATGGCCAGAACCGTACCAATCCCTCAACACCAGCCAAGAGAGATTTGAGTCAAGTCGCTTGCTTTAAGTGCCAGAAGACTGGACATTACGCCAATGAATGTCCTGAAGGTCAGAATGTAAATAGCAATGGAAGCTCGGGGAAGAAGCCGAACCCTTTCAACCGGGGACAGGTGAACCATGTTAATGTGGAGGAGATTGAAGTCCAACCAGATGCAGTAATAGGTAAGTTTTTGGTTAAGTCATTTACTACACTCGTTCTTTTTATACTGGTGCATCGCATTCATACATATCAAGGGGATTTGTGGATAAGTATAAACTGCCCACCAAGGTTCTAGGAACACCCATGTTAGTAACCTCACCAGGAGCAGAGTATATGGCCAGTCGAGGATGTTTTCAAGTGCCATTGAGTATAGGCAAGTATGTCTTCCCCTCAGATTTAATCATTTTGGAATCTCAAGGTTTGGATGTGATTCTGGGTATGGATTGGCTATCGATGTATGGAGGGAACATCAATTGCGCCAGTAAGTCGATTTTGCTTACTACCCCAGAAGGGAGAAAGATCAAGTATGTATCAAGACATGAGCCGAAGAGGATGCACGTAAATTCCTTATCAGGAGTTGTGCAGGAGGAAGTACCAGTAGTGAAGGATTTTCCTGATGTATTTCCAGAAGAGTTGCCATGCATGCCACCGGATAGAGACATCGAGTTTCTGATTGAGCTTTTGCCAGGCACATGACCAATATCTAAGAGACCGTACCGGATGCCCGCTAAGGATTTGGAGGAAATTAAGAAGCAAATTAAAGAGTTACTGGATAAAGGTTATATTCGCCCAAGTTCTTCGCCTTGGGGATCACCTGTACTTCTAGTGGAGAAGAAGGATGGATCATTGAGGATGGTTGCTGACTATCGAGGATTGAATGCAGTAACAATCAAGAACAAGTACCCACTACCGATGATCAATGACCTGTTTGACCGATTGCAAGGAGCAAAGGTATTTTCCAAGATCGATTTGCGATGAGGATACCATCAGTTGAAGATTCGAGAGCAGGATATACCTAAGACGGCTTTTACCACCAGGTATGGGTTGTACGAGTATACCGTTATGTCTTTTGGTTTGACTAACGCACCTGCCTATTTCGTGAACATGATGAACAAGGTGTTTATGGAGTTCTTGGATAAGTTCGTCGTGGTGTTCATTGATGATATTTTGGTCTACTCAAAGAACGAAGAAGAGCACAAGGAGCATTTGCATTTGGTATTAGAGAAGCTCAGAGAACACCAGTTATACGCCAGGTTCAGCAAGTGTGAATTTTGGTTGAAGGAAGTTGGATTCCTCAGACATGTTATATCCAAAGAAGGTATAGCAGTAGACCCCACCAAGGTTGTCATAGTGACCAATTGGGTAGCACCAACAACAGTTGGAGAGATCCGGAGTTTCCTTGGACTCGCAGGATACTATCGGAGATTTATTAAGAACTTCTCAAAGATTGCAAAACCTATGACGGAACTGTTGAAGAAGGATACCAATTACATTTGGACTGAGGAGTGTGAGGTCAGTTTCCAGTAATTGAAGAAACGTTTGGTTACCTCGCCAGTGTTGATTCTGCCAGATCAGAGCAAGGATTACGAGGTGTATTGCGACACTTCACGTCGAGGACTTGGAGCAGTCCTTATGCAGGAGGGGAGAGTTGTTTCGTATGCTTCATGACAGCTTAAACCTCATGAGTTGAATTATGCCACGCATGATTTGGAGTTAGCAACCGTAGTGCATCCATTGAAGACATGGAGACATTTTCTTCTCGGAAATCATTGTGAGGTGTACACGGATCACAAGAGTTTGAAGTACATTTTCATGCAGAAGGAGTTGAATCTCAGGCAAAGGAGATGGTTGGAACTCATCAACGATTATGATATGAGGTTACATTACCACCCAGGAAAGGCTAACATAGTAGCCGACGCGCTGAGCCGTAAGAGCCATGTCAATACACTCATGATCGGGGAGTTACCGAAGGAGTTAGCTGAGGACCTTCGTGAGCTATGTTTAGAGATAGTTCCGAGAGGCTATGTAGCAGCATTGGAGATTCAGTCAACTTTGATGGATAAGATCAGAGAAGCCCAGAAGACCGACAAGGAGATTGCCGAAATAAAGGAGAAAATGAGCAAAGGAAAAGCTAAAGGTTTTCGTGAGGATGAGCACGATACCTTATGGTTTGAAGACCATGTTTATGTGCCTAATGACCCGGAGATCAGGAAGTTGATTCTACAGGAGGCCCATGATTCGCCGTATTCAATTCACCCAGGAAATACCAAGTTGTATTTGGATTTGAAGGACACTTTCTGGTGGACCGGAATGAAGAAGGATATTGCGGAGTATGTAGCAGTTTGTGATGTGTGTCAGAGAGTAAAGGCAGAGCATCAGAAGCCAGCAGGATTGCTACAACCATTGCCGATACCCGAATGGATGTGGGATAAACTAGGCATGGATTTTATTACGAGATTTCCCAAGACTCATTCAGGCTATGATTCGATTTGGGTTGTAGTCGATCGTTTGACGAAGGTAGCACATTTCATTCCAGTGAAGACCACTTACACCAGTGCTAAGTTGGCCAAGATATACATGACCAGGATCGTATGTCTGCATGGAGTTCCGAGGAGCATTGTATCAGACAGAGGAACCCAGTTTACCTCAAAGTTCTAGAATCAGTTGCACGAAAGTTTGGGTACCAGACTAGAGTTTAGTACAGCTTTTCATCCGCAGACAGATGGACAGACCGAGAGAGTCAATCAGATTTTGGAGGATATGCTGAGAGCTTGTGCGCTAGATTACGGATCTAGTTGGGACGACAATTTGCCATATGCAGAGTTCTCTTACAACAACAGTTATCATTCCAGTTTGAAGATGGCCCCTTTCGAAGCCTTATAAGGAAGGAGGTGCAGGACCCCGTTGTCGTGGGATGAAGTTGGAGACCGCCAGTTGTTTGGACCGGATTTGATTAAGGAGTCTGAACGGAAAGTGAAGTTGATTCGCGACAGGCTCAAGGTAGCCCAGTCCAGGCAGAAAAGTTATGCCGATTCAAAACGCAAGGAGACAGTTTACGAAGTCGGAGATAGAGTCTATCTTCGTGTATCACCACTTTGAGGAGTTAAGCTTTTGGAGTTAAGGGAAAGTTAGCACCGCGTTTTGTGGGACCACACAAAATTTTGGAGCGTATGGGAGAAGTTGCCTACAAGTTGGAATTGCCTGAGGGATTGTCAGGAGTTCACGACGTGTTCCACGTTTCTCAGTTGAAGAAGTGCCACGCAGAGATGGCTGATATACCGCTGAGAGATACCATGCCGCTAGAGGCGATTCAGTTGGACAGTAATTTGACCTATGAGGAGAAACCAGTTAAGATTCCTGAGTATGCCAGCCGAGTCACCTGCAGCAAGGTTATCAAGTGCAGCCACCACACCGAGGATGAAGCCACCTGACAGAGAGAGGAAGATCTGCTGAAGGACCACCCTCACCTATTTTCTAGCCAACTCGAATCTCGAGGGCGAGATTCATCTTAAGGGGGGTGGGTTTGTAACATCCCAAATTTTCAATTTGGAATGTTATACAATAGATCATTATTGCACATCATATTTATTGCATTTTTGCCTCGATCCTAGAAATTCTGTGCAACTCAAGGACCCACGGAGAGAGAGTTGGCGATTTCGTAAATTTCATATTTGAGTTTTCTCAAATTTTGGAAATATGATCATTTGATTTTATTTATTTTATCTTCAATATATTCAAATTATAAAAATATGAGAGAGGGAATAAAATGACTTTCCCAAAATAAAGAAATATTGAGGATTTAATAAAAAATCAAATAAGATTTTATTTTGGATTTTATTGTTATTTTATTTGAATTTAGGAAAAATGCGCATTCTTCAAAATTGCATTTAGGCCCCAAATAAATGTTCATCTTGTCCGGCTTGATTTTAGAAGTCAGGGAAATTTTATTTCGGGATTTTTGGAGTCCGTTTAGTATTTCTTTCGTTTGTTTTTCTGCGAGAAAATTATTTAAAAAAAATCCGAACCGACTATGGGCCGGGATCGGCCAGGACTCCTCTGGCCGGGGCCTTTATATAGCGCCACCCCGGGCCGCCGCCAGCCCCAGCCCACCCGAGCCGCCGCCGCCACCCCAAACCCTAGCCGCCGCCGCCGCCGAAGCCGCCGCTGCTGGACCCGCACGCCGAGGTTGACCCTATAGCCGCCACCGTTTTTTTTAGAAAAACCGTTCGGTTTTTCCGTCGGTTTTTTGTTGGTTTTTTTGGATCCATTTTTTTATTAGATCCGTTTTTCGGTTTAGGTTAATTAGCAAGCGTTCGCTCATTTGTACGTTTTAACGGACGCGTTCATCGTTTAGATCCAGATAACGAACGTTTGTTCGTTTATCTGTTCATCATTTTTCTTTTTCTCGGATTTATTCCGCGATTTTTCTGATCGCGATTTCTGATCCGATTTTCGATTTAGTATAACTTTTTGCTCGTTTATCGGAATCAGACGATTCAAGCGCCTAGAGTTTTGTTTCGAAACCCTCTTTCCGAATAATCTACTCCAACAAGTTTTGCTTCTGTAAAATTTGACTTAGGTCCAGATTAGTAAATGAAGCTTGTTTCTTTCGTCGTTTGACTTTCGTTGCTTCATTCGATTTGATTCTTTTTGCAAACCGGAGTTCTTAAGTTGAACTTTTCTGGTTAGATCTCTTATTTGAGTTTTACCTGTGCATTAGATGAGTACTTATTGTATGCTTGTTTGTTTGTTTGTGATAGAGTACCCGGATTGCGCCGCTTGCTACTTCGAATCCCTAGGTTTCACGGATCATCAGCAAGGCAAGTAACACTTTGATCATACCTCTTTATTACCCAGCTTTATGCATCAGATCAATCCTCAAACAATTGCATGATTAGGATCTGATTAACATGTGGGTTTTTGGGAAGTAGATGAGGTAGTACCTATCACCAGTTTTATATCAAACCCTTGGGAGTTACTTCTACATTTGCTTATTATGCCATGCTATGCTAGTAGACGTGGATTGGGTGAGTGTATCCATGACAGATGTGAGATTGTTAATTGATGGTTTATTTAAGGTGGCAACTTTAATACACATCTGGGTGGATTGAGATACCTGGGTATTCCAGGATTGCCTGTTTGTTTTGGACCGCCACCCAGGCTCAAAGGGATCATTAGATTATTCATGCTAGAAACTTTCGTGTGCACCCACATGCTATTATGGGCTCTAGCATAGTTGATTAAGTCGTGCGAACTCTTACAGTGGTAGACTAGCAGATGTAGGGGAAAGTAGGTGTACAGGTCTACCCATCGTAAGGTGCTAGCGCTTCTGAAAGACTATGTCTCGGTCATCCGTTTCTCAAACACCATGTAGTGCGAGAAAACCAATGGAGGAGATCGGGTCATGTGGGGAAAAGTGCGAAACCTTTGCAGAGTGTATAAACTAATCATGATTAGCCGTGTCCCCGGTTATGGACGTTTTGAGTATCTAGTACTTGGATTATCATGTGAATCTCGACATGTTACTTTAATTAATATTGTTGGGTTTGTTTAATGATGATATTCTAATTGGGATTGAGAATGCTGTCAACCATTCTCAGTGTTTAACAACCACCATCATAGTTAAATAAATTTATTCCTTTGCAGTAGGGAAAAATTGGCTTTATGCAAAAACTATAACCATAGAGCTCTCCACCAGCCATATATGCATGTAGTATAGCATTATTCTTTCATTACTCTCTATGTGTTACATTGCGAGCATATTCCATGTGCTGACCCGTTTCGGGCTGCAACGTTCATGTTGCAGACTTTTCAGACGATGAGTAAGATGCCTTAGGATCGTGGTTCTATACTCAGTGATGCCGTTGGAGTTGATGGACTCACCTATCTTCCAAGGCTTCCGCTGTTATCATTATTAGATGGCCTTAAGCCATATTTATTGTAATAAGCTCTTTTTTGAGACATTCGATGTAATAAGTGTGTGATTGCTACTCTGTTATAAATCCTTCGAGTACTGTGTGTGTCAGCATTACTGATCCAGGGATGACAGTGATGCACAGAGATCAGACTGTTTGAGGTCTGGTCGCTACAGAACCCATCACAAAGAACTTCTTCCCATTGCAAGAAAAATCAATATAGTTGGCCTAACTAAACCAAAGATTCAGAGAAGAAATACGAGGCTATAACAATCATGCATATAAGAGATCAAAGAAAACTCAAATAATATTCATAGATAGATCTGATCATAAACTCGCACTTTATCGGATCCCAACAAACACACTGCAAAAAGTCACTACACCAAATAGATCTCCAAGAACATCGAGGAGAACATTGTATTGAGAATCAACAATAGAGAAGAAGCCATCTAGCTACTGCCTACGAACCCGTAGGTTATGGTGAACTACTCATGCATCATCGAAGGAGCGCCAATGAGGATGATGAACCCCTCAGTGATCGTGTTCCCCTCCGACAGAGTGCCGGAACAGGGCTCTAGATTGGATCTCGTGGTTCTGGAACTCGCGGTGGCTAGATTTGTGTTTCGATCACTCCTCTAGGGTTTCTGGAATATCTGAGTATTTATAGAGCTAAGAGGCGGTGGAGGAGACCTCCATGGGTCCCACCACCCATCATGGCATGCCAGGAGCCTCTAGCGCGCCCAGGTTGGTGATGGGCCCCATGGGCCTCCCATGTGGTGCTTCCTTGGCTCCCAACTTGTCTTCTGGTCCAAAAAAATCTTCAAAAAGTTTCGTGGCATTTGGACTCCATTTGATATGGATACTCTACGAAGTAAAAAACATCAACTGGCACTATGTCAATAGGTTAGTCCCAAAAAATGATATAAAGTTGCTATAAAATGATTGTAAAACATCCAAGAATGATAATATAACAACATGGAACAATTAACAACATGGAACAATTAAAAATTATAGATACATTGAAGACGTATCAATGTAAAATGATGTATGTGATTTGTGCCTAGGTATATATGATGTGATAATTGCGCTTTATGATGTTTGATATGCCTATGTGACATGCGATATGACTTTGTGATATGTGATACTCTGATTGCTATATATGTGCTATTGTAGGGCTGATCGCAAAAATATAGAACAAGAATAACTGCTAACTAGAGCTTTGTCGAGTGTTACACTCGTCAAAGGCGCATGCTGGTGGCCAAATTCATTGTTTTGACCCTTATGCGAAAGTTTAGCACGATTTGACCCTACTTGTATTTTTTTCCGAATCTGACCCCTTTCCTACCGCCGTAGACGCTGGCGGTAGGATATAACGGGCTACCGCCATGGTCAACGGTGGTAGGCTCATGGTCAAGTAATGATGTGGCAAGTGGCTACCGCCACCGTGTTTAGCACCTGAGCCGACCAGAATGCTATAAATAGCGCGCGTTGCTCTATTGACATGAAGCAACTTGGTGGCGGAGTGCCTAGCAGAAGTAAGGCATTAGCAGTCGGCCTTTATTTGAATCCTGCTGGAAGCAACTTTTTTCACTAGGTAGGCTTGCAAAATGAGTACGCCATCTCTCAAGAGCCTAGTGTGGAATGTGAGGGGCCTTAATACCCCGGCACGTCGGAGTGCAATATCTCAGGTGATTTGCGTGGTCGCACCGAGCATTGTCTGTCTCGAAGAGACAAAAATGGAGCATGTATCGGTGGAGGTGGTTGCTCACTGCCTTGGGAATAAATTGGACAACTTTTACTACTTGCCCACGATAGGAACGAGGGGAGGCATCCTTCTAGCATGGGATGCAACCATGGTCAAATTATCCAACCCGCACTATACGACGAACACACTCACCGCGCTAGTCACGCACGCGGGAGGGGCGCGATGGTGGATGACAGGGGTCTACGGCCCACAACATGACCATGACAAAGTGGAGTTCATGCAGGAACTGGTGGACATCCGTGAACTGATTGCTGGGCCGTGGACTGTGATGGGAGATTTCAACTTATTGGTCAACCTGGAGGACAAAAACAACACATTAGTGAACAGGCGGATGATGGCACGCTTCCGTGCAAAGCTCAATAACCTTGAGCTCAAGGAGGTATATTTGAATGGGCGGAGGTATACTTGGTCCAACGAACGGTCACAAATGACAATGGAGAAGATTGACCGAGTCTTCACCACGTCATCTTGGGAGGAACTATACCCGACGTGTCAACTCACTGCCCTGGGCTCCTCAATTTCGGACCAATGTCCTCTCTTGCTGGACATGGAGGCAGATCTGCGCATGGGTCAGTGTTTCAAGTTTGAGGCATTCTGGACAAGAGCAGAGGGTTTTATGCAAAATGTGGAGGAGTTGTGGAACTCCGTGCCCAGAGAAGAGAGCCCCTATGTTACACTCGATCTCAAGCTGCGAGCCACGGCAAAAGGGGTGAAGAAGTGGAGCGACCGCTGGATAGGCAACATCAAACTGCAGATTGGCATTGCCATGGAGATAATTACACGCCTGGACAAAGCAATGGATACAAGAGCACTATCCCCACAGGAGCGGGATCTACAGCGCACTCTGAAGCTGAAGTTACTCCGCTTTGCTCTATGGAACGATCAATCGCGCGGCAAATATCCAGAATTCCCTCCCTACGGGAGGGAGATGCAAACACGAGCTTCTTCCACCAGCACGCTTGCCACCGACAAAGAAGGAACATGATCACGACAATCCGAAACGGGGACACCACAGCAAGCACGCATGATGAAATTGCAACGGAAGTGGATGACTACTACACGAATGTGTTTGCTGGCACTCTAGGAAGGGCACACACCATTGATCTTGACCTCCTAAACCTGCCGACCATGGATCTGACGCATCTTGAGCAGCCTTTCACCATGGAGGAGGTGGAGAAGATTGTGAAGAACATGCCCATGGACAAGGCGCCAGGTCCAGACGGCTTCACGGGACGGTTTTTTGCAACTTGCTGGTCTATAATCAAGGAGGACTTAATGAGGGCACTTCACGCTTTTCACCAAGGGTACATGAGAGGTCTGCATGCAATCAACAAGGCGATCGTGTCCCTGCTTCCCAAGAAGGATGGAGCAGTGGATATTCGCGACTTTCGACCAGTGAGCTTGGTTCATAGTGTGATCAAGATCTTTGAAAAGACTCTTGCCATGCGACTTGCTGTGGATCTTCCTTCCATTGTGGGGAACCACCAGAGCGCTTTCGTGCGGGGATGATCGATCCACGACAACTTCATGCTCGTCCAACGCATGACACGGAGGCTACACGCCCTGCGGGACCCGGCCATCATGCTCAAGCTTGACATATCAAAGGCGTTCGACTCGGTACAATGGCCATTCCTACTAGAAGTACTACGCAAGGCCAGTTTTGGTGAGGGATGGATCACGTGGATATGTGGATTGCTGGCAAGCACATCAACAAGAATCATGATCAACGGTACACCGGGTCGGCCAATATGCAACACCGTGGGCTTGCGGCAAGGTGCACTAGTATCCCCAATGTTATTCATCCTTATCATGGAGCCGCTACACCGCATGTTTGAGCTCGCGACTGCTAGGGGCTTGCTAGCTCCCTTGGCAAGAACCGGGCTCTATTACCGCCTCTCGATGTTTTCCGATGATGTAATGATCTTACTCAAGACAAATGAGAGGGACTTGAACACCTGCGCATCACTTCTTACTCTGTTTGGAGAGGCATCAGGCCTCCTCGTCAACCTTGCCAAAAGCGTGGTCTATCCTATACGATGCTCTGCCGAGACCATGGAAATAGTGGAGCAGGCACTTGGATGCCCGAGAGGTGCCTTCCCGTGCAACTACCTTGGGTTGCCGCTCACCCTCAGAAAGCAGTCCCATGTTCAGTTATCAGGTCTTGTGGATCAACTTGCCACGACATTGCCAAAGTGGAAAGCAACAAAGATGCCAAAGAGTGGAAGAATGCTCCTTGTACAATCAGTGCTATGTGCGATTCCGCTGCATGCGATGATGGCACTCGACCTCCCGCAGAAGACAATCTCAGCAATGAACAGAATATGTCGCAGTTTCCTTTGGTGCGCGGAGGAAAATTCATCCGGTGGCAGCTGCTTGTGTCGCAGGATTGATATCGCCCCAAGTGGGCGGGTGGACTAGGCATCCCCAACCTAGGATGGATGAACAAAGCGGTGCAAGCAAGGTGGCCCTGGCTACAACGATCGGACACAACACGGCCATGGGCAGAAATTGACATCAAGGTGCCAAAAGCCTCAACACAAATCTTCAACGCAGCTGCTCGCTGGACCCTAGGGGATGGAAATACAACACTCTTTTGGGAAGATAGATGGCTCGAAGGCCACCTGATCGGAGAGATCGCACCCTTGGCATACGGGCGAGTCAGGAAGAAAATAAGAAGAACATGCACTGTCTCCCAGGCGCTTCTGAACGATAATTGGGTCACCCAGGTGAGCCCGGAGGTCACTGCTGAATCGTTACGTGAATACCTGCAATTGTGGACGATGATCCAAAGAGTCGAGCTTGACCCAGCACAGAATGATGCCATCTCTTGGTCATGGGAAACAAGCGGATGCTACTCAGCGCGGACCGCCTATGCAGCCAAGTTTTGCGGCCGGCAGGTCGTCCCCACAGCTGAATTCACATGGAAATCAAGGGCACCGGCGCCATGTCGCTTCTTCACATGGCTCGCAATCCAGGACAGATGCTGGACGTCCGATCGGCTAGCAAGACGTGGACTGGATCATCAAGACTGATGCCCTATGTGCAGCCAAGAAGAGGAGAGCATAAACCACGTTCTACTTCAGTGTGTTGTCGCACGGGAAGTGTGGACGGCGATCTGCCATCCCTTGCGCAAGCCGGAGTGGATACCTACTGTGATTGAAAGCCTCGGGGCATGGTGTCAAGGCAAGGGAGGAAGAAGGCATGCCGAGAGAGATGCAAATGCAATCATCATTCTAGGGCTATGGCAGATATGGAAGCATCGCAACTCTATCGTTTTTGACGGAGCCACACCTTCAAAGAACAGGATCATTCAAGCAGTCGTTCGAGAGGTCCGTATATGGAAGCAAGCGGGCATACTACGAGGAGACATGGACGCCTTCTTTGCATAGGTGGAGGAGTGGGCAGTGGAGCGTAGGTAGGCATAGGAGAGAGAGGTGGAGGGTGGAGTTAGTGTACAGTGTATATATGTAATCTCTAACGCTAACGTGGACGGGCCATTTACCCCGATCCTTTTTTTTAATATAGTACGCACACTCGTGCGTATTCGAAAAAAAAACAATGAAAAAAATAGTCTAATAAATGTTAGATATGGATTATTGTTAAAAACATTTTTTTACTTATTTGTAACTATTCAATCTTGACCAATGATTGATTGAGCATAGTTTTGACCATGTAAATATCATTTATAAGACAAGTGTTTTTTAGGGAATGACAGGAAAAGATATTCTCTCTGAGTGCAGCGATTCAGTTCTCAGACTCATCTGCACTTGGTCATACAGCAAATAAAAAAGTCCAATTTTTTGCATGGTAGATGATTTATTGCATGAGGTCCGCTCCAATTAACTTTTTTGATGTTTGTTTTTTTGCCCAATAAGAATGAAAAAAATAGTCTAATAAATGTTAGATATGGATTATTGTCAAAAATATTTTTTACTTATTTGTAACTATTCAATCTTGACCAATGATTGATTGAGCATAGTTTTGAACATGTACATATCATTTATAAGACAAGTGTTTTTTTAGGGAATGACAGGAAAAGATATTTTCTTTGAGTGCAGCGATTCGGTTCTCGGACTCATCTGCACTCGGTCAGAAAAATAATTGGCAAATAATAAAAAAAAATCCAATTTTTTTGCTTGGTAGATAATTTATTGCGTGAGGTCCACTCCAATTTCTAGATCATTTGGACATCTAAGTTGCTCTTTGAATTTTTTTTGGATCAGAACAGTACATGAAGAGTAAAAAAAATAGAGACCCAAATTTGTCTGTTTTGCCGTACTAATGAAGTGAATATTACAGTGTCATTTAAAGTGTGGATACATATGACATGGCACATGTTTGTGTCGTGAACAAAAAATATATAGAATTTGATTCAAATTTTCACATAAATAGGAAAGTACATACATGAATATTAATTAGAATACACGCACGCTGAAAGGTGTAAGTGCACACATATATTACTGCTATGTGAATATAGTTCACGCATATGAGAGTGCTATTCCAAACATTTCTTTAACAGAAGTGCTCCTGACGTATTCTTAGTATGGTAAAGAAAGAAAGAAAAAGAAGGAGAATATTTTTCTGCCATTCTCTAAAAAAACTTGTCATATAAATGATATTTACACGCTCAAAATTATGCAAAATCAATCATTGGTCAAGATTGAATAGTTACAAATAAGTAAAAAAATGTTTTTGACAATAATTTATATCTCACATTAATTGGATTATTCTTTCATTGTTATTGGGCAAAAAAACACCAAAAAAGTTGCTTCTAGCAGGAGGCGGACTGCTAATGGGAGAGGATTTGTGGTCTATGGGGACATACGCACCCTATATGGAATTTTTTAAGTAATTCAACAAAAAGTCAAAAATTCCTGAAAATATTTTTGAAATAAACTTGACCTTTAGTTGTACTCGTGAGAAAAAATCCACAAAAAGAAAATCTCTCTTTGACTTCTTAAAAAAACAAATTTTGGGCTAAAATATGTGAATAGTGACCTATAATAGCAAATAAAATTTGCCTTTTTTGCTGTGAAGTCAATTTTTGTTTTTTTCGTGAAAATTTATACACTAGTGCAAAAGTTAGTCAAGTTTTTTGTCAAAAAAGTTCTTAACTATTTTGACTTTTTATAAAAGAATTAAAATTAAATCCCCACATAGGGTACATATACACCCAGGAACACAAGTGTATTTCCCGACTGCTAATGCCTTATTTCTGCTAGCCACTCCGCCACCCAGTTCCTTCATTTCAATAGGGCAACACTTTATTTATAGCGTTCGGGTTGCCACATCTTCACGTTGACCAGGAGCCTACCACCGTTGACCATGGCGGTAGCCCGTTATATCCTACCGCCAACGTCTACGGCGGTAGGAAAAGGATCAGATTCGGAAAAAAATTACGAGTAGGGTAAAAGTGTGCTAAACTTTCGCATAAGGGTCAAAACAATGAATTTAGCCCACGCTGGTAACAATTGGCAAGATTTTCCGAGTTCCTCCAGAGCGACACTCGACAAAGGATGCCACTTGATGAATGCTAACTGCTGGAAAAATTTGTTGAGTTCCACTAGATATAAACTTGATTTTCTTTCTCGAATACGCAGGAGTGTGCGTACTATATATTAAGAGGAGGATGGGGGAAAGAAGCCCCTCCACGTTGGCGTTACAAAAGTTACATAACCCCAACTCCACCCAGCTACTCGCATGCTAACTACTCGCCGCATTTCCCACCTCCATGGCCGCTAGGAACCGGTCCACGTCTGCTTTAAGTAAGCCTGCCACCTTCCACGCCCTACACTCCACCGATACCTTTTGAATTACATACGCGCTCGACGGAACATCGCGCTCAAACACAATGCCGTTCCGATGCTTCCACAGCTCCCACATTACAAGTATGAATAGTGCCCGTGCATCCTTTTTCCCCGAGGAACATTCCGCATTGGTCATGCACCACTCTCCTAGTAGTGATGTTGGTGTCGGAGCCCATTCTGGCTTGCCCCAAGCTGTGCAGACACGCAGACACACTTTCCTCGCGAAGGCACACAGTAGAACTATGTGATTGATACTTTCCACCACCTGGTCACAGAAAGGCATGCATCCTGATGGTCCAATCCTCGGCTCGCCAGCCTATCCAAGGTCCAACATTGTTCTGAAGTGCGAGCCAAGTAAAGAATAGGCATCTCAAAGGAGCTTTGGACTTCCACGTGAACTGCACCGTTGGAACTACTTCCTTTGCCCGGAATTTTGCTTGGTATGCCGATCGCGTGGAGAAGGACCCGCTTGGCTCCCAAGCCCACCGAACTGAGTCAGTCGTGTCTTGGTGCAATTGGACCAGCACCATTCGCTCCCACAATCGCAGGTACTCCTGGAGCATCCGGCTTGTAACCTCCGGGCCTATGTCCAACGCCCAGGCCCTGTTCATCAATCCTTGACTAATTGTGCGGTGCGTCATATCCTCGCCCGCACCATGCCATAGATTGTTGGTGCTAACTCCTCCACTCTGTAGCCATCCACCCATCTATCCTCCTAGAACAACGTGCTTTCTCCATTTCCCCCCCACCGTTGCGTGGGTGGCAGCCTGGAAGATTTGCATTGACCTTTTAGGAACTGTAATATCAAACTCCTCCCACGGTCTCGATGGATCCACTCGTTTCAGCCAGGGCCATCTTGCCTGCATGGCAATATTGAGCCACTTGAGGTTAGGGATGCCAAGTCCACCCGCCCACCTTGGCGAACACACGGTCTCCCATGCCACTCTGCACTGACCACCCGACTCCTGCTCTTTGGCGCACCACAAGAACCCTCTGTAGATTTTGTTCATGGCCTTGATAACCTTCCATGGGATGTCTAATGCCATCATCACATGGATAGGGATTGCGCAGAGTACGGATTGAACAAGAGTCATTCTTCCACTCTTTGGCATGTTTGCGGCCATCCATCGAGGGAGGCACCGTGCAAGCTGATCCACCATTGCCATAAGCTGCGCGGTTGTGTGCTTCCGCAAGGTGAGCGGGAGCCCCAAGTATTTGCAAGGATACGTGCCCTGGGGGCATCCAAGGATTTGAACCACCCGCTCCATAATTTCCGTACTTCACCGGATTGGTAAAGATGCGCTCTTGTTTAGATTGACCCTGAGCCCCGATGCTTCACCAAAAAGACGCAGCAGAGTTGCGCAAGTAGCGAGGTCTTCCACTTCTGGCTTCAGAAAGATCACGACGTCATCAGCAAACATAGTTACTCTCTGGGTTAGACCTCTCGATGCTAGCGAAGATAGTAACTCGATAAAGACTGCCACATGGCAGTTGCTGATGACTCCTGGAGTAAGTGTTTGCTGAGCAACATACAAGAAACACTCGACAAAGGTTATGCTATGTGGCACTCCCTCGCCCGTCGAGGTATTGTCGAGTTTCGCCTGGGAAGAAACCGACAAAGGTTGCACCATGTGCCACACCCTCGTTTGTTGTTGCATTGCCGAGTGCGTTCAAAAAAGAACTCGACAAAGACGTGTTGCCATATGGCATTACCATTAATGCGCCGTTCTGTTTGCACTGTTTGTTTGTCGAGTTCTCTATACACGGTACTTGGCAAAAAAAAGTATGTGTTTGTCGAGTGCCAGTGAAAAAGAACTCAACAAAGTCACTTTTGCCAACAGCCGGCCAGCCGAGTCGTGTTCACCGAGTGTGGGACTCGACAAATGCTTTGCTGAGTGCCTAATTTAAAAATTCAGTAGTGCAAGGCCAAGCCAGGACTGAGCCGGGACCGGTGACGTGGAGGGGTGTTGTCGATAAAGGCGAGTCGGAGGTTTTGACATGTGCGAGTGGTGGTCGTATAGTTTTGGTTCAGATGTGACCTCGCTGGAGGTGAGGATAGGAGGCTCGCCGGAGGCGGGGACAAGACGGTGTTAGAAGAAATTGTGTTGTTCGTCGAGGGAAGAAGAAAACAGTTCAAGGAAGAAATACATCCGGCCGTTCCTTTCTGATCCAACGGCTTGCACAAATCGACGCAAACCTTTTTTCAAACGATAGGGGCCCTTTATTTATTTTTTATTTTAACAACTCTATACACAACCGATCGCTGATATCCTGTCAACATTTGGCTTGCAAGGGCGCACGCATATTTGCACGCCGACAGGCCCGACACGCGCGCATCCTCCCAAAGTCGACCGGCGCCGCTAGCTGCTAGACGCGGCCGGGGACGGCGCTGAGAGGCAGGCCCATTGCCTGATCGCCGCACCGCTGGAACTCGGCGACTCGCGACGACGGCGGCAGCTGCATTCCCTGGGGCGCCGACGCTGTAACCGGCAGCGGCGCCGCGCCCAAGGCTTTCCCGTCGGCGACTACGGCGTCGCCGCCGCCGCAAGAGAGGCGGCAACTGGCCATTTTGGAGCAGTCGTGGCGGCTGACGATGACGTAGGTGCCGTTCCGGTAGAGCTTCATGACGTAGCACCCCAGCTGGGCGTACGTCTCGCGCGGGGCCGTGGCTGCCGCTGCCGCCGGCCGCAGGGACGCAGCGGGCCCGGCGGCGACGTCGGGGTCGTAGCACACGAGGTGGCACCAGTTCCAGTAGATGGGGCAGTACCTGATCAGCATCGGGTTGCGTCCGGTGCAGAGGTAGCAGAGGTACATCTCCGTGTCGTCGATGGACTGCGCCACAGACGAGTCGCTCGTCGTGCTGCCATCGCCGCCCGTGGCCGTGGCCGCGAGCAGCAGGAGGGCGAGGGAGGAGGCGCGGAGGATGGATGCGGCGGAGAGAGGCATCGCATGCAGACCGAGAGCGAGAGATGGTGCGTGCGTTGCTGCAGCTGTTGGGAGTGATGTGATCGAGCCGGCGCTTTGGTGTGTGTATATACGGCTACGGGAAAGAAGAAAAAGAGAGAAAAAGTGTGCAGCAGCCCAAGAATTTGGCTGCATGTGCTTCTCGCGCTAAGAGACAGCAGATGATTAAAAGCATTTTTGGATAAGTACTCTCATCTCGCGAAAATGGTGTTCGGGCTACAGCTTGGCGAAATTGGCTGGAATACAACAGGTGGATCTGAATCGATCGACCAGGAGACTCGTGAGAAAATTCCAAGCAGTAAACCGGCCCGATTTCATGCATGGTCACCTTAGCTCAGAGGCAATAGATGCTGTTGGACTTAAACAGTGTGTGCTACAGCCATATCCGGAAAAACAAATCGCCGAGTTGCTTTCTGCCACGAAACGAGGAGAGGCGATCGAAAACAAACCACAGACTCATGATTAACTAAGATTGGGATGGAAGAATTCTTCTTGTCTGTCCCGCGAGAAATTGGAAGTCTTAAATCTCGCTTAAGCCGATAAAAACCATCGAAACCGAATTAGTCATATATATGGCCGTGGCTAGACGCGGTTGCCTGCCGCCGGGAGCTGATCACCGCACCGCTGGAACTCGGAGGCGTGGGGCAGTGGCGGGCCCCTGGCCATGGCCGGGGTGGTGTCGTCGGCTCTGCTCCCAAGCGCCGCGTCTCCATTGCTGCACACAAGGTAGCAGCCCGCCACCGCCTTGCAGCTGACCGCCACGGTTATGACCCACCTGCCATCCGGGTACAGCTTCATGACGTAGCAGTCGTCGGGGTCCGAGCCGCCAGGGCCGGATCCCAGCGTGCTCTTCCTACCTTCGACGTCGGCGGCGGGGTACAGCTGGGGGTGGCGGGTAGGGGACGTGGAGGACAGGCATGCGAGGTGGCAGTCGTCCTTGTAGAGGGGACACCACTTGATCATCAGGGTGTTACGCTGGCGGCAGAGGTAGCAGATGTACTGATTCGAGTACTGATCCGAGCTGTTGAGCGCCGCCGTCGCTGCAGGGGACTCGACGCCGTTTGCGGTGTTGCTGTTGGCCACCGCCGTGGCGTTGGTGACGCCGGACGTGGGGAAGGGCGTGGCGGTCCTGGCGGCCGCCGTGGTTGCTAAGGGAACGACGTGGAATACGAGGCAAACGTACACGATGGAAGCTGCGAAAACCATTCTCATGTTTGAGAATGTTGGCGTGTTAATGGAGATGATGGAAATAGTTCAATAGTTCTCTGTATATATAACATGCTCATGGGCTCCTGGTTGTAAGCAAAGTGTCTAACCTTCATACAAAGGGCAAGTTGCTATGAACGATTGTACAGGGCTAGCTAATATAGATTTACACTTGTACAAGCAAGGAAATGCATTATAAGGCCATTAAAACCCCAAAAGTAAAAAAGGAAACTTTTATAACGTATCATCCTTGCCGTTCAATTTTGATCTGTTGAAAGGCAGCTGAAGTTATTTTATTTTATGCTTGACACGTACAATATATGGTAGGTAGTAGAATGGAATATATAGAGTTAAGACTTACCGTTTGTTAGAAGGGAAACATTTTGGAACGGCCGACCGTTCTAATCTCGCACCAGTCGCCATGGGTGCCAGGCGACCGAGCGAGATTGGACGCACCGCATAGCATGCACGCGTGTCCACCCACCCACTGTCCTCATCTTTCTCATTCTTATCCATTCACGCAGTGTGCGCCAACCTCCCATCTTCCACCTCCTCCCGCTCCCAACCTCACACCGCACCTCACCGGAGATGGCAACCGTCTACCCCGCAGTAAAATCTCCCTCGCATGCCGCTGCAGGAAGGCAGTGTTGCTCTCCCCTATTCTCGGTTCAGTGGGAACCAGGGTACCACGGGCCATCTGCCTACGGCCCAGGAAGCAACCCCTGGCCCAACTCAAGAAGCGGCTCAGCAGTGGGCGCCGCGGGGCAAGATGCCTCGCGAGGAGCTCGCCTCACGAAGACCCTCTCGACGAAGGAGGACTTCACTAAGGACCACCACCATCTGCGGCCAGTGTCCTCGCGAGGCGCCCTCCCACTCAAAGGGCCCGCGTGGCACAGGTCACGTGGTCGCGTGCTCACCACGTGGATGACGTCACCGCGGCAGGTGACGACAGCGGGGCCGTGCCAGCAGGCGCGGCCAGGACAATTTCCTCTTTGGTGATAAGGGAGTAGCGGCGTGTGCCTCCCCCAAAGCAAGTCCCAAATCCTTCCGATTTGGTGAAAGAAAACCAGGACGGCGTGCCGCGCTGGGGCGGAGGTCATCATGGAGCCCCCTGTGCGTCATGGATAATAACTTTAGCAGGCGAAGACTACTCTTGTCAGGATAAGCCTGAGCGCCTGTCCCTGATACGTCTCCAACGTATCTATAATTTATGAAATATTCATGCCATGTTTACAATAATTTTATATGGTTTTGGTATGATTTGCATGGAACTAACCCAGACTGACGTTGTTTTCAGCAGAACTACCGTGGTGTTGTTTTTTGTGCAGATATGAAAGTTCTCCAAATGAGTTGAAACTTTTTGACGATTTTTTTGGAACAAAAGAGACCTCTAAAGCTTCGTGGGAGGGCCAGAAGAGCCACAAGGAGGGCACAGCCCACCGGGGTGCGCCTGGGCCCTTGCCTATGCCCCGGTGTATCGTGCTCACCTCGAGGCCCATCTGGATGTGAGACTGATGCCAAAAATTCCTATAAATAGAGAAACCATCATAAATAGCCCTAGATCAAAAGTTCCGCCGCCGCAAGGCCTATGTATCCACGATATCCAATCTAGACCCTGTTCCGGCACCCTGCCGGAGGGGGGAATCATCACCGGTGGCCATCTTCATCATCTTGGCGGCCACCACGATGAGGAGGGAGTAGTCCACCCTCGGGGCTGAGGGTTCGTACCAGTAGCTATGTGTTTAATCTCTCTCTCTCGTGTTCTTGAGATGTCATGATCTTGATGTATCGCGGGCTTTGTTATATTGTCAGATCATATGGTGTTTTCCCCTCTCTATCTTGTTGTGATGAATTGAGTTTTTCCCTTTGAGATTTCGTTGTTATCGGATTGAATACTTTTATGGATTTGAGAACACTTGATATATGTCTTGCAATTGAATACTCGTGGTGACAATGGGGTATCGTATTGATTCACTTGATATATGTTTTGGCACTCAACTGGTGGATCCCCGCGGTGACATTGGGGTAATCTATGCATAGGGGTTGATGCACGTTCTTGTCTTTTGTTTCTCCGGTAGAAATCTTGGGGCACTCTTTGAAGTTCTTTGTGTTGGATTGAGTATTATGAATATGAATTTGCTTTGGTGTTATTTTAGTACGAACTCTAGGATAGATCGTACGGAAAGAATAGCTTTGTGTTATTTTAGTACGAACACTTGAATAGATCGAACGGAAAGAATAGCTTTGAGGTCGTTTCGTACCCTACAAACAATTTATTCTTATGTTCTCCGCTAGATAGGAACTTTGGAGTGATTCTTCATCGCACTTTGAGGGATGGCTATATGATCCAACTATGTTAGCATTGTTGAGAGATTGCACTAGTGAAAGTATGCACCCTAGGCCTCATTTTCAAGCATTGCAATACTGTTTTTGTGCCCGTTTACAATTTGTTACCTTGCTGTTTTTATTTATTCAGATTATAAAAATATATTTCTACCATCCATATTACACTTTTATCACCATCTCTTCGCCGAACTAGTACACTTATACAATTTACCATTGTGTTGGGTGTGTTGGGGACACAAGAGATTTCTTGTATTTGGTTGCAGGCTCGTTTGAGAGAGACCATCTTCATCCTACACCTCTCACGGATTGATAAACCTTAGATCATCCACTTAAGGGAAAATTGCTACTGTCCTACAAAACTCTGCGCTTGGAGGCCCAACACGTGTCTACAAGAATAAAGTTGCGTAGTAGACATCAAGCTCTTTTCTGTCGCCGTTGCCGGGGAGGTGAGTGCTTGAAGGCATATCTTTAGATCTTGTAATTGAATCTTTTAGTTTCTTGTTTTTTCACTAGTTTGGTTTATAAAAGAAAACTACAAAAATGGAGTTGAGGTTGCATCATATTATTGATCATCTTTATAATATCTTTCTCAAAAATGATGGATCGGAAAGTTGTGCTCAATTGTTAGAAGAAGAATGCTATAAAATATTTGGCATAGAATCTTTGAATGATGAGCATGATTGCAATGTTGTTGGCATGAACTCTTTGAATATCCATGATGCTAATGATATGCAAAGCCACAAGCTTGGGGATGCTATGTTTGATGAAGATGATGTTTTTAGTCCCCCAAGATTTGATGTGCAAATTTGCTATAATGATTGCATGCCTCCTATTTACGATGATTATAATGATGAAAGTGGATTCAAAGAGGTCATGACTTTATTTAATGACGAATCCACCATTTTGGATGAGGTTGCAATTGACTATGACAACAAAGTTCCTATCTATGATGATTATGGTGATGACATGTATGCTATAAAGAATAATGATACCCATGTAACTTGTCATCATGATTTTAATTTTCGCTCTCATGATAGTTATTTTGTTGAGTTCGCTCCCAGTACTATTGATGAGAAGAAATTTGCTTATGTGGAGAGTAATAAGTTTTCTATGCTTATGTGTCATGAAAAGAATGCTTTATGTAATAGTTATATTGTTGAATTCATTCATGATGCTACTGAAAATTATTATGAGATAGTAACATATGCTTTTACATATCTCGATAATATCAAATTTCCTCTCTATGTGTTGAAAGTTTTGAAGTTATGCATGTTTTGCCTTCCTATGCTAGTTGATTCTTGTTCCCATGAATTATTTGCTCACAAAATCCCTATGCATAGGAAGTGGGTTAGGCTTAAATGTGCTTGCCATGTGATTCATGATGCTCTCTTTCATGTTTCAATTCTTATCTTTTATGCGAGCATCATTGAAATCATCATGCCTAGCTAAAAGGCATTAAAGAAAAGCGCTTGTTGGGAGATAACCCAACACTTTTACCTAATGTTTTTGTGTGTTCACATGATTATGCTACTGTAGTAATCATGTTTTATTGTTTTTGTTTCAATAAAGTGCCAAGTAAAGCCTTTGGGGTCATGTTGGGTGATAGTTGATTCGATCTTGCTGAAAAACAGAAACTTTTGCGCTCATGAAAATAACTCTCATTTTTAACAGAAGAGTGCTTTTGAGTTGATTCTTTTTGAAGAAGATTAATATACAAATTGCTCACGTGGTAATAATTTTTTCATAATTTTTGGACTAGCAGAAGCATGGTTTGAGTACAGATTACTACAGACTGTTCTTTTTGACATATTCTGTTTTCAATGCATAGTTTGCTTGTTTTCTAGTTTCTATGGCTTATATTGCTTAACACAAATTGTAGAAATGATATGATACAGTAAGCATTGTGTGTAAACAATTATTAATCTTGTCTTTGATAGTACCAAAAGTGAAATGGTTTGCTCTTTATCATACTAACCTATCTCACAAAGTTTCATTAAGTTTTGTGTGATTGAAGTTTTCAAGTTTTGGGTGAGATGTCGATATGAGGAGAATAAGGAGTGACAAAACCCTAAGCTTGGGGATTCCCAAGGCACCCCAAGTTAATATCCAAGTAATATCCAAGCAAATAAGCTTGGGGATGCCTTCGTCATCCCCTCTTTCGTCTCCAACATTATCAATAACCTCACTTGGAGCTATGTTTTCATTCGTCACATGATATGAGTTTTACTTGGAGTGTCAATTTATTTTGTTAGGATTTGCTTGCTGTTATTTAGAATAATTTTTTGTATCTTTTAGTTCAATAAAAGTGGCAATGCTAGCCTTTGCCATGCTTATTTTGCAAGTTTACATGTTACTGTTTCAAAACAGAAAGTTTATCGTTGTTGCAAAAAATTCCCTAGAAAAGTCAGAATATGATAAATTGTTGAAACTTTTTGAAAAATAAGATCTGATAAATTTCCTACAGTGTGGTAGTTTTCTCATAATTTTTGATGTTAGGGAAGTATGATGAATCTTGCATTCTTTGCATATGTTTGCTTGTTTAATGATTCTCTTTGAGGATAGGAGTATTAAATATGCAGAGGCATTTAGTAGGCAATGTTAAATAATAATTTTAGTGATTTTCTACAGTATAGAATGATAAGGTTATTGCATTATTTTATACTAACTTATCTCATGAGTTCTTGTTGAGTTTTGTGTGGATGAAGCTTTTGAGATTTAGGGAAACCGTGATATAAGAGGAATTAAGGAGACACAAAAGCTCAAGCTTGGGGATGCCCAAGGCATCCCAAGTTAATATTCAAAGAAGTCTCAAGCATCTAAGCTTGGGGATGCCCCGGTAGGCATCCCACCTTTCTTCTTCAACAGTTATTGGTTAATATCGGTTGAGCCTAAGTTTTTGCTTCTTCACATGAGTTGTGCTATTCTTAAAATGCCATTTTATTTTCATTTTGCTTGCTGTTTTAATAAAATACTCAGACCTGAAAGTTTTTAAATAAAATAGAGTCCTCAATTAGTTGCCAGGGAGGCTAGGTAAGCGACATTCACATCCCGTCAACCAAGCTCTTTTCTATGGAATCGCTCTAGCGCTTCACTTATATCCTATGAGTGAATTGTTGAATGAATTGAATTTCATGAAGTTGAAATCATATCATGTCTAGGTAGCTTCACATTGGGTTTAGAAAGTGAAATCTTTTGAGGCTTGACAATCACAATATTGGTCATACAAGCAATTCACGAATAATTAGTATAAGGAAGAGAACTTTCACATGCAAATACACTATCTTGGAAATCTTTTGTGATTGTGAGCCCCCATCAAAATATTATATGTCAAAATTGTTGTCGTTGGACAAGGAAGACAACGTAATGATTTATGTTTGTTCATATTCACACATAAGTTATATTGTCATAGATCCTTCAACATGTGGTTCTTGCCCCCTATCTTTGCTAGCCAAAAATTCCGCACCAAGTAGAGATACTACTTGTACATCTAAAAACCCTTAAACCCAAATCTTGTTTTGAGAGTCCACCATACCTACCTATGGATTGAGCAAGATCCATCAAGTAAGTTGTCATCGGTGCAATAGGGCAATAAAAATTGCTTCTAAAAGTGTTATATCATTTGGTGTAAGAGAAAATTGAGCGTTGTACAAACTTGTGATGGCAAAGAATAAAAGCGACAAACTGCATAATAAAGGTTACCATCATAAGGGGAAATATAACATGACGTTCTTTTGCACTAAGGGATTATTAAATTCGTAAGCAATGAAAATTACTTAGAGTTACTGAATCAGAGTGTGAAATCAATTCACTATCGGTGTTCTCGAGTGACTAATAACTCAGAACCTGGGGGAAATCTGAAATTGGTGAGAAGCAATACTAGATGAAGACTCATAGGAAGCAACACAGTTCTTTGATATTCTCGAGATACTGGAGGGTAATACTCGAAGGAAGATCAAAATAGAGGTTGCGGAGATGCATTGATCTGCAGAAGACAAGTGCTTTAACTTGTCTGAGAAATGGAATCAAGGAGAAAATATGGTCAGAACCACGGTTGCAAAAGATCAATTCACGTATACCAGATGATATTTTATCAAAGAAATAGTTATTACAAGAAGCTTCCATGATAGGATCTACATTGTGTCCATGGGCATGAACATAAAGTTCAAGGTCGACTCCCACTTCTCCAATGCATAACTGTCAGATGTTGGGTTCCGGCAGACCCTTAAGGTTCGAACTCTGGGGTGCGCACGAAGATCTTCCCCCTACCGACTCACGTCCGATCGCCTCGCGAGAATCTAAGCTAAACGATGAACAACACGAGGGACACAAGATTTATACTGGTTCGGGCCACCGTTGTGGTGTAATACCCTACTCCAGTGTGTGGTGTGGTGGATTGCCTCAGGGGCTAATGATGAACAGTACAAGGGATGAACAGTCTCGCGAGAGGTGTTCTTGAGCTGGTGCAATGAACTGCTTGGGTGAGTTCGATCGCCTATGGTTCTAATGAGCACTCGATGATCTCTCCACTTCCTCTGTGGTGGCTAGTCCTATTTATAGAGGCCCTGGTCCTCTTCCCAAATATTGAGCGGGAAGGGCACCAACAACGGCCATTTCAAAGGGGAACATCTAGTACAAGTTATCCTGACTAAAGTTGGTCTTGGCTGCCAAAGGCTTGGCGATGACAAATCTGGCTCCACGGTGACCTCCATCCTGCCGCTCTGTTGTCTTGGTCTCGTTGCACTGAAATGGCAACCTTTGCCTGATGCCTCGGTACTCCACGCTTGTGCTTGCCCCCTTTGCACCAAAGAGGAAACAAGGACACTGCATAGGCCGGTGCCCGCCTGGCGCCCGCCTGGTCTCAATCGTCATGGCTTGCGTCATGATCACCTCGCGAGGTACCCTGCCTTGATCTCTCCGCCTCCTCACAAGCCTGCCTGGCGAGGGCGTTCCTAAGGAAGTCCTGTGTCATCCGCCCCGCGAGGCTTGGCCCCTCGCGAGGGTCTTAAGTTTTGTGCTAATAAAGATGGGTCGTACTGGGCCACCACTCGAGCGACGCCGCAGGCCGCAGGCAGGCAAGTCTGGGGACCCCCGTTCCCAGAACACCGACAGTAGCCCCCGGGCCCAAGGCGCGCTCGGACTTGGCTTAGCGGAGAAGCGAAGGGGCAAGTGCGGAGCGCCGCGGGCCCCATTAGCCTACGGCCTTGGGTGCCGCGTGGCGGTTGATTGGACGTGGGCGCCTCCGCTTCCCCACGCCTCCTCATTATGCGCCTGGCTAGGCGGCCACGAGGCTTGTACACAGTTATCCTCCCTTTGCAGCCTGCGCGCTTCTTGTTCCGTTTTCCTCCTCGAGCCTCTACTTCCGCCTCCAATGCATCTCGAGTTCTTCCCCCTTCCCATTGCCATGGCGCCAATGAAAAAGGATAAGGGGAAGAAACCTGCGCCTTCATCCAGTGCGCCTCCGGCGGCTGCTCCCACCGTCGACAAGTCACTTATACTCAATCTGGAAGCCCTGGAGAAGGTCTGCTCCGCACTTGCCTCCAGCTTCAATGAGTGCGGGAAGACGACGGTCTGGCCCGCGTCCCACGCCTCCTTTGACAGGATCGTCACGGAGGTCCGATTCTTTGTCGACGCCTTGTGGGCGGGCCTGGTTCCCCCCTTTTCCGCCTTCTTCAATGCGGCACTTTCCCATTACCAGATCCACATGATGCATCTTGGCCCCCAATCCATTACTCTGCTTGCTGTCTTTGCCTTTGTCTGCGAGGCCATGGTGGGGATTCCTCCTTCCGTTGCCCTTCTGTGCCACTTCTTCTCTCTGCGCCTGTGTGACCCTTCCCGGTGTTCGGGATGCGTGAGCTTCCAGGCCGTGCCGGAGACGGCCGCCTCGGGGATCGATTTTAGCCTCCCACCTTCCGCGAGCGGGTCCCGGGAGCGGTGGCTGTATGTGGACGTTGGGGTGCCCAGCCCCCTGCTCGCGCACCTGATGCTGCATGCCATTCCCAATCCTGGTTGGGGTCACGAGGTGCTTACGAACCCCCAGCTTGCCTTCACCTGGCATCGCTTCGAGAGGCTAAGGGAGCTCGGGGTGACGGCGCCCCGGGTGGTGAAGGAGTTTCTCCAGCGTCGCATCGCTCCTCTCCAGCGCCATTCCTGCCCAATGTGGGCTTACTCTTGTCGTCAGGACCGTATGAGGCTCCAGGAAGGGGATCTCACGCCTGAGACGCTGAAGAAGGTGTTGTAGGTCCTGACTGGCGACCCCTCTCCTGGCAGCGTTCATCATGGAGGCGCCCTGTTGTATCTTTGCATAAACAGGGTCGACTTCGTGAGGCAGATGCCCCCCTTCGACAAATGGGGGTTGGGCCGGGCTGCCCTCGTGGGGCCTCGTGAGAACCCGGTTGCTGTGGTCCTTTCCCCAGCCGCCCGCGCTGACCTTGCCTCAGGAGTCGTTGCAGGGAGGCAAGTATTGGCAGGAGCTGGGGGGCCTGATGTCGAGGTGTTGATGTCGCGTGCGGCCGCTGAAGCGTCATCCTCCGGAGCTTACAGAGCCCCTCGCGAGGTGGTGGCTGAAGAGGGGGCGCGACCTGTCGCTCCCGAGGCCTCGGCAGGCCACCAAGAGGTGGCACCTGATCGCTCCTCTCAGGCTGGTGCCCTTGATGTAGGCTGTCCTGATGCTTCGGCTCCTATGCCGTGCGCCGGCCCTCACGTCGCGAGCTTAGGCCGGTTCCGCATAGATTTCGAGGCCCTTCGCAAGAGGAAGGAGGCTTCCAGTGGTGATGATCGCCCATACCGCCCATTGAAGCACAGGAAGTACTTTGCCATGGACGAGTAAGTCCCTCCTTCTTATAGTTCCTTATTTGCCGCTCCCTTTGCCGGCCGTGGCCTTTCAGGATCCCCTCTGACGAGCCCGCGGAGCCTGCTGAGGAGCCGCTTCCTTAGGTTTCTCCTCCGTCACCAACCTTAATTGCCCCGAGTCTGCGTGCCGCCTTTGGTGCAAGCTTGGCTGGAGAGGCAGGCTGGCCTGCGGTGCGCCTTGAACCTGTCGGTGCGCCGCTCTGCCCTCGTGAGCTCTCCTTGGGCACATCCAGCTTGCCCCGAGCTCCTCCACTTATCATAGGCGGCGAGTGGCTGAAGTCGATCTTCGGGTCCTCAGCGGGAGGTGGATTGGCGCCTGGCTGGGTCCCTTGCGGGGCCCGCCCGGCGATCGCAGGGGCGCCAGCCTCCAGCCCCCTGCCGAGAGGGGGCGAACCACTCCAAGGCCCTCCGCCAGCGTCGATGGCGGAGGATGGTGTTGACGACGTGCTTGGGCGTACGCGGGAGCGCAGCGCTATCCGCCAAGAGTTCCTCCACAGGGCAGCCGATGCAGTGAGCCAGCTCGGTGCAGAGCTGGCGGTTGAAGATGCGTGTCTCGAAGCTGAAGGCTGGAGGCTGGTCGAGGAGCGGCGCAAGTTGAAGGCGGCTGTTGGTCTCGCGTGCCACCAGCGTGATCTCGAAAGCGCCAAGGCCGAGGCATCCCTGGCGGCCTCTCGTGGGGCCTGCTCCCGGGACATTGAGGAGGCTCAGGAGGCAGATAGGCGACGCAAAGCTGTGGAGGAGCGCGCGTGGGAGCTCCAAGACTGGTGCAACTTCCGGGAGCAGCAGGTGGAGCTGCGCCGAGCTGCACTTGCGTTGTTGAAAGGAGGGCCCGCTGAAGAGGAGGACCTCCGGAGGCACGAGGAAGCGCTGACATTGGAGACTGCCGAGCGCAACCTCGGTCTGGAGCGGTTGGGGACGAGGGAGCACCAGGTTGCCCAGGCAGAGGACGCCGTCGGCGCGTGGGAGACCCGGGTCCAGGAGGAGATCGACCGTCGCGTGCCGGAGGCTCGCGCCGGCCTTGAGCGTGAGTATGGAGAGCGGCTGGAGCTGGTCAAGGCTGAAGCCGCGGGCAGCACTACCGCCCTCAGGACCAGGCTGACCGAAGTCAGGCAGCAAGCTGAGGCCACTGCTGCCGCACTAGGCTCGGCGCAGACTGAGCTGGCCTCCTCCCGTGCCGAGCTGCTTCTTCTTCAACAGCGGGTGGATGACACCAAGGCCGTCGCGCAACGGAATGCAGACGAGATCCGACAGCGGCAGACGTTGGAACACATGCATGACCCCATGCTCCGAACGCTCAGGGAAAGGGCCAACGCGGCCTTGGGAAATATCTGCGAGGCAGTTGCTGAGGAGCCGCATGTGACCAACTACGCCGGCAATCTTCGGTTCTTCACTGATGTGGTGACGCATCTGGAGAACCGCTCTTAGAGGTCTCGCCAGCCGGTGGAGGAACGGGGCCGCGGCCTGCTTGCACGGGCATTCTCCCGCGTCTTCAGGCATCTCCAGAACATCGACCCCCTCTTCGACTTCGATGCCGCCATCGCCTTGGTGCCTGAGGTCGTCCGAGGCAACCTAGCACGGTGGGTGGAGGACAATGTAGATGCGCTCGTCCGGGCCTTCACCTCTGATGACGACGGGGTGATCATTGCTGCTGATGAAGGCGACGTGGTGAACGGTGGTGAAGACGGTGCCAACAACAGCGACGAAGAGGCTGGCGGCAACGACGGCGGTGCCAACGATGCCTCCGGGGACACTCTGGGGGATGCGGTGAGCGACATGTCTGATTGACCCCGCGCTTCCCCTGCCGTTTGTCCTACGCGGGAAGAGACTCGGGCGTGTCCCTAAAGGTTGTGAGAGCATTTTGGGAGGGGAAGCCCCTCATGTAAAAAGATTGTTGCCTACGTGTTGTTGAGATCATCACCGGATGGGCGCCTGCATGATGCCATGATTTTCGTGATAAGTAGGTTGTTGTGGTTTTACCTTCATCTTGGCGAGCCTAGAGTGGGCTCGCAGTATCCATCCGACGGCCTCATGAGGTTCCCGTTTGACCATGCAGTGAGAGCCTGGCTAGAGCGAACACCGGCCGCGGGACGGCGGGCGCACATGCTGGGCCCTGCCCTACTCGCGAGGGCCCGCGAGAGGGAGGCAGCTAGTGTGAATACCAACTTGAACAGAAATCGGAGCACGAGAAAGCACACGAATAAGACACGACACCCCTCCCCGCACACACAAACACAAATTCGACTTCAACTTAGATCCGAAACGAGAAAGCTTGTTCGCACGAAAAGAAGCAAGAGCAAAAGGCCAGCGCCCGACACCTAGTCTAGTCTTCGACGTTTTCTCACCAGCGCGGAGCTAAGTGCTGCCACTGGGCATGGGAGGGAGCCCCCGAGGCCCGAGGACAGCTCTCCGGAGACTCCGGGGCGTGTACAACCCCAACTCATTATTATGTGAGAGTGTCACGGGCGGCGAGCTTCACAGGCACTGGACCTTCTTCACAGGTACTGGCCTTGCTTCATATCGCCAGATGAGGACCCCGCCTTGCGCCACCCTTGACCACCATCAACGGCGACCGGAAAGCAGGACGACACCAATGGGGAAAAGGGGACGCCAACGGTTCCCCCAACGACCACGGGTCCTCTACCGGGGGCAGGCCCTGGGGCACTGATACGTCTCCGTTGTATCTACTTTTCCAAACACTTTTGCCCTTGTTTTGGACTCTAACTTGTATGATTTGAATGGAACTAACCCGGACTGACGCTGTTTTCAGCAGAATTGCCATGGTGTTGTTTTATGTGCAGAAAACAAAAGTTCTCAGAATGACCTGAAACTCCACAGAATATCTTAGAATAAATAATAAAAAAATCCTCGCCAAAGATGAAGACCAGGGGGCCCACACCCTGTTCACGAGGGTGGGGGGCGCGCCCCTCCCCCCTGGGCGTGCCCCCCTACCTCATGGGCCCCCTGGTGGCCCTCCGACGCCAACTCCAACTCCATATATTGGCTTTCGGGGAGAAAAAATCAGAGAGAAAGTTTCATTGCGTTTTACGATACGGAGCCGCCGCCAAGCCCTAATCTCTCTCAGGAGGGCTGATCTGGAGTCCGTTTGGGGCTCCGGAGAGGGGGATTCGTCGCCGTCGTCGTCATCAACCATCCTCCATCACCAATTTCATGATGCTCACCGCCGTGCGTGAGTAACTGCATCGTAGGCTTGCTGCACAGTGATGGGTTGGATGAGATTTATCATGTAATCGAGTTAGTTTTTTTAGGGTTTGATCCCTAGTATCCACTATGTTCTGATATTGATGTTGCTATGACTTTGCTATGCTTAACGCTTGTCACTAGGGCCCGAGTGCCATGATTTCAGATCTGAACCTATTATGTTTTCATGAATATATGTGTGTTCTAGATCCTATCTTGCAAGTCTATAGTCACCTACTATGTGTTATGATCCGGCAATCCCGAAGCGACAATAATCGGGACCACTCCCGGTGATGATCGTAGTTTGAGGAGTTCATGTATTCACTATGTGCTAATGCTTTGTTCCGGTTCTCTATTAAAAGGGGGCCTTAATATCCCTTAGTTTCCAATAGGACCCCGCTGCCACGGGAGGGTAGGACAAAAGATGTCATGCAAGTTCTTTTCCATAAGCACGTATGACTATATACGGAATACATGCCTACATTACATTGATGAACTGGAGCTAGTTCTGTGTCACCCTATGTTATGACTGTTACATGATGAACCACATCCGGCATAATTATCCATCGCCAATCCGGTGCCTACGAGTTTTCCATATGCTGGTTTACACTTATTTACTTTTCCGTTGCTACTATTACAATCACTACAAAATACCGAAAACATTACTTTTGCTGTCTTTACTTTTGTTACCGTTACCACTACTATCATATTACTTTGCTAAGTAGCACTTTGCTGCAGATACTAAGTTTCCAGGTGTGGTTGAATTGACAACTCAGCTGCTAATACTCGAGAATATTCTTTGGCTCCCCTTGTGTCGAATCAACAAATTTGGGTTGAATACTCTACCCTCGAAAACTGTTGTGGTCCCCTATACTTGTGGGTTATCAATAATCCTTGACCAACTCCAGCCATCTTCGCTGACGGAGGTTTAAATCTGGCTGAGTAAATATGTATTTGAGACTTTTGTGGTCGGTAAAAATTTGGCACCTTTTTCCAATGAGGTAGTGTCTCCAAATTTTTAAAGCATGAACTACCGCAGCCAATTCCAAATCATGAGTGGGGTAATTGCCTTCATGGGGTCGTAGCTGCCGTGAGGCATAGGCTACTACCTTGCCATCTTGCATAAGCACGCACCCAAGTCCTCGTCGGGAAGCATCGCAATATATGTCAAAGTTGCGGTAGATATTTGGAAGTGTCAATACCAGCGCAGTTGTTAAGCGCTTCTTTAACTCGGTGAAACTTTTCTCACAGTCTGACGTCCATTCAAACTTCTTATCCTTTTTAAACAACTCCGTCATGGGCTTAGCAATCTTGGAGAACCCTTCAATAAATCGACGGTAATATCCGGCTAATCCAAGAAAACTCCGGATCTGAGACACGGTGGCGGGTGGCAACCAGTCGGGCACGTCTTTTACTTTGCTTGGGTCCACAGCTATTCCTTCAGCGGATAGTATATGCCCGAGGAATCCAACTTGCTTGAGCCAAAACTCACATTTACTGAACTTGGCGTACAACTGGTGCTCACGGAGTCATTATAGCACTGCGTGGAGCTGTCCTTTATGCTCTTCTTCATTTCTTGAATAAATAAGTATATCATCGATGAAGACGACCACGGACTTATCAAGGAACCCATGAACACTTTGTTCATCATGTGCATGAAGAAGGTAGGGGCGTTGGTGAGGCCGAAGGACATGACGGTATATTCATAAAGACCGTAGCGAGTGGTGAACGCGGTCTTGGGAATATACTCCTTTTAATTTCGAGCTGGTAATATCCAGTCCGCAAATCAATTTTTGAGAATACCTTGGCTCCACTGGGTTGATCAAACAAATCATCAATTCTTGGCAGAGGGTATTTTTTTTTGATCGTGACATCATTCAATTGTCAGTTGTCCACACACATACAAAGGCTGCCATCTTTCTTGTCCACAAGAATAGCGGGTGATCCCCATGGCGAGGAACTGGGGCGGATATATCCTTTTTGGAGCATTTCATCAAGCTGTTTCTTTAGCTCCACCAACTCGGATGACGGCATTCGATAATATTTCTTGTGTATAGGTGTGGTTCTGGGCACAAGTTTTATTGCAAACTCAAGCTCTCGGTCAGGGGGCATGCCTGGCAGTTCTTCTGGGAATACATCGAAACTCATCGACCCATCGGGATTAATTCCATTTCTGCTATTGGTGTAAAAACCATTTCCTTGGAGGGTATGCTTCTACGAGCAATAAACTTGGTAGCTTGTCCATCTTGTCTGGTCAAATTGACTTCCCGGGTCACACAATTTATGCATACTTGGTACTGAGTCACCCAATTCATACCCAAGATAACATCCAATTTTTCAGACTCAATCTGTATCAAAGACGTCGGGAAACTGATTTCATTGATCCCGACTTCCAGATTGCAGCAGACAAGATTGCTTTGAATAATAGATCCCGGGGTTTGTACCAGCATATTCTTGCCCAAAAGCGAACAAGGAAATTTGTTTTGGGCGACAAAACTCCGAGAAATAAAAGAGTGGGAAGCCCCAGAGTCAAATAAAATTATTGCAGGTATGTTATTAACAGGGAACATACCAATGACGACTTCGGGATTTTCTTGGGCTTCGTCGGCTGAAATGTGATGAACGTATCCCGTGACGTCGTGCTGACTTGGTCCGACTTCCAAATAATGGATTTGAGGCTTGAACATAGCATTGGTCCGGGTGTTCTTGGGACACTGTTTGGCATAATGTCCGGTTTGTCCGCAACTATAACAGGAATTGATGTGCAGACGATTCTCCATAACTGGGTTGAGCACATCACTCTTCACTTGGGTGGTGGTCTTGTTAACATTTTGTTACCAACTGGGCTGGTATGCCATCGGAGTTGGCTGCCAAGTATGAACTTTCTGCACTCGTTGCATTTCCTTCTTGGGCTCAAACTTGCGCTTGTGATCGTTATGGGCAGACTTAGTATCTGACACAAGCTTGTGTTCCCTTTCAGCAATGAAAGCCTTGTTCACCAGGGTTTGGAAATCTTGAAAATCGAACATACTGAGAGCACAGCGAAATTGCGGGTTTAATCCACCAAGAAAGCGGTCCATCTTCCTTTCTTCAGTGGCCACGTCATATTGAGAGTAACGTGACAGGTGATTGAATTTTTGTAAATATTCTCCCACTGACTGACTTCCTTGGAGGAGCGCGAGAAATTCACGCTGCTTAGTCTTCACAATTCCTGCAGGGATGTGATATTTTCGGAATTGCTCCTTGAATCTTGGCGAGGTAATTGCTTCATTCTCAGTCCCTATGGCTTTCTCACTTTCCCACCATATGGCAGCAGCGCCTTCCAAATAATGTGTTACAAATGGAACTTTATCTTCTTCATCAGTTCGAGCAACCTCAAGTTTCTTTTCCATAGTTCTTAACCAATCATTTGCATCCAAGGGATCAATGGCCTGACTGAAACTGGGAGGCTTAGTCCTTTGAAAATCAGATAGTTTGGAGTGAGAGGCAGGCTGATTTCCATTCTGTCCAATCATTGCTTGAATACTTCTGAATATTTCCATTAGATCATTGTTTTGTCGTTCCTCGAACATACGCATAATTTGCTAGGTGGAGGGCGGATTTGGCGGTGGAGGCTGTGGTGGAACGTACGGCTCGGGTGATTGTCCTGCCTGTCGTGTGGAGCGCCAACAGAGAACCCGCAAAGCGTTGCTCGCAGCCTCCTGCGTCATCCTAATATGATTTTTTCCAAGTCAACGCAACCGAGATGAGAAGCATTCAACAAAAACTGGGGAGAAGCCAGCAACAAAAACCAAGCGAAAACGAAAAGACGAAGAAAATACGGCAAATAAAATAAATTCCAACATAATTATACATAGACTCATACATGAAAGATAACAACATGCCAGGTCCAGCTACCCTCATACATGAAACGAAACATCATGACTAGTATGATTACAACCATACTCCATCCCGACAACTGAGAATACTTGAAAGCTCTACTGCTCGGCTAGCGCTGCGGGGTCCTATCCTGATGCAGACTCGGATCCAGAACTAGCGGGGTTGACGGAGACCTCCGGGTTAAAAGTGACACGACGACGCTGCCTCGAGGGCTCTCTCGCGGGGGCAGGTGAAGGGCGGATCATCGGGGCTGCAGGAGTGGCGTGGAGTGAAACCCACTCTGCAGGAGCACTAAGGGGACTCGCAGTCGCGGTGCCCGAGCTACTCGGGGGAGTAACCGGGAAGCAGGGATCTAGGCTGGGCAGAGCGTGGGAATAAATCCCACAGATGGAGAAGTAGTGGCTGAGCGAGCAGTGACTAAAGTAGAGGCTAAAGCAGTACGGGCACGACTCAGCTCACGAGCCAGCTTGTAGATCAAAAGATAGCTAGCAGTGATGTAGCAAGAAAGGTGGCTAGCAACACTATCAGACTCCGGATTAATGACAGGGAAACGGACACTACCATTATCGTGGAGAGATGGGTAGTAGTGGAAACCTGGGTGATTCTGCATCCGGACCTGGTTGTAGCGGAGCTCAACAAGTACCTCGAATGCAGCAAACTGGACAGCCTGAGAAGCGGAAGAAGCGTAGCCGCTACGAGAGGTACGAGTGCAAGAACTGGAATCGGAACTGGTGCGCAGAGTGACCACGGCGTGATACTCATACACTGAGTCAGCTAGGCACTCCCGGAACACACGATAGACTGGATCGTCTCCGTGAGGGTACAGCCGACGCCACACGTTACGAAGGAGATGCGGCGACGTGTACGGCATCAGCTACAACTGGCACGGATACAACACCGGAGCCATCTACACTCACAACCATTAGCAGGTTAGCATAGAAAAATAAATATAACCAGTGCATGCAATGCAACAACTAGCTACAGTTATTACCGACACTCAGCTACAACTCGTATGTAGCGTCCAATTAACTCGGCTTAGTCTAGCGTGGCTAAGGATGGCAATTTTATCCATGGACATGGATATCCATGGATATCCGACCCAAATGGATAGGGTTTGGATATGTTTTTCTGTCCATGGGCAACGCCCAAACCCGACTCGATTGCTCGTGCGTAGGGCATGGATATAATCTTGTACCCGTGGGTATATCCAAACCCGATCCGATAGTATGACTTAATGGGCAAAAATCGGCTATCCCTACCCCACAGTTACATGTCCCAGTGCAATTTTACACTTTGTTATCCAAAACATACAAAAGAAATTACACAATCCCCATCATAACTTTTATTAGTTGACATTCAATACCCTCTGTAACATACCCCAACGCCCTTCCCTTATTTTTATCTCCTTGTTAACTGACTCGTCATTCTCATCTGTTAGAAAAATACTAAATGATCTTATGTTGTTAGTGGAGGTTGATTTACCATAAGTGAAGCCTAGCATGCCACGAAGTGAAGAATGGAAGAGCTTATGCTAACATTGTGTTATGTCTTATTTATATGTCTAGAGAGGACCCAATGGATATCCAGTGGGTATGGATATCCATCGGGTTTGGAAATGGACACAATTTTTCACCCACGGATTTTTTCATGGGTGGGCAAAGACTATCTTCATGGATATGGATATGGATTTGAAATTGTTCAACCCGATCCAAACCCGACCCATTGCCATCCTTAAGCGTGGGCTACGGATCGTGGGCTCCGATACCAAGCGCCAGGCACCCGGCTCGAGCGACGGTTTACCTGCATTGCCGGCCAGAGACCTTGTCTTACGCAACACACATACAGAAAACAACCGCTTTATTCATGCTAGCGGGACGTAGTTCATATTACAACAGTTAGCGAGACCAAGCGGCACACACAGTGCGGCTGAACAATATGTATATTATTTAGTGAACATAAAGGGGCCTCGATCATGACAACTACTCGGCAGCGGAACAACGTCGTAGCGGGACTCCATAGCACAGGAACACCGACGTGGACACGGTCTAGACTCGGACAGCACTCCTTTCCAATGGGACTTTCCTGAAATCTGGCATGACACGCCAGGTCAGTACATTGAATGTACTTGCAAGCTCACAATAAACATAAACAAGATGACAGACAATATTATGATATTTATCCAATAAAATTAACAATGCAGCTATATAACCAACATGAGGTGACTATGCTCAATAGGTACTCATTCTCCCGACTTGCTTACCAGGTGTGACCAACAAACATAATATTACCAACACATACTCATGATCCTTACGGCGATCACAACCCGACCATCTCATGGCCCGTGATCCTTACGGCGATCACAACCCGAGCAACTCGTGGCCCGTGATCCTTACGGCTATCACAACCCGACAACTCATGTCCAACTCAACACGATGACCTCACTGTCATCCTTAGTGCAATTTAGTGTGCATATTTATTAAGTGTTGACCCATGGTGTACCTTACTTTCGAGCGTGTCCGTATCCGTGGACTCGGATATCGATAGATTAAATACACTCTGCAGAGGTTAGTACACTGTACCCACACTACGGAACCCATGGCCTCACTCTCCCATCTGAGTGGACCAACAGCGTTCCGACGAAACCATTTCACTGTGATGACACTCTCCCGACCCCTCCGACTTAGACCCCACTTGGCTAGTCCTGGGTGGCCCCGTGTCTACCTCCAGACACCTCGACCACCATCGTGGCCACGATCTACACTGGGATCCGGTACCAAAATTAACTTAACAACGAGCACATAAGGTTATGCTTGCCTACCGGGCCAGGGTACAGCACGCCCATAACCTTCCCTAAATTGAGGTACCGACCATAGGCACGACAATAAAACGCATTAAGGCCGTCCCATACCGGCAAGTGTGGTTGCATTGGGAAAGACTCGTTTCAGCGGCACCACGACCCGGTCAACAACATGTTCAAGTTGAATTATTAATCAGGTTCAACTTTAACGTGAAAAGAAAATAACCGGTGTCATACTGCCATACCATGCATTACTTAATATATGCACCTCTTAACCGTGCAAAACTGCACAAACTACGCTCCCACGGAGCCAACATAAACTCATGCTACTATACTGGTAAAAACCTTTCTTTACTTATACCATAACTATTTCTAGCAATTATCATCATTATACCTCATGCAAAAATAATATCCAAATTACTCATCAATTCTATGACCAAATTAATTATTTATCACTTGCAACTAAGATCTCATAATCTTACTAACAATATTTACTTCAAACATACTGAAGTTCAAGCATTTTAACATAACAAGCGTATAACAGAACATATTTATTTTATAACTAATTAAAATGCATCAATATTCAAAAGTTCAAGTATAAAAAACAAAATATTGAAGTGGCACCATGAAAATGTTACTGTGGCTTGCCTTAGTACTGATGAGGTTCACAATACTCCTGGTGATCCTCAAGACAAGCTGGTTCCTCTCAAAACATTCAAAAACCACAAAAGAAAAATATCAAGAGACCTTCTGAAAATTGCCAGAAAATCTAGACAGCAAGGAAAAATCCCATCTTTTGGGAGCTGTTAGATTTTTGGACAAAGAACACAATGCAAAAAGAATCACTGCATTTGGACTTGTAGAATAAAAGTTATGGCTGTTAAAATGCTACTGGAATTTAAATAAATTTGAAAAAGAAAAACGGAGAGGGGGTGACGTCGATGGCGTATTTTCCCGGGGCGCCACCACTCATACCGCTTCACGCGCATTATGAGTGGCTGACTAGCGGGCCCTGCTAGTTAGGCCAGAGGGAGGGGGAAAGAAAACAGAGAGGCGCGGCGCTTCGCGGATCTTACGCCGACGTTGAGGCATCTTGGAGGAAAACGAGAGGGAGGGATCGATGGAGAATGCTCTTGCGCACCTGCCCGTACCCGTGGCGTGGCAAACGGTGACCGGACGGCGTCAGATTCTTCCTCGCAAGCGGAGGCAGAACACGGTGGTCGCCGGAGATGAGGAAGACGGCGGCTAGGGGTGGCTCCAGGGGCTCGGGCTTGGCGTGTTAGCTTCACGGAGGAGAGGCGGAGGCCCTGGCGGGGTCGCCTCGGTTTGGGAGTGGCCGGAGCTGCGGGGTCGATCCAGAGGGGATCGCCAGCGAGCTCGGCTCAGGGATGGTAGCCCGCGGCCTGCCCGGCCGGGCTGCGGCTTCTAGTAGCTATAGGAGGGAGTGGTGGTGAGGTGCGGTGCTCCAGGAGGCTGCGAAGGGGGTTATTTATAGGCGGGGCGGCGAGGAGGCTCGGGCTCCGCCGGAGGACAGCTGTCGCTGGCGCCCGGTGACGAATGGTGCCACAGAGAGAGGGGAAAGGCGACAAGGTCATGCGGGAGCTGTGCACGGATGCGGACGAGCACAGGAGCAAGGAGGAAATGGACGAACACAGTGCGCGGGCACTGTGTCATTGGTCGGACCGTGCCCGTGCTCGCTGCGGCGAGCTCCGGCGTCGGCGAGCGGCAGGGAGGAGTAAAGGAGGTGGAGACGAGGATGGTGGCGCGGGGACACGCATACAGCTAGCCGAAAGCAGCGTGCACGCGCGCACGAGGGCGCGGCGACGCGCAGAGCGCGCGTTTGGCATGCCAGACCCTCGGACGAACGCGGTCACCACGTGGACCGTGACATCAGGCCACATATGCACTAACCATGATGCCTGGCGTGTAGTCCTTAGTAACTTTAGGTGTTACCACAATAGAGTCATTATCGGTAGTGGTGAAGGAGGAATCACCCTCGATGACCACGACCGACTAGCTACACTATAGGGTTAACATCAGAAGTGCTGATGTGTATCACCCTCGGCACTCGATAGTAACTCTGCAAAGTCATACAACTAACGGGGGGTGATGTGCGGTGTCGGGGCCTAGACGTCGATCACGTTGATCGAGTCATAGGTCATCAAGCGGGGGCAACTGGGACAAGGTCAGGGGTCTCTGGTGGATCACAAACCAACATATACTAAGCAGTTTAGGATAAACAGGTAAGGTATGAAAGCAAGTAACAAAAACAGGCTATGCATCAGAATAGGGTCATACAAAAAGAAGTAGCAGTTCTAATGCAAGCATAAGAGAGAAGGGAATGGGTGATATCCAAAAGATCAATGGGGGCTTTGCTTGCCTGGAAGCTCTGCTGAAAAGGAAGAAGGGTCATCGGTGACATAGTCGATCACTAGGGCAGCATCGGTCTCGGGGTCTACCGGAGAGAAGAGGAGAAGAAACAGTAAATACAAAGCAAACAGATGCATCACTAAGCATGACAAGATGATATGCAGAGCTAGGGTTGACCTAACGCCATACTACACGTCGCAGAAGAAGAGGGAAAACATCCGGAGGGGTTTTCCCGACATCTGGTGTTTTTCGATAGGCGAAAGAGAGGGGATGGTTCCATGTTCAGCATGCTATGGGCACGTGACAGATGAACGGACCACATATTCGGATTCTTCTTTGGATTTTCTTGCCAACTTTCATATATAAAACTTTTTAATCCGAGTTACAGATTATTTTATAAGATTTTTCCAAAGTTTTAAACATTTCTGGAATTACTTTAATTATTAAATTTGACAGAAAAGGAATAATGACGTCAGCATGAGGTCAGTGTGAGGTCAGTAGTCAAACCCAGCTGGTCCAGGTGAAACCCTGGCCAGTGGGACCCACTTATCATACACAGTGGGTTAATAGAAACTAATTTAAACTAAATTGGAATTAATTAGGGAATGGGCCCCACATGCCAGTGACTATTTAGTCTAACTAATTAAGTTAAACGTATTTAGACTAATTAACAGAGGGGGGGGCACTTGTCATGGTGAACCGTGTACAGTCTACACAATTGACCCAATCAACTGGTCAACTGCGCCCGCGGGACCCAGACGCAGCCACTTGGGTGCCACGTCGGCGCTGGCGCCGGAACAGCTCTAGCGAGGCTTTTCGCGGTGGCCAAACGCCGGCGAGCCTCGGATTCGCGCTACGATGGGTCTCCGGACCTGTGGCTAGGAGCGTTCGACGCGGCTCAATGTCACGTGCATGATGGCGCTACCAGTTGGACTCGGGGATGGCCGGAACGTTGCCGACGGCAAAGAGTGGCGGGGGCCCGAAGCACGGCGAGCTCGCGCGTGACGAATGCGGCGGCAAAACGGGCGGTGCACAACTCCTACGATGACTACTCGAAGCCACGAACGTGTTGGTGAGCTCGGCAAACTGGGACGGCCTTACCGCGACGGCCGCGAGCTCGACAATGGAGCCAGGACGCGGCAATGGTGGCGCGTCGCGCATAGCTTGCTACGGCACGGAAACGGGGCACAGACGGGGGGAGGAAGGGAGTGGATCTCACCGAGCGGCTCATTAAAGGCCTGTGGGGGAACGGGAGCGCCGAGGTGAGGTGGAATTGACGGTGGTCGACGTCGGCTGAGGCGAAAGGGGAATGCATCGATGGTGAAGGAGGAGGGCCTCCCGGCTCGTTCCAGCAGACGAAGGCGAAGAAGTCGACATCGGGGAGGCCGATGGACATGTCGGAGGGGAGCGGGGGCGACGCTCGCCGCGGTGGTGCAAGGTAGAGGGCGGCGATGGCGCTCGGGCGAGGGAAGATCTATGGGGAGGGAGAGAGAGGAGTGGGGCGCGAAGGGGAAATAAGCGATCTAGGGTTGGCAGGGGCGTCGCCGGCGACCTTATCCGCGCCGGACAGCAGCGGATGGCCGACACGTGGCCATCCCGGCCATGTGCAGCCGCATGGCGTCCACGGTGCCCCCGTGAATAGAGGTGGAGGGAGACAGGGGCGCCTGGTGGGCTGGGTCGCGGTGGGCCTTAGGCCAGAGGCCAGGTAGGCCCTTTCTCTTTTCTGATTTTCTGCTTTTCTCTTTTTATTTAAAACAGAGACAGCTAGGGAAAGGTTTGGGCTACCAAAAGCTTTGAAAAAATGTGGGACTAGGCCACTTAAATTCTTTGTAGTATTTTGCACTGCCACAAAAAAAGTTTGAGGGGCAACTAAACCCATTTGGATTTTGCACAAATAAAATAGTATTTTAAAATGCTGAAATTGCATTGTTTTAATTGTTATAGTCCATCTTAGCTTGGAGGTCATGTTGTTATCCTTAACAATCATTTGTTATGGAATTTTGGCTAAATTATGAACTATTTTGCAGCAAATTTTGTGCAACTTCATATTTCACTTGCAAACTGAATTTGATTCCAAAGTGGGATTTCAAATGATATTTGAATCAAAGGTGATCAAGCACTGCTTAGCAAAGTGATTAGCTTAATCACAGAGGGTTACTGTAGCATGACACTGGGGTGTTACAATCGACCTTTGGTATGTCGTCAAGACTGCCGTTCCCAAGGTCGGTGAAGGTGTCACCGCTGCTGATGTCAAGAGGTTCGCGCAACTGGACTCAACCGCCAAGAACATCATCTGTGGTCATCTGACCAAAGGACAGTATGGCTGTGTGAGTGCTCTGGAAATAGCGAAGCTAGTCTGGGACTGGCTATCCAAGGTCAACAAAGGCATCTCAACTCAGAGAGACTCAAGGTTTGGTGTACTTTGCAATCTCATCAACCGCTTCAAGAGAAATGACAATGAGAATGTCCAGCTCATGTTCGATCGCCTGACTGATATCACAAATGAGCTTCACGCACTCGACACCACTGATATCACCAAGCATGAAATTGTGAAGAAGCTACTGATATCACTTGACAGCTCATTTGAAACTTTGGCCCTGATGATCCAAGAAAGCCCTGACTTCAGAGACCTCGAGCCATCTGACATACTTGAGAGTCTCAACACACATTAGTTCTAGCTATCTGAGAAGAGAGATATCTATGGCCCCAACTATGGTTGATCCCGTGCTTTGAAGGCAAAAGCTATTTCCTCATCTGAAGAAGAATCTGACTGTAGTTCTGATGATCCTGAAGACATTGGCAAAGAGCTAGCAATGCTCGTGAGGAAGTTTCAAAAGTTCTCCAAGAAGAATAGCTTCGGAAAGTCTTCACCATCTAGTTCCAAGAATGATGAGACTTCCTCTCGTGACTACAAGAAGAGAACATGCCACAAATGCAAGAAGCCAGGTCACTACATATCCGAATGCCCTCAATGGGACAAGGAAGCCAACAAAAAGAAGAGCACGGAATATGATTCTGACGACAAGAAGAAGAAGAAATCCTCAAAGTCTTCTTTGAAGTCTTCATCAAAGTCTTCATCATACAAGAAGAGCTCATCTGGCAAGGCTCGTGCATTCATTGGCAAGGAGATGGATCCAGAGGAGGAGTCTGCTTCTAAGGAGGTAGAGGTGGAGTCTGAGGAGGAGTCTGATTCAGGTGTGGCAAGCCTAGCTCTAGCTTCGGCATTCGTCGCCAAGTACATCTTCAACACTGAAGACAATGGTCTCACCGCCGACGCTTAAGCCAATGATAAGGATGACTCTTCTCCGACCTACTACTTCATGGCACGAGGTGCCAAGGTAAACTCACGCGATGCTTACTTTCAAACCTCCAATGAAGATGACTCTAAATGTGAATCCAAACCAAGCTATAAGACTCTTGCTAAAATTGCAACTGAACAACAAACTGCTATGGAACACATTCAAAAATTTCTAGACAAAAGTGATGACCTATTGGACGAGGAAATGAATCGAACTCAGTCCTTAATGGAAGCAATCAAAAACCTTCGAATTAAGTATGAAGAACTTGAAAGTCATCATGAAACCCTCTCAGCCACTCATGAGAAGCTTTCCTATGATTATCTTCAAAGTAAGCAAGATCTCGAAATACCGAGAGCATCTCATGGAGATCTTCAAAAAGACAACGATTCACTACTCACTCAACAGATCAGTTTCGCTTTGGAAGATTTTTTGCCACCATGTTTAAAAGGCCTTGAGCATGACAATGTTGTCTCTATTGCTGAATGTTCTACTGCCCCTGATGTTGCAATATCTTCAACTACTAATGTGGTAACAAACCCCTTTCTGAGGATACTACTACTATTGCTGATGAGAATGCCAGGTTGAAGACATTGCTTGAAACAGGCATGTACAAAAGCCTCAAAGGGCATCAAACACTCTATGATGTCCTCAAGAAACAGATTCTGAATCAAAACACTAGGAAAGAGGGTCCTGGTTTCAAGAGGAAAATGAATGCTGATGGTTCTTACTGGAAACCAGAGTAGTACCCCAAAACCACATGGGTTACTACAAATGGTCCATCAGTAGATCCATCTACTTTATCTGGCTTCACTTGTGCTAACCCCATAATCATTGATGAGTCCTTTGACTCCAACTATAAGTTGTTTAAGAATCATAATGGTGAAGTGTTTGCCAGGTTTATTGGGACTAACTGCAGGAACGGGCCACCTATGAAGTAGATCTGGGTCCCTAAAAGTTGTCTTGAGAAGCTTCCCGTGAATGTCATCATGACACCACTAGGGAAGAAGACAAACCCCGGCCAAAGGCTTCATACAAACAGAGGACCTCTCAAGGTCACCCCAACGGCAATGTTTTGCAGGGAAACCATCATCAGACTCATGAATATGAGTGTGTTTCTTCAAACCGCTATGTTCACAAATCAAATAACTTTTCTGCATATTCATTTGAGTACTATTCACCTCCTGCAAAACTATTTGCTAGGGCTTCAAAGCCAATGTTCTTAGATGCTGCACTTAGACTCGTTACTTCTAAGCCACCCCTTAAGATGTGGGTGGTTAAGAAGAATTGACTTCTCTTGCAGGGAAAGGTCTCTAGCTGGAAAACATTGACTTCTGAAGACAATGCTGGGGGCCTAAAACATCTTATGGGACACAAGATAAAGTGCCAAAATGGTCTTACCATTTATTTCGTCCCAGACGAGCATCCTATCTTACCATCCAAGAATCTTAACTTTGATAGTATGCTTGTTCATTATATGTTTGTGCTTCACAATACTCTTGGTGAAGCCTATCCCGCTAACTGCACTGTAGGGTACGACTCTGAAAGCTACTGAGTGGATAATGGACAGTGGATGTAGCAACCACATGACTGGTGATCGAAGTCTTCTCATGGATTCAACCCTACGTCCATCTACTAAAAGCCGCATCACGTTCACTAACACTGGTAAAAGCAAGGTATTGGGTCTAGGTAGAATTGCTATCTCAAAGGATCAACACATGGATAAAGTGATGCTTGTTGAATCCCTTGGATACAACTTAATGTCAGTCTCAATGCTTTGTGGTCAAAACATGATTGTGATATTTGGAAAATATCGTTGCCTTGTGCTTATGGAAACCGACAAATCTCTAGTCTTCGAAGGTTATCGAAGAGGTCATCTATATATGGTAGATTTCTCCACAGGACCACAGCTTGTCGTATGTCTTCTAGCAAAAGCTACAGAGTGTTGGCTTTGGCATCGAAGGCTAAGACATGCGGGCATGAGGAACTTGCACACTCTCGTGAAGAAGAAGCATATCATTGGCACCGAGGGCGTCAAGTTCAAGAAGGATCATCTATGTGGTGCTTGTGAATCCAGGAAGATGACTAGGGCCAAGCATCCCTCGAAGACAATCATGACTACACCACGCCCCTTCGAGCTGCTACACATGGACTTATTTGGCCCTATTACTCACTACTCTACCCTTACTACCACTGCACATCTTTATGGATTCATTATTGTTGATGATTATTTGAGATACACCTAGGTGCACATAATTTTCTATAAGACTGAAGTGCAGGATGTCTTCAGACGATTCACAAATCGCGCCATGACCAACTATGGCGTCATGATCAAGCACATCAGGAGTGACAATGGCATGGAATTCAAGAACACTAGCCTTGACACCTATCTTGATGTGCTGGGCTCCGCTCCATACACACCTTAGTAGAATGGCATCGTGGAGCGCAAGAACAGGACCCTCATTAAGATGGCTCATACAATGCTTGATGAGTACAAGACTCCAAGAAAGTTCTAGCCCGAAGCCCTTGATACTGCTTGCCATATCATCAACAGAGTTTATCGTCATAAGTTTTTCAAGAAGACATCCTATGAACTCCTAACTGGTAAGAAGCCAAATGTTAGATATTTCAAAGTCTTCGGTGCCAGGTGCTGGATCAAATCCACATCACACTTCAAAATTTGCACCAAAAGCACATGAAGGTTTTATGCTTGGTTACAGAAAAGATTCGCACACCTACAGAGTCTTCAACCTCTTTCACTATAAAGTGGTTGAAACTGTAGATGTGCAGTTCCATGAGACTAACGACTTGCAAAGAGAGCACCTGCCAAATGTGCTAGATGAAGCTTCCCCTAGTGAATCTATCAAGCTGATGGATACTAGAGAAATCATACCCGTCGAGGAATAGGCTGAAGAGGAAATTATCATTCCGGCACCTAACCAACATGAAGACAATGCTCAACCTGAAGATAATGCTAAAGATAAAGATAGCAATCAGCAAGAGCAAAGTCTTCGGCCAGTTCATCCTCACGTGGTCAATGAAGTTCAAATTGAGAAGATTCTCGATAACATCAATGCACCTGGTCCTCTCACTCGATCAAGAGCAACACAACTAAACTTCTGTGGACACTTTGTGTTTGTCTCTATATCTGAACCCAAGAAAGTTGATGAAGCCTTCATGGAACCTGAATGGATTCAAGCTATGCAAGAAGAGCTTCAACAATTTGAGCTAAACAATGTCTGGGAGCTAGTCAAACGTCCTGATCCTTGCAAGCACAATGTTATAGGCGCTAAGTGAATCTATCGCAACAAGCAAGATGAACATGGTCAATTTGTCAGAAACAAAGCTTGTCTCGTTGCTCAAGGTTACACACAAGTGGAAGGAATTGGCTTCGATGAGACCTTTGCTCCTGTGGCTAGGCTTGAAGCCATTCACATACTGCTAGCCTATGCCAACCACAACAACATCCTTCTGTATGAAATGGATGTGAAGAGTGCCTTCCTCAACTGCAAAATTGAAGAAGTGTATATAGCTCAACCACCTGGTTTTGAAGATCCAAAGCGTCCTGATATGGTCTACCAACTCAACAAGACATTGTATGGCCTCAAACAAGCACCTCGCGCGTGGTATGACACACTCTAAGATTTCCTCAAGAGCAAAGGCTTCAAACCTGGTTCTCTTGATCCCACTCTCTTCACGAAGACATATGATGGAGAATTGTTTATATGCCAAATCTATGTGGATGACATTATCTAGCTTCGGCTGCACTGATAAGAGATATAGTGATGAGTTTGGGCATATGATGCAAGAGCAATATTAGATGTCCATGATGGGAGAGCTGAAGTTCTTTCTTGGTCTTCAAATCTGTCAATAGAGAAATGGCATCTTCATATCACAAGAAATATATCTCAAAGATTGCCTGAAGAAGTTTGGAATGCAAGATTGCAAAGGTTACATGACGCCCTTCGATGAGAAAAGGTTTTGCAAGCTACGTAGCAAGCTAAATATCTTAGAATCCTCAAATGTCCTGTGAATGGACACACATCCTAACGCTTATGCATATTGATGACTTAGGTGTGCAACACACAAAGTAACATATGTCTTCAATTCATGAAGACATACCCTCTGAGTGTGAATACATTGATATGGAATTTGACTCCGGAGTGCCACGATAATTGTGCGTCGTGTCTGGGTCTAATACTTCCTATACGGTAGCTAATGCCACCACCAAATCTTTCCTGAAGATTTTTGTTTGGCGTCATATTGCTTTATCTTCATAATTGTTTGTCTTCAACATTGGTTTATCTTCAATGTTGGTTTTATTTTCATTGCCTATATATATTTTGTCCTCTACAGCATTCACTTATAGCTATGTCTTCAAGTTGCTATTTTCTGCGCTTAGTGAACGTGATCGGACCCTAATCCCTTCTGTGCTCATCTCTCCAACTCTCTCGGTCTCCTCATATGCATTCTATTGACACGTGTCGATCGTCTTCAGTGTGTCCTTGTCAGTCGAAGATAGAGAGACCAACATCTAAAAGGTTTTTATTATCTTTATCTCCTTTGCCTGAATCCGGAGAAGCCGAAACAACTACCTGACAAACCAGGCACGCGTGGGGTCGTGGCACAACATTCAAGTTGTTGCATGCATGCCACGTGTCCTTCAGATGTGAACCGCCAGGGGCACCTAAGTAATTACACTGCACCGTCCCTCTTCCTTATAAATACTCAACCCCCTGCGGTCATTATTTCCTTACTCCCCTCGATGTCTCGCTCGAACCCTAGCACCGTCGCTAGCTTCTGCCGTTGCCGGAGACAAAGCGCTTCGCTGCCGCGACTTCTCCATCGTCGACATCACGCCGGTCGCGGACATCTACCTTCCGCCGCCGCCGTAGGTGTCTTCTGCTACCAAGTTAGGGCGCGGGAGATTGAACTGCTCGGCCTCCATCTTCTTCGTCTAGCAGTTCTTCGTGCGGTAAATAAAAGTTCACTTTTTACTGTTTGTTTGATTTGATGAACTTCTCACATCTTTTGAAAGTTGTTTTTCCTCACTTCCAAATCTAAATCTTCCATACACTGCATCTCATAATCTCCAAGTACTTTCACTTATTCTTCACAACTAGTTAGATTCCTCACTTGTACTTATTCATGGATTCATACAAATCTGGAACCAACTTACATCTATAAGTGAATGTCTTCACGCTATGAGGTCATTCTCTTCAAACTGATTTGTCTTCACAATCTTCTGAGAATGCATATGACCTCTTCCCCTTCCCTTGCATCTCTAATGTTGTCATAGGTACATTTCCATGGGAGAGTCCCTTGGTTCTCATAGTCTGCATTCATTTGCAGAGTTTTTACATCAGCATATTGAATCTCCAGAAGCCAATTCATGTCTAACAAGTCACCTGAAGCTAAACACAGTTGTGAAGCCTTTTAGTCTAAATACAATGGCTTCTGGCAAATCTGCGGGGAAGGGTGGCAGGCAACGCTATGAAAACACTGCTTTGCCCCCAGATCTATATGAGATATACAAGTCTGACCCAGAAGAAACCTATGGTGAGCGCAAGTCCAGAGTCCAATGGATTCAAAGATATTGGGCAGAACAATGGTTCCTTTATCACTTTGTGACTCCAGAGTACGCAGACAAGAATGTTGTGAGGCCTCCATGGCCGGATATTGTGTATAAGAAGCTTCACCCCAAGACGAAGGCGGAAGCCAGTGCTAAAAGCTTCTGTCCTTGCATGGTTAGAGGACCCATGCCTGAGAATGCCGACCCATCAAGTCTTCGATGGTGTCGTGAAGATGATCTATTTGAAGCCAATTTTTAGTTTGCTAAGGCTTTAGCAGCTCAGAACAAGAAGGACTTCAGGATTGACATCAACCTAGGTCCAGCTCGACCAAGGCCAGATGGCAGTCGCGAGGCTGAGCAGAATCTCATTGGTCCCTTCGATAGCTTTGATGTGTTTCTCACACATATTGCTGAGCAAAGGGCCACTGTTGAAGAAGCTGTTGTGGAAGGGGAACATGCTAAAGTTCCAGAGTCCCCAAAGCCTGTGAAGAAAGCAAAGGCTTCAAAATCAGCTGCTGCACCAAAAGCTTTAAGAGTGAAGCCCTTGAATTCCACACCTCCTGAATCAAGTGTGCAATCTGAAGATCTATCTCGCACCTCTAAGAAGCCCAAGAAAACCTCAGGGCAATCTCTTACACCTGCAAACATCTTTCACAATGATGAAGACATTGTCGATCTATCTAGTGATGGAGACAAGATGATGATGCCCTTGAGATGCTGATCAAGAGCAAGCAGGAGGCCGAAATCTTCAACAACCTGCCTCTGTTTAACGTTGATATTCTCAGCAATTTCATTGACAAGTGGTTTGAAGATACCTCTCTCACTTTCAATGATCTGCAGATTCCTATTGGCATCAGCGTACCATTTCAGGGCTATATTGCCAAAGAGCCTGCAATTGTTCAAAAGGTCATTGAGCAAAAGAACAAGATTAACCATGAAAAGGTCCTCTTCAAGAAGCACATGGCTAAGCTCAGTGTCAATGAAGTGCAAAACAAACATATGATGATTGATCTAAAGGCTGATTTTGCTAAGTGCCGTGATGAAGCCAAAGGCTCAAGAGAGCGCCTCAAGCATTACGCTAAAAAATGTGTTCATGCTCATAATGAAGCCTTGAAGAGGAAATCATTTGGGCGTCCAGGCATTAACCATAAGTTGGTTGCTAAGAAGAAGAAGAAGAAGAAGAAGACCACTGAAATTGAGACTGAAGCTCCAAGGCAGGAAAGACCAAGCATTGTCTTCCCTGCCAGTATGACTGGCTCGAAGCCAAAGGTCCCATCAGCTGCTTCTGAGTAGAAGAAGACTAAGTAGGCTGAGGCTGAAGCCAAAAAGCGAAAGCATAAAGAAGCCTCTGATGTTGCTCCATCAAAGAAGAGGCCAAAGACAAAATCTTCAAAGTCTTCAAGAAAAGACCGAGAAGTGCCTCAAGAGCCGCTGGTCGTTGAACCCATCTCTATCACATTGCCTGCCTCCTCCAACTGCAAACGCCGCTTAGTAGTCCATGAGCCTGCTCCCATAGAGGCTCATGTGTCTGAAGATATTCCTGTTGTCGACACCATAGCAGCTGAAGACATTGGCCGTGAAGACAATGTAGTTTATGATGAAGTCCTTCCTTTGTTCCCTCAGATCATGCCCCAGCCGGTATCATCGCCTGCTCCCATGAGCAGTGAACAAATTAGCATTGGTGGTCCCACGATGCCAATCACACAAGATGATTTCTGGGAAGAGCACCACCCCAACACTCTACTCCATGAGGTCATTCCTCGCACACCACCAGCTCATGTCACTACTCATATGATTGAGACTCCACAAGACACCCCTGAAGACATGGAGAAGACCACTCCTTCACCACAGGCGTCGCCATCTTTCTGTAGGCTCAGAGGTCTTAGGCCCACAGTCTCCATGTCGAGCATTCCTTAAGAGGATGTGCAAGCCACAAGCTCAGTAGCATGCTAAGTGTTCCCTGAAGCCATCCCTACAAAAAACACTCAAGAATCTGAAGCCAAAGTGCCTGAAGATATTCTGGCTGCATCAGCCGATGATGAAGAAGAAGAACGTGGAGTTATTCCCCCCACCACTGAACCAGTTGTGAATGAAGATGTGATTGTGATAGACCCCCAATTCCTGAAGCCACTGAAGTTGTGGCAAATGCGGTTGCCGAGACCACCGCTGATGAAGCCAATGCCATTGTCATGGCTGAAGACAATGTGCAGCCCAAAGCCAATGACGCCACTAAAGACACACAACCATCCTCCTTGGATGTGGCCGCTGGTCCTCCTGTACCTCACACTATGGAACGGGCATTCTATCATGGTGAGCTTGTAATTGTCAAGTGTCCAATCATGACACCACCAGCTACTCCTGGTCCCCAGTACTATCATGTGGAGCAAAGGCCTCAGACACAGAAGCCAAAGCCCAGGCTGCCAAGGCTTCCAAGTGTCATTACTTCACAAGGCTCCTTCAGTGTGCTAAACTTCATAGAGCACAACACATTCTTTGATAAGGCCAAGAACCCTTACAAGAAGCCCAAGATCTCATCTGACAGGTTCTGGAGCCACCAGCAAAGGAGCTACTACTCATGTATTTTGTACAACCAGGACAAGATCTTTCCCCATAAGTGCATGTGTTGTGATACCATTGCTGGGCTTCCATGCCTTAAAGAAGCCCTTGACTGCTTTCGTGAAGTTGTCATGCTCCCATTTGTCATCGACAAGGAGCATTGGAATGAAGAACTTCTGCTGCAATTCTATGCCACTCTCCATGATTTAGGATACAATAGGGATATGAAGACATGGGTCCTTGAGTGGATGTCAGGTGTGTCCATCATGAAGCCAAAGCTCAAGATATCATCAAGCTAACCTCCCTGCCCACTCCTGGTGATCTGTATGAGCCACGTTGTCAGCGCTTTGAATAAGAATTGTAGAGCATCTTCCAGAATCCTGAGCCCAACATGAGTCAAATGCTCAACATGATGAAGCCATTGCCAGTTTGATGTTGAATACCACAAGGAATTTCATGTCAATGACCTCGAGTATCTGCCCCACACTATCTATCATATACTGAGGCATACTTTGTGGCCTATTAAGGGGCATTCTCCTCATGCTAAGATTGAAGGCTCTATGAAGACATTGGTCTTCTACATCATCAATGGCATCAGGTTAAATAATCAAGACTTTTTCATCCATCAGTTGGTAGCTTTAGGCATTGATCTGTTTGGCCTCAAGTTCTATGCTCCATGGGTCATGCGGTTGATTAAGCTTCACTCCACCATCAACTATCAAGCTCCAACATGCAACCATGTTGTCTTTCTGCCTGAAGTGGATATGTCTTATGAAGCCATATATCCTGAGCCTGCCTTCCAAAGCTTTGCGTAACCGCTTGAAGGCGTTCATGTGCCTAATCCTACTACTATTGTTGGTCCTCTTGTTGGTCAGCTTCGGCTGCCACATCGTGCCAACACTGAACAACTAGCACAGTTGCCCAAAGGCCTCAGAAGCGTGCTCGAGTACTTAATGACCGAGAGCTTCTTGTTTCACTTCATCAGAAGCAGGATAGGCACCATGACTGGATGAAGCGCCATATACAAAAGGGGGAGAAGCATATGAGTTGATAGTCTTCAAGCGGGTCTATATGGGTTGGGTGCTTATTTTTGCTAAGTTTGCAACTCTTGTTCTTGAACTGTTGGTTTTTGAGTTGTAACACTTAAACTTGATGGTCGTTCGCTACTCTTGCTGCTACTGTTTATTGCGATGATAAATTCCACATAAAGTCATTCTGTAGACGCCCATTTCTCTGTGCATGTCATTATCTTCATTACATTTTGTATGCACGATGAATTGTCTTCATGAGTTGAAGGAGATCTCCACAAAGCAGAACCTGCCATGTGCATTTGCATTCAAAGGCAAATCATTTATATGCACATCTTCAGGGGGAGCCCCTTCAACTTATGAAGCCAATGACCGCGTTCTTTAACTTACACATATTTTTAACCCATTGAAAACTTCAACCAGATTGTCATCAATCACCAAAAAGGGAGAGATTGTGAGTGCATCTAGTGCCACCCCTAGTTGGTTTTGGAGTATTGACGACAAACGTGGTTGAGGGACTAATGTGTTTGTGAGAATTGCAGGATAACACATGTAGAAGTCCCTCAATGATTTGGTTTTCCTACCAGAGATGACCCCCAAAAATGTATGAAGACATTGAAGACAATGGTGGTTCGTGAAGACATTCACGTCGAAGATAATGACGTGTGAAGACATTCACTTGAAGACTATGGAGTGTGAATACATAGTTTCTTTCGTAGTTTCATTTTATTCCTTCTTGAGTCATAGGAACCACCGTACTGTGAAGTGGGGTCAAAATGAACAAAGTCAGAAGACTGATGTGATGCTCAACCAAAATCCTATGTCTTCGAGTGAAGACAATGAGAGCAAATCTTATCCAGAGTTGGATAAGTCAGCTTTGCTTGTAGTCCAAGCCAAGCTACCGCGTGTGTTTGAAATCCGACCGTTGGGCACGTGCCGGTTCCTTAGTGACCCAAGGTCATTTCGGACATATCATGTCGGCTTGCCTCCTGGCTATAAATACCCCACCCCCTACACCATAAATTGGTGGCTGCTCAGATTTAGTGCATGGCTTTTATCGTTTGAGAGCAACCCACCTCCGAAGCCTTTGAGAGAGAGATCCATGCAAGGACAAAGCCCAAAACACCCATAGCCAAAGAGTGTTAGGCATCACTGAAGTCTTTCTGTCCGCGTGACCTAAAGACTTGTTACATTTGAGGACTGTGTATCCTCCAGCCGGTTAGGCATCACGTTCTGAGGATCCAAGAGTCATTGTGGATCACCGGTGAATGGAGTTTGTGAATATTTGGAAGTCTACCTTGAAGACTTACCAGAGTGATTGGGTGAGGACTGGGTGTCCTTAGTTCAAGGGGAATAAGGTGAAGACGTGGTCTTCTGAGTTCAATATCAGCCTCCCTAACCAAACGTACAGTTGTCACAACAACTGGAACTGGTCTACCAAATCCTTGTCTTCACCAAGCTACTGGTTCTGTCCCTCACCTCCTTTACATTTCAGTTTGTCTTCGTGAAGTCATTGGTTGTTTGCGTGATCTGTTTGACTTCACTGTACGAAGACTATTACCTGTTTGGCTTCATATTGTCTTCCATTCCGATCTTTGCTACCTAGCTGCTATTAGTCGTCGTGCTTTCATTACAATGATCACTTGACTATGGTCTGTCTAGAGTAGTTTATCTTCCGCTACATATCATATAGGTTCCATTTGATTGCCTGTCTTCAAAGACCTCATGTTTTGAGGACTTTCATACAAATTGCCTATTCACCCCCTGTCACGCCCAATATGTGATCCTATCCGAGAGGAACTCGAAGGTCCCACCAAGGATAGAGCCGCATATTGAAGACTCTTTGCAAGGTGGATATCATTACATCATACCATTACATAATAGATGGGAATACATACAAAAGTCATACAATGCCACATGAATACAACAACATCATACATAAGAGCAGCATCCGACTATGGATGAAACACAAACAGAAACTCAAACGACATCCACCCTGCTAGCCCAGGCTGCCGACCAGGAAACTATCCCCTGAACGAAGAAGAAGCAGAAGAAGAACTCCAAAACAAGTAAACATCGCTCTCACGTCATGATCATCGACATTACATACTGAATCGTTGTTGTAGTAAATAAATGACCCACGAGGACTCACCAATCCCATTACCATGGGTATCAAGACTAGCAAAGGTTAATGGGTATGGAAAGGGTAAGTGGTGAGGTTGCAGCAAGCGACTAAGCATTGTATGGTGGCTAACTTACGAGTACAAGAATAAGATGAGAATCTACGCAACGGTCGCAAACTAGTAATGATCAAGAAGTGATCCTGAACTACACGTTCAAACATAACCCCACCGTGTTCTCTTCTCGACTCACTCAAAAAGAGACAGTCACGGTTACACGCGTGGTTGGTGTATTTTAATTCGGATCTGCAAGTTCTCTACAACCGGATATTAAAAACTCCCATCTGCCACATAACCGCGGGCACGGCTCTCAAAAGTTTATACCCTGCAAGGGGTGTCCCAACTTAGCCCATGACAAGCTCACGGTCCACGGAGACAATCCTCCATCGCTGGACATCCGATCAAACTCGGGATCCCGGTGCACAAGACATTTCGACAATGGTAAAACAAAACCAGCAAGACCTCCCGACGTGCCAACACCCTGATAGTAGCCTCGCGTATCTCGTCTCAGGCCATGACGGATGAGCGATGCGTATAGGTGCCAAAATAACCCAGGTTGCCCCGGAGCGGCCCCGCACATTGCTCTAGTTTGGGACCAACACCATCAGCACTGGCCCCCTGTATTATGTGGAATTAAGAATCCTCAGGGACGCAACCCCCTATGCAAATTTAATTAATTAATTCAATATTATTATGTTGGCAAATGTCAAAACCAATTTTGGGCCTTGCTGGAAGAGTTTTATTCAAAGCGAACTGTCGAGAGGGGTCCATAAACCCTCACCGTGTTAGGGACGCAAAATCAAGGAACATAACACCGGTATGACGGAAACTAGGGCGGCAAGAGTGGAACAAAACACTAGGCATAAGGCCGAGCCTTCCACCCTTTACCAAGTATATAGATGCATTAATTAAATAAGAGATATTGTGATATCCCATGATATCCATGTCCCAACATGGAACAACCTGCACTGCACCTGCAAATGCTATAAGAGGGGTTGAGCAAAGCGGTAACATAGCCAAACAATGGTTTGTTGGGATGGTGGAAAAGGTTAGAGGCTGTTTCATGGCATATAGGGAGGCTTGATAAACAAGTGGTGGGTAGCGCGACATAGAGATAGCATCGAGACAACTAGCATAGCAATGATAGTAGTGAGATCCAAGGTGACGGTCATCTTGTCTGAAATCCCGCTAGGAAGAAGACTGAGTCCATGAAGAAGACAAATGGGCGTAGACAAACCAAGCATAGTCGAACGAGTCCTCACGATCACAACAAAACGGGAACTATCGAGAAGAAGCACAACCGGAAAGAAGCAAACAACATGGTAAACACACAACACATAAACATGACATGATGCTCAGTCACCAACTTGTATGCGCTCGAAATGTGATTGTGCCCCAATCATGATTTCATCACATGATTGGGATAGAATTGCATCTTGGGCGCTACACCCCCCCAGTCGATAACTACCACTTTCACTACCAACGAAAGGCTAGGCACCATGTGACCAACGATGAGTAGTAGCGCGCGTCGACAAAGGCGAGCTATGACTCCTGCGACCAAGCTCACAACGACGTAAGGCTAAGCATTACTCGGTGGTGTTGATGGCCACCAAGGAGGCCGTGGAGCTTGAGCTCTCGCCCTTGTCCTTCCACTATCGGCGGAGGGCAATGTGGAGGACGAGCTACTTGTCATCCGAAGCGGAGTTGGATTCCTCATTGAGGAGTGCCTCCCAGTCGATGGGTTTGGACTCGATGTCAAATCCACAGCTGGAGTTGCGCTGGCAAGGGAAAGTTCGGGAGAGGGGACAAGACCAGTAGTGGAGCGGTCAAGAGTGTGGATTGTGGACTAGGATTGGGTCCGAGCGGGACATATGTTGGATCGAACTGGGCCAACCAAGGACGGTTTGATGTGGAGGCCACGTCCGGACTGCACCATATTTGCCTCACATATGGGTTGGATTTGGGGGTACAAGACAACCAAGTTTTTTAGAACATTTACAATCAGACCCCTGAAGCCATCCCTAAACGCTCGTGTGGACAACTTGATCACTGCCCGGATCAAAAAAAAAATCACCCAACCGGACTCCTCACAGCCAACCCAAACGTCTAGGTTGTCCAACACCCACCAAACCCAACCCATATATGGGGTGGATAAGGAGGGGGCGGTCCGGACGCTCCTGCCACATCGTATTAGCCCTGGCTGGCCCAGTACTACCACAGATATACCCCACCCCAGACCAAACCCTAGTCCATAGTCCACACTCTTGACCACTCTGCTCCGCTATCTGTCTCCTCACTTCCTCGTTCCTTTCCCTCCTAGCACCAGCAAGGCCAACTTTGGTAGAGGATCCGGCAATGACTCCGACCCCGTCGACTTAGAGGCACTCCTCAAGGAGGAATCCAGCTCCACCCCGAACGATGAGGAGCTCACCCTCGATATTACCACCGACCTCCCTGGTGGCCCAGAGGGGTATTTGCAGTTCTGTTCCCGCCCGCGCCCGCCCGTTACCGTCTACGCCCTCCCTGGTCAGTCGGCGGGACGACCAATGGCACCCAACACCTCCAACCCATGCTCCTCCCGATGAAGTTGGTGCTTGTGCATGCAAAGCCGAGCCACCAACTGCGACTTCATCATTCGAAAGTGTGGGCAGCTCGCCGCGCAAGGTAGAGGGTAATGCATGCCAGATCTAGCATGTCAGCGAGGCGAAGGCTGAACGCCTCACCAAGGAGCAGGCATGCGCCGCCGGGCGTCTGGTTGGGCTCCTCTACTCGTCTTCATCCTCCTCCAATGACGACGATGCCCCTCCGACCGCCGACACCTACACCACGGAGTACCATCGCCACTCCGGAGACCGCAAGGGGAATAGACTGACGAGGAAGTGGTGAAGTCCGGCGCACCCTCCCTCTATCTAATATTATATATTATAGGATTGATTTTTATGAATTTGCTATGCTATGTCGTTTAAAGTTGCTATGTTTGATCTTTTGTGAACTTCTTATGCTATGACCGGTTATAAATTAAACTTGCAATGTCCGATCTATGTTATGTTCAGTTTACGCATGTGCTATTTTGATCAGGTTGCGTAGGGGTGCATGGATCTATGGGTTCGGCTATTAGGGGGCGACTCTAGATGCGGTCAAATGAGGGGTGACCGGACGCTGTTCACGGACGTGCCTGTGGATATATAGAGGGTCAAATTAGGACACCACGGTTGTAGATGCTCTAAAGTAGTTTAGCAATAATCTTCTGTCGGGTTTATATATGAAACGAGCGTTCCAACCCAACTGTTTCAGATTTAGAGTTCAAAATGCAAAAAACTGAACGAAGTTTCTTCATCGGATCTAAAGTTTATAAAATAGAAGCAAGGTAATATATGTCAATAAAAATAGTAGCAAGGTCATTTGGACTGTACACTGATGAATTTAGGGCGACTTGTGTGTATTTTTGCTCATAGAAGAGTTGAAGTACAGTATTGAACTGAACAGGAAACGCATGTCAAATCTTGATTCCGATCGAACAAGGCACCAAAAAACGCAATAAAGTTTCCAAGGACGTAAAATCTTTCTGGATTGCTGCCAACAAGCAAACAAGCTCGGACTGAACAAGAAAATTGCTGAAGTTTGAGTTGTTGATTACCAACGGGTAAGGAAATTACAAGAATTTCATAATTTTCTTGATCATCCAAGAAGCACCAGAATTACACTAACTTCAGAACTTTCCTCGCAACTCTACCATCACAAGTCAAGTCCCACTTTCGTCAAAAAAAAAAAACAAGTCAAGTCCCACTAGGAAATTCCCCACGATCAGCAAAAGGTAAGATGAAAGAGCAACTAAGTCACGGCAAGAAGACTAGAATGAATCTACATCCGGTAAGCATGCAGCGGCATTACGTCGAACACCACCCTCGCCGCCGGCCAGAGCCTCAGCTCGGTGAGCGGGTCGTTTGCTCCGCATGACATGTCACTCGGCGCCGCAGCACCCGCGTTGCCCCTGATATCCCCGGGCGCCAGAGGGAATAGCTCGAGGCACTCCCTCTCCGCTGCACATGTCTCAGCCTCCGACACGTCCTCGGTCGAACGAGGGGACATCCTGACATCCCCGCTCGCCAGAGGAAACAGCGGCAGGCATCCCGACGTGACCTCGGGGCTCGCGGCCTGTCGGGCGGCGGAAGGAGCCCACGGGTGCGGGTGCCCCTGCAGGGAGGGCGCGTGCTTGTGGAGGACGGAGTTCCAGCGGTTCTTGATGGCGTTGTCGGTGCGACCGGAGAGGAACTCGGCGATGGTGGACCAGCGGTTCCCGTAGGTGGCCTGGTACTTGACGATGAGCATGTCTTCCTCGCGGGTGAAGGGCTCGGCGGCCTCCACCACGGGTCGAGGTGCCGCACCACCGAGGCGGCACGACTTGGAGTTGCGGCGGGCAGCCTCGGCAGATGGACTCCGGGCCAGCGGGCGCCGACCGACGCACTCGCTCCCGCAGCAGTCGCCCTCTCTTGGTCCACATCTTCTTGACCGCGTGCGGTAAGCCGTCGCCGCCGGAGGCGCCGGCGTCGGAGACCGACATGGTCGGGAAGGACGACGGCGACATCACCATCCCCCTAGCTTGGATCGCCTCCGATGAATGGTTTCTTGCGGGGTGAAGATGTTGCGTGCGTGCGGTGGACGCGGTGCAGGTGGTCTGTGGAGGCCGCGGCCGCGTGCCTACTTATATAGATAGACGGATGGTGGTTAAACGGAACCTAGGCACCGAGTCCGAGCAGGAGTCCAAACCGCGTCTTTTCTTTTTCTTTCGGCGTTGGCTGCTGCAAGGAAGCGAAACGACGCCTTGGCGATCGATCGATTCCGACCGCGCTCGTCGCTCCGCCTATTCCCTTTCCCTTTCTAGCCTTTTTCCTTTTCTGGAAAACCCAGCCGTGCGCCAATTCCCTTTTCCTTTTCCATCCCCTCCTCCTCCACTGCGGCTACCTTGCTGCTTCCCCTCCCCCTCCTCGGCGAGGTCAGCGCGGGAGCCGTGCCCGCACGAGCGCCGCGAGGGAGGTGGCCAATACGGCGAGGCGCCGCGCCCGCACGAGCGCCGTGAGGTCAAAGTGCAGCAGCGGCCAATACGGCGAGGCGCAGCGACTGCACGGGCTCCGCGAGGTCCAGGGGCGGAAGCAGCCAATACGGCGAGCGGTGCCTGTCCGGCGACCATACGGCCTCCGCGGCGTGCTCGACCTTGCTCCTACGCCTCCTACCTGGGCTGGACCTCCCCCCGTGCGTCGTCCCCACCCGCATCACCAAGCTCCCCAATGGCGTCCGTGACTCGGCATCGCCTCCGAGGATTTCCAGGTACTACCCACATCCCCCTCCCCTCTTCCTTCTGGTGAGTCCATGGCTGACAGCGGCCACCGTCTCCGAGCTCACGAACACCCAGATTTGACAGGGAGCAGCACAGGGATGGCGATTTTGGCAGCTCTGCTCTGATGATGCCGTCAGAGCACAGATTGCTCGTTTTCAGCATGAGAAAGAAGATGATTTAAATGTTTTGGAAGGACTAATCCAGTGAGGATGGTGGACAAGAAAATAGAAGGAATGTGTATGTCAAAACTGAAGAAAAGCATACCACCTTGGTGGCTCTGTTCTCACAAAAGAAGATTGTTTACTGTTTCACACAAAATCAGATTTTTGCCAGCAACTCATCCACCTTGGTCTCATCTTTCGTTGAAGGCGGAGCATCAAGTAGCAGTATCTCTGCGAAAATCCATAGAAGTATCGGAACCGGCTGTGGATATGGGAAAAAGAAAATGCCTAAATGCATCTCTGAAACAATGGCATTTTTTCAGTGAATGAACTGAGACTAGCAGTTCATTTTTATTCTGTTGGGGAATCTATTTTGGGCGAAATTCTGAACACTTAGCAGCTGCCACTGTTCAAGAATTTACTAATTCTCTGAAAATTGATTTGTTTTTTGTAGCAAGTTGTCGTATGGGGACGCACGGCGGGAGGTCGACGGCGGCCATCGTCTCCGAGCTCATGAACACCCAGATTTGATAGGGAGCAGAACATGGATCTCGATTTTTGGCAGCTCTGTTCTGATGAAGCTAGCATGGTTAGGTAGTTCCCGTCACGCACAGCTTGCTCGTTTTCAGCATGAGGAGGAGGAAGATTATTTAGTTTTCTTGTATGGACTAATCCAGTGAGGATGCTGGGCAAGAAAATAGAAGGAATGTGGATCTCAAGACTGAAGAAAAGCAGGCCTCCTTGTCCTTGGTGGCTCTGTGCTCAGAAAAGCAGATTCGCAAAACTCTGATTTTTCGACAGCAACTCATCTGCCTCAGTCTCGTCTTTCGTTGACAGCAGAGCACCACGTAGCAGTGTTCGGGAGCGCATCTTTGCAAAAATCTATACAAGTATCAGAACCGGTTGTGGAGATGGGAAAAAGGAAATCCCTAATTGCATATCTGAAACCATGACATTTTTCGTGGAAGGGCTGGGCGTTTCGGCACCAAGGGGATCACCATAACTTTTGTTTCGCCAGCCTCGGACTCAGATGTTCTTAACCAAGTAGGTCTATCTGTCTGTCTGACTCTGTTTTTTGGTATACCTGATTTTGATCAAGTGGAGTAACAAGAAGATAGTTGTATGAATGAAGGTGCAAGAACGGTTTGAGGTGGACATCAAGGAGCTGCATGAGCAGATTGACACTTCAACATACAGTAAATGCCGCATACAGAGCTGGTGGGTTGTTTGAAATGTAATGTCTCTGATTTGTTTTTTGTCCATGACATGATATTACAGTGGCTTCATAGACGACGACCCCGACATTGCAAGGACGTCAGAAGGAGAAGATGGAAGATGGGATCCTTGAAAGTTTGCTTCAAGTGATGTTGTTTTTTGCCTGCCTGCCTGCCTACTCTGCTGCCAGGGAGGCATCAGCAGCAGCTGTACCCTTTTTTAGTCTGAGAGAGATGTTTGTTTTGTTAATTAGGCCAAATGAAAATGATTTTACTTGTGCTAGAATTGGATGGATGAATGTATGATGCATGGTTTTCTTTGAAATTTTAAAAAATCATGATATTTAGACAAAACTTATTTTTCTTTCAAACCATGCATTATATCGTTATATATTATATCTAATCCTGTAACATTCTAAAGTTTTCAAATTTGCTTGCTTGGGTAATTTTATTTGGTTGAAGAATCTTTTTTGGATGAAATTCTGAACACTATTCAAAGAAATCAGCAGCTGCCATTCTTCAAGAATGTAATAATTCTCTGAACATTGTTTTGTTTTTCTGTAGCAAATTATTCTATTAATACTAAATACTATGCAAGGAAAATCAGCAGTTGCCATTGTTTCATAGAATGAGGTAATTCTTGGGGGAACGTTTGTTTTTCTGTAGCAAATTATTGTATGAATTCTGAACATTGTTCAAAGAAATTGAGCTCTGAACATTGTTCAAACAACAGAGATAGAGCAGTCTGTATATACATTGAGCATTAAGCTAGAAGAATTCTTAGCTAATCTTTGACGAGACATTGGTGTGCTGAATGATCTCTGTTACCCACCATAATTTATTTCTTTATAATGATCTCTGTTCCATTTTAGTACTTGCGGTGTCATCTTCAATTTTGTCATAAATTAGGATTTTGCTTAGTTATAAATTTTAGGTTTCTAATCTGGTGCTTGCTACTCCTTTTGACCATTTTGCAGGTCGGAGTTGAAACATACCCACAAGACAGAACTCAGCTCCGGATTAGTCCTGCCGGAGCCGAGTTATTTTACATCAGTTTACCTCCTGTTAGCAGCTGCCATTATTCCTGGTGAAAGCAATAATGAAGCGTCTCAACCCCCTGATCGGGAGCCCGCGATGTTTATATAGATTGTAAACGTGAAGTACAAGGCAGTCCGTTGTTGCAACCGGACAGAATACAGGAGAGGAAGGAGATCGGGATAAAGGGAGTTGTAATAGGACAGGAGATCTATCTCTAGATATTCAGGTGTGAGGCTCAAGACAGGAACCCTTAACGCCTCCACATTAAACATGTTTAACACCCTCCCTTAATCTGAACTGCGCAAGTTTAGATTACGCTTAAACTCCTCAAACGGCCTTGTAGCAAGTGCCTTTGTAAACCCATCAGCAACTTGATCCTTCGAGTGAACAAATCGAATGTCTAATTCGTTGTTACCAACTCTTTCCCTCACAAAGTGATAATCAATTTCAATGTGTTTAGTTCGTGCATGAAACACGGGATTAGCTGACAAGTAGGTTGCACCAAGATTGTCACACCAAAGACAAGGTGTCCGAATGTTAGATATGCCAAGTTCCTTAGCATAGACTTCATCCAAATAATTTCTGCTGTTGCGTTGGCAAGTGCTTTGTATTCTGCTTCAGTACTAGATCTGGAAACTGTGGCCTGTTTCTTTGCACACCAAGAAATCAAGTTGGGACCAAAGAATACTGCAAAGCCACCAGTTGATCTTCTGTCATCCAAGCAACCTGCCCAGTCAGAATCAGAGAAGGCACTAACAAGAGTGGATGGTGACTTACTGAAGGTTAGACCAACACTTAGAGTGTTTTTCACATATCTCAGTATACGTTTGGCTGCCGTCCAATGAGCAGTGGTTGGTGCATGAAGATACTGACAAACCTTGTTTACTGCAAAGGAGATATCAGGCCTGGTGAGAGTCAAGTACTGAAGCGCACCCACTAGACTTCTGTATTTGTTGCCATCCTCTTGATTCAGGAGCTCTCCTTCAACAAGTGTGAGTTTCTCTGAACTAGACAAAGGTGTTGGGGAAGGTTTGCAACCCTGCTACCCAACTCTCCTCAAAAGATCTGTAGCATACTTTTCCTGAGAAAGATGAAGACCACCTTCTTTGTTTCTCTTGACCTCAATGCCAAGGAAAAAATGCAAGTCACCAAGATCCTTAAGAGCAAATTCTGAGTTCAAATCTGACAAGAGGGCTGTCATTGCTTCATTAGATGAGCTTGTGACAATAATATCATCAACATAGATAAGCACAAAAACTGAAGTGTTTGACTTATTGTAAATAAACAGTGATGTGTCAGATTTTGAAGGAGTGAAACCAAGTTGTTGCAGTTTTGTACTCAACCTAGAGTACCATGCTCTGGGGGCTTGCTTCAGTCCATAGAGTGATCTGTCAAGCCTGCATATGTGAGACGGTTTGTTTTTGTCCTCAAACCCAGGAGGTTGCTTCATGTACACTTCCTCTTCCAGAACACCATGAAGAAACGCATTTTGCACGTTTAGCTGTCTAAGACTCCATCCTCTAGACACAGCAATGGATAGAACAAGACGAATGGTAGCAGCCTTAACAACAGGACTGAAAGTATCTTCATAATCTATGCCATACCTCTGTTAAAAACCTTTTGCAACAAGCCTGGCTTTATAACGATCAATCGTGCCATCAGACCTTCTTTTGATCCTGAATACCCATTTGCAGTCAATCACATTTTTACCTTGCCGTGAGGGAACTAAATGCCACGTGTTATTCTTCTGAAGAGCATGATATTCATCCTCCATAGCCTTTTTCCAACTAGGATCAGCAAGAGCTTCCTTATATGTGCGGGGTTCTCCTGTGGAAGCAGCCAAACCAAATTTAACTTTATAATTTGTAGGTTGAATCACACCTGCACGGAGACGTGTACGAGGTGGTGTAGCAACAGCATGCGTTGGCACAGAAGATCCAGACGCAGCAGCATCAGCAGAATCAGCAATCTCCCCCTGGATCGAGGCTGGCGATCCCGAGGAACCAGGCACAGGATCTTCTGTGGCCTGCGGAACCATAGGAGAAGACAGGATGGCTACAGAGGATCCGGGCAGGGTGGAATCCAGCGGGGAGCGCGCGCCTAGTGCGGTTGTCGCAGATGGGGCTCGCCGGGTGTAGACCCGAGGTTCAGCCGGGAACCTGGTTGGTTGGTGGAGCGCGCAGTCGGACCCAGGCGCAGACCGATGCGGGATGGCACGGGATTGGCGCGGAGCAGGAGCAGACGCGGGATGGGATGAAGGAGCGGATCCCGGCACAGATCCTGTCGGCCCTGGCACGACTGGAAGCGCAGATCCCGAAGACGATTGCAGCGGCTCCATCACGACAGCTACAGGGCGCAACAGAGCACTGTCTTCAGCAGAAATTGCACCGTTTTGGACCCTGTTTTCAGCACATGCTTCACCTGTGGCAGCAGACTCAGATGACAGATTAGAAGAATTAGTCAAATTTAAGTCAGTACAATCATCGAGTTCCACAGGAGTAATGCCGGATAGATGGGATGGGAGGAGAAGTATTTCCTTTCGAAGGAGAGCTCCGGCATTCGGATGAAGTTTGGCAAACGGGAATTGAGTTTCATCAAACACAACATCACGGGAGATGTACACACGACCGGTGGGCACATCAAGACACTTGACACCTTTATGTTGGGCACTATAACCAAGAAAGACACACTGTTGAGATCGAAACATAAGTTTTCGAGAGTTGTAGGGACGAAGGTTTGGCCAATAGGCACACCCAAAAACACGAAGTGTATTATAATCTGGTGTGACGTGAAGAAGACGTTCAGTGGGGGTTTTATTGGCAATAGTGCGACTGGGCCACATATTGATAAGATGTACTGCAATGAGAAATGCTTCGTCCCAAAATTTTAAAGGCATAGAGGCGGAAGCTAGGAGGGCAAGACCTACTTCAACAATGTGTCGATGTTTTCGTTCAGCGGAGCCATTTTGTTGGTGAGCATGCGGGCAGGACACGTGATGAGAAATTCCTATATTTTGAAAAAAAAAGAATTAAGCTTCTCATATTCACCACCCCAGTCTGATTGCACGGCAAGAATTTTGCGATCAAACTTTCGTTCAACAAGTGCTTGAAAGTTATGAAAAACTTGGAAGACGTCAGAACGTTTTTTAAGAAGATATATCCAGGTGTATTTGCTATAATCATCAATGAAACTCACATAGTAAGAGTGTATACCAACGGAGGTGGGTGCCGGACCCCAAACATCAGAGAAAATAAGTTGCAATGGATGAGTAGACACACTAGTAGAAATAGGATAAGGCAACTGATGACTTTTTGCTCTTTGACAAGAATCACAAATAGTTTCTAAATTTCGCTCACCAACAACTGGGAGTTTATTTTTACTAAGAATTTGATGAACAGTAGCAAACGAGGGATGACCTAAACGACTGTGCCACCTTTCAGCAGAAAGCTTGATGGCACCATAGACTTGTTTGTTGAACTGACAATATTGAGGAAGCAGCGCATAGAGTCCTTGCACACATGTACCCCTATGGAGAACTCTCTTCGTGACCTGATCCTTGATCAAAAAGAAGAACGGGTCAAACTCAAGAAATACATTATTATCGAGAGCAATATGATGGACGGAAAGAAGGGTTTTGGAAACATTGGGTACATGCAAGATATCTTTCAGAACTAGATTTTTATGTGGAGTTTCGATAATCGATTGACCAATATGACTAATCTTCATACCGCACCGCTTGTCATGTGTAAATTTGATCATGGCATGTATTTTTCTTGCATAGTCACCTTGTCGAAGTTCTCCGGTGATGTGATTTGTTGCACCCGTGTTCAAGTACCAATTGGTATCGACACCATATGATGCATCACCACAGAAGCAACTTTTTTCTTTTGGGATGTGTCATCAAGATAACGCCAATCACAATCTTTGGCGATATGGTTAGTTTTTTTGCAAATTTGACAACGACCTTCATACCCTTCATACCCCTGAAAGTTGTTGCGCCCTCTGTTGTTGCGTCGAGGAGGGTAGCCGCCGTTGTTGTTTCCCTGGTGATAATGGCCACCGCCGCCACCACCACCATAGTGGTTGCTGCCACCATTGTTGCTGTTGTAGCCGCTAGGATTGTAGCCAGAATTGTTGTAGCCGTCGCCGCCGTGGGAGCCGCCGCCGCCGTTGTTGTAGCCACCGCCGCTGCCACCTGGACGAGATCCTCCGCCACCACCACCCTTCTGCTGACCCCGGGAGCCTTTGTTGGGTCCCTGGCGGCCGCGAGAATCAATGTTGGCGGAGGACTTGAAGTTGCCAGCGCCGGTCCCATGGAACATCTCGACGCGCTAGTCGAAATTGGCTACCATGGCGAAGAGGTTCTCGATGGTGACTGGATCAGTACGTGCGTCCAAGGCGGAGATGATGGGCTGATACTCCATGTCAAGCCCCGCGAGGATGAACGACACCAGCTCGTCCTCCCCGATCGGTTTGCCTGCTGCCACAAGCTCATCAGAGAGAGCACGCATGTGCCCGAAGTAGGTTGCCGCCGGTTGGTTGCCCTTCTGGGCGTTGGTGAGGGAGGCCCGAATGTTGTTGACGCGGGAGAGCGATACAGCGGAGAACATGTTGCTCAGGGCCGTCCAAATCGCATGTGATGTTTCCATCGATGCAACTTGAACCAGCACCTCCTTGGAGAGATTGCGAAGGAGATATGTGACGATCTGTTGATCTTGAATTAACCAGGGGGCATAGGCAGGGTTGGTGATCACCTGATCCTTGCCGTCCTTGTCCTTGGCAGTGATGATCTTGGGAGGTTTTGTTGCGGTTTGGTCGATGTAGCCATACAAGCCGGCGCCCATTATCTGGGACCGCGCCTGGGCTCGCCAGAGGACATAGTTCGTCTGGGTGAGCGGCTCGGAGACGTTGTAGTTGAGGCCGGAGGAGACCGGAGTGGCAGAGGTAGACATGGCAGCGAGATGGGTTTTGGGAGATCGATGAGGAGAGGCTAGACGTGGTGGAAGAAACCTGCTCTGTATACCATGAAAGCAATAATGAAGCGTCTCAACCCCCTGACCGGGAGCCCGCTGTTGGGGAACGTAGTAATTTCAAAAAAATTCCTACGCACACGCAAGATCATGGTGATGATATAGCAACGAGGGGAGAGTGTTGTCTACGCACTCGTGAGACCAAGCGAAGCGCTGACGCAACATAGAGGAAGTAGTCGACGCCCTCCCGGTCCGACCGATCCAAGCACCGTTACTCGGCACCTCCGAAGTTCTTGACACGCCAGACAGCTCGATGACGCACCTCGATCTCCAATCCAAGAGAGGCTCCGAGGGGAGTTCCACAAGACGACGGCGTGGTGACGATCTTGATGTTCTCTGTCGCAGGCTTCGCCTAAGCACCGCTACAATATGATCGAGGTGTAATATCGTGGGGGGCACCGCACACGGCTAAGGAACGATCAATGATCAACTTGTGTGTTCTAGGGTGCCCCTTACCCCGTGATATAAAGGAGGGAGGGAGGAGGTGGCGGCCCTAAGGGGGCACGCCATGAGGAGGGGGAAACCCTACTCCAAGTAGGTTCCTCTCTTTCCTTATCTTATTTGGAGGGAAGGAAAGAGTACTAGTATTAGGAAGTAGTACTAGTAGTAGTAACAGAGAGGGAAGGGAGAAGGGGGCCGCCCCCCCCAGTCGGATTAGGGGGCGCGCCTCCCTTGCTCCTTCTCCTTCCTCCTACATGGGCCCAATAAGGCCCATATACCTCCCGGGGTTCCAGAACCTCCAGAGCTCCAAACTTCTCCTAACCTTTCCGTGTCCAAATATATCCGCCCAATATATCAATCTTTATGTCTCGACCATTTCGAGACTCCTCGTCATGTCCTTGATCATATCCGGGACTCCGAACAAACTTCGGTACATCAAAATACATAAACTCATAATATAATTGTCATCGAAACCTTAAGCGTGCGAACGATGGTAGACACAACATTTTGATGCACCTGCGTAGGGATGTGCAGGTCGCCATCCCCCTCCTGCCTGACATCAACATTCAGCTGCTGAGGATCATCAATACACCGTCGCTTCCCACCTGAGAGTTGTTGTTCTTGGCGGAGCCGCTTGTCTAACCTGACTTTGTTTATTGCCTCACCAATGCCACCCTGTCTATCTTAGGGTAACGCGAATCGAGGCGGGCGTCGTCGCGGTAGCGACGACGGACGCCGAGACGAGCCGCGGTAGCGACGACGGACGCCGAGACGAGCATGTGACACCATTGCCACCCTGTCTATCTTAGGGTAACGCGAGTCGAGGCGAACGTTGTCGCGGTAGCGACGACGGACGCCGAGACGAGCACGTGACACCAATGCCACCCTGTCTATCTTAGGGTAACGCGAATCGAGGCTGACATCGTTGCCGTAGCGAGGACGGACGCTGAGACAAGCACGTGACACCACTGCCACCCTGTCTATCTTAGGGTAACGCGAGTCGAGGTGGACGTCGTCGCGGTAGCGAGGACGGATGCCGAGACGAGCACATGACACCAGCGCCACCCTGTCTATCTTAGGGTAACGCGAGTCGAGGCGGACGTCGTCGCGGTAGTGAGGACGGACGCCGAGACGAGCACGTGACACCACTGCCACCCAGTCTATCTTAGGGTCACGCGAGTCGAGGCGGACGTCGTCTCGGTAGCGACGACGGACGCCGAGACGAGCACGTGGCACCACTGCCGCCCTTTCTATCTTAGGGTAACGCGAGTCAAGGCGGACGTCGCCGAGACAAGCACGTGACACCACTGCCACCCTGTCTATCTTAGGGTAACGCGAGTCGAGGCGACGCCGCCGCGTAGCGGCGACGACGCCGAGACGAGCATGTGACACCAATGCCACCTCGCTCTATCTTAGGGTTACGCGAAGTCGAGGCGCACGCCGCCGCAGAGCGACGACGGACGCCGAGACGAAAGCACGCGACACTAACGCCACCGCTCTATCTTAGGGTAACGCGAGTCGAGGCGGACGTCGTCGAGGTAGTGACGACGGACGCCGAGACGAGCACATGACACCAATGCCACCCTGTCTATCTTAGGATTACACGAGTCGAGGCGGACGTCGTCGCAGTAGCGACGACGAACGCCGAGACGAGCACGTGACACCAATGCCACCCTGTCTATCTTAAGGGTAACGCGAGTCGAGGCGCATGTCGTCGCGGTAATGACGGACGGACGCCGAGACGAGCACGTGACACCAATCCATCTGTCAAAAAATATTCCTGATTTTCAGAAGAATTCACAAATTTAAAAGTTGTTTATTTTTTTAGTAATATGCTATGGCTTTGGAAAGTTTGTCGTCAATTGGAAAAGTTGTTTATAGTAAATCAATTGAATGAATATTCCTGATTCAATCAAAAAGTTGTTTATAGTAAATCAATTGAATGAATATTCCTGATTCAATCAAAAAGTTATAGATCAATTTTAGTTGAGTATTCTATTTCTTGGTGATAAAAATATTTTTCTAGAAAAATTTAATTGGAAGGGAATAGAGGGATAGGCTAATTTGATTTTCTGTTAAGAAGTAGCAATTCATTTTAGTTGAAAGTGCTAGTTCATTTCAATTGAAAGTGAGATTTCCCGCCCATTACTATCCCTGAAAAACCGCTGGCCCAGAAAGGGAATTAGCGGAATAGGAAAAAACAGGCCGAAACTAAAAAATACGTGGAAAGGAATAGAGCCTAGGTAGCTACTGGGCCGAGGCTGGGCCCAACTCACGAAAACAGGAACGCTCAAGGCCGGGATCGGTCGCGAAAGGGAATAGAGGAGGTGGGAGCCTGATCGCTAAACTTGTCGTTTGCTGTCGGATTAATCTGGTCGGAAATCGACAGCGCCTCCTAGGATAGGTGAAGTGGAACAAGCTCACCGAGAGTGGTTTATCTCCCCGTACCCGTTCATGGATCCACCGTCCGTGGTTAATTTGAGATCCGTGCTAATTTTTTGGTCGTTGTTAAAATTAAGCTCGTTTTAAAATCTTTTGTTCGGTTTTTCTCTTGTTTTAACGTGTATTGTCGTGTTTTATTATCTACCAATAAATGATGCATTTGTTACGGATCGGGTTTGCTGATACAGGGTGAAATATAAGACACACTTTGAAAGAGGAAGGAAAACTCAATGAACGCTTTGAAATAAGAAATTCTGAAAAGACAAAAAGTAGCATGAATCCCAAAGCAACCACGGACGATGGATCCGTGTATGGAATATTCTGTCACGGTAGAATTACTTCTCTCCAAGTTCATATGGATGTTGGGGCATTGGGAAATTTCAGTAGGGTAAATGCTAAGCATGATATCAATCTGCCATTTGCGGGCATTTGGTACTATGTCTGGTTCTGGAAAATGAGAACAAGGACTTGAAGTGGCCTTTTTGGGCATATGCATGAGTGTGAATACAAGGACAAGGACTTGAAGTGGGGCTCATGGCTTAAAATCAATGCACACACATGGAGAGGCCAGTTTTCATGTGGAAGAGGTAGGGCAACATGTATATATGAGGGGGTGACGCTGACTTTGGATGTGGTCATACTAACTTTTGTCCAGGCAGTGGTAAAGGCGAGTATGTGGATTGATACCTACATTCCAAGAGTGCCCAGAATAAGACCAAGAATAGGGAAGAGAATGAGCTTACGGACACAACATCTATCCCGGGTAAAAAAAAGTGTATATATGCCTGAGGGTGAAAAGGGGGCGAGGAAAAGATTATGTTTGGAAGATGAAGAGGAGGAAGAAAACACTGATCGGGATCCGTTGATATCCCAGTGGTAAGGTGACAAAGCCGGGGTAGCTATGTTGAATAGTTAGGACCGATCTAACTAGGAAAAATGGAATGATAAGAAAGGAGAGGAGGGTGATGCAAGTTCAGCTTCGACAGGATCAACGGCTCTCTGGGATGGGAGCGCCGGCAAAAATGAAACTCCTATTCTTGAACTGTCATGGTTTGGTAACGTTGCGGCAGTTCAAGCATTCCTGGTTGCCCATCGTTGTTGTAACCCTGAGGTTTTACTCATGTTAGAGACACACCCCGATAGCTATCCAGCTGAGCGTTGTCTAGAAAGTTGCGTACGAAATTTAAAATTGTCTCGGTGAGTGATGAGGAAGGGTGGTTAGTTTTATTTTAGAGAAGAGAGGTTAGTGTGTACCAATTGTTTGCAACACCTTATTACATTGATGTTAAGGTGGTGAAGGGGGGTGAAAGGGAATGGAGACTCACTGGGAACTTATGGTGAATTCCGTTGGGAGGAGAAACACTCGACATGGGAGCGCGTGCGCTACCTAAAGTAACACGCTGACTACCCATGGCTATTGGTCGGTGACATAAATGAAATCATGTTCATGGAGGAGAAAGCAGGCCAACCCTCGTCCCCGCAAGTATACGGAGACTTTTTGTGGTGCTCTTAATGGTTGTGAACTCAAGAACATTTGGTTCGTGGACGATAATTTCACCTGGAGAAAGGATCGGATCAGGAAGCGTCTTGATCGGGCAATGTCAAGCGATGCATGGTAAACTATGCAACCTCATGCAGCTCTTATCCACTTAGAGTTTAATCACAGTGATCATCGGTGGTCGTTGTTTGGATACCGACTACTACCGTGTGGTAAATGCTCAGAGGAGAACGGGGAGGCGGTGCTTTGAGGCAACCAGAATGGGAAAGTCCTCAAGAAGCCAGAGAAATGCTTGCGCATGGTGCAACGTGAGCTAGAGAAGGATGTGTTGTCCGATGTCTGATGAGAATGAGGGGAGGAGCAGAGGAAGAATGAACTCTATTATGAAATAAGACCACCTTCTCAAAAAGCAAGAGATCCAATGGCTTCAATGGGCAAGAATTAATTGTCATATTCGTGAAAGACCTAACAAATGAAGGTTAGCACCATCTACCGGTTTACAAGCCCTGATTCTTGTTTCATTATGGTTTGGCATTGTGATCGCAATAGTAGCCTGTAGGCAGGATCGCAAGATCCGTGCAACTGTTGCATTGTTTAAGTAATTGAATTGTGCCTGGGATAACAAGAATGGTATGATCCGACGGCAGCGATATATGCACATTGAGATTGCAAGGGATATTGGAACGATTGAACTTCGGCATTGGCATCAGGAAGCAAATGGAGTGGGACGCAAGTTAGCTAAAAGGTCTTTTGTTGACAAATCTTCTTGTAATTGGGCCAATGAACACCAAGCATTATTCATAATAACCTCGCGAATGATGTATCAATGTTTTCATTAAGGCTTTCCCTGTAAAAGAAAAGTAGTCTAATCTCCGACTCAATTGTTTCAGAATTTAGAGTTTAATGCAAACAAGCAAATCTGCTTCAAATTTTCAAATAAAGTATACAATAGAAGGTGAATTCAGGGCAAAATACTACGTACGCAAAAAAACATGAACTTCTCAAGGAGGGTCGTATCTTGATTCCCGTTTATTTTTCTCTAAAACAAATTTGATTCCCATTGATCCATGTGCCGAAAAACGCAAAAAAATAGGTGCACCAAGAACGTATAATCTGTGTGAATGCTTCCAACAAGCAAGCAAATTCGGAAATACCCACAAGTATTTATTTTCTTTTGCAAAAATTAATAAATAGCCATGAGTATTGAATCGAGCGTTCCAATCCCAGTTGTTTCAGAATTCAGATTAAGTGAAAACAACTGAAAAAGGCTGCTTTGTCTTGACAGCGTTTGGCCCTGGAAGATCATGAGAGTAACTTTTCAATTTTCAGTTATTTGTTGGAAGATCATGAGTAACTGAAGTACTGAATCCAAGCAGATCAAGAGTAACTCAAGCACATCGACAAGCAAGAAAAAGGTACTACAAATAACGTAAAATCTTTCTGGGTTACTTCCAACAACCAACAAGCAAGAAAGTTTAGTAATCGAGAAGAAAATTGCTAAAGATTGATTTGTTGATTACAATGGCCATGGAAATAAAAAGACTTTCAGAATTTTCTTGATCATCAAGAAGCACAAAGAATCACACTAAGTTCAGAACTTTCTTGATTACCTAACCAGCAAGCAAGACGATTACAGAAAATCCAGAGTTCTGTTGATACCAAGATCCATAGATCTTCCGTTACAATGGAGTCCTAACAACATTCTTCCATTACAAGTCAAATCCCACTAGGAAAATTCCCCATGATCAGCAAAAAGTAAGATGAAAGAACAACGAAGTATAGGCAAGAAGACTAGAATGAATCTACATCCGGTAGGCCTGCAGCGGCATTACGTCGAACACCACCCTCGGCGCCGGCCAGAGCCTTAGCTCGGTGAGCGGGTCGCCTGCTCCGCAAGCCATGTCACTGGGCGGCGCCGCTGCATCCGCATTGGCCCTGATATCCCCGGGCGCCAGAGGGAACAGGTCGAGGCACTTCCTCGCCGCCGCAGATGTGCCAGCCTCCGATACGTCCTCGGCCGAACCAGGGAACAGCGGCAGGCACCGCGGCGTGACCTCGGGGCCCGTGGACTGTCGGGCAGCGGAAGGAGCCCACGAGCGCGTCTGGCCCTGTTGGGAGGGGGCGTGCTCCTGGCGCTTGCGGAGGACGGAGTTCCAGCGGTTCTTGACGGCGTTGTCGGTGCGGCCGGAGAGGAAATCGGCGATGGTGGACCAGCGGTTGCCGTAGGTGGCCTGGTACTTGACGATGAGCATGTCCTCCTCGATGGTGAAGGGCTTGGCGGCCTCCACCCTGGGGTCGAGGTGCTGGCACCAGCGAAGGCGACACGACTTGGAGTTGCGGCCGGGCAGGCCTCGACAGATGGAGTCCCAGTTGTGCGGGCCGCCGCAGCGCCGCACCTGCTCCCGCAGCAGGTCGTCCTCCTCCTTGGTCCACATCTTCTTGACCCCGTGCGGCCAGCTGTCGCCGTCGCAGGCGCCGGCGTCGTTGCCCGACGTCGGCATCATCACCCGCCAAGCTTGGATCGCCTCCGGTAGATGGTTTCTTGCAGGATGGAGCTGACGCGTGCGTGCGGTGGCGAGAGGCCGGACGGGAGAAGGTGGACGCGTTGCGGGTGGTGTGGGGAGGCCGCCGCTGCGTGCCGCCTTATATAGACGGACGGTGGTTAAACCTAGGCGAAGTGGAGTTGGCACCGGATCCGAGCAGGAGCCCAAACGGCGTCGGCTACAATGAAAGCCAGTCCCGGCGAGCCCGTGCGGAGGAAGATATGACGGGAACGACCAGGATATAGAAAGTTTTGATCGGGAATTGATGGACGTGATCGGAAATCCATCAAATTTATGGAAACTAGCGCGTATGGGCCGAGTTTATCGCGGAGACGGGTGCCAACATGGAAATTAATTTGGATTCTGTAGATTTATGTACCTCCCTCGCCCCTAGAGAAGGAAAGACTCGCTGTCTCTTGAGCTATCTTAGCACACGGAAATCGTAGGTAGGTAGGATAGGACCACACGGCCTAGAAATATCCACGCAGCCGTGAGTATTCAAAACAAATAGGCGTCACTTATAATTCGAGCGATTTATAATTATTAAAACAAACACATTCAATTCAGCTACAATTTGCATTCCGGTATGAAATTCATATTCAGTGGAGTTAGTGTTTGGCTTGTTATTTCATTATGTACTATTAAGTGGCGGACGTCCGCTGGGAGGGAGGCCCTAGCGAATGCCAGCACAGCCGTTTGACCGTAATCAAACGATGCCAATTTTCATGAAAAATGCCTTCAAAAATTGAAAACTCGGGACCCCCTACCCGAGATCCGTCGGTTTTGACACTGATAACGGCCGAAGCCATTGAACGCTGCTCCTTCGCCGGGGAAACACTCTCCCATCGGTAGTTGTAGACGGCTGGCTATAGACGGGGGGAGAGAGAGAGAGAGACGAGATGGGGCGTGGCAGTGAGGGAGTGATTGCAGGCGAAGGAGAGTGCGTCCACCCGCGAGGGAAGGGTGGCTTTTATAGCAGCCGGGGGGCGACAGACATGTGTACGCGTAGCGGGAGGGGAAGGGCGCGTCGCCACGCCATCATTGCGCCGCCCGTGAGGAATCAATGGAAGGCTGACCGGCGGCAGCCTTGGCATTGATTCCCCACGGGAAAACGAGGCGATGAGGAAGACGAGACGCGGCTGGTCGTTGACTCAGCGGGTCCACCGGGCTTTCGCGCCAAAAATGTTTCCCCGGCGCCCCCGGGCGCCCCGGGTTCGGCCTGGGTCCGCCGGCGCCAAATTCGGGCCTAACCGACGAAAAGTGGGCTTCTGGAGGCGTGACTGGCCGATTTTTCGGCGCCTGCGATAAAAAAAGGCCTTGGGGGCCCGTTGGGGGACGAGTGAAGATGCTCTTATATATGAAACCAACGTTCCAACCCAACTGTTTCAGAATTTAGAGTTCAAAATGCAAAAAACTGAACGAGCTTTCTTCATCGGATCTAAAGTTTATAAAATAGAAGCAAGGTAATATTTCAATAAAAATAGAAGCAAGGTAGTTAGGATTGTACTCTGATGAATTCAGGGCGACTTGTTAGTATTTTTCCTCATAGAAAAGATGAAGTGCAGGACTGAACACGAAACGCAATGAACTACTAAAGGAGGTCAAATCTTGATTCCGATCAAACAAGGCAAAGAAGAAACGCAATAAAGTTTGGATCTGTCTACGACACATCTAGATGTGACATAGTTATGTCACATCTAAACTGATTTTCACTCTGTCTGTGGTCTATTTTTTTTGTCCTAGCTTTTTGTTTCTTATTGATGCTTTATATATTTATGGGAGCTTAAATATGACATCCTTAAAAAGCATTTAGATGTGAATTAGACAAACTGATAAAGTTTCCAAGGACGTAAGAAAACAAGCTCGGACTGAACAAGAAAATTGCTGAAGTTTGAGTTGTTGATTACCAACGGGCAAGGAAACTACAAGAAGTTCATAATTTTCTTGATCATCAAGAAGCACCAGAATTACACTAACTTCAGAACTTTCTTGATCATCATGCACAGCTCTACCATTACAAGTGAAGTCCCACTAGGAAAATCCCCACGATCAGCAAAAAGTAAGATGAAAGAGCAACTAAGTCACGGCAAGAAGTCTAGAATGAATCTACATCCGGTAAGCCTGCAGCAGCATTACGTCGAACACCACCCTCGCCGCCGGCCAGAGCCTCAGCTCGGTGAGCGGGTCGTCTGCTCCGCATGACATGTCACTCGGCGCCGCAGCACCCGCGTTGCCCCTGATATCCCCGGGCGCCAGAGGGAACAACTCGAGGCACTCCCTCGCCGGCGCACATGTCTCAGCCTTCGACACGTCCTCGGTCGAACGAGGGGACATCCTGACATCCCCGCTCACCAGAGGAAACAGCGGCAAGCATCCCGGCGTGAGCTCGGGGCTCGCGGCCTGTCGGGCGGCGGAAGGAGCCCACGGGCGCGGGCGCCCCTGCAGGGAGGGCGCGTGCTTGTGGAGGACGGAGTTCCAGCGGTTCTTGATGGCATTGTCGGTGCGGCCGGAGAGGAACTCGGCGATGGTGGACCAGTGGTTGCCGTACGTGGCCTGGTACTTGACGATGAGCATGTCCTCCTCAGGGGTGAAGGGCTTGACGGCCTCCACCCTAGGGTCGAGGTGCTGGCACCAGCGCAGGCGGCACGACTTGGAGTTGCGGCCGGGCAGCCCTTGGCAGATGGCGTCCCAGTTGTGCGGGCCGCCGCACCGACGCACCTGCTCCCGCAGCAGGTCATCCTCTGTCTTGGTCCACATCTTCTTGACCGAGTGCGGCAAGCCGTCGCCTTCGCAGGCGCCGGCGTCGGAGCCCGACGTGCCCGGGAAGAACGTCGACGACATCACCACTCCTCTAGCTTAGGATCGCCTCCGTGCGGGTTGTAGATGATGCGTGCGTGTGGTGGCGAGAGGCTGGAAGAGAAGGTGGACGAGTTGCGGGTGGTTTGTGGAGGCCGCGGCTGCGTGCCGCCTTATATAGACGGACGATGATTAAACCTAGACGAAGTGGAGTTGGCACCGGATCCGAGCAGGAGTCCAAACGGCGTCGACTGCAAGGAAAGAAGACAGGTGAAGTGGAACAAGCTCACCGAGAGTAGTTTATCTCCCCGTACCCGTTCATGGATCCACCGTCCGTGGTTAATTTGAGATCCGTGCTATTTTTCTGGTCGTGTTAAAATTAAACTCGTCTTAAAATGTTTTGTTCGGTTCCTCTTTTGGTTCAGCGTGTATCATCGTGTTTCCTTGTTGTGGATTGGGTTTGCTGATACACGATGAAATATAAGAGCATCCGGACCCTCTTATGCCTATTATAAACGTCCGAAACGTTCGTTTGGTCAGTATCCGGTCGAAGAAAACGTCTGGACTGGCTAACGTATCTCAGGCCAACTCCACCGCGCGACCTAAACGGACGTCCGTTTTGTCCGGATTCTGTCCGTTTGGATAGGGCAATGGGGTCGTGTCCGGGCAGTTTCCGGGATGCAGTGTCCGTGCGCCCAGCGCGCGGCCGCATCCTGACCGCATCTTGTCCGTGTGCACATTTCTTTGCAAGTTCTTAAACTTTTTTTATCATTCATTTTTGGTACATGACAATACATCATTACATTTTGACTAATAAAGTAAGGCCAAAGAAAACAAGAACTAAAAGAATACATTTGAGAAGATACCCAACTTTCATAACTGCTCCCTTGAGTTGGGTTAGCGCCTTCTCGATGCACTCATTGTTGATCTGTGGAGGAGGCTCGACGTTGCACCCTCCTTTCTTCTTCAAGCCAGAAGTCGACGTTGCTTCCTCACACGTAGTATCGTGCCTTGTTGCTTCTTCGCACGTAGTATCGTGCCTAACCTCTAATCTAGCAACAAGTGCACTTGTCTCATCTAAAGCCTCTAGGCTAGCTAAAAGTGCACGAACATGCACTACATTTCGCTCTATCAATATATCGATGTACTCTTCTTCCCTATACCAAAACTTGCATCCATTCTACACAATAAAACTTAAAGTTAGCACCACTAGTCTAATCCGAGAGCACAAACCGAAGCTAAAAAGAGCACATACCCCATCGTTTAAGCACTTGATGAACACCCATCCGGGATGCTCCGGCGTTGTAGACACGCGGCGCACGACCACCCTTGGGGCAATGGTCGCACTTGATGAGGAGCAACGGTGCGCCGACGAGCTTTTGGGCAAGCACCGAGCCCGGCCTGCTGCCATTCGCGTATCTGCCGGCGGACCACCGACGGTGCAGATCCGACTGGCTAGAGGACGAGCCACTGCTTGCATGTGGCCTTGCTTGACTCGCCAGGCCTTCCGACGAGGTGCCGGCCATCCATGGTGCGGCCCGCCTCCCACAATGGGCGAGCTCAAAACCGACGGATCCGCCTAAATCCGCCGGGTGCGCAAACAAGGTGGCCGTTCTTGGGTAGCTCGGCGACGATGAGAGGAAGGGGCTGGGCAAGCGCGCGTCCGAGTTGCACGGCTGCAATGGCAGCAGGCGGCGGCGGCGAGGGGAAGAGAGGGGAAGAGAGGGGAAGAGTGGGGAAGAGTGGAGTGGATGCGGCCGGAGGGAGGGAGGGGGGCGGATAGAAAAAGGTCCGTCCTGTGCCACCGACGGGCGGGCCAGGGGGGGGCAGGGGAGGACACACGCAGACGGCCGGCGCGTCCGCGTGGTGTCCGTTTCACCCCAAAACCGGCGCAAACTTGGGCCGCGGATGGGTCGAAAGCGGACACAAAACGGACAAAAGTCCGTTTGCTCCGCGCGCTGGGCCGCCTCGTTTGTTCGTTTTACCCAAATGGACGGGCCCGGACAGGATGGGGTCGCGCGGTGGAGTTGGCCTCAAATCCGTTTCAAATACAGGGACAATATGAGGCTGACTGGACACGCCCGGACAGTGCTCATCCACATCGAACGAAGACCCCACCTGCAGCCACACAGAAGACCACGACGACCACGAGCTCGCACACGCGCCATGCCGGGGCCGGAGCTCGTGCACGCATGGCGCCGTCGATGCTCTGGGGCCAGAGCTCGCGCACGCGCCGTTGCTTCTGCTCCTGCTCCGCCCACCGCCACCGCTAGATGCGACCTGCTCCGTGCTCCGCGAGGCTCCCCGCGGCGTCCTCCTCCCATCCGTGCAGCCGCGTGCTGTGCGTGCTGGCCGCCACGTGTGAGCGCATCCGCAGCTGTGCGCTGGCCACCGCATGCTGGACATGACGGCCGGGGCTGCGTTTGGATTGGCTGCATGGCCCGTGTACGGAGCTCACGGCCGCGTGCTATCCGTGCGTGCGTGGTGGCCGCAGCATGCTGGCTGCCGCCGTGCGAGACGCATGCTGAGGCCGTGCTAGCCATGCGTGCCAGCCGAGTGTGTTGGCCGTGCTAGCCATGCATGCCGTGCGTGCAGCCGCCGCCGCATGCTGGCCGACGCCCTCGCGCCTGGGCAAGTGGGCATGCGTGCTGGCCGACACCCTCGCGCCTGGGCAAGCAGAGCTCGCCGCCGCCACCACCGCATCCGCTGGTCGGCCGGCAGCTGTCATGCTGCGTGCTCTGACGGTGGCGCACACAACCTGTTCGTCGTAGATTCAAAAAAAAAAAAAAGAGACCCGCTTTGAAAGAGGAAGGAAAACTCAATGAACACTTTGAAACATGATAATTCTTAAAGGACAAAAAGTAACACGAAACTCAAAGCAACCACGGACAGTGGATCCGTGTATGAGACATCCCGTGCATGGTAGAATTACTTTTCTCCAAGTTCATCTGGATGTTGGGGCATTCGGAACTTTCATTAGGGTAAATATTAAGTGTGATGTCAATCTGCCATTTACCAACATTTGTTACTGTGTCTAGTTCTGAAAAATGAGAACATTATCAAGTGCAATATGAGAAGATCCCTAGGTTTTGTTCCGCTTTTGGCCTTTTGGGGCATATGCATGCCGAGTGTGAATACAAGAACAAGGACTTGAAGCGGGGCGCATGGCTTAAAGTCGATGCACACACATGGGGAGGCCAATTTTCATGTGGAAGAGGTAGGGCAACATGTATATATGAGGGGGTGACATAGCTGACTTTGGACATGGTCGTACTGATTTTGGACGACGCAGAGGTAGAGGGGACTTTGTGGATTGGTGCCTACATTCCAATGGTGCCCAGAATAAGACCTTAGGGAAGAGAATGAGCTTGCAGACACAACATCTATCCCGGGTTAAAAAAGTGTATATTTGTCTGAGGGTGAAAAGGGGGTGAGGAAAAGATTATGTTCAGAAGATGAAGAGGAGGAAGAAAACACTGATCATGATCCATTGAATGTTGTCCCAGTTGGTAAGGTGACAAAACTGGAGTAGCTATGGAGATTAGTTAGGACCTATGTAACTAGGAAGGAATGATAAGAAAAGACAGGAGGGTTATGCAAGTTTAGCTTCGAGATGATCAGCAGCCTCTCTCGGATGGGTGCGCTGACAACAATGAAACTCCTATTCTTGAACTGCCATGGTTTGGTAACATTGCGGCAGTTCGATCATGCCTGGTTGCCCATCACTGTTGTAACCCCGGAGGTTTTGCTCCTGTTGGAGACACACCTCTGGCTATCCAGCTGAGTGTTTGTCTAGAAATTTGTATATGAGATTTAAAATTGTCTCGGTGAGTGACAAGGAAGGGTGGCTAGTGCCATTTTGGAGAAGAGAGGATAGTGTGTAGAAATTGTTTGCAACGCCTTATTACATTGATGTTAATGTGGTGAAGAAGTGGAAGGGAATGGAGACTCACCAGAACTTATGGTGAACTCCGCTGCGAGGAGAAACAATAGACATGGGAACGCATGCACTACCTATAGTAACACTCTGACCACCCATGGCTATTGGTGGGTGACATAAATGAAGTCATGTTCATGGAGGAGAAAGCAGGCCAACCCTCGTCCCCGAAAGTGTATGGAAGCCTTTTGTAGTGCTCTAAGTGATTGTGAGCTCAAAAACATTGGGTTCATAGGCAAATTGTTTCAGAATTCAGAGTTTAATGCAAACAAGGAAATCTGCTTTGAATTTTCAAATTAAGTATAAAATAGAAGGTGAATTCAGGGCAAAATACTACGTACACACACACACACAAAAAAAAGAACTTCTCAAGGAGTGTCGTATATTCCCTTTTTTTCCTCTAAAAACAAATTTGATTACCGTTGATCCATGTGCCGAAAAACGGAAAAAAGGTACACGAAGAACGTATAATCTGTGTGAATGCTTCCAACAAGCAAGCAAATTCGGAAATACTGAATCCAAGCAGGTCAGGCTGCTTTGTCTTGACAGCGTTTGGCCCTGGAAGATCATGAGTAGCTTTTCAATTTTTTGTTGGAAGACCATGAGTAACTGAAGTACTGAATCCAAGCAGATCAGGAGTAACCGAGTAACTAAGTATTGCACACGATAAACGGCACATCGACAAGAAAGAAAAAGGTACTACAAAAAACGTAAAATCTTTCTAGATTACTTCCAACAACCAACAAGCAAGAAAGACCAGTAATCTCCAGTGAACAAGAAAATTGCTAAAGATTGGTTTGTTGATTACGATGGTCATGGAAATTACAAGACGTTCAGAATTTTCTTGATCATCAAGAAGCACAAAGAATTACACTAAGTTCAGAACTTTCTTGATTACTGACCAGCAAGCAAGACGATTACAGAAAATCCAGGGTTCCTGTTGATGCCAAGATCAACAGATCTTCCATTAGAATGGAGTCCTAACAACATTCTTCCATTACAAGTCAAATTAAATTCCACTAGGAAAATTCCCCGCGATCAGCAAAAGGTAAGATGAGAGAACAACCAAGTATAGGCAAGAGGACTAGAATGAATCTATATCCGGTAAGCCTGGAGCGGCATTACGTCGAACACCACCCTCGGTGCCGGCCAGAGCCTCAGCTCGGTGAGCGGGTCGCCTGCTCCGCAAGCCATGTCACTGGGCGGCGCCGCTGCATCCGCATTGGCCCTGATATCCCCGGGCGCCAGAGGGAACAGGTCGAGGCACTTCCTCGCCGCCGCAGATGTGTCAGCCTCCGACACCTCCTCGGCCGAACCAGGGAACAGCGGCAGGCACCGCGGCGTGACCTCGGGGCCCGTGGCCTGTCGGGCAGCGGAAGGAGCCCACGGGCGCGTCTGGCCCTGTTGGGAGGGGGCGTGCTCCTGGCGCTTGCGGAGGACGGAGTTCCAGCGGTTCTTGACGGCGTTGTCGGTGCGGCCGGAGAGGAAATCGGCGATGGTGGACCAGCGGTTGCCGTAGGTGGCCTGGTACTTGACGATGAGCATGTCCTCCTCGATGGTGAAGGGCTTGACGGCCTCCACCCTGGGGTCGAGGTGCTGGCACCAGCGGAGGCGGCACGACTTGGAGTTGCGGCCGGGCAGGCCTCGGCAGATGGAGTCCCAGTTGTGCGGGCCGCCGCAGCGCCGCACCTGCTCCCGCAGCAGGTCGTCCTCCTCCTTGGTCCACATCTTCTTGACCCCGTGCGGCGAGCCGTCGCCGTCGCAGGGGCCGGCGTCGTTGCCCGACGTCGGCATCATCACCGCCCAAGCTTGGATCGCCTCCGGTGGGTGGCGAGAGGCCGGAAGGGAGAAGATGGACGCGGTGCGGGTGGTGTGGGGAGGCCGCCGCTGCGTGCCGCCTTATATAGACGGACGGTGGTTAAACTTAGGCGAAGTGGAGTTGGCACCTGATCCGAGCAGGAGTCCAAACCGCGTCGGCTGCAAGGAAAGGCAGTCCCGGCCGAGCCCGTGCGGAGGAAGATATGACGGGAACGATCGACCAGGATATGGAAAGTTTAGATCGGGAATTGATGGGCTATGCGTCCGTCGGATCGGAAATCCATCAAATTTATGGAAACTAATTTGATTTATCGCGGAGACGGGTGCCAGCATGGAAATTAATTTGGATTCTGCAGATTTATATACCCCCCTCGCCCCTAAAGAAGGAAAGACTCGCTGTCTCTTAGAGCCATCTTAGCACACGGAAATCGTAGGTAGCTAGGATAGGACCACACGGCCTAAGAAATATCCACGCAGCCTGGAGTATTCAAAACAAATAGGCGTCACTTATAATTCAAGCGGTTTAATTATGGACCCCGATAAGGAGCGAACGTCAGATTTCTATCGAACTTGTTCCGGACGAATCGTTCGGCATGGAGAGGGGGAACGACCGAACGATCTCGTTCGGCCTGGGACACCTCCCAGCGCGAACACTTCCGTGGAATTTTTTTTCTCTACAATTTGCCATGGCAACTTTTTGATAACAACTTGAAAAAAAAAATTCACTCAAAAAATTTGTCTTTGATAACAACTTAGAATTATTTGTCTCTCTACAATTTGCCATGGCAACTTTTCTGATAATAACTTATAATTATTTTTCTCTCAACAATTTGCCTTGGCAAATTTTTTATAACAACTTAGAATTATTGACTCTATCTACAATTTTTTGACATGTCAACTTTTCTGATAACTATCATAGATTATTTTCTCTCTACATTTTTCCACGGCAACTTTTTGATAACAACTTAGAATTATCAATTGTGGCTACCTTTGTTTGGACTACTCGGAATTCACAAAGCATAATGGAAAACACTAATCACGACAAGTACATGGCAAATTCCTAAATGCACGCATGGCAAATTCAGTTTGTACCCCTGTTCTTAACTCCATTATGAATTGCATTCGAGGTAGTCCTGTAACTGAGTACACTAGCTGATTAACTCACATGAGAATTAGCTATATGGCTGGGTCAAGGCACATACTGAATTATGAGCTTCTGCAGCAGCATAACACATGCATCAGTCCAACTTGCCCAAAAATTATCTTCAGTACCCGCACCGCCTGCCAACAATCCCTCTCAGACATGACCGGAGCTACTCCAGCAGCAGCCACGCCTTGACGTCTGATCGTCGCGTACATCCTGCATGGTGTAGTTGCTCCACTACTGCAGATAAAAATGGGCCTGCTATATCAATCTCCAACCACACTAGAAATAAGGAGAAGGAGAGGTGGGGGATGAATTGTACCTCACGGAGTAGCAGGCACTGAATCCTCGACGGCGGCGGCATGCGAGGTCGGGATCACTTGCCGGTGCGCATGAGCATCTCCCACTGGCGCCAGATGGGATGCAGATGAGACGCCGGCACCCCCGAGCATCAACACGTCGGCGTAGGCTCCGTCACATATCTCCACCTCCGCGCCCCGCCTCATCGAGCAGCGACGCTTCGGCGACGACTCCGCTCCTCGCCCTTCCGCGCCACGCAAACTTGAGTAGCGCCATGACAGTGATGGATCCGCTCCTCCCCTTCCGTTCCACACCTCCTCAAGCAGCGCTGCCGCCTCCCCTTCCGTTCCACACCTCCTCAAGCAGCGCTGCCGCCTCCCTTCACTCTCTCGCCGTTGAGATGGTGGTCGCCGGGAGGAGACTGTCGATGGCAAGCAGCGAGGATGGAGCGCGGCGCGCGGGAGGGGGCAAGTGATGGAGGCTCCTCTGGCGCGAGCTCGGGGAGACGAGTTGCACGGGGCTTGGGCGTGTGATGCGCTCCTCGCCGCGGATCTGGTCGCCGTCGGGCCTGGGCTCGACCGCCCATGGGTGGTTGTTGAGGTCGATCCGGTCGGAGATGCGTGGCGCCTGGATGAAGCAGGGGGAGGCGCTGCGGGCTTGGCTCACCGGATTCTCGCCGGAGGTGCGCGGGCGCGGCGGCTTTACTCCGATCGAGAGAAGGGGGATATGTGAAATGGCAAAGGTTAGCGAGTGGGGAGAGAAGAACAGATAAGTGAGGATGTGTCGTTCGGGTCGAGCCCCTGTTAAACCGAACGAGTCTCTCCAGATGACGTGGCTCTCTCGACCGCTTTAAGATCCGTGCTCGAAAGCAACGGCCGGAAGGGCGTTCGGACGAGACATCAAAAACCAGGCACGTTCGGCAGCTATTGATTCCGTTAATTATTAAAAGATACACAGTCGATTCAGCTACAATTTGCATTCCGGTATGAAATTCATATTCAGTGGAATTAGTGTTCGGCTTGTTATTTCATTATTGTACTATTAAGCGGCGGACGTCCGCTAGGAGGGAGGCCCTAGCGAACGCCAGCACAGCCGTTTGATCGTAATCAAACAATGCCAATTTTCATGGAAAATGTCTTCAAAAACTGAAAACTGCCAACACTTTCAACCAAAATTGCCCCCCACCCCACACCCACTCCCGCGAACGATCCCCAGTTATTTGCATCCAATTACGTATATAATTCCTCAAGTCCAGAAAGATAGGAGACAGCTACACAATAGGAACAACCTTTTACACGCAAAACATATATAGAACAAAACTTTGTGATAAAAGAATAGAAATAAATTCAACTTGGACCATCGGATTGGAGATACACGGTCCAAATTTAGTTATAGGTTTTGAATTTTGTTCCGTGTTAGTTTTACAATTTCTTAGTGTGAAACTTGCATCAACTTGTGTATGTTCCCATCCATCTCGATTCTAACGATTCATGCTAGTTTTTTCCTTTCACCACAAGGTCATCCTGGGCGTTCGGTTATTTCAGTCCGGGTCGTTCGGTTTATGGGTAATTCGGGTACTAAAAAATCGGAACCAAATTTTTTTCTACCAAAAAATTACTCGAAATTTAGGTTCAGGCGAAATATTCGAAGCACACATCAGTTTTTTGTATGAATAATTTCGTTTGTATGGGTAACATGACATTGTAATAATAGAATGAATAATTTGGTTGGTATGAATAATCCGGATAGTATGGGTATTTCGGGTTTTCCAAATTGGAACCCGAACCCTAACCCGAAAACCAAATAGCCAGGAAATGAGAACTGAACCCTAACCCGATACCCGAATTACCTGACAATTGGGGTAATTTGGCTCTGTTAGGGTTCGGGTAGCGGGTTAGGGTACCCAAACGCCCAGGGTGACCACAAGGTATCACATCCCAGATTTTTAAAATTAGGTAAACATATAGAAGGCATATGCACACCATGATTTCAATGCATTTTAGTTGTTTTGGAATTAATTTGTCTATTTTATAACACCCAAATTTAGTTTGAGATGTATTTAATAGTCATATTAAGTCTATTTGTATAAAAATGAATTTCCAAAATTTCATTAGGGCTGGAAATGATTTTTTCCATGATTAATATGACCCCGACTATTTCTTTGTTTTTTCTTGAGTTCAGAGGATTTGAAATGAAATAAATTTGGGCCAACTGATATTCAGTTCACATCTTGGATTAAAAAGAAAAGGAGAAAACAGAATGTAAATAAAGCAAAAAAGAAAAGGAAAAAGGCCCGGCCCAACCCCGGGTGCGCGTTCAAAAAGAATGAATTGGTATTCCCGATCTAATCCTAGTTGGGCGCACCCGATCCAATGACCACCGCAGCCTCTCTCTCTCTCTCTCTCTCTCTCTCTCTCTCTCTCTCTCTCTCCCCGGGCCAACCAGTCAGCATCACTCCACCTCGTGCAAGAACGGCACAACAACAACCGTCGGCGCCCCACAGCGCACACATTGCGCATAGAGCTCCCCGCGCCTCCTAAGACCGCCTATAAATCCCCTTTAACCCCATCTTCCATTCCCCTAGCTTGCGTGCACCTACATGCTGCCGGGCTGCACAGAATCATCTGAGAGCTGCCGCCTCTGGACGCAACTCCCACGAGCCAATTCAGCGAGTACTGGTGAGCCTGAAGCTCAATTCCTTTCCCATCTCACCCACGGGCACCCGTGCACCCATTTGACACCGGTTGTTCAAGACAAGCCAGGAACACGAGCCCGTTGACACCCGAGCGCCAACGCCGCCACTTCGACCATTCCGATGAGGTAAGCCATACCCAAGCCTTTAAACCTTGCCAACGAGTTTGTCTTGCTAATGTGTATCGACCTGGCCCATCATTTCATCCCCACGAGCACTACAGCGATACCAACGACCAAACCCAAGAGCACCCATGCGCGGAAGCAACTCCGACGGGTAACCCCGGCCTACTCGGTCGAGCTCAGTCACCGTCTGCGTCGATAGGTATAACAAGTGAGTCAATAACCTCTCTTTAGCGTAGATTCCATGGACCACCACTGTCGATCTCGTCTCAGGTGAGCAAATTTTGGCAAGGTCAAAACCTAGCTACATGGCACTGATACGTCCATTTTGCATCATGCTTTTATATCGATATTTATTGCATTATGGGTTGTTACTACACATTATGTCACAATACTTATGCCTTTTCTCTCTTATTTTATAAGGTTTACACGAAGATGGAGAATGCCGGCAGCTGGAATTCTGGGTTGGAAAAGGAGCAAATATTATAGACCTATTCTGCACAACTCCAAAAGTCCTGAAACTTCATGAAAGTCAGTTTTGGAATATATTAAAAATATTGGGCGAAGAAAGCACCAGAGGGGGCCACCCACCAGCCATGAGGGCGGAGGGCACGATCTACCCTCCTAGGCGCGCCCACCTGCCTCGTGGTCCACCTGGCAGGCCCCCGATGCCCATCTTCTGCTATATGGTGTCTTTTGCCCTGGAAAAAAATCATAAGGAAGCTTTCGGGACGAAGCGCCGCCGTCTCGAGGCGGAACCTGGGCGGAACCAATCTAGAGCTCTGGCGGAGCTGTTCTGCAGAGGAAACATCTCTCTGGGAGGGGGAAATCGTCACCATCGTCATCAACATCGATCCTCACATCGAGGGGGGGGGGGGGGTTAATCTACATCAACATCTTTACCAGCACCATCTCCTCTCAAATCCTAGTTCATCTCTTGTATCCGAGCTTTGTCTCGAAACCTCAGATTGGTACGTGTGGGTTGCTAGTAGTGTTGATTACTCCTTGTAATTGATGCTAGTTGGTTTATCTGGTGGAAGATCATATGTTCAGATCCATAATGCTATTCACTACCCCTCTGATTATGAACATGAATATGATTTGTGAGTAGTTATGTTTGTTCCTGAGGACATGGGAGAAGTCTTGTTATAAGTAGTCATGTGAATTTGGTATTCGTTCGATATTTTGATGAGATGTATGTTGTCTCTCCTCTAGTGGTGTTATGTGAACGTCGACTACATGACACTTCACCTTGTTTTGGGCCTAGGGGAAGGCATTGGGAAGTAATAAGTAGATGATGGGTTGCTAGAGTGACAGAAGCTTAAACCCTAGTTTATCCGTTGCTTCGTAAGGGGCTGATTTGGATCCATATGTTTCATGTTGTGGTTAGGTTTACCTTAATTCTTCTTTCATAGTTGCGGATGCTCGCGAGAGGGGTTAATAATAAGTGGGATGCTTGTCCAAGGAAGGGAAGTACCCAAACACCGGTCCACCCACATATCAAATTATCAAAGTAACGAATGCGAACCACATGAGCATGATGAAAACTAGCTTGACGATAATTCCCATGTGTCCTTGGGAGTGCTTTGCTTTATATAAGAGTTTGTTCAGGCTTGTCCTTTGCTACAAAAAGGACCGGGCCACCTTGCTGCACCTTGTTTACTTTTGTTACCTGTTACCTGTTACAAATTACCTTATCACAAAACTATATGTTATCGATAATTTTAGTGCTTGCAGAGAATACCTTACTGAAAACCGCTTGTCATTTCCTTGTGCTCCTCGTTGGGTTCGACACTCTTACTTATCGAAAGGACTACGATAGATCCTTTATACTTGTGGGTCATCAAGACTCTTTTCTGGCGCCGTTGCCGGGGAGTGAAGCGCCTTTGGTAGGTGGAATTTGGTAAGGAAACATTTATATAGTGTGCTGAAATTTACTGTCACTTGTTACTATGGAAAATAATCCTTTGAGGGGCTTGTTCAGGGTATCTCCACCCCGACCAGAAGTGCAAAGAGTTGCTCCTCAACCTACTAAACCTACTGAAAATATTTATTTTGAAATTCCTTCGGGTATGATAGAGAAACTACTAGTTAATCCTTATACAGAAGATGGAACATTACATCCCGATATGCACCTAGTCTATGTGGATGAAGTTTGTGGATTATTTAAGCTTGCAGGTATGCCCGAGGAAGTTATCAAGAAGAAGGTCTTCCCTTTGTCTTTGAAGGAAAAGGCATTGACATGGTTTAGGCTATGTGATGATATTGGATCATGGAACTACAATCGATTGAAATTGGAATTTCATCAAAAAAATTATCCTATGCATCTGGTTCATCATGATCGTAATTATATATATAATTTTTGGCCTCGCGAAGGAGAAAGTATTGCTCAAGCTTGGGAAAGGCTTAAGTACATTTTATATTCATGCCCCAATCATGAGCTCTCAAGAGAAATTATTATTCAAAAAACTTATGCTCGGCTTTCTCTCAATAATTGCTCCATGCTCGATACTTCTTGTTGTTGGAAATATGCCCTAGAGGCAATAATAAAATGGTTATTATTATATTTCCTTGTTCATGATAATTGTCTATTGTTCATGCTATAATTGTGTTATCCGGAAATCGTAATACATGTGTGAATACATAGACCACAACATGTCCCTAGTGAGCCTCTAGTTGACTAGCTCGTTTATCAATGGATGGTTACGGTTTCCTGACCATAGACATTGGATGTCATTGATAACGGGATCACATCATTAGGAGAATGATGTGATGGACAAGACCCAATCCTAAGCATAGAACAAGATCGTGTAGTTTGTTTGCTAGAGCTTTTCTAATGTCAAGTATCATTTCCTTAGACCATGAGAACGTGTAACTCCCAGATACCGTAAGAGTGCTTTGGGTGTACCAAACGTCACAACGTAACTGAGTGGCTATAAAGGTATACTACAGGTATCTCCGAAAATGTCCGTTGGGTTGACACGAATCGAGATAGGGATTTGTCACTCCGCATGACGGAGAGGTATCTCTGGGCCCACTCGGTAATGCATCATCATAATGAGCTCAATGTGACCAAGTGGTTGGTCACGGGATCATGCATTATGGTATGAGTAAAGTGACTTGCCGGTAACGATATTGAACGAGGTATTGGGATACCGACGATCGAGTCTCGAGCAAGTAACATACCGATTGACAAAGGGAATTGTATACGGGATTACTTGAATCCTCGACATCGTGGTTCATTCAATGAGATCATCGTGGAACATGTGGGAGCCAACATGCGTATCCAGATCCAGCTGTTGGTTATTGGCCGGAGAGCTGTCTCGGTCATGTCTGCGTGATTCCCGAACCCGTAGGGTCTACACACTTAAGGTTCGGTGACGCTAGGGTTATTAGGAAAACTTGTAAGTGATTACCGAATGTTGTTCGGAGTCCCGGATGAGATTCCGGACATCATGAGGAGTTCCGGAATGGTTCGGAGGTGAAGATTTATATATGGGAAGTTGTCATACGGTCACCGCAAAAGTTCGGGGGCATATCGGTATTGTACCGGGGCCACCGGAGGGTTTCCGGGGGTCCACCGGGAGGGGCCACCTCTCTCGGAGGGCTTCATGGGCCGTAGTGGGCAGGGAACCAGCCCCTAGAGGGCTGGGCACACCCCCTCTTGGGCCCATGCGCCTAGGGTTTGGGGGGAACCCTAGAGGGGGCGCCCCCTTGCTTGGGGGGCAAGCCCCCTCCCCCTTGGCCCCCCTCTAGATCTCATCTAGAGGGGGTTGACCCCCTTCCCCCTTCCCCTATAAATAGAGAGGCAAGGGGAGGGCTGCACACCACATCCAAGGCGCAGCCCCTCCCCTCCCCAACACCTCTCCTCCTCCGATTAAGAGCTTGGCGAAGCCCTGCCGGAGTACTGCCGCTCCACCACCACCATGCCGTCGTGCTGCTGTTGGAGCCATCTTCCTCAACCTATCCTTCCCCCTTGCTGGATCAAGAAGGAAGAGACGTCACTGCTCCATACGTGTGTTGAACGCGGAGGTGCCGTCCGTTCGGCGCTAGGATCTTCGGTGATTTGGATCACGACGAGTACGACTCCATCAACCCCGTTCTCTTGAACGCTTCCGCTCGCGATCTACAAGGGTATGTAGATGCACTCCTCTCTCTCGTTGCTAGATGACTCCATAGATTGATCTTGGTGATGCGTAATTTTTTTTATTTTCTGTAATGATCCCCAACAGTGGCATCATGAGCTAGGTCTATGCGTAGTTTCTATGCACGAGTAGAACACAAGATTGTTGTGGGTGTCGATTTTGTCAATTTACTTGCCACTACTAGTCTTATCTTGTTTCGGCGGCATCGTGGGATGAAGCGGCCCGGACCGACCTTACACGTACGCTTACGTGAGACAGGTTCCACCGACTGACATGCACTAGTTGCATAAGGTGGCTAGCGGGTGTCTGTCTCCCCCACTTTAGTCAGATCGGATTCGATGAAAAGGGTCCTTATGAAGGGTAAATAGAAATTGGGATATCACGTTGTGGTTTTGGCGTAGGTAAGAAACGTTCTTGCTAGAAACCTATAGTAGCCACGTAAAAACATGCAACAACAGTTAGAGGACGTCTAACTTGTTTTTGCAGCATATGCCTTGTGATGTGATATGGCCAAAAGGATGTGATGAATGAAATATATGTGACGTATGAGATTGATCATGTTCTTGTAATAGGAATCACGACTTGCATGTCGATGAGTATGACAACCGGCAGGAGCCATAGGAGTTGTCTTTATTTATTGTATGACCTGCGTGTCATTGAATAACGCCATGTAATTACTTTACTTTATTGATAAACCGTTAGCCATAGTAGTAGAAGTAATCATTGGCATGACAAATTCATGAAGACACGATGATGGAGATCATGATGATGGAGATCATGGTGTCATGCCGGTGACGATGATGTTCATGGCGCCCCGAAGATGAGATCAAAAGGAGCAAAATGATATTGGCCATATCATGTCACTATTTGATTGCATGTGATGTTTATCATGTTTTTGCATCTTATTGTCTTAAAATGACGGTAGTAAATAAGATGATCCCTCATAATAATTTCAAGAAAGTGTTCCCCCTAACTGTGCGCCGTTGCGAAAGTTCGTTGTTTCGACGCACCACGTGATGATCGGGTGTGATAGATTCTAACGTTCACATACAACGGGTGTAAGACAGATTTACACATGCAAAACACTTAGGTTGACTTGACGAGCTTAGCATGTACAGACATGACCTCGGAACACGAGAGACCGAAAGGTCGAACATGAGTCGTATAGAAGATACGATCAACACAAAGATGTTCACCGATGATGACTAGTCCGTCTCACGTGATGATCGGACACGGCCTAGTTGACTCGGATCATGGATCACTTAGATGACTAGAGGTATGTATATCTGAGTGGGAGTTCATTATATAATTTGATTAGATGAACTTAATTATCATGAACTTAGTCTAAAATCTTTGCAATATGTCTTGTAGATCAAATGGCCCACGCTAATGTTGCCCTCAACTTCAACGCGTTCCTAGAGAAAACCAAGATGAAAGATGATGGCAGCAACTATACGGACAGGGTCCGGAACTTGAGGATCATCCTCATAGCTGCCAAGAAAGCATATGTCCTAGGTGCACCGCTAGGTGAAGCACCCATTTTCCCAGCAACTCAAGACGTTATGAACGCTCGGCAGTTGCGTAGTGATGATTACTCCCGGTTCAAGTCATGGCATGCTTTACAGACTTAGAACCGGGCTCCAAAAGCGTTTGAGCAAAGCACGGAGCATATGAGATGTTCCAAGAGCTGAAAATGGTTTCCCAAGATCACACCCGGGTCGAGAGATATGAAGTCTCCGACAAGTTCTACAGTTGTAAGATGGAGGAGAATGGTTGATGCAGAGCATCCCACGGTCATCCCCATGTACACTCTGACTACTCTCCATACCCCAAGAGGACATATGATGAGACCTTGAACATACGCCATTGGAACTAAGGTACAAAGACCGACGACCACAAGCTGGTGAGGGACACCCCAAAGGAGTTGGAGAAGGATCACAAGGCCACAAGGAAGAAGATGGAGCCCAACAGGAGCTGGACAGGAGGTCCCAGGCGACCCCGTGCGCACGGGCCCCCGAGACCCCGTGCGCATGGACTACTCAGGAGCCGGGCGTTGAGCACCCCTGCAAGACAGTTCTGCACTGCGCCCACGGGACCCCGGCGCACGGGCTCATCAGATGGGCGGTGTGATCCCCAATCTGAGCCCCTCTTCACCCACTTCGACCCCAAGGCTATATATTCCGTACCTAGACCATTTGTTAGGGTTAGCAAAGGATATGTTAGACATATGAGAGCTTTGCTCCATGGATCCACTCCACTAGGAGATCAAGACCTCCTCTTGGAGTGACCTAGCTCAAGACCCCCTTTGTGGGAAGGATCTATCTAGATCATCAAGCCCTCATCTCCTTCACAGGATTTGGGATGAACTCTACCATGTATCTTATTTCCCTTTGTTGTTCATGTACCTTGTGGATCTTAGGTGTTTGATTGTCTAGTGGATGTGTGATTTGACTTGTTCTTGAGTGTTCCTCTTGTTTTCCCTCTTTTGTTCATCTTGTTCTTGGGGATTCCCCTCCAATTCGTGAAAGATCTCTCACCTAGGGTTCCATCCTACATCATTATGGTATCATGAGCCATGGTTTCTCATGAAATTGGAGCCCCCTCTTTGTTTTCTAGCCTAGTTTTGTGTGATTTCGTCCTAAATCCGAAAATCCCCACCAAAAATAGCCCCAATTTTTTTTGTGATTTGTTGGTTTGATGAGATTTTGTTGGATTTGATCCATGGATTTGCTTGGTTTCAAGTGGATCTAGCATTCCCCCATCTTTTCCCCACCATCCATCCCCAAAATCTCCCCAATTTTGCCCTAGAAATCTTCAATTTCCGCCCCCAAATAGCGAATTTTCCGCCCACCCCGTGCCCACGGGCCCCAGACCCGTCTTGCACGGGCCCCCAAAGTCTCTCGACACCCGCGTCGACGGGCTTGTATCGGCAAGACGGGACCCCGTGCCCACAGGCCCTAGACCCCGTGCACACGGCCCCCCTACAGCAGCTGCGTGCAGTCCACCGTTTTACCCGTAACTTCCACATCCGGAGTCTGATTTTTGCGTTCTTTAGCTCGTTGAGTAGCTATTGACATCCCCCATCCACCTAGTTAGGTTCCAACACCATTTGACTCCATCAATTTTTTTTACATTTTGGCATCTTTGCCTAGTCCTTCCACCATATCATCCGCAAAACCACCATAGTCTTCCGCAACCTAACCCGTTTCGCTCCATATAGCATTTGTGGTTGTTTGAGGGGTGACGTGAGTCTCCTAAGGTGTTTCGGCTACTTAGGGACGATCGCTTCTTCATCAACCACCACCACCACCACTTCCACATTGCCATTCCCACTACCACCATTTGACATTTGTCATTTGAGATATTGAGTTTGCGGTTTTTACCGTTTCCTAAGGTGTTTCGGCTACTTAGGGACGGGTCTACAGCATCTTGGTATCTACATCAAGAACACCGCTAATCATCATCGCAAAGGACGACACCATTGTATATTCCCTTGCAAATTGCATTGTTAACCCCTAGCCCATTTTGCGTTACTTGCCTATCGAGACTAACCATTTGAGTATTGCCGGCAACGTTACTTGTGCACATTAGTGATCCACCATTCCATTGCATACATACCATATCATATGGTATCATATCATCCATTGTGTCACAATATCGTTCCCGCATATACACAATAGCTATCTTGGTTTGTGCATTGTGCAAAAGTGGCCATAGAAAAAAAGGAGAATAAAGCTTTTAAGCAAAAGAAAGAGAGCAAAGAAGCTTGTAAGCAAGTGCCATTGCATCATACCCCATTGCACATAAGAGCCATACCAAAATCTACATCATATGGTATCATGCTTGAGAGAAACACCGGTAACCATACATACATATCATACTTGGGATAGAAAGTTTATCCATTTTGCATCTTATAGGTTGTGCACAAGTATCGTATCCGCTGATTGAGCAATCGTGCTAGCGTCTCTCTTGAGTTGTGCAACACGAGCGTTTTCCGTGGACTCCACATTTTGTGCTCATTCCTTGGTTGCACGACCCCATTTATCTATCCGTGTGTGTGTTTCCGTGTACCATTTGCTATTGGTCTACTTGTTTCACTTGCGAATTTGTGAATCTTTTCCAACATTATTGGCTCTTGCTAACATTTTGCATCAAATTATTGTGCCACTATCCTCACCGAGCTCTACCATAAGCTTTACTTGATAGGTGTGAGTGAACAAGTCCGGTACCAATTCCACTATTCTTTCATTTCACATTGAGTGATACAAGATACATCCTCAACTTTGGGAAAAGGTAGCTTGGTATTGGTTATCTCATTTCCTACTCACCTTTGCTTGAGTCTTGTGATGGATAGGCAAGGCATTTCCTCTCCGGTCTACGACAACAACGATGGCGTGAACAACTACATCACCAAAACGTCCATCTTCGATCTACAACGACAAATGCAAGGCGCACAATCAAGATTGCGAGAGCGCATCGAGAACATCTCCATCGACATTCGTCACTCCGAATCAAGGAAAAGGGACTACATCGACAAGAAGCTTTCCGCACATAAAGAGGGGCAAGATGCAAGGATGGAGGAGATTAGAACCTTGATCAAGTCTTCTTCCCCTTCGTCATCTTCAAGGCGGACACATTCAAGCCACAAGTCTTCGGAGCGCGGCCACGATGCAAGTGCAAATCGTCCTCGTCCACATCTACATGGCGACCACCATCACGTTCGTGATCAACATCGTCATGAAGGGCAAGTCACCTCCAAGAAACATGTGCACGACGACGACGAACGACATCTACTACGAGCTCAAGCATGACAACGACATCATCATCATGAAGATGTTCCACACGCGCAAATGCACAAGTCCCAACAAGCCCTACTTCACGCCAAGTCCAAACTTTAAGAGCACAAAAGAAGACCGCGAGACGACCACCACCAAGACGGCGCTACGGCTACAACAACCACTTCGGCATCTTCGCCAAGTGTTCTCAAGGCATCTTCACCTTTGGACGTACGGCATCTTCGCCTACTTCCCATGAGTTCGCCTACATCGACAACTTCAACAACAAGGCGACGATCTACGAGCGAGGGCGACACTTCCATCTTCAGAAGCCCCTCAAGGACGATGGCCGAGCATGGGAAACTCCTTTCGGTCATGGAGACGAGCTACGAGGTGCCACATCATATGGGCCCCCAACAACAAGACGGTGACAAGAAGGTCGAGAAAGGGCCATCCCCTTCGACCACGGCGATAGGAGTTGAGCATGGAGACATTTGCACCTACATCTCTCCGACACCCACATATTTCGAGATGCCCCATTTGTCATGTGAGGAGAGCCACCACCCCATGAGAGAGATGAGTGACTCCACCATATATGACATTGAGTGCATTTCCTATGAGAGGATGAGTGTGACCACTACTAGCCCCACACATGAGAGCATGCCACACACCCTATGCGAGGTTGAGCGCCATTTGAGTGACTACACCAACCATATGAGTGAGAGCATCTTTGAGGGAGTGAGTGAGCCACCACACTTAGTGAGTGAGGTAGTTGACACGGCACATGAGGCCACTATGATTTCTAACGACTTACCCTCTACTCCTAGTGTGTTTTCTCCTTTGGTGCTAGGTCTCCTACATGACGACATGCCTATCCTCGATGAGTCCATCCCTCCAATGGACAAAATGATGGCCATGGTGGACGATGATGCACCCCCACATGGTTCCATCAAGATGAAGATGAAAACAAGACGATCTTCAACACCTCACCTACAACACATGAGCGACACTCCAAAGGTAACATAGGTGATGGTGCTTCTCTTGTCCCACTAGTGGACTCTCTTAACAACGATTGCTCCCATGATGTTGACCCACCTATTACCATGCTTCATGCTAGTGAAACTTCTTCATGCCTTGACTTACCTATTTATGATGAATATGATGATGAGCATGTTGAGTTGCCTAGTTGTGATGCAATGCTACATAGGATATCATGTGAAAATTCTATTGGTCACATCATGTTTGACAATCCATTGAACTTGTCATATGCTATGAGTGAGATCTCCCATATTGCATCATTTCAATCTCAACATAGTAACTATGCATGCCCCATTAAAATAAATCCCATTTTCACTTATGGCATAGATGACGAGATGATGGTCATTGGCTTTTGCTTCTCTTGTGATGATATTGCCATGCTCCCTTTACATGATTTTCGCAATTCATCTACTATGCCATGCCATGATCACATTGATCCAAATATGCATTGTTTTGGATGTTGTCAATATTCTCCATGTGATGTTGCTACTCATGCTCATGAGGAGACCCCCATAGTTTCCTCATACTTATTTGGAGATCTTGATACATTCCACACTTTGCATGATTTCCATGATTGCGTGCACCATATGCATAACATGAATAAAAATGCTCTTGATATTTCTCATGATGCGTTACATCCTTTGAGTCTCCATTATGCTATACATAACAACAAACCTATCATGATGGATGACATGTTTCTATATCACGCATCTCATTTATTTGAGCATTGGATATTTGGTGCTAACCAACACAAGCACGTGCGCATCATGATGGATGATGTGTACATCTACCACGCACACACAATTTTTCCTTTGTCTTTGTTTTGTGTAGGTACTCATGTATACTCGTCAACCTCTCAATCCCAAGAGTTGACAAAACGAGCTCTGGAGAGCAATGGTGCTTTGGGATCCCGTGGACTATCCTTACCACCGTCCCCTTCGCGCAAGGACTACACGCAACTCCTCTACTTGGCTCTCACACGGCTATGGGCCATTTACCACTTGTCACCTTATGCTCATTTTACCGTGTTCACTTTGCGTGCTATGCTTGATCCTATGCCTTTGCCATGCAATTGTGACCCTTGCTTGCATTTACCCATGATGCACTATTTTGATATTCCTATGTGTATTTGCATGCTTGGTGGAGATCCTTGTTGCTTTTGCCATGTTTATCATGTGCCCCATGCTATGGATGCTTGTTGTGTTGGGAGAGTCATGATGACCCATTGCTATTCACATATGGCCTCTCGCCAGTACATTCATGCTATTTTACTCATATCTTGCTTTCATGCTTGTGATATGTCATGTGCATTATTCATGCCCATTATTTGCACACATGACATGCTTACCATGATTCCTCCTAGTATGTTGCATCTTCGCACTACTAGCTTGCTTGACTTGATTGCTATGATTGCTTGTTATGTTGCATCACCCATGTTCCACTATTACTTGCTTTCTTGGGTTGATGACATATATGCTCATGCCTCTCACATGATATATCTTGATCATTGTCTCTTGTGTCCATTAGTTGCCTCTTTCATATCGACTTGTATTGAGTGCAACCATACTATGCTTATTAATATTGGAGACTTTGACACCTTACTTGTGATGCATACTTCTTTCCTTGAGCCCCTTGTATTTGGTTGTTCTTGCATCATATACCTCCACACTATGAAATGCTCCCTTGTACCTTCTTATGATGAGCATGATGCATACACTTGTTGGGTATTTTACCACTTGAATGATAGGTTTTGCATTTCCGCTAACCTCATTTGTTTTTCCGAGTGTTTATCATGTTCTTTCATTTTGGAGGATTCACAAGGCGGTGCCGTTAGGCAACATATTGGTTATGTGAAGGCATACATGATGTACGAATCCAACATCTTTGGGAACTTTCTTGAGGTGAACTCCTTCTCTTTGAGCCATACTCAAATACGCATATTGGATGGGTCACTCTTTCATTGTTGTTTCCTTCTTGTTGTCTACATGATACATCTCGTGAACGGAGGAGCAACATTGGAGATTGGCTACATGGACCTTCACATTAAGGAGCGGTCACACTTATTGGATGCACCTTCGGAACTCCACTCATGCCTCGACATCGAGCTTTGGTACACCAACACCTCCATATTTGTTGATTGTGCTCATACATGTCATGCTCGATGGACATATCATACTCACCACAAGTTTGCACACCATGCATGGATTGACTCACATTATGCTTGTCTTGTTGCATCTATTTCCATGTCATCTATGATATATGAGCTTGTGCACTTCCTTAGCAAATTTGTTATGATCTACCTTGATGGAATATTCATACATCATGATCATATTGTCCACCATCAATTGCATGATAACATACACATGTTGAGCATCCATTGCCATATTCATGCTATTGATAAACCGTCTCACTATGACATCATTTTGCACCGTGGTTGCATTGATCATATTCACAACACATTTGTGTGCCCAATGATTGCATGTCCTCCCATGAATGCTTTTCATCTCATTCTACAACATCTTGATAAGCTTCATGCGCTTTGTCATGACCAATCTTGTCGCACGGACTCATTCTTACATAATGGACACTTTGTGTGCGCTAACCATTGTATTTCTGAGTGTTGCTTGTGTTTGCTCTTTTTGCATGTCTATCACTCCGGTGACACCTTGGACTACTTGGATTGCGCCATGTCTTCAACTTCGTCCAACTACAAGTCCCTCTACGACAACCGTTTCCATGGTGATGAGGATCACGATCCGAGGTCGGATCTTTCCCAAGGGGGGAGATGATGCAGAGCATCCCATGGTCATCCCCATGTACACTCCGACTACTCTCCATACCCCAAGAGGACATATGACGAGACCTCGAACATACGCCATTGGAACTAAGGTACGAAGACCGACGACCACAAGCTGGTGAGGGACACCCCAAAGGAGTTGGAGAAGGATCACAAGGCCACAAGGAAGAAGATGGAGCCCAACAGAGTCGGACAGAGGTCCCAGCGACCCGTCGCAAGACGGGCCCCGAGACCCGCAGGCGCACGGACTACCCAGGGAGCTGGCGCTGGAGCACCCCGTCGCACGGGCCTGTACCATGCCCACGGGACCCCCGTGCGCACGGGCCCAACTTACCCCGTGCGCACGGGCCCATCAGGATGGGTGGCTGTGATCCCCAATCCGAGCCCCTCTTCACCCACTTCGACCCCAAGGCTATATATTCCGTACCTAGACCATTTGTTAGGGTTAGCAAAGGATATGTTAGACATATGAGAGCTTTGCTCCATGGATCCACTCCACTAGGAGATCAAGACCTCCTCTGGGAGTGACCTAGCTCAAGACCCCCTTTGTGGGAAGGATCTATCTAGATCATCAAGCACTCATCTCCTTCATAGGATTTGGGATGAACTCTACCATGTATCTTATTTCCCTTTGTTGTTCATGTACCTTGTGGATCTTAGGTGTTTGATTGTCTAGTGGATGTGTGATTTGACTTGTTCTTGAGTGTTCCTCTTGTTTTCCCTCTTTTGTTCATCTTGTTCTTGGGGATTCCCCTCCAATTCGTGAAAGATCTCTCACCTAGGGTTCCACCCTACATCAATGGTTCTGTCAGCGAGCACATACTCAAAATGTCTGGGTTGCACAACCGCTTATCTCAACTGGGAGTTAATCTCCCAGATGACGCGGTGGTCGACAGAATCCTCCAGTCGCTCCCACCTAGCTACAAGAGCTTTGTGATGAATTTCAATATGCAGGGGATGGTGAAAACCATTCCTGAGGTATATTCAGTGCTGAAATTAGCAGAGGTGGAGATCAAAAAGGAACATCAAGTGTTGATGGTCAATAAAACCACTAGTTTCAAGAAAGGCAAGGGTAAGAAGAACTTCAATAAGGACGGCAAGGGAGTTGCCGCGCCCGGTAATCCAGTTGCCAGGAAGAAGCCAAAGCATGGACCCAAACCTGAGACTGAGTGTTTTTATTGCAAGGGAAGCGGACACTGGAAGCGGAACTGCCCCAAGTACTTACCGGACAAGAAGGCCGGCAACACCAAATGTATATGTGATATACATGTAATTGATGTGTACCTTAACAGTACTCGTAGCAGCTCCTGGGTATTCGATACCGGTGCGGTTGCTCATATTTGTAACACAAAACAGGAGTTGCGGAATAAGCGGAGACTGGTGAAGGATGAGGTGACGATGCGCGTTGGGAATGGTTCCAAGGTCAATGTGATCGCCGTCGGCACACTACCTCTACATTTACCTACGGGATTAGTTTTAAACCTCAATAATTGTTATTTAGTGCCAGCTTTGAGAATGAACATTGTATCTGGATCTTGTTTAATACGAGATGGCTACTCACTTAAATCCGAGAATAATGGTTGTTCTATTTATATGAGAGATATGTTTTATGGTCATGCCCCGCTGGTCAATGTTTTATTCTTAATGAATCTCGAACGTGATGTTACACATATTCATAGTGTGAATACCAAAAGATGTAAGGTTGATAACGATAGTCCCACATACTTGTGGCACTGTCGCCTTGGTCACATTGGTGTCAAACGCATGAAGAAGCTCCATGCTGATGGACTTTTGGAGTCTCTTGATTACGAATCATTTGACACATGCGAACCATGCCTCATGGGCAAATGACCAAGACTCCGTTCTCCGAACAATGGAGCGAGCAACCAACTTATTGGAAATCATACATACTTGATGTGTGCGGTCCAATGAGCGTTGAGGCTCATGGAGGCTATCGTTATGTTCTCACTCTCACTGATGACTTAAGTAGATATGGGTATGTCTACTTGATGAAACACAAGTCTGAGACCTTTGAAAAGTTCAAGGAATTTCAGAATGAGGTAGAGAATCAGCGTGACCGAAAAATAAAGTTCTTACGATGAGATCGTGGGGGAGAATATTTAAGTCACGAATTTGGTACGCACTTAAGGAAATGTAGAATTTTTTCACAACTCACGCCGCCTGGAACACCTCAGCGTAATGGTGTGTCCGAACGTCGTAATCGTACTCTATTGGATATGGTGCGATCTATGATGTCACTCACCGATTTACCGCTATCATTTTGGGGATACGCACTAGAGACAACTACATTCACTTTAAATAGGGCACCGTCTAAATCCGTTGAGACGACACCTGTCGGTGTCAAAACCGGCGGATCTCGGGTAGGGGGTCCCGAACTGTGCGTCTAGGCGGATGGTAACAGGAGACGAGGGACACAATGTTTTTACCTGTGTTGGGCCCTCTCGATGGAGGTAAAACCCTACGCCCCGCTTGATTAATATTGATGATATGGGTAGTACAAGAGTAGATCTACCACGAGATCAAGGAGGCTAAACCTAGAAGCTAGCCTATGGTATGATTGTTGAGATGTAATGTTCGTCCCCACGGACTAAGGCCCTCCGGTTTATATAGACACCGGAGAGGCTAGGGTTACACGAGTTGGTTACAATGGTAGGAGATCTACATATCCGTATTGCCAAGCTTGCCTTCCACGCCAAGGAAAGTACCTTCCGGACACGAGCCGAGTCTTCAATCTTCTATCTTTGTAGTCCGGGAGTCCGCGGATATTGATAGTCCGGCTGTCCGGACACCCCCTAGTCCAGGACTCCCTCAGTAGCTCCCGAACCAGGCTTCAATGACGATAAGTCCAGCGTGCTTTTAGTCTTCGGCGTTGCAAGGCGGGTTCTCCTTTCAAATCCCATGTACCTGCCGAATAGTGTCCGGCTTCACTTTGAATACTATGCTCCTCGGCTTCTACGCCAAAATATGGCCCTCTTCCATGCGTCGCACGAATGCGAAAAGCCAGGGTGCCTTTTACATTTCACCCCCTAATTGTGCGGGTCGCCCGCCTATAAAAGGGGCAGGGATCCAGATCCAAACCGCACCGTCTTCCTCCCGCGTATACTCCATCAAAGCGCCTCTGACCCCGAAATCCATTCCACCATGGATCGTCAACGCGGCTCTTCCTCACGCGCTCCTAGCCCATCGCCAGGGGATTGGAGGAGGTGCTCTATTTCGCACAACAAGCTAGTAAAGCTCCAAACGGAGGGATTTCTTCCCCCGGCCTTCATGGTTCCAGTCCAAGCCGGACTGGTTACTTATCGAGGTGGGAGGCAGGCGGAGGACACCCCAAGCCCCAACAAGGGGGAGCGGGTGTGTTTCGTCCCCTATCTGATAAGGGGGCTCGGATTTCCAATACATCCGTTCCTCCGCGGGCTCCTCAAGTTCTACGGACTCGGCTCCACCACCTCACGCCCACCTCTCGGCTGCACATCGCGGCTACGAGCTCTTTTGCGAGCTATTCACGGGCATCGAGCCCCATTTCGCATTGTGGAAGAGGCTGTTCGCCTCGCACCCGTTCTCACCAGGGGTCCATATATCAAGTGGGCGGCGCCGAAATATGGCGATCGCCGGATCGGATACCTATCCGGCACCCCTAAGAGGGCGTCCAAGATCGCCCTCGGAGTGGTTTTATGTAGTAGATGCTCCGTTGCCGAGCCAGTCCGGATTGGCCTCCGGAGTTTGATCTGCTCCTTTGAAGAAACGCCTCGGTTGGCGCCCGAGCCCCCGCTTGGAGGAAGACAAGAGCGCCCATTACTTGATGGGCGGATAAGATTAATGGCTCATTCCGCTTAACCATGATTGGAGTCATGGCGGCGTGCATCAAGCGGGGGTGCAGCCACTGCAATACTGAGGCCACCCCATGTGGGATTTCAATGGGGAGGACGGTTACCCGCACGACCAAGAAGGGCGGGTTCGACCGAGGATCTGGTGAAGATTCGTCCGGTCTGCATAAGGGGAGAAGGAGGACTTCTTCGTCCGAACCCTTTGGATGGGTTTTCCATGGTCAATCCTAGAGGATGGGTAAGCGAACACCTCGAAGGGGTTCTACCCGTGCTCTTGAAGTTTAATCTTCTTACATTACGTCTTCGGTGCAGGATCTACGCCGGACTGTGGAGGACATGATGAGTCCTGCTCCACAACCCGAGGATCTGGAAGGATCCCTGGGTCCGACCTCCGAAGAGGACCCGGACATCGAGGTGGAGCTGATCGACGGGGTGTATCACCAGCTCAGCATTGACAATGCTTTGGTCGCCATTACGGCGGACTACCCCGGGCAATGTTCGGCATCCCAGGTGACCACGACCGAAGTCCGGACACCGTTATCCTATCCTTGCTGTTTCTGACCTTCGTGAACGATGGTATTTTGCAGGAAGCGCCCTTACGGCAGGAAGCCGAGCCGGCGGCGGCCGACCTACAGAGGCCAGTCCGAACTAGCAGGAGGAAAAGGAGCGCCGTGCGGGCAGAAACGTCGCCGCAGAGGTATAGCTCGTGTTTGATCTTTTTGAGCAACATTCCAAGGAAACTTCTATGTGCTCATGATCTTTATAGAAGAAAAAGCGCTCGCCAGACTGCGAGCACATGAATTGCCGACCCCACCAATACCAGCCAGGCTCCAGCGCCTGGACTAGAGGGGGAGGCAAGCGCAAGACGCGAACCGGATCCTACTCCAACGGAGGATACCGACAGATTGTCCGCCACCAAGTCAGAGGTGGAGAGCGCTATGAATCATAGACGCCGCCGGACAGTTTTTCAAGAGGCGTGCTTTTCCCGAGGCATTGGATGCCTTCAACATGGGGACGCGATCTCCGGGCTGCTCAAAATGGTTTTACCAGGTTACGGAGCAAAGATGTTAAAGACATACGGGTAAAGATATTTTAATGGTTGTATACACCAAGGTAGCCCCGAGACTTAAATTAGTTATGTTAACGATTTAAGGATCATTTGAAATTTCAGTGCTCTTAACGAGAAGAATGCCCAAATTGTCTCGGGAGCTGCAAGATTGCAAGGCCCAACTTGAGGCTGCACTTGCGCAGATGGGAGACGGAAAGACCCTCCTAGTAACACATTTGTATGAATTAATATAAGCGCTATGCAGCATGCGTGCGAGTCTAATAATGACATTGCAGTGCCGCCAAACAAGATCCGGACAGTAAGCACTCTCGCCCGACTAAAGGTCAGTGAGAACGCATCAACAGGTTCAGCAGGAAAGAACAAGCTCCAAGATGCCAATGCCAAGCTCGGAGAAGAGCTGAAAGGCGACTGAGCCGAGCTGTCGGCTCCGTCAAGGAGAATCGGACGGCCGTCGCGGCATACATAGTAGTGCTTGAGCGAACTCTCTAAGGAAGAAGAGTTCGGCGAGAAGCGATCGACATAATATGTCTTTGTAGGTATACTCACGGGTCGTCCTCTGGAGGAGATGCCCGTATCAATTGATGATCCACTTCCGAATTGTTGCGGTTGCTCGAACGAGTTCGGCAGTAATAAGTGGCGCCAGTCTGAGCTTTATGGCCATCCTCGCCTGCCCGAGGGCCTCGGGAGCTTGCGGAGAAGCTGCAGGGAATGCGGCAGCGCTTCCGTTTGTGGAAGATTTCGGCTTGCCGTCAAGGTGCCAGGGAGGCTTGGGCCATGGTGAAGACGCGGTACAAGAAGGCGGATCCCAACCATATGGCCGAGGTTGGACCGGTGGGGCCCGACGGGAAGGAGATCCTGTGAGTTTAGTGTATAGCCGTGTAGAACGGCTGCTAAGTATTCCCAACGGACTGTAAACTAGACAACCTGTTAGACGGGATTGAGGAGGAATACAATCAATAGATTTTGACAATGTATGTTATCCTTAAAATTGACATGTGAAATGCCTTCTAGCCGGATTGTAGATCGTTTGTCTTTGCCGACCTTTTAGCTTCACCGGGACCCTAGAGTCCGGAGTGTGTCCGAATACCTTTTTGGTTAAAAATAACCGTGGTATGCATGGAGACCAAAGCGTAGGGGTCATTAGTGCTTTATCGGACAAGTGCCCAACTAGTTATGTTATATTACATGGTTAGTAAGAAACATCTTCCAGGAGAATAGTTCCGTTAAGGGTTCCTTTATTTGGGAGGCATGCCCTAAAGTGCATGTCCGGACTGCCAAGAGAGCGATAAAACATCCGGGGCAGATGGAAAAATAGGTAAAAAATCATCTTTTAAATCACCGATCGAATATTCCCTTAAGAACGCTTAGCTTTCGGCTTCACCCGCCCGAGGTACACATCCGGTGACCCGGCAAGAATAATCGCAGAGGTGCTCCTTTACCGCCTAGCCGAACAATCGGGAACGAGGGGTAAGCACAGAGCCAGCAACCCAGCTTGGCCAAAACTTAAGTCATATCGATGCATATAATGGCGAGTAAAAGGTACATGTGGAAGCTTGACACATGTGTTGGGTAGAAAAACCCAGATAGTTTAAGCTTACGAAAAGAAGCCCCAGAATAACGAGTGCGGATGGCACATCGTGCGTATGCAAAAAATGCGAAAATAGGCCCCGAAGGGCTTGTAAGGTAAAAGGGTAAAAAGAGAAACAAAAGACAGCCGAAATATAAAATGTTGGACGGGGGAAGGTGACGAACTCTTAGTCCGGCGCTAGGCATAGAATCGTCGGAGTCGGGCTGCGTTCCATGGGTTCGGCTCGAGTCGGTTGTCCGACGCATTTCATAGACGGTATGCTCCGCCGGTCAGTACTTGATCAATAATGAAGGGGCCTTCCCATCTGGGCTTGAGCTTGTCCTTTTCTTGTCCGCAGCGAGAACTAGTTCGCCAACGTTGTAAGTTTTGGCCCGTGCTTCTCGCTTTGATATCTTCGGCCTGCTGGCGATAGAATGCGGAACGAGCCTTCGCGACGCCACGTTCTTCCTCCAATGTGTCCAAGCTGTCCCGCCGATCCAGCTCGGCTTCTCTTTCCTCATACATGCGCACTCGAGGTGAGTCATGAATAATGTCGCAGGCAAGGCGCCTCTGCGCCGTACACCATAAAAATGGTGTGAATCCGTAGTACGGTTAGGCGTTGTCCGCAGCCCCAGTACGGAGTCGAGCTCCTCGACCCATTGGGTGTCTGATTTAGTGAGTGACCTCACTAGTGCGGGTTTAATGCCGCCATTATTAGACCGTTTGCTCTTTCCACTTGACCGCTGGTTTGAGGGTGATAGACCGACGATAGTCGAGCTTAATGCCCATATTTTTGCACCATGACTTGACCTCATCGGCCGTGAAGTTCGTGCCGTTGTCGGTGATGATCTTGTGGGGACTCAGAGCGGTGTACCACCTCGATATAAAGTCTATCACTGGTCCGGACTCTGCCGTTTTGACCGGTTTGGCCTCTATCCATTTGGTGAACTTATCCACCATGACCAATGGTACTTTTTCTTGTGGGTTCCCCCTTTAAGGGGTCCGACCATGTCAAGCCCCTGCACCGCGACGGCCGGTAATGGGTATGGTTTTGAGGGCGGTAGGTGGCATATGGCTCTGATTAGCAAAGAGCTGACAACCAACGCATCTCTGGACTAAGTCCTGGGCATCTGCCCGGGCCGTCGGCCAATAAAATCCTGTACGGAATGCCTTTCCTACTAGGGCCCGGGCTGCAGCGTGATGTCCACCTAGTCCGGCATGGATTTTAGCCAGGAGGTTTCGCCCTTCTTCTTCGGAGATACACCTTTGAAGGACTCCGGTAGTACTTTTCTTATAAAGTTCTCCTCATGGACCTTGTAGGCCTTCGATCGCGGACTATGCAATGGGCCTCATTTTGGTCTTCGGAAGTTCTGCCTAAGTAAGTAGGCTAGGAAAGGTTACATCCACGCGGCGATTGCTGCCATTATATCATGGGCGGATGGTGTTATGTCGTCGCTGAATCACCATTAGTGCGGCTTTCTCCGGTTTGTCGCTATCGACTCCTCTTCCCATAGTACGGATGGCTTGAAGATCCGTTCCAGAAGATATTTGGAGGGACAAGATCACGCCGCACCGGCGCGTGCTGTGACGTCGGCCGCTTGGTTATTATCTCGGCTATGTGATGGAATTCGAGTCCTTCAAACCGAGTGACATTTTCAGGACATCATTACGATATGCTGCCATTTTGGATCCTTGGCATCAAAGTCTCCATTTATTTGGGATATTGCAAGGTTTGAATCGCGCACCTCTAGGCGTTGGATGCCCATGGAGACCGCCATCCGGAGACCATGTAACGGGGCCTCGATTCGCTGCATTGTTGGAGTCCGTGTACATTATTTGAAGTACATATTGGATCAGATCTCCGTGGGGACGTCAAGACGACGCCTTGATTTCATCCGCCAACATTTTGGAGCCGTCGAAGTGCATAGTCCAATTGGAGTATGCACCGTACTCTTTAGGTAGTTCGCTTCATCCATTCGGCGACGAAGTCAGCCAAAACTTGTGACTTTATGGCTCGTCGAGGTTTGTAAGTTATGTCGAATGGCAAGAGCTCAATGGCCCATTTTGCAATCCCGCCATTCGTCGCGGTTATTTATAATGTCATTGAGTGGTACTTCAGAGGCCATCGTTATCGAACACTCTTGAAAGTAGTGCCGAGCTTCCGAGACGCCATGAACACCGCATATGCTATCTTTTGATAGTGCGGTAACGGATTTGCAGGGGGTTAACACAGTGGATACGTAATACACTAGTTTTGAAGAGGGAATTTATGCCCTTCGCTGCTCGTTCGACGACGAGGACAGCGCTTACAACTTGATGTGTTGCAGCGATGTATAACAACATTGGTTCGCCCAGAGTGGGCGCAGCCAGGACCAGATTTGTTGCCAATATGGTCTTTATTTCTTCGAGTCCGGCAGTGGCGGCATCCGTCCACTCGAAGTGTTCGGTGCGCCTTAGGAGGCGATAAAGGGGCAACGCCTTCTCTCCTAAATGGGAGATAAAACAGCTTAGAGCTGCCACGCATCCTGTTAACTTTTGTATTTGCTTGAGGTCTTTTGGAATATCCAACTGCGACAGAGCCCGGATTTTGGCCGGATTTGCTTCAATTCCTCTACGGATAATGATGAAGCCCAGCAGCTTTCCGGTGGTACAAAACACATTTTTCCGGATTCACTTGATGTCGTATGCTCTAAGGTTGTCGAATGTGAGCCTCAAATCGCCTACTAAAGTTTCGACGAGTTTTGTTTTGACGACCACGCCGTCACGTATGCCTCGATTGTTTTGCCTATCTGGGTAGCCAGACATGTTTGAATCATGCGCTGATATGTTGCGCCGGCGTTTTTAAGTCCAAAGGGCATCGTGTTGAAGCAGAATGGTCCGTATGGAGTAATGAATGCCGTTGCGGCTTGATTCGCTTCCGCCATCTTGATTTGATGATAGCGAGTATGCGCCCGTGAAGCACAACAAGTCGTGTCCTGCCGTTGCGTCGATAATTTGATCGATGCGGGGGAGGGGGAAAGGATCCCTTGGGCAAGCCTTATTGAGGTCTTTGAAGTAGACACAGAGGCGCCAGGATTTATCCTTCTTTGGTACCATCACCAAATTTGCTAGCCAGTCCGGATGTTTGATATCTCTAATGAATCCGACTTCCAATAACTTGGCTAGCTCTTCTCCCATTGCCTGTCTTTTGGGCTCGGAAAATCGTCGAAGAGCCTGTTTGATTGGCTTGAATCCTTTTAGGATGTTTAGGCTGTGTTCTGCCAACCTGCGAGGGATTCCGGGCATGTCTGAAGGGTGCCAGGCGAAGATGTCCCAATTTTCCCGAAGGAATTCGCAAGATCTTGGCGCCAACCGGGTTCAACTGTGCCCCGATGGAGGCCGTCTTTGTTGGGTCCGTTGGGTGGACCTGAAATTTAATTATCTCATCTGCTGGTTTGAAGGAGGTGGACTTGGATCTTTTATCAAGTATCACATCGTCCCTGTTTACCAGAGCTTGTGTGATGAGTTCTCTCGCCGCTAAGGCTTGAGATAGTGCTTCGAGGGCTAGTGCGGCTGTCTTGTTTTCGGCGCGAGTCTTTGTGTCCGGATCAGCGACGAGAGTGATTATTCCGCTGGGCCTGCATTTTTAGCTTCATGTACCCATAATGAGGTATTGCTTGAAAAATTGTGAATGCCTCTCGCCCTAATATGGCGTGATAGCCGCTGCTGAACGGGCCACCGAACGTGACTTCTTCGGATCTGTAATTGTCCGGAGAGCCGAACACCACATCGAGTGTGATTTTTCCGGCAGCGCTTCCGGCTAGGGATTATTCCTTTGAAGGTTGTCTTTGCTTCGCTCAATACGGCTCCAATCGATTTCCATTTTCCGCAGGTTTCCTCATAAATGAGGTTTAGTCCGCCGCCGCCGTCCATGAGGACTTTTGTCATCGAAAGCCGCCCACTATGGGACTAAGTACCGGTCTTGGCCGGGCTCGTAGTTCGAGATGTGGGCTCATCATTTGGCGCTGAAGGTGATAGCTGTGTCGCTTCATGGATTTTTGTTGCTACTTGGTAGACTTCGGCGAGTTCGCGGATTGTTCGTTTTCGCATATTATTTGATGCGAAAGTCTCGAAGACTGTTGATACCGTGCTGGTATTGTTGGAGTGGTTGCCCGGAGCTAGAAGCTCTTCGCCACTTTTGGCCACCTGCCGTAGTATCCAACATGCTCGAAGGCTGTGTGTTGGGACAGCTCCCTCTGTATTATGAAGTTTACAGGGTCCATTGAGCCATCCCTCCAGTACGGTTCCGTTTCCCTTGCTGGGTTTTTGCTTTTTGGTTTTTGCATCTGGGGCCTGTTTGTGAGGCGCCCTTTTACCGCGGACTGGGTTTGGGGCCGGATTATCCCAAAATTTATTTTCAGTTTTCCGGAAACTTTCCATCGCACAGTACTTTCGTACTATGGACGCCAGATCGGTAAAACGTGTAATCTTGCGACGATCAATGGCGTTCAGGATTCCCTTGTCCGTGCAGTTATTGCAGAAGATTGAGATTGCGTTTTCCTCTCGGCAGTTCTTTATCCCGTCCATAACCGGGAGGAATCGCCCAAGAATGATGTACTGTTTCTGAAGGCTCTTGCCGAATTAGAGATAGGTCGCATATGTCTGGGCGGGTGGGTGGAATAAAATCCGGATCCCTGCCCATCTTTGGGCTCAAAGTCCAAGGGACTTCCGAATTCAGAAGCTTGATTTGCTGGAAACAACCCAGCGAGTCCGGAGCGACACATGATTTTAGGTTCAATGCTCGATCGAGTTCGTCCCTCCGGAATCCGCATGGAGGGTTCGGGAATCCGGACATAGATTGTTTTCAACAATGGCAAAGAATTGCCGAAGTTGTTCTTCTACCACTTCGACGTGGTGGGTAGCCCGGGAGAGTTAATCTCTCTCGGATCGGTTTAAGCCCGATCGATTGTAGTCCGTTAGACTCAGAGCGGCGATGCGATCCAAGAGCTCGTTAATGACGAGAGCTCGATTGATCTAACTGCTCGGCAGCTTTAGGGCGACGCGAAAATTGCTTCCGACGACTTGAGAAGTCATTGCGAAGCGGACGGCCGGACAGCGGTCATAAGAAAGCCACCAAGCGGATTGTTTGACCGGGGCCAAGGCCCTCTCGGTGAAAACACCGTCTTTGAAGACGGGCAAAGGCATCCGCTCTATCGGCGACGACACGAGGAACTCTCAATGAAAGCACCAATGTCGGTGTCAAACCGCGGATCTCGGTAGGGGTCCCGGCGTGCGTCTAGGCGGATGGTAACAGGAGACGAGGGACACAATGTTTTTACCAGGTTGGGCCCTCTCGATGGAGGTAAAACCCTGCGTCCTGCTTGATTAATATTGATGATATGGGTACTACAAGAGTAGATCTACCACGAGATCAAGGAGGCTAAACCCTAGAAGGTAGCCTATGGTATGATTGTTGAGATGTAATGTTCGTCCTACGGACTAAGGCCCTCCAGTTTATATAGACACCGGAGAGGCTAGGGTTACACAGAGTCGGTTACAATGGTAGGAGATCTACATATCCGTATTGCCAAGCTTGCCTTCCACGCCAAGGAAAGTACCTTCGGGACACGAGCCGGAGTCTTCAATCTTCTATCTTCGTAGTCTGGGAGTCCGGCGGATATTGATAGTCCGGCTGTCGGGACACCCCCTAGTCCAGGACTCCCTCAACTTCCGAAGTACCTAATCTGTTTCTAAAAGTTTGGGGATGCGATGCTTATGTCAAGAAACTTCAACCTGAAAAGCTCGAACCCAAGTCAGAAAAATGCGTCTTCATAGGATACCCTAAGGAAACCATTGGGTATACCTTCTACCTCAGATCCGAAGGCAAGATCTTTGTTGCCAAGAATGGGTCCTTTCTGGAGAAAGGGTTTCTCTTGATAGAAGTAAGTGGGAGGAAAGTAGAACTTGATGAAGTATTGCCTCTTGAACCGGAAAGTAGCGCAGCTCAAGAAAATGTTTCTGTGGTGCCTGCACCGGATAGAGAGGAAGTTAATCATGATGATCAAGGTACTTCGGATCAAGTTGCTACTAAACTTCATAGGTCCACAAGGACACGTTCCACACCAGAATGGTATGGCAACCCTGTCCTAGAAATCATGTTGTTAGACAACGGTGAACCTTTGAACTATGAAGAAGCGATGGCGGGCCCAGATTCCAACAAATGGCTTGAAGCCATGCAATCCGAGATAGGATCCATGTATGAAAACAAAGTATGGACTTTGACAGACTTGCCCGATGATCGGCGAGCGATAGGAAATAGATGGATCTTTAAGAAGAGGACGGACACGGATGGTAATGTTACCATCTATAAGGCTCGACTTGTCGCTAAGGGTTATTGACAAGTTCAAGGGTTGACTACGATGAGACCTTCTCGCCCGTAGCGAAGCTGAAGTCCGTCCGAATCATGTTAGAAATTGCCGCATACTATGATTATGAGATATGGCAAATGGACGTCAAAACGGCATTCCTTAATGGCTATCTTAAGGAAGAATTGTATATGATGCAACCGGAAGGTTTTGTCGATCCTAAGAATGCTAACAAGGTATGCAAGCTCCAGCGATCCATCTATGGGCTGGTGCAAGCATCTCGGAGTTGGAACATTCGCTTTGATGAGATGATCAAAGCGTTTGGGTTTATGCAGACTTATGGGGAAGCCTGCGTTTACAAGAAAGTGAGTGGGAGCTCTGTAGCATTTCTCATATTATATGTGGATGACATACTTTTGATGGGAAATGATATAGAACTCTTGGAGAGCATAAAGGCCTACTTGAATAAGTGTTTTTCAATGAAGGACCTTGGAGAAGTTGCTTACATATTAGGCATCAAGATCTATAGAGATAGGTCGAGACGCCTCATAGGTCTTTCACAAAGCTCATACCTTGATAAGATATTGAAGAAGTTCAATATGGATCAGTTCAAGAAAGGGTTCTTGCCTGTATTGCAGGGTGTGAAATTGAGCTCAGCTCAAAGCCCGACCACGGCAGAAGATAGAGAAAAGATGAGTGTCATCCCCTATGCCTCAGCCATAGGGTCTATTATGTATGCCATCTTGTGTACTGGACCGATGTAAACCTTGCCGTAAGTTTGGTAGGAAGGTACCAAAGTAATCCCGGCATGGAACACTGGACAGTGGTCAAGAATATCCTTAAGTACCTGAAAAGGACTAAGGATATGTTTCTCGTTTATGGAGGTGACGAAGAGCTCCTCGTAAAGGGTTACATTGACGCTAGCTTCGACACAGATCTGGATGACTCTAAGTCACAAACCGGATACGTGTATATTTTGAATGGTGGGGCAGTAAGCTGTGCAGTTGCAAGCAAAACATCGTGGCGGGATCTACATGTGAAGCGGAATACATAGCAGCCTCGGAGGTAGCACATGAAGCAATCTGGATGAAGGAGTTCATTAACGACCTAGGAGTTATTCCCAATGCGTCGGGGCCAATGACTCTTTTCTGTGACAACACTGGAGCTATTGCCCTTGCCAAGGAGCCTAGGTTTCACAAGAAGACCAGGCACATCAAGCGTCGCTTCAACTCCATTCGTGAAAATGTTCAGGATGGAGACATATATATTTGTAAAGTGCACACGGATCTGAATGTCGCAGATCCCTTGACTAAACCTCTTCCGCGAGCAAAACATGATCAACACCAGAACTCTATGGGTGTTTGATTCATCACAATGTAACTAGATTATTGACTCTAGTGCAAGTGGGAGAATGTTGGAAATATGCCCTAGAGGCAATAATAAAATGGTTATTATTATATTTCCTTGTTCGTGATAATTGTCTATTGTTCATGCTATAATTGTGTTATCCGGAAATCATAATACATGTGTGAATACATAGACCACAACATGTCCCTAGTGAGCCTCTAGTTGACTAGCTCATTTATCAATGGATGGTTACGGTTTCCTGACCATAGACATTGGATGTCATTGATAACGGGATCACATCATTAGGAGAATGATGTGATGGAGAAGACCCAATCCGAAGCATAGCACAAGATCGTGTAGTTTGTTTGCTAGAGCTTTTCTAATGTCAAGTATAATTTCCTTAGACCATGAGATCGTGTAACTCCCGGATACCGTAAGAGTGCTTTGGGTGTACCAAACGTCACAACATAACTGAGTGGCTACAAAGGTATACTACAGGTATCTCCGAAAGTGTCTGTTGGGTTGACACGAATCGAGACTGGGATTTGTCACTCCGCATGATGGAGAGGTATATCTAGGCCCACTCGGTAATGCATCATCATAATGAGCTCAATGTGACCAAGTGGTTGGTCATGGGATCATGCATGACGGTACGAGTAAAGTGACTTGCCGGTAACGAGATTGAACGACGTATTGGGATACCGACGATCGAATCTCGGGCAAGTAACATATCGATTGACAAAGGGAATTGTATACGGGATTACTTGAATCCTCGACATCGTGGTTGTAGGACCTTGAGAAGAGGTGTCTAGAGGGGGGGGGGGGTGATTAGACACTAAGTACCAAAGTTGCAGTTTTTAACTTCTTTAAGTTTAAGTGGAGTTTAGGCACAAGTTTAACATTCACAATACATAACAAGAAAGCATGCAAAGAGTATATGAGTAGCGGAAAGTAAAGCATGCAACTTGCAAGAATGTAAAGGGAAGGGTTTTGGAGGATTCAAACGCAATTGGAGACACGGATGTTTTAGTCGTGGTTCCGATAGGTGGTGCTATCGTACATCCACGTTGATGGAGACTTCAACCCACGAAGGGTAACGGTTGCGTGAGTCCACGGAGGGCTCCACCCACGAAGGGTCCACGAAGAAGCAACCTTGTCTATCCCACCATGGCTGTCACCCACGAAGGACTTGCCTCACTAGCGGTAGATCATCACGAAGTAGGCGATCTCCTTGCCCTTACAAACTCCTTGGTTCAACTCCACAATCTTGTCGGAGGCTCCCAAGTGACACCTAGCCAATCTAGGAGACACCACTCTCCAAGAAGTAACAAATGGTGCGTTGATGATGAACTCCTTGCTCTTGTGCTTCAAATGATAGTCTCCCCAACACTCAACTCTCTCTCATAGGATTTGGATCTGGTGGAAAGAAGATTTGAGTGGAAAGCAACTTGGGGAAGGCTAGAGATCAAGATTCAAATGGTAGGAATGGAATATCTTGGCCTCAACACATGAGTAGGTAGTTCTCTCTCAGAAAATGTATGCTGGAAGTGTAGGCACGTTCTGATGGCTCCCTCCACGAATGAAGAGGAGGTGGAGGGGTATATATAGCATCCACACAAAATCTAACCGTTACACACAATTTACCAAACTCGATGGGACCGAATCAACAAACTCGGTCGAACCGATTTAGCAAATCTAGTAACCGTTAGGATTTTCGGTGGGACTGATATGCAACTCGGTAGGACCGATATGGTTAGGGTTAGGGCATAACGTAATCTCGGTGTGACCGATTACACAAACTCGGTGAGACCGATTTTGGTAATTAGCTAACCAGAGAGTTGGTCAGGCAAACTCGGTTGGACCGATTACACAAACTCGGTAGGACCAATTTTGGTAATGAGTCAACCAGGAAGTTTGCATTGTAATCTCGGTAGTAGCGATTGCTCAAACTCGGTGAGACCAATTTTGGTAATGGACATACACAGAGAGATTACAATCCTATCTCGGTGAGACCGAGATCCCTATCGGTGATACCGATTTGTCTAGGGTTTGTGGCAGTGGCTAAGTCATTTGAACTCGGTGGCGCCGGATAGAAAGAATCGGTGGATCCGAGTTTGACTTTAGGTTTAGGTCATATGTGTGGAAGTGGGAAAGTAGTTGAGGGTCTTGGAGCATATCACTAAGCACTGTGGAGCAAGAAACTCATTAAGCAACACCTCATCCCTTCTTGATAGTATTGGCTTTTCCTATAGACTCAATGTGATCTTGGATCACTAAAATGTAAAATGAATAGTCTTGAGCTTGAAGCTTGAGCCAATCCTTTGTCCTTAGCATCTTGAAGGAGTTCCCACATCCTTTAGTCCATGCCACTCCATTGTTGAACTTATCTGAAACATACTAGATAGAAGTGTTAGTCCAACAAGAGATATGTTGACATTAATTACCAAAACCACCTAGGGAGCACTTGTGCTTTCAGTGGTTCATTTGATGAGATCATCGTGGAACATGTGGGAGCCAACATGGGTATCCAGATACCGCTGTTGGTTATTGGCCGGAAAGCTGTCTCGGTCATGTCTGCGTGATTCCCGAACCAGTAGGGTCTACACACTTAAGGTTCGGTGACGCTAGGGTTATTAGGAAGACTTTTAAGTGATTACCGAATGTTGTTCGGAGTCCCGGATGAGATCCCGGACGTCACGAGGAGTTCCGGAATGGTCTGTAGGTGAAGATTTATATATGGGAAGTTGTCACACGGTCATCGAAAAAGTTCGGGGGCATATCGGTATTGTACCGGGGCCACCGGAGGGGTTCCGGGGTCCACCGGGAGGGGCCACCTCTCTCGGAGGGCCTCATGCGCCGTAGTGGGCAGGGAACCAGCCCCTGGAGGGATGGGCGCACCCCCCCTTGGGCCCATGTACCTAGGGTTTGGGGCGAACCCTAGAGGGGGCGCCCCCTTGCTTGGGGGGCAAGCCCCCTCCCCCTTGGCCGCCCCCCTCTAGATCTCATCTAGAGGGGGCCGGCCCCCTTCCCCCTTCCCCTATAAATAGATGGGCGAGGGGAGGGCTGTACACCACATCCAAGGCGCAGCCCCTCCCCTCCCCAACACCTCTCCTCCTCCGATCAAGAGCTTGGCGAAGCCCTGTTGGAGTACTGCCGCTCCACCACCACCACGCCGTCGTGCTGTTGTTGGAGCCATCTTCCTCAACCTCTCCTTCCCCCTTGCTGGATCAAGAAGGAGGAGACGTCACCGCTCCGTATGTGTGTTGAACGCGGAGGTGCCGTCCATTCGGCGCTAGGATCTTCGATGATTTGGATCACGACGAGTACGACTCCATCAACCACGTTCTCTTGAACGCTTCCGCTCGCAATCTACAAGGGTATGTAGATGCACTCCTCTCTCTCGTTGCTAGATGACTCCATAGATTGATCTTGGTGATGCGTAGAAATTTTTTATTTTCTGCAACGATCCCCAACACTTGTATTGGTTCTTTTATGATGAAGACTATTGAATTCAGATGGGATTTATTGGAAAGAATTAAATGTAACTCCGAAGATTGGGAACTCCACGAAGGTAAGGAGTCAGGTATAACAACTAAGTTTGATTGTGTTAAGTCTTTCATTGATACCGATGGTTTTCGTGAATTTAGCACTAAATATGGACTTGACTCTTAGATAGTAGCTTCTTTCTTTGAATCATTTGCTACTCATGTTGATCTCTCTAAGGACAAGTGGTTTAAATATCCTCCTCCCATTGAACTAAAAGTACTAGAACCTATTAAAGTTGAAGAAAAGACTATTACTTATAATGTTGATCCTATTGTTCCTATTGCTTATATTGATAAACCACCTTTTCCTGTTAGAATAAAGGATCATGCTAAAGCTTCAACTGTGGTTCGTAAGAGTAATGCTAGAACACCTACACCCCCTGAGCAAATTAAAGTTGAACCTAGTATTGCTATGGTTAAATATCTCTTGGTAGATAATATTGATGGGCATATTATTTACTTCTGAGATGAAGTTGCTAGAATTGCTAGACCCGATACTAAAAATAAACATAGACCTGTTGTCGGCGTGCCTGTTATTTCTGTTAAAATAGGAGATCATTATTATCATGGCTTATGTGATATGGGTGCTAGTGTGAGTGCAATACCTTATACCTTATATAAAGAAATTATGCATGATATTGCACCTGCTGAAATAGAAGATATTGACGTTACTATTAAGCTTGCCAATAGAGATGCTGTTTCACCATGTGGGATTGTTAGAGATGTTGAAGTCTTGTGTGGGAAATTAAATATCCTGCTGATTTTCTTGTTCTTGCTTCCCTAGAAGACGACTTTTGCCCCATTATATTTGGTGGACCCTGTTTGAATATTGTGAATGCTAAGATAAACTCCGAAAAGGATATCGTTACTGTTGGTTTAGGGGATATGTCTCATGATTTTAATTTTGCTAAATTTCGTAAACAACACCATGATAAAGAATTGCCTAGTAAAGATGAAATTATTGGTCTTGCTTCTATTGCCGTGCCTCCTAATGATTCTTTAGAACAATATTTGCCAGACCATGAAAATGATATGTTTATGAATGAAAGAAGGGAAATAGATGAAGTATTCTTTAAATAGGGACCTCTTTTGAAACACAACTTGCCTGTTGAAATCCTAGGGGATCCTCCTCCACCCAAGGGAGATCCCGTGTTTGAGCTTAAACAATTACCTAATACCTTGAAATATGCTTATCTTGATGAAAAGAAGATATATCCTATTATTATTAGTGCTAACCTTTCAGAGCATGAAGAAGAGAAATTATTGAAAACTTTGAAGAAGCACCATGCTGCTATTGGATATACTCTCGATGATCTATGCCAGCATAAAATAAAATTGGAGAAAGATGCTAAACCAGTTGTTGATCATCAACGATGATTAAATCCTAAAATAAAAGAAGTGGTAAGAAATGAAATACTAAAGCTTCTGGAGGCAGGTATAATTTAACATGTTGTTGATAGTCAGTGGGTAAGTCATGTCCATTGTGTCCCTAAGAAGGGAGGTATTACTGTTGTCCCCAACGATAAAGATGAATTGATCGCACAAAGATTTGCTACAGGTTATAGAATGGTAATTGATTTCCGCAAATTAAATAAAGCTACTAGAAAGGATCATTACCCTCTACCTTTTATTGATCAAATGCTAGAAAGACTATCCAAACATACAATTTTTTGTTTTCTAGATGGTTATTCTGGTTTCTCTTAAATACCTGTGTCAAAAGAGGATCAGGAAAAGGCCACTTTTACTTACCCTTTCGGTACCTTTGCTTATAGACGTATGCCTTTTGGTTTATGAAATGCACCTGCTACCTTTCAAAGATATATGACCGCTATATTCACTGACTTTGTGAAAAGATTGTTGAGGTTTTCATGGATGATTTCTCCGCGTACGAAACTTCTTTTGATGATTGCTTAAGCAACCTTGATCGAGTCTTGCAGAGATGTGAAGAAACTAATCTTGTCTTGAATTGGGAGAAGTGCCACTTTATGGTTAATGAAGGTATTGTCTTGGGGCATAAAATTTCTGAAAGAGGTATTGAAGTTGATAAAGCTAAAGTAGATGCTATTGAAAAGATGCCGTGTCCTAAGGTCATCAAAGGTAAAAGAAGCTTCCTTGGTCATGTCGGTTTCTATAGGAGGTTTATTAGAGACTTCTCTAAAATTTCTAGGCCTCTGACTAATCTCTTACAAAAAGATGTTCCTTTTGTTTTTGATGATGATTGTGTAGAAGCATTTGAAATACTTAAGAAAGCCTTGATCTTTGCACCCATTATTCAGCCACCTGATTGGAATTTACCCTTTGAAGTTATGTGTGATGCTAGTGATTATGCTGTAGGTGTTGTTCTAGGGCAAAAAGTTGATAAGAAATTAAATGTTATCCAATATGCTAGTAAAACTCTAGACAGTGCCCACAGAAATTATGCTACTACTGAAAAGGATTTTTAGCAGTTGTTTCCGCTTGTGATAAGTTTAGACCTTATATTGTTGATTCTAAAGTAACTGTTCACACTGATCATGCTGCTATTAAATACCTCATGAAAAAGAAAGATGCTAAACCTAGACTCATTAGATGGGTTCTCTTGCTACAAGAATTTGATTTGCATATTATTGATAGAAAGGGAGCTGAGAACCCCGTTGCAGACAACTTGTCTAGGTTAGAAAATGTTCTTGATGACCCACTACCTATTGATGATAGCTTTCCTGATGAACAATTAGCTGTCATAAATGCTTCTCGTACTGCTCCATGGTATGTTGATTATGCTAATTACATTGTTGCTAAATTTATACCACCTAGTTTCACACACCAACAAAAGAAAAAGTTTTTCTATGATTTTAAACATTACTTTTGGGATGACCCACACCTTTATAAAGAAGGAGTAGATGGTGTTATTAGACATTGTGTACCTGAGCATGAACAGGAACAGATCCTACGCAAGTGTCACTTCGAGGATTATGGAGGACACTGAAGGAAATATGCCCTAGAGGCAATAATAAAGTTATTATTTATTTCCTTATTTCATGATAAATGTTTATTATTCATGCTAGAATTGTATTAACTGGAAACTTAGTACATGTGTGAATACATAGACAAACATAGTGTCACTAGTATGCCTCTACTTGACTAGCTCGTTAATCAAAGATGGTTAAGTTTTCTAACCATAGACATGAGTTGTCATTTGATTAATGGGATCACGTCATTAGAGAATGATGTGATTGACTTGACCCATTCAGTTAGCTTAGCACTTGATCATTTAGTATGTTGCTATTGCTTTCTTCATGACTTATACATGTTCCTGTGACTATGAGATTATGCAACTCCCGTTTACTGGAGGAAAACTTTGTGTGCTACCAAACGTCACAACGTAACTGGGTGATTATAAAGGAGCTCTACAGGTGTCTCCGAAGGAGGGGGCGCCCCACTTTCCTTCCTCTCCTCTCTCCCCTTCCTTGCCCTCTCCTACTTGGACAAGGAAAGGAGGGAGTCCTACTACCGGTGGGAGTAGGACTCCTCCCTGGCGCGCCTCCTCCTGGTCGGCTGCCCCCCTCCCCCTTGGTCCTTTATATACGGCGGTAGGGGGGCACCTCTAGACACAACAATTGATCCTTGAGATCTATTAGCCGTGTGCGGTGCCCCCTCCCCCCTATTCCACCTCGGTAATATCGTAGCGGTGCTTAGGCGAAGCCCTGCATCGGTAGAACATCATCATCGTCACCACGCCGTCGTGCTGATGGAACTCTCCCTCGAAGCTTGGCTGGATCAGAGTTTGAGGGACGTCATCGAGCTGAACGTGTGCTGAACTCGGAGGTGCCGTGTGTTTGGTACTTGATCGGTCGGATCGTGAAGACATACGACTACATCACCCGCGTTGTGCTAACACTTCCGCTTTCGGTCTACGAGGGTACGTGGACAATACTCTCCCCTCTCGTTGCTATGCATCACCATGATCTTGCATGTGCGTAGGATTTTTTTTGAAATTACTACGTTCCCCAAAAAACACCATGCTGGAGATAGAACTGCACATAAGGTATTGCAATCCGGTTTTATTGGCCTACTCTCTTCAAAGATGCATGTAAGTTTGTCTTGTCTTGCAATGAATGTCAAAGAATTGGTAATATTAGTAGACGTCAAGAAATGCCTATGAACTATTCACTTGTTATTGAACCATTTGATGTTTGGGCCTTTGCTTATATGGGACCTTTTCCTTCCTCTAATAGGTATACACATATTTTAGTTGATGTTGAATACGTTACTAAGTGGGTAGAAGCTATTCGAACTAGTCGTGCTGATCATAACACCTCTATTAAGATGCTTGAAGAAGTTATTTTTCCGAGGTTTGGAGTCCCTAGATATTTAATGACTGATGGTGGTTCACATTTTATTCATGGTGCTTTTCGTAAAATGCTTGCTAAGTATGATATTAATCATAGAATTGCATCTCCATACCATCCACAGTCTAGTGGTCAAGTAGAATTGAGTAATAGAGAGATTAAACTTATTTTACAAAAGACTATTATAGATCTAGAAAGAATTGGTCCAAGAAACTTGATGATGCATTATGGGCCTATAGAACTACATATAAAAACCCTATGGGTATGCCTCCGTATAAAATGGTTTATGGTAAAGCATGTAACTTACCTCTCGAACTAGAACATAAGGCATACTAGGCTATTGAAGAGCTCAATTATGATTTCAAACTTGCCAGTGAGAAGAGGCTATTTGACATTAGCTCACTTGATGAATGGAGAACCCAGACCTATGAAAACGCCAAATTGTTTAAAGAAAAAGTTAAAAGATGGCATGACAAAAGGATACAAAAGCATGAGTTTAATGTAGGTGATTATGTTTTACTATTCAACTCTCGTTTAAGATTTTTTGCAGGAAAACTCCTCTCTAAATGGGAAGGTCCTTACATTATCGAGGAGGTCTATCGTTTCGGTGCCATCAAATTCAACAACGCCGAAGGCACAAATCCGAAGGTGGTGAATGGTCAAAGAATCAAACATTATATCTTAGGTAATCCCATAAATGTTGAAACCAATGTTATTGACACCGTAACCCCAGAGGAGTACATAAGGGACACTTTCCAGAATGTTTCAGACGTCGAAAAGGAATAGGTAGGTGGTACGGTAAGTAAACCTACTCCAAAACAGTTCTAATAGCTATTTTTCTCCGTTTTGGAATATTAAAAAAATTAGGAAAATAAGAAGTTGTCCGAAGGAGACACGAGGCATCCACGAGGGTGGAGGGCGCGCCCTACCCCCTTGGCGCGCCCCTGCCTCGTGGACACCTCGTGTGCCTTCCGGACTCCGTTTTCTTGCACAATACTTCTTTTGGTCGATAAAAAATCATTATATAATCTCCTGAAGGTTTTGACCACCGTACCATGACGAAATCCTCTATTTTTTTTGAGTTGTTTTCTGCAAGAGTTTCTCAAAGTCAGGCATCATGTCGTCCCCCTCCTCCAACAACGTGGGTGACGATGCTTGGCTAATGAAGATAGAGATGAATCAAGAAGAAATCAGGGAAATCAAGGAAGGTGACAAGATGAAGGAAGCCACAGAGGAGCAAGTCCCGACAGTAGAAGAAGAAGGCTTCTTTCAACCCTACTACAAGAGCATCTCACCTCTACTGAAATTGAAGCTTTCAAGATGATTGAGCTAGTTCGCATACTAAACAAGTATCTCACACGTGAAAATATTTTGTTGCAAGAGCATATCACCACACTCAAGGGCATTATACGCAAGTTGGAGGATCTCCTATGCTCGATGTGCGACACCCCATCATCAACAACTCCATCATCACTACCTCTGAAGAAAGAGACATAAATACATGGGTATGGGCATTCCCCTTGGAAACTGCCAAGCTTGGGGGAGGTGCCCCAGTATCGTATCACCATCACACTTCTATCTTTACCGTTTTTCTTAGTTCGATCCTTTTGGTTATATCTTGATCTAGTAGAATAAAGTTTTAGTTTGAACCAGTTTTGAGTTTTGTTTTGATCCCTATCTATGTATTCGAGTTCGTGAGCTATATATAATAAAGAATAGTTTTGAGTTGAGGGCTTTGGTATCTTGATATGATCTTGAGGGAATAAAAAGAAAGAATAAAAAGAAATAAAGAGATCATATTGATCTTATGGAGAGTAATGACTTCACATATAAAGAGTATGATGAATAAAATTTGTTGAGAGTTTACAAACATAGTTTTGGTCATCGTTGCAATTAATAGGAAGTAATAAAGAAAGAGAGGTTTTCACATATAAATATACTATCTTGGATATCTTTTATGATTGTGAGCACTAGTTAAAATATGACATGTTAAAAAGTTGATGTTGGACAAGGAAGACAACATAATGAGTTATGTTTTCTTATATCCAAAATAAATTATATTGTCATGGATCATCCAACATGTTGAGCTTTCCTTTCCCCCTCATGCTAGCCAAATTCTTTGCACCAAGTAGAGATACTACTTGTGCTTCCAAACATCCCTAAACCCAGTTTTGTCATGAGAGTCCACCATACCTACCTATGGATTGAGTAAGATCCTTCAAGTAAGTTGTCATCGGTGCAAGCAATAAAAAATGCTCTCTAAATATCTATGATCTATTAGTGTGAAGAAAATAAGCTTTATACGAGCTTGTGATATGGAAGAAATAAAGGCGACAGACTGCATAATAAAGGTCCCTATCACAAGTGGCAATATAAAGCGATGTTATTTTGCATTAAGATTTTGTGCATCCAACCATGAAAGCGCATCAAAACCTCTGCTTCCCTCTGCAAATGGCCTATCTTTTATTTTTACCTTCTACCCTTATACATGAGCCATGGTGATCTTCACCTTGCCTTTTACACTTTATCCTTTGGCAAGCACTATGTGTTGGAAAGATCCTGATATACATATCCACTTGGATGTAGGTTTTCAGAAATTATTATTGTTGACATTACCCTTGAGGTAAAAGGTTGGGAGGCGAAACTATAGGCCCCTATCTTCCTCTGTGTCTGATTGAAACTTCATACCCATAAGTATTGCGTGAGTGTTAGTAATTGTGAAAGACTAAATGATAGTTGAGTATGTGGACTTGCTGAAAAGCTCTTATATTTGACTCTGATAAATTGCAATTGCTTCAATGACTGAGATTATAGTTTTCTATTTTTCAATGAAGTTTCTGATTCATACTTTACATTGTGAATAGATTGTTACTTTAGCATAAGAAATCATATGACAATATATATGTTGTTGTTATAAGAATGATCATGATGCCCTCATGTCGTTATTCTACTTTGTCGACACCTTTATCTCTAAACATGTGGACATATTTTTTGATATCGGCTTTCGCTTGAGGACAAGCGAGGTCTAAGCTTGGGGGAGTTGATACATCAATTTTGCATCATGCTTTTATATCAATATTTATTGCATTATGGGCTATTACTACACATTATGTCACAATACTTATGCCTTTTCTCTCTTATTTTATAAGGTTTACACAAAGAGGGAGAATGCCGGTAACTGGAATTCGAATTGGAAAAGGAGCAAATATTAGAGACCTATTCGCACAACTCCAAAAGTCCTGAAACTCCACGAAAGTCAGTTTTGGAATATATTAAAAATATTGGGTGAAGAAAGCACCACAGGGGGGCACCCACCAGCCACGAGGGTGGAGGGCGCGCCCTACCCCCTGGGCGCACCCCCTGCCTCGTGGGCCACCTGGCAGGGCCCCATGCCCATCGTCTGCTATATGGTGTCTTTTGCCCTGGAAAAAAACCATAAGGAATCTTTCGGGACGAAGCACCGCCGTCTCGAGGCGGAACCTGTGCGAAACCAATCTAGGGCTCCGACGGAGCTATTCTGCTGGGGAAACATCTCTCCGGGAGGGGGAAATCGTCGCCATCATCATCACCATCGATCCTATCATCGAGAGGGGATCAATCTCCATCAACATCTTCACCAGCACCATCTCCTCTCAAACCCTAGTTCATCTCTTGTATCCGATCTTTGTCTCGAAACCTCAAATTGGTACCCGTGGGTTGCTAGTAGTGTTTATTACTCCTTGCAATTGATGCTAGTTGGTTTATTCGGTGGAAGATCATATGTTCAGATTGTTAATGCTATTCACTACCCCTCTTATTATGAACATGAATATGATTTGTGAGTAGTTATGTTTGTTCCGGAGGACATGGGAGAAATCTTGTTATAAGTAGTCATGTTAATTTGATATTCGTTCGATATTTTGATGAGATGTATGCTGTCTCTCCTCTAGTGGTGTTATGTGAACATCGACTACATGACACTTCACCATGATTTGGGCCTAGGGGAAGGCATTGGGAAGTAATAAGTAGATGATGGGTGATACGTCTCCAACGTATCCATAATTTTTGATTGTTCCATGCTGTTATATTATCATTCTTGGATGTTTTACAATCATTTTATAGTCATTTTATATCATTTGTTGGTACTAACCTATTGACATAGTGCCCATGCCAGTTGTTGTTTTCTGCATGTTTTATTTTACATTGCAGGAAATCAATATGAAACGTAGTCCAAACGCAACGCAGCTCTTCGAGGAATTTTTTTGGGCCAGAATAAAGCCAATGTGCCAAGGAAGCACCTAAGGGGCTGCTCGAGGGGAGCAGCACCCACCAGGGCGCGCCAGGGGGCCCAGGCGCGCCCTGGGGGGTTCTGCCCACCTCGGGTGCCCCCAGAACATCCTCTTTGCTCTATAAATACCACAATATTCCAGAAACCCTAGGGGAGGCGACGAAATATTGATCCAGGCGCCGCAGAGTCCAGAACCACCAGATCCAATATAGACACCATCAAGGAGGGGTTCACCACTTCCATTGGTGCCTCTTCTATGATGCGTGAGTAGTTCTTTGTAGACCTATGGGTCCGTAGTTAGTAGCTAGATCGCTTCCTCTCTCCCTCTCTCTCTCTTGATTATCAATACAATGGTCTCTTGGAGATCCATATGATGAAAGTCTTTTGGCGGTGTGTTTTTTGGGATCCGATGAACTTTGAGTTTATGATCAAATCTATGTTTTTATCCATGAAAGTTATTTGAGTCTTCTTTGATATCTTATATGCATGATTGCTTATAGCCTCCTATTTCTTCTCCGATATTTGGGTTTTGTTTGGCCAACTTGATCTATTTGTCTTGCAATGGGAAGAGGTGCTTTGTAGTGGGTGCGATCTTATGGTGCTTGATCTCAATAACAGAAGGGAAACCGACACGTATGTATCGTTGCTACTAAGGATAACAAGATGAGATCTATATCTGCCGTAATAGATAAATGGATCTCGTCTACATCATGTCATCGTTCTTATTGCATTACTCTGTTTTCTCGTGAACTTAATACACTAGATGCATGCTGGATAGCAGTTGATGTGTGGATTAATAGTAGCAGAAGCAAGCAGGAGTCGGTCTACTAATCTTGGACGTGATGCCTATATAATGATCATTGCCTGGATATCGTCATGATTATTTGAAGTTCTATCAATTGACCAACAATAATTGTTTTCCCACCGTTTGCTACTTTTCTCGAGAGAAGCTACTAGTGAAACCTACAGCCCCCGGGTCACTTTACATCATATTTGCCTTTGCGATCTGTTTTCTCTTGCATTTATTTTCAGATCTATTAAACCAAAAATACAAAAATACCTTGCTGCAATTTATTTGTTCTGCAATCTACTTATCCTATCTACCACTTATACCTCACGTTATTTGCCTATCTTGAGGCGTCGTACCTCATACGTCCATTTTACATCATGCTTTTATATCGATATTTATTGCATTATGGGCTGTTATTACACATTATGTCACAATACTTATGCCTATTCTCTCTTATTTTACAAGGTTTACATGAAGAGGGAGAATGTCGGCAGCTGGAATTCTGGGGTGGAAAAGGAGCAAATATTAGAGACATATTCTGCACAACCCCAAAAGTCCTGAAACCCCACGGAAGTTATTTTTGGAATTAATAAAAAATACTGAGCGAAGAAAATACCAGAGGGGGCCACCCACCGTCCACGAGGGTGGGGGCGCGCCCTACCCCCTAGGCGTGCCCCTACCTCGTGGGCCACCTGGCAGGCCTCCAGTGCCCATCTTCTGCTATATGAAGTTTTTACCCTAGAAAAAAAATCATAAGCAAGCTTTCGGAACGAGACACCACCGCCACGAGGTAGAACCTTGGCAGAACCAATCTAGGGCTCCGGCGGAGCTGTTTTGCCAGAGAAACATCCCTCCGGGAGGGGGAAATCATCACCATCGTCATCGTCATCACCGTCGATCCTCTCATCGGGAGGGGGTCAACCTCCATCAAGATCTTCACCAGCACCATCTCCTCTCAAACCCTAGTTCATCTCTTGTATCCAATCTTTGTCCCAAAACCTCAGCTTGGTACGTGTGGGTTGCTAGTAGTGTTGATTACTCCTTGTAGTTGATGCTAGTTGGTTTATTCGGTGGAAGATCATATGTTCAGATCCTATTTGCATATTAATACCCCTATGATTATGAACATGAATATGATTTTTGAGTAGTTACGTTTGTTCCTGAGGACATGGGAGAAGTCTTGCTATAAGTAGTCATGTGAATTTGGTATTCGTTCGATTTTTTGATGAGATGTATGTTGTCTCTCCTCTAGTGGTGTTATGTGAACGTCGACTACATGACACTTCACCATTGTTTGGGCCTAGAGGAAGGCATTGGGAAGTAATAAGTAGATGATGGGTTGCTAGAGTGACAGAAACGTAAACCCTAGTTTATGAGTTGCTTCATAAGGGGCTGATTTGGAACCATATGTTTCATGCTTACTTCTTTTGTAGTTGCGGATGCTTGCAATAGGGGTTAATCATAAGTGGGATGCTTGTCCAAGAAAGGGCATTACCCAAGCACCGGTCCATCCACATATAAAATTATCAAAGTAACAAACGCGAATCGTATGAGCGTGATGAAAACTAGCTTGACGATAATTCCCATGTGCCCTCAGGAGCGTTTTCCTTCATATAAGAATTTGTCCAGGCTTGTCCTTTGCTACAAAAAGGATTGTGCCATCTTGCTCCACCTTATTTGCTTTCATTACTTGTTACCCATTACAAATTACCTTATCACAAAACTATCTGTTACCGATAATTTCAGTGCTTGCAGAGAATACCTTACTGAAAACCGCTTGTCATTTCCTTCTGCTCCTTGTTGGGTTCGACACTCTTACTTATCAAAAGGACTATGATAGATCCCCTACACTTGTGGGTCATCAAGACTCTTTTCTGGCGCCATTGCCGGGGAGTGAAGCGCCTTTGGTAAGTGGAACTTGGAAAGGAAAAAATTATATAGTGTGCTGAAATTTACTGTCACTTTTTATTATGGAACATAATCCTTTGAGGGGCTTGTTTGGGGTATCTTCACCCTGACCAGTAGAGCAAAGAGTTTCTCCTCAACCTACTGAACCTATTGAAAATGTTTACTTTGAAATTCCTTCGGGTATGGTAGAGAAACTGCTAGCTAGTCCTTTTACAGGAGATGGAACATTGCATCCCGATTTGCACCTAATCTATGTGGATGAAGTTTGTGGATTATTTAAGCTTGCAGGTATGCACGAGGATGTTATTAAGAAGAAGGTATTACTTTTATCTTTGAAGTGAAAGGCATTGACATGGTTTAGGCTATGTGATGATATGGGATCATGGAACTACAACCGATTGAAATTGAAATTTCATCAGAAGTTTTATCCTATGCATCTTGTTCATCGTGATCGTAGTTATATATATAATTTTTGTCCTCGCGAAGGAGAAAGCATCGCTCAAGCTTGGGGGAGGCTTAAGTCAATGTTATATTGATGCCCCAATCATGAGCTCTCAAGAGAAATTATTATTCAAAAAATTTATGCTCGGCTTTCTCTCAATAATCGCTCCATGCTCGATACTTCTTGTACTGGTTCTTTCATGATGAAGACTAATGAATTCAAATGGGATTTATTGGAAAGAATTAAATGCAACTCTGAATATTGGGATCTCGACGAAGGTAAGGAGTCAGGTATAACACCTAAGTTTGATTGTGTTAAATCTTTTATGGATACCGATGCTTTTCGTGAATTTAGCACCAAATATGGACTTGACTCTGAGATAGTAGCTTCTTTCTGTGAATCATTTGCTACTCATGTTGACATCCCTAAGGAAAAGTGGTTTAAATAGAATCCTCCCATTGAAGTAAAAGTAATTGCACCTATTAAAGTTGAAGACAAGACTATCACTTATATTGATCCTATTGTTCCTACTACCTATATTGAGAAACCACCTTTCCCTGTTAGGATAAAGGATCATGCTAAAGCTTCAACTGTGGTTCGTAAGAGTAATACTAGAACACCTACACCACCTGAGCAAATTAAAGTTGAACCTAGTATTGCTATGGTTAAAGATCTCTTCTCTGCTAATATATTATGGGCAAGTTATTTACTTCTGTGATGAAGCTGCTAGAATTGCTAGACCTGATACTAAAAATAAACATAGACCTGTTGTAGGCATGCCTGTTATTTCTGTTAAAATAGGAGATCATTGTTATCATGGCTTATGTGATATGGGTGCTAGTGGAAGTGCAATACCTCATTCCTTATACAAAGAAATTATGCATGATATTGCACCTACTGAGATAGAAGAAATCGATGTTACAATTAAGCTTGCCAATAGAGATACTATTTCACCAGTTGGGATTGTTAGAGATGTTGAAGTCTTGTGTGGGAAAGTTAAATATCCTACTGATTTTCTTGTTCTTGGTTCCCCACAAGATGACTTTTGTCCCATTATATTTCGTAGACCCTTCTTGAATACTGTTAATGCTAGGATAGATTACGAAAAGGATATTGTTACGATTGGTTTAGGGGATATGTCTCATGACTTTAATTTTGCTAAATTTCGTAGATAACCCCATGATAAAGAATTTCCTTGTAAGGATGAAATTATTGGTCTTGCTTCTATTTTCATGCCTCCTAATGATCCTTTAGAACAATATTTGCTAGACCATGAAAATGATAAGTTTATGAATGAAAGAAGGGAAATAGATGAAGTATTCTTTAAACAGGGACCTATTTTGAAACACAACTTGCCTGTTGAAATCCTAGGGGATCCTCCTCCACCCAAGGGTGATCCCGTGTTTGAGCTTAAACCATTACCTGATACTCTTAAATATGCTTATCTTGATGAAAATAAGATATATCCTATTATTATTAGTGCTAACCTTTTAGAGCAGGAAAAGGAGAAATTGTTGAAAACTCTGAAGAAGCACATCGCTGGTATTGGATATACTCTTGATGATCTTAAGGGCATTAGTCCCACTCTATGCCAGCACAAAATAAAATTGGAGAAAGATGCCAAACCAGTTGTTGATCACCAACGACGGTTAAATTCTAAGATTAAAGAAGTGGTAAGAAAAGAAATACTAAAGCTCCTGGAGGCAAGAATAATTTATACCGTTGCTGATAGCCAGTGGGCAAGTCCTGTCCATTGTGTCCCTAAGAACGGAGGTATTACTGTCATTCCTAATGATAAGTATGAATTAATCCCGCAAAGAATTGTTACAAGTAATAGGATGGTAATTGATTTCCGCAAATTAAATAAATCTACAAAAAAGGATCATTACCCTTTGCCTTTTATTGATCAAATGCTAGAAAGATTATCCAAACATACACATTTTTGCTTTCTAGATGGTTACTCTAGTTTTTCTCAAATACGTGTGTCAAAAGAGGATCAAGAAAAGACCACTTTTACTTGCTCTTTCGGTACTTTTGCTTATAGACGTATGCCTTTTGGTTTATGTAATGCACCTACTACCTTTCAAAGATGCATGATGGCTATATTCTCTGACTTTTCTGAAAAGATTGTTGAGGTTTTCATGGATGATTTCTCCGTTTATGGATCTTATTTTGATGATTGCTTGAGCAACCTTGATCGAGTTTTGCAAAGATGTGAAGAAACCTCTGTTGGAAAAGGCAGTGCCTAGGCGGCGCTTAGGCACGCCTAGGCGCTAGGCAATGGCCAAACGCCTCGCCTAGGACATAGGCAGAAGTCTAAGCAGAGCAAGTAAGAAATTCTCTACCCAAGCGAGAAATCATGCAATATTGCACAGATATGACAAAAGGGCCATATTCCAGTCATAGTAGCTAGTAGTTAATATACTTATATGCCCTAAATTAATAAAATACACTTATAACAACCACATATACACCCTGATAGTAAAAATTATATAACCGCCTAGGCTGCGCCTAGGGCGCTTAAGCAACACCTAGGCACTAGGCGAAGGCCAACCGCCTCGCTTACGCCTACCGCTTTTTCCAACCTTGGAAGAAACTAGTCTTGTCTTGAATTGGGAGAAGTGCCTCTTTATGGTTAATGAAGGTATTGTCTTGGGGCATAAAAATTTCTGAAAGAGGTATTGAAGTTGACAAAGCTAAAGTTGATGCTATTGAAAAGATGTCATGTCCTAAGGAAATCAAAGGTGTAAGAAGTTTCCTTGGTCATGCCGATTTTTATAGGAGGTTCATTAAGGACTTCTCTAAAATTTCTATGCCTCTGACTAATCTCTTACAAAAAGATATTCCTTTTGTCTTCAATGATGATTGTGTAGAAGCATTTGAAATACTTAAGAAAGCTTTGATTTCTGCACCAATTGTTCAGCCACCTGATTAGAATTTACCTTTTGAAATTATGTGTGATGCTAGTGATTATGCCGTAGGTGCTATTCTAGGACAAAGAGTTGATAAGAAACTAAATCTTATTCAATATGCTAGTAAAACTCTAGACAGCGCCCAGAGAAATTATGCCACTACTGAAAAAGAATTTTTAGCTGTTGTATTTGCTTGTGATCTGTTTAGACCTTATATCGTTGACTCTAAAGTAACTGTTCACACTGATCATGCTGCTATTAAATATCTTATGGAAAAAATATGCTAAACCTAGACTTGTTAGATGGGTTCTCTTGCTACAAGAATTTGATTTGCATATTATTGATATTAAGGGAGCTGTGAACCCCGTTGCAGACAACTTGTCTAGGTTAGAAAATGTTCTTGATGACCCACTACCTATTGATGATAGCTTCCCTGGTGAACAATTAGCTGTAATAAATGCTTCTCGTACAGCTCCATGGTATGCTGATTATGCTAATTACATTGTTGCTAAATTTATACCACCTAGTTTCACGTACCAGCAAAAGAAAAAGTTTTTCTCTGATTTAAGACATTACTTCTGGGATGACCCACGCCTTTATAAAGAAGCAGTAGATGGTGTTATTAGACGTTGTGTACCTGAGCATGAACAAGAACAGATCCTACGCAAGTGTCACTCCGAGGCTTATGGAGGACACCACGCTGGAGATAGAACTGCACATAAGGTATTGCAATCTGGTTTTTATTGGCATACTCTTTTCAAGGATGCCCGTAAGTTTGTCTTGTCTTCCGATGAATGTCAAAGAATTGGTAATATTAGTAGACGTCAAGAAATGCCTATGAATTATTCTCTTGTTATTGAACCATTTGATGTTTGGGGCTTTGATTATATGGGACCGTTTCCTTCCTCTAATGGGTATACACATATTTTAGTTGATGTTGATTACATTACTAAGTGGGTAGATGCTATTCCAACTAGTAGTGCTGATCATAACACCTCCATTAAAATGCTTAAAGAAGTTATTTTTACGAGGTTTGGAGTCCCTAGATATTTAATGACTGATGGTGGTTCACATTTTATTCATGTTGTTTTTCATAAAATGCTTGCTAAGTATGATGTTAATCATAGAATTGCATCTCCATATCACCCACAATCTAGTGGCCAAGTAGAACTGAGTAACAGAGAGCTTAAATTGATTTTGCAAAAGACTGTTAATAGATCTAGAAAGAATTGGTCCAAGAAACTTGATGATGCATTATGGGCCTATAGAACTGCATATAAAAACCCTATGGGTATGTCACCATATAAAATGGTTTTTGGAAAAGCATGTCACTTACCTCTCGAACTAGAACATAAGTCATATTGGGTCATTAAAGAGCTCAATTATGATTTCAAACTTGCCGGTGAGAAGAGGTTATTTGACATTAGCTCACTTGATGAATGGAGAACTCAAGCCTATGAGAATGCCAAACTGTTTAAAGAAAAAGTTAAAAGATGGCATGACAAAAGGATACAAAAGCGTGAGTTTAATGTAGGTGATTATGTGTTGCTTTTCAACTCTCGTTTAAGATTTTTTCAGGAAAACTCCTCTCTAAATGGGAAGGTCCTTACGTTATCGAGGAGGTCTATTGTTCCAGTGCCATAAAAATCAACAACTTTGAAGGCACAAATCCAAAGGTGGTGAACGGCCAAAGAATCAAACATTATATCTCACGTAATCCAATAAATGTTGAAACTAATGTTATTGAAACCGTGACCCTGGAGGAATACATAAGGGACACTTTCCAGAACGTTTCAGACTCCGAAAAGGAATAGGTTTTGGTAGGGTAAGTAAACCTACTCCAAAACCATTCTGATAGCAATTTTTCTCCGTTTTGGAATATTTAAGAAAATAGGAAAATAAGAAGTAGTCCGGGAAGGACACGAGGCGACCACGAGGGTGGAGGGCGTGCCCCCTGCCTCGCGGGCACCTCGTGTGCTCTCCGGAGTCCCTTTTCTTGCACGATACTTCTTTTGGTCGGTAAAAATTCATTATATAATCTCCCGAAGGTTTTGACCACCGTACCACGACAAAATCCTCTGTTTTTGTTTCGAGCTGTTTTTCTGACAGATCTAGATCACCATGACGTCTTCAAGAGCCCCCAAGGACAAGTTTTTCAAGAAGGTCATCAACCCCTACCTCGTGGAGGTGCTGCAACACCCTCAAACCATTGAGATGCGTGAGGGGGTGCTGCACATCCGCGATGTTGATGGACCAAGGAGGACCGGAAGCGTGGAGACAAGACTCGAAGCAATGGAACAACAAGTTTTCAAGTGCCAAGGGATGGTGGAACGCGGACTCAACGCCAACCACATGATGATCGTGGTGTTCACCAACAACCACAAGCTGGATGCCAAGAACATTGGGGAGACCATCTTCAAGCTTTATGAGAAAATCGAGCACCTCCAAGCCCAGATCTATGACCTGCAAAACCAAAACTGTGAGTATGAATATAGATTCAAGAGGATGAGTTTGGCTGTAGATTTGAGGATCTCGGAGACTCGATCATCCTTCTATGATGGTGAGCCTATGCCTTGGAAGATGGACGACAATCCTACATCATCAAATACTCCATCATCACCACCTCCGAAGAAAGAGACAAAATCACATGGGTATGGGTACTCCCCATGGCAACTGCCAAGCTTGGGGGAGGTGCCCCGGTATCGTATCACCATCACACTCCTATCTTTACCCTTTTTCTTAGTTCATTCCTTTTAGTAATATCTTGATCTAGTAGAATAAAGTTTTGGTATGATTTAGTTTTGAGTTTTGCTTTATGATTCCTCTATGTAATCGAGTCCTTGAGCTATATATAATAAAGATTAGTGTTGAGTCAAGGGCTTAGCTATCTTTCTATGATCTTGAGGGAATAAAAGAAAAAGAAAGAATAAAAAGAAATAAAGAGATCATATTGATCTTATGGAGAGTAATGACTTCACATATTAAGAGTATGAAGAATAAAAGTTGTTGAGAATTGGCAAACATAGTTTTGGTCATCGTTGTAATCAATAGGAAGTAATAAAGAAAGAGAGGTTTTTCACATATAAATATACTATCTTGGACATCTTTTATGATTGTGAGCACTCATTAAAATATGACATGCTAAAGAGTTGATGTTGGACAAGGAATACAATGTAATGGGTTATGTTTTCTTATATCCTAAATAAAGTATATTGTCATGGATCATCCAACATGTTGAGCTTGCCTTTCCCCCTCATGCTAGCCAAATTCTTTGCACCAAGTAGAGATACTACTTGTGCTTACGAATATCCTTAAACCTGGTTTTGCCATGAGAGTCCACCATATCTACCTATGGATTGAGTAAGATCCTTCAAGTAAGTTGTCATGTTGCATGCAATAAAAAATTGCTCTCTAAATATGTATGACTTATTAGTGTGAAGAAAATAAGCTTTATACGATCTTGTGATATGGAAGCAATAAAAGTGATGGACTGCATAATAAAGGTCTGTATCACAAGTGGCAATATAAAGTGATGTTCTTTTGCATTCAGATTTCGTGCATCCAACCATAAAAACACATGACAACCTCTGCTTCCCTCTGCAAAGGGCCTATCTTTTACTTTTGTCTTATACCCTTTTACTAGAGTCATGGTGTTCTTCACCTTTCCTTTTTATATTTTATCCTTTGGCAAGCACCTTGTGTTGTAAAGATCCTGAGTATGTCAACAATTGTGAAAGATTAAATGATAGTTGAGTATGTGGACTTGCTGAAAAGCTCTTATATTGACTCTTTCCGATGTTATGATAAATTGCAATTGATTCAATGACCGAGAGCATAGTTTGTTAGTCCTCAATGAAGTTTCTGATTCATAATTGACATTGTGGATAGATTATTACTTGAGCATAAGAAATCATATGAGAAAATTTATATATGTTGCCGTTATAAGAATGATCATGATGCCCTCATGTCCGTATTTTATTTTATCGACACCTCTATCTCTAAACATGTGGACATAATTTTCGTTATCGGCTTCCGCTTGAGGACAAGCGAGGTCTAAGCTTCGGGGAGTTGATACGTCCATTTTGCATCATGCTTTTATATCGATATTTATTGCATTATGGGATGTTATTACACGTTATGTCACAATACTTATGCCTATTCTCTCTTATTTTACAAGGTTTACACGAAGAGGGAGAATGCTGGTAGCTGGAATTCTGGGCTGGAAAAGGAGCAAATATTAGAGACCTATTCTGCACAACTCCAAAAGTCCTGAAACTCCACGGAAGTTATTTTTGGAATTAATACAAAATACTAAGCGAAGAAAATACCAGAGGGGGCCACCCACCGTCCACGAGGGTGGGGGCGCGCCCGACCCCTTGGGCGCGTCCCCCTTCCTCGTGGGCCACCTAGTAGGCGTCCGGTGCCCATCTTCTGCTATATGAAGTCTTTTACCCTGGAAAAAATCATAAGCAAGCTTTCGGGACAAGACACCACCGCCACTAGGCGGAACCTTGGCGGAACCAATCTAGGGCTCCGGCGTAGCTGTTCTGCCAGGGAAACATCCCTCCGGGAGGGGGAAATCATCACCATCGTCATCACCATGGATCCCCTCATCGGGAGGAGATCAATCTTCATCAACATCTTCACCAGCACGATCTCCTCTCAAACCCTAGTTCATCTCTTGTATCCAATCTTTGTCCCAAAACCTCAGATTGGCACATGTGGGTTGCTAGTAGTGTTGATTACTCCTTGTAGTTGATGCTAGTTGGTTTATTCGGTGGAAGATCATATGTTCAGATCCTATTTGCATATTAATACCCCTCCGATTATGAACATGAATAAGATTTGTGAGTAATTACATTTGTTCCTGAGGACATGGGAGAAGTCTTGCTATAAGTAGTCATGTGAATTTGGTATTCGTTCGATATTTTGATGAGATGTATGCTGTCTCTCCTCTAGTGGTGTTATGTGAACGTTGACTACATGACACTTCACCATTGTTTGGGCCTAGAGGAAGGCATTGGGAAGTAATAAGTAGATGATGGGTTGCTAGAGCGACAGAAACTAAAACCATAAATTATGAGTTGCTTCGTAAGGGGCTGATTTGGATCCAAATGTTTCATGCTATGGTTAGGTTTACCTTAATACTTATTTTGTAGTTGCAGATGCTTGCAATATGGGTTAATCATAAGTGTGATGCTTGTCCAAGAAAGGGCAGTACCGAAGCACCGGTTCACCCACATATCAAATTATCAAAGTACCGAATGCGAATCGTATGAGCGTGATGAAAACTAGCTTGATAATAATTCCCATGTGTCCTCGGGAGCGTTTTCCTTCATATAAGAATTTGTCTAGGCTTGTCCTTTGCTAGAAAAAGGATTGGGCCATCTTGCTGCACCTTATTTACTTTCATTACTTGTTACCTGTTACAAATTACCTTATCACAAAACTATCTGTTACCGATAATTTTAGTGCTTGCAGAGAATACCTTACTGAAAACCGCTTGTCATTTCCTTCTGCTCCTCGTTGGGTTCGACACTCTTACTTATCGAAAGGACTACAATAGATCACCTACACTTGTGGGTCATCAGTACCCGAAAGGGATTCACAACCCCTTTAACACGTCGGGTTGCGAGTATTTGCTATTTGTGTGCAGGTGTTGTTTACGTGGTGTGAGGAGGTTCTCCTACTGGTTCGATAACCTTGGTCTCATTACTGAGGGAAATACCTACTGTTGCTATACTGCATCATCCCTTCCTCTTTGGAGAAATACCGACGTAGTTCTAGCAGACATCAAAAGGAATTTCTGGCGTCGTTGCTGGGGAGGATCTTCAACATCAACCAGGTTCCTAATCACAAATCTCATCTCCTCGCAATTTACATTATTTTACATTTGCCTCTCATTTTCCTCTCCCCCACTTCACAAAAATTTGTCATTTTATTTGCCCTCTTTTCCGGTCGCCGTTTTCTCGTCAGATTTGTTTTTGAGTGCAATCTTGTTGCGTAGTCATCATGACTCAAGAGAACACCAAGTTGTGTGATTGCTCAAATACCAACAACAATGATTTTATTAGCACACCGATTACTCCTCCCGCCACTAGTGCAGAGTCTTGTGATATTAATATTGCTTTGTTGAATCTTGTTATGAAAGATCAATTTGCCGGTACTCCTAATGAGGATGTCGCATCCCATCTAAACACATTCATGGAATTATGCGATATGCAAAAGGAAAAAAGATGTGGACAATGTTGTGAAGTTGAAATTATTTCCGTTTTCTTTGTGAGATTGCGCAAAAATTTGGTTTTCTTCTTTGCCTCGCAATAGTATCGATTCTTAGAATAAGTGCAAAGATGCTTTTATCACTAAGTATTTTCCGCCCGCAAAAATTATTTCCCTTAGACCCAAATCATGAATTTCTAGCAACTTGAACATGAGCATGTTGCACAATCTTGGGAAAGGATGAAATTGATGCTAAGGAATTGCCCAACTCATGGGTTAAATCTTTGGATGATCATACAAAAATTTTATGCGGGATTGAGTTTTGTTTCTCGTAATCTTTTAGATTCCACCACGCGGGGTACTTTTATGGAAATTACTTTGGGTTAAGCTACTAAATTTCTAGACAATAGTATGGCAAAGTACTCGCAATGGCATACCGAAAGAGCTCCTATTAGTAAAAAAGTCAATTCCGTAGAAGAGATAAATTCTTTGAGTGGAAAAGTTGATGCTCTTATGAAGTTGGTCGCTAATAAAAGTGCTCCTATTGATTTTAATGATGTGCCTTTGTCTACTTTGATTGAGTAAAATAGTGATGCCATAGATGTGAATTTTTTTTCACGAAATAATTTCAACAACAATGCTTATAGAGGTAATTTTAATCCTAGGCCTTTTCCTAGTAATTCGTCTAATAATTATGGTAATTCCTATGGTAATCCCACCTACAATAATAACAGAAACACCTTTGATCTTGAGAACAATATTAAAGAATTTATCAATACGCAAAAGGCTTACAACACTTCGATAGAAGAAAAGTTGAATAAAATTGATGATTTGTCTAGAAGTGTTGATAGAATTTCTCGTGATGTAGAAACTCTCAAGATGAAATTTTTTGTGCCTAAAGTTGAAGAATCAATTAAAGCTCTTTATGTTTGTATGGATGAAAGTAATAAAAGAACCGCTATGCTTAGAGCTAAAATAGAATTTTTAGAAAAAGCGTTTTCTAGTGATTACTATCATAAAAGTGATGAAGATCTTAAAGTGATTGGTGTTTCTTCTATTTATTTTTTTGTTTAGTAAATTTAAGATTGATGAAAAAGGGACTGTAGAAGAGTCAACTTTAGTTAGAAGGCGTCCCTATGATTCGGAGGGTGAAAATCTTGTTGAAAAAATTGATTAAAGTAGGTTTGAAGAGGTCAAGACTTTAACTAGTGATTTGCCCACTATTTTGGATTACAAAGACTTTTATGATAGTTGCTCTTTGGTTGATTGTATTTCTTTGCTGCAATCCATGATAAATTCACCCCATGCTTATGAACAAAATAAAGCTTTTACTAAACATATTGTTGATGCCATGATGAAAGCTTTTGAAGAAAAGTTGGAATTAGGAGTTTCAATTCCTAGAAAATTGCATGATGAATGGGAACCTAATATCAAAGTCAAGATTAAAAATTATTAGTGTTTTGCTTTGTGTGACTTGGGTGCTAGTGTTTCTACAATTTTGAAATCTTTATGTGATGTGCTTGTTCTTACCAATATTGAGGAATGCTCTTTAAATTTGCACTTAGCGGATTCTACTATTAGAAAGCCTATGGAAAGAATTAATGATTTTCTCGTTCTTGCAAATAGGAATTATGTGCCCATAGATTTTGTTGTTCTTGATATTGATTGCAATCCGTCTTGTCCAGTTATTCTTGGTAGACCGTTTTTGCGTACTATTGGTGCCATGATTGATATGAAAGAAGGCAATATTAAATTTCAATTTCCACTAAGGAAGGGAATGGAACACTTCCCTAGAACAAGAATTAGGCCACCATATGAATCAATCACGAGGGCATCTTATGGATCTAGAACCAAAGACGACAACACTTAGATCCTACGCGTTATGCCTAGCTAGGGGCGTAAAACGATAGCGCTTATTGGGAGGCAACCCAATGAATAAAATTTATTTTTGCTTTTTGCTTTCTATTCTTGAGTGTTAGAAAAATTATGCTAATTTTATGATTGTGTTCTTTTTTGTGTTTTAATTAGTGTTTGTGCCAAGTAATGCCTTTGGGAAGACTTGGGTGAAAGTTTATTTGATCTTGCTGAAAAACAGAAACTTTTGCGCTCACGAGATTCGCTGTCATTTTTTACCAAAGAGTGATTTTATGTTGATTCTTTTTGCAGAGGATTAATAGACAAATTCCTCACGGCAACCAATTTAAGTCATAATTTTTGGAGTTACAGAAGTATTCGAAATTTTCAGATTTCTACAGACTGTTATGTTTTTGACAGATTCTGTTTTCTTTGCGTTGTGTGCTTGTTTTGATGAATCTATGGTTTTCGTTGATGAGTTTTTGCCATAGAAAAGTTGGAATACAGTAGATATAATGCAGAAAAAATAAGAATAGGTTTGCTACAGTACTTATAGTAGTGGTTTGGTTTCTTATACTAACGGATCTCACGAAGGTTTTGTTTGAGTTTTGTGTGATTGAAGTTTTCAAGTTTTGGGTTATCTTACGATGGATGAAGGAATAAGGATAAGCAAAAGGCTAAGCTTGGGGATGCCTGAGGCACCCCAAGATAATATTCAAAGAAGTAGCAAGCAACTAAGCTTGGGGATGCCCCCGAGTGGCATCCCCGCTTTCTTCTAACAACCATCGGTATTTTACTTGAAACTATATTTTTTATTCGTCACATGATATGAGTTTTGCTTGGAGTGTCTTGTATGATATGAGTCTTTCCTTGTTTTTCTTTGTGTTTTAAGTGTTGAATCCTTTCCGGACACACCCTTTTAAGAGAGCCAAAATTTATGCTATGCTTGCTCCTATGCTTCACTTAAAATTTTAGAGCCATGGACTTGCTCTAGTACTTCACTTATATCTTTTTTAGCACGGTGTGCTTTGTTAATTTTGAAGAAATGCTCTCATGCTTCACTTAGATTTATTTGGGAGTTAGTAAATTTTCTAAGAAATTCTCTCTTGCTTTACTTAGATTATTTTGAGAGAAAGAAAAAAAATTATGCTCATGATCTTCACTTATATTTGTTTGAGCTTATCAAAAGTAACATGTGAAAATAGTCCCAAAGTGATAGATATCCAAGGAGGATATAATAAACTTTCATGAAGATCATTGGACAAAATAAACTTGATTCTTAGTAATGGTTTTGAGATATGACGATATAATATGTGAGTTATGTTGATGAGTAATTGTGCTTTAGTAAGAATATTGATGTTATGGTTTGTGATTCCCTATGCAAGCACGAAAGTCAATGGTTATGCAATGAAATTTATATCTTACTTATGGTGCATTATTCGGTGTTACTTATGCTTAATGCTTGGGTACGAGATTTTTCACTTTTTGGTTGGTCGCTTCTCAATCTTTTTGCTAGCTTTCATTTTGCACTACGTATGATCACTACTTGTGCATCTAAAACCCTTTAAACCAATTTTGCCTTATGAGTCCACTATACCTACCTATATGCGGTATTTCTATGCCGTTCTACGCAAATTTGCATGTGCCATCTCTAATGTTCAAAATAAATTTCTCTTTTGTGTGCTCTACTACTCGCGAGGCGGTAAAGGGTAGCCAATATTTTCCATGCTAGATGTGTTATTCTCACGGTTAATGTTTATTCACCTGTCATTGCACGAGAGTACGACAAAGGTACTAGGGATGCCCAGTCCCGAAATTAATAAATGAATTTACTTTATGTTGTCAAATAATAAATCCTTGGAAAGTGTTGGTATGCAGGGCACCCGTGGATACAGCTAGCCATGGAAAGTGAAAGTTATGGTGGAAAAAGGAATAAACTTTATTTTCTATTTGGGAACCGCCTATGATGTATCTAGCATGGAAAGTGTTGGGATGCTCCAAGTCGTTTTCGTTGGTAGGAAAAGTATGCCTCTCAAAAATAATTTTATCTCTCAATTTAAGCTTTGAGCTCTGGCACCTCTACACATCCCTACTTCCCTTCGCGAAGGGCCTTTCTTTTACTTATGCAATTTTTATTTTGAACTTGAGTCTCCATCTTCTCTTATAAAGCACCAACTAAGGGACACTATGATCGCATTTGAGCATTGGGTGTAGCTAATATTCGAGTGTGTTTCATGAATGCATCAATGATTGAGCATGATGGGCCAGGGATAACTTGCTTTAGTGTTGATATTTTGAAAGACATGGTTGCTTGTTAGTATGCTTGAGTATTAAAGTATTCATGTCAAAACTAGACTATTGCTTTGAATCATATAAAAGTCCATATGTCCATGCTATAAAGAAAAGAATATGATGAATATGTTAGGCAGCATTCCACATCAAAAATTCTGTTTTTATCATTTACCTACTCGAGTACGAGCAGGAATTAAGCTTGGGGATGCTGATATGTCTCCAATGTATCTATAATTTTTTATTGTTCCATGTTGCTATATTATCATTCTTGGATGTTTTACAATCATTTTATAGTCATTTTATATCATTTATTGGTACTTACCTATTGACATAGTGCCTAGTGCCAGTTGTTGTTTTCTGCATGTTTTTTTTACATCGCGGGAAATCAATATCAAACGGAGTCCAAACACAACGCAACTCTTGGAGGAATTTTTTTGGGCCAGAAGAAAGCCAATGGGCCAAGGAAACACCTGAGGGGCTGCTCGAGGGGAGCAGCACCTACCAGTGTGCGCCCTGGGGGGAGGGGTTGTGCCCACCTCGGGTGCCCCCCGAACCACCTCTTTGCCCTATAAATACCATAATATTCCAGAAACCCTAGGGGAGGCGACGAAATATTGATCCAGCCGCCGCAGAGTCCAAAACCACCAGATGCAATCTAGACACCATCATGGAGGGGTTCACCATCCATTGGTGCCTCTCCTATGATGCTTGAGTAGTTATTTGTAGACCTATGGGTCCGTAGTTTGTAGCTAGATGGCTTCCTCTCTCACTGTTGATTATCAATACAATGGTCTCTTGGAGATCCATATGATGGAAGTCTTTTGGCGGTGTGTTTGTTGGGATCCGATGAACTTTGAGTTTATGATGAGATCTATGTTTTTATCCATGAAAGTTATTTGAGTCTTCTTTGATCTCTTATATGCATGATTGCTTATAGCTTTGTATTTCTTCTCCGATATTTGGGTTTTGTTTGGACAACTTGATCTATCTATCTTGCAATGGGAAGAGGTGCTTTGTAGTGGGTTCGATCTTACGGTGCTTGATCTCAGTGACAGAAGGGGAACCGACACGTATGTATCGTTGCTACTAAGGATAACAAGATGATATCTATATCTGACGCAATTGATAAACGGATCTCGTCTACATCATGTCATCGTTCTTATTGCATTACTCCAATTTCTCATGAACTTAATACACTAGATGCATGCTGGATAGCGGTCGATGTGTGGAGTAATAGTAGTAGATGCAGGCAGGAGTCGGTCTACTAATCTTTGATGTGATGCCTATGTAATGATCATTGCCTGGATAAAGTTCTATGAATTGCCCAACAGTAATTGTTTTCCCACCGTTTGCTATTTTTCTCGAGTGAAGCCACTAGTGAAACCTACAGCCCCCGGGTCTCTTTTCATCATATTTGCCTTAGCGATCTCTTTTCTCTTGCATTTATTTTCAGATCTATTAAACCAAAAATACAAAAGTACCTTGCTGCAATTTATTTGTTCCGGGATCTATTTATCCTATCTACCACCTTTACCTCATGTTATTTGCCTATCTTGAGGCATCGTACCCGAAAGGGATTGACAACCCCTTTAACACGTCGGGTTGCGAGTATTTGTTATTTGTGTGCAGGTGATGTTTATGTGGTGTGAGGAGGTTCTTCTACCGGTTTGATAACCTTGGTCTCAATACTGAGAGAAATACCTACCGTTGCTATACTGCATCATCCCTTCCTCTCTGGGGAAATATCGACGTAGTTCTAGCAGACATCAATGGGTTGCTAGAGTGACAGAAGCTTAAACCCTAGTTTATGTGTTGCTTCGTAAGGGGCTTATTTGGATCCATATGCTTCATGTTGTTGTTAGGTTTACCTTAATTCTTATTTCGTAGTTGCAGATGCTTGCGAGAGGGGCTAATCATAAGTGGGATGCTTGTCCAAGGAAGGGCAATACCCAAGCACCGGTCCACCCACATATCAAATTATCAAAGTAACGAACGCGAATCACATGAGCATGATGAAAACTAGCTTGACGATTATTCCCATGTGTCCTCGGGAGCGCTTTGCTTTATATAAGAATTTGTTCAGGCTTGTCCTTTGCTGCAAAAAGGATTGGGCCACCTTGCTGCACCTTGTTTACTTTTGTTACTTGTTACCCGTTACGAATTACCTTATCACAAAACTATCTGTTACCGATAATTTGAGTGCTTGCAGAGAATACCTGATACATCTCCAACATATCTATAATTTTTGATGTATTCATGCCATGTTTACAATATTTTTACATGATTTTGGTACGATTTGATTAGAACTAACCCGGACTAACGTTGTTTTCAGCAGAACTACTGTGGTGTTGTTTTTGTGCAGAAATAAAAGTTCTCAAAACGCGCTGAAAATCAACGAAGATTTTTTTTGGAAAATATAAAAAATACTGGAACGAAGAGTTACCGCAGAGGAATCCCATGGGGCCCACGAGGGTGGAGGGCGCCCCCACCCCCCTAGGGCACGCCCCTGTGCCTCGTGGACTCACCGTGGGCCCCCCTAACTTGTTCTCGACGCCAAACCCTCCTATAAATATAGAAACCCCTAGAAAATAACCTAGATCGGGAGTTCCACCTCCGCAAGCCTCTATAGCCACCAAAATCCAATCGAGACCCTGTTCCGGCACCCTGTCGGAGGGGGGAATCATCACCGGTGGCCATCTTCATCATCCCGGCACTCTCCATGACGAGGAAGGAGAAGTTCACCCTCGGGGCTGAGGGTATGTACCAGTAGCTATGTGTTTGATCTCTCTCTCTCTTGTGTTCTTGATATGACACGATCTTTATGTATCGCGAGCTTTGCTATTATACTTGGATCATATGATATTTCTCCCCCTCTGTTGGTGTCAAAACCGGCGAATCTCGGGTAGGGGGTCCCGAACTATGCGTCTAAGGCCAATGGTAACAGGAGGCGGGGGACACGATGTTTACCCAGGTTCGGGCCCTCTTGATGGAGGTAATACGCTACTTCCTGCTTGATTGATCTTGATGATATGAGTATTACAAGAGTTGATCTACCACGAGATCATAGAGGCTAAACCCTAGAAGCTAGCCTATGATTATGATTGTTGTTGTCGTATAGACTAAACCCTCCGGTTTATATAGACATCGGAGGGGGCTAGGGTTACACAGAGTCGGTTACAGAGAAGGAGATCTACATATCTGAATTGCCAAGCTTGCCTTCCACGCAAAGGAGAGTCCCACCCGGACACGGGACGAAGTCCTCAATCTTGTATCATCATAGTCCAACAGTCCGGCCAAAGTATATAGTCCGGCTGTCTGAGGACCCCCTAATCCAGGATTCCCTCAGTATCCCCTGAACCAGGCTTCAATCGATGAGTCCGGCGTGCAGATTGTCTTCGACATTGCAAGGAGGGTTCTTCTCCAAATTCTCTAGAGTACCTGTTGTAATGAGAAGTGTCCGGCTTCCCATTAATGTTGCACTCCTCGGCTTCTGCGCTTTAATAATGGCTATCTCCACGTGTCAAGAGAATGCGAAAAGTCCGGGCATTTTTACATTTGACACCCTGACCATGTAAGTAAATCGTCTATTTAAAGAGACGGGGATCCTCAAATCCAAATCACCCCATCTCCTCCCAACGAGTATCCATCAGAGCGCGCTCGGAAAAATCCATCCTATCATGGCCGGCCGTCGCGGCTCCTCCTCTCGCTCCTGTAGCACTAAGCTAGGCGACTGGGAGAAGTGTTCCGTTCCCCATAGCCGATTGGTAGAGTTGCAGACCCAGGGGTTTCTCCCGCATGCATACATGGTCCCTATTCGAGCCGAACTAGCCACTTATAATGGCGGGGAGCAAGCAGAGAGTTTTCCCAACCCGTCCAAGGGGGAGTGGGTATGCCTTGTCCCTTACTTGCTAAGGGGACTTGGATTTCCAATCCATCCATTCCTCCGCGGGCTCCTGGAGTTCTATGGCCTCCAGCTGCATAACTTCACCCCCGCCTCCATGTTAGACATCACAGGCCATGTTGCCTTCTGCGAGCTATTTCTGGGCTGCGAAGCTCATTTTGAGTTATGGAAGAGTCTATTCTGCCTCATACCCCGCACTCAGGAGGGGTCGGTATATCAAGTGGGCGGAGCCGAAATATGGCGCATCGCCGGGACCGGATACCTGTCCGGTACTCCGAAGAAGACATTCGAAGACTGGCCTTCGGAGTAGTTCTACATGGAGGATGTCCCCCTTCCGGACCCTATTCGGATGGGCCTTCCTAAGTTTGTAAATGCCCCGTTGAAGAAACGCCATAGCTGGCGCCCCCGGAGCCCCCAGGAGGGAGATAACAGAGAGATCCTTTTCCTGATGGATAGGATAAAGACGCTGGCCAAATCAGGACTGACAATAATTGAGGTTATGTCAATATGTATAATGCGGGGAGTGCAACCACTTCAATATCGGGGGAAACCCATGTGGCACTTCAATGGAGAAGACGATGCCACCCGCTGCGGTCGTAAAGGTCCGGACTCCGCCGCCGCTCTGGCGAAAATACTGTCTGATTTGTACAAAGGAGAAGAAGAGGAGTTCATCCGTATTAAGCCATGGGATGGATTCTCCATGTACAACCCCCCAAGCTAGGTGAGCTGCTATCTTTTATTCCAGTCTTTCCCGCATTCTTTAGCACAAATATTTACCTTGCCAATTCATAGCAGGAACTGCAAAAAGCTATGAGGGAGCTTCACAGCCCGTCTCCACAGCCAGAGGACCCCGACCGGGCCCTCGACCCCGGACTTGAAGAAGATCCGGACATATTTGTGGAGGCTTGTCGACAGGACATTTTATCAGTTAAGCAGTGATGGTGCCTTGGTGGCCATCATAGCTGATTATCCTGGCCTACTCCCTGTATCACATGTAAGTAAAACCGGAGTCCCAACTTCCAAGAAGGATCCCCTCTTTGCGCCTTACCCACCGCACATGTATTGCGTTTTACTGGGAAGGCCATTGGGACGCCGCGCTGAACCCGTGGTGACTCGTCAACAAGGGGCACTGAAGCCAGGTAGGCTTAAAAGAAAGGCGGTTACGACCGAGACGCCATTGCAGAGGTATGATTAAAAACCTGCTACGTAATTATCGTCCTTAAAATATAATAATGTCCATGGTTTCTTGGCAGAAAAAGCGCTCGCCGGACTATGTCCGGAGAGCCTGCCGGCCACGCCTCCACCAGCCGGACTCCGAGGTCGGACTCAAGGGCAGAGGTCAATGCGGGGACAACGCCGGACGATCCTCCTATAGAGGATGCAGATAGATTATCCGCCACAAACTCTGAAGTGGTGAGCGCCATGAATCATAGGTGCCTACGGGCCACACTACGCGACACTAATTTCTCTGAAGAGGCATTCAATGCCTTCAACTCAAAGGGACGCGTACATCTGAGCTGCTCAAGATGGCCTCGCCAGAGCCACAGACCAGTATGTAAAGGATATACAAGTAAGAAAATTTGATAAGTATGTATATCAGTAGCCCCTGAGACTTGAAACAGTTGGCACAACTGATTTAAGGATCATTGTATGCATAGGTTCTTACAGAGAAGAATACCCAGCTGTCTAAAGAGCTGGAGGAGTGCAAAACCCAGCTGCGGGCCGCAGTTGCCGGAATGGAGGAGTCCAAGAAGGCCCCATCTGGTAATACTTGTCATGATCAGAACGAATATAATGACGTGTACCAGTTAGTATTCGGCATTAATGCAAATCTAACAATAGATTCTGTAGACAATCCCGGAGGTAATCCGAAGATCGTACCGGGGGATGAGCAATATGCTGAACAATAGCTAAAGGCTGGCGAGCGCGTGCTTACAAAGGTTATACGGGAGAAAAAGATCTCCAGGACGCGAAGACCCGGCTGGACGTTGAATTAAAAGATGTTCGGGCCCAGCTTGCTGACTCCGTGAAGGAGAATAAGAGGCTTCAACGCGGCATTTTTAGCAAGTGCTCAAACGAACCTTTATAAAGTTCAGCGAAGAAGCGGGCTAACAGAATTATGTGTGTAGGTATGCTGACAGGTCGTCCCGAAGAGGTGATGCCCGGATCGGCAGGCGATCTTTTGCAAGAGCTCTTACAACTGCACGAACAAATTCGGCAGGTGATGCAGGGTCTTGACCAAGCCTTGTGGCCGTCTGCATCCCTACCCGGAGGCATGGGAGAGCTCGTGGAGATGCTCAAGGGAGCGCGGCGGCGCTTCCGATTATGGAAGATATCGGCCTGCCGACAAGGGCAAGGGAGGCCTGGGCCATGGTGAAGACACGATGCACCAAAGCTGACCCGAACCACATGTCCAAGGTCAGACTTGTAGGGTCAGATGGGAAAGAGATCCCCGTTAGTCTGGTATATGACCAGGTAGCATTAGCCGTGAAGTATTCCCAACAGGATTGTAGGCTAGACAGCCTGTTGGATGGTATAGAAGATGAATTTAGTCAATCTAAATGACTTTGTACTTCAAAGGACATATTTTGTCCCTAGCCGGATTGTAAATCATTTGTCTTGGCGGACCTTTTCGCTTCAACCTCTGGACCCGACAGTCCAGAGTGTATCCGAAAGCCCGCTCAGTTATGTAAAACTGAGGCATGTGTGGAAACCAGGCGTAGGGGTCATAAGTGCTTGAACAGACAAGTACCCAACTAGTTATGTTATATTACATGGATAGTAAGAAACATCTTCCAGGGAGAATAGTTCCGTTAAGGGTTCCTTTCCCTGGGTACGCATGCATTAATGTGCATGTCCGAACTGCAAAAAACGATGCAGGATATAAACATCTGGGGTATGTATTGCCATAAATGAGAAACATCTTTTGATCACCGATCCAATATTCCCTTAAGAATGCTAGCTTTCGGCTTCACCCAGTCTGAGGTACACATCCGGCTGACCCGGCAGTAACAATCACAGAGGTGCTCCCCTTATGCCCTAGCCAAATTAACAGGAATGTAGGGCATAAACACAAGAGCCACGCAACCCAGCTTGGCCAAAACTTAAGTCATATCGATGCATATAATGGTGAAAAAAGGTACATATGGAGGAATGACGCATATGTGGTGGGCATAAAGCCCAGAAGATAATTATATTAAGCTTCTGTATAAGAAGCCCCCAGGTATGTTGCGCATAGCGCGGCAGGAGTGTGCGGTCGAAGCATACTTGAAGCTTTGAAGGCTATAAAAAAAAGAAAGAGAGAGAGGATATAACTTAAAAAAGAAAGGCGGAGGTAAGGAGACGAACACAGAGTTCGGCACTAGGCGTAGAATCTTCGGAGTCTGGCCGCGTTCCATGGGTTCGGATTGAGTCGATTATCTGATGCATCACGCAGATGGTACGCTCCTCCGGTGAGAACTTTATCAATGATGAAGGGACCCTCCCACTTGGGCTTGATCTTGTCCTTTTTCTTCTTTGGTAGGTGTAGAACGAGTTCACCAATGTTATAACTTTTGGCCCGTACTTCCCCGCTTTGATACCTTCGAGCCTGCTACTGATAGAATGTGGAACGGGCCTTTGCGACGTCATGCTCCTCCTCCAGGGCGTCTAAACTGTCCTGCCGATCCAGCTCGGCTTCTCTCTCTTCGTACATGCGCACTCGAGGTGAGTCATGAATGATATCGCAGGGTAACACTACCTCTGCGCCGTACACCATAAAAATGGTGTGTATCCGGTGGTGCAATTTGGCATGGTCCACAGCCCCCATAGTACGGAGTCGAGTTCTTCGACCCAGTGCGTATCTGATTCATTCAAGGATCGCACTAGTCTGGGTTTAATGCCGCTCATAATAAGACCATTTGCTCGTTCGACTTGACCATTTGTTTGGGGGTGATAGACGGAGGCATAATCGAGCTTATTGCCCATTTTGCCGCACCAAGTTTTCACCTCGTCGGCTGTGAAGTTTGAGCCATTATCGATAATGATGCTATGGGGGACACCATAATGGTGTACGACCCCGGATATGAAGTCTATCACTGGTCCGGACTCGGCTGTTTTAACTGGTTTGGCTTCTATCCATTTGGTGAATTTATCCACCATGACCAACAAGTATTTCTTCTTGTAGCTTCCTCCTTTAAGGGGTCCAACCATATCGAGCGCCCAGACCATAAAGGGCCAAGTTATGGGGATTGTTTGGAGAGCGATAGGTGGCATGTGGCTTTGATTTGCAAAAAGCTGGCAACCGACGCAATGTTGGACGAGGTCCTGTGCGTCTGCTCGGGCTGTCGGCCAGTAGAAACCTGTACGGAAGGCCTTGCTTACAAGGGCCCGAGCTGCGGCGTGATGGCCACTGAGTCCAGCATGAATTTCGGCCAGTAACTGTCATCCTTCCTCTTCGGAGATGCACCATTGGAGCACTCCAGTCGCGCTTTTCTTATAAAGCTCTGCCTCATGGACCTTGTAGGCTTTAGAGCGCTGCACAATGCAACACGCCTCATTTTGCTCCTCAGGGAGTTCTTGCCTATTTAGGTAGGCTAAGAGGGGTTCTGTCCACGGGGAGATGACATCCATAATCACGTGGGCCGAAGGTGTTATTTTGGTGGTGGAGCCTCCGATTACGTCAGAGTGTTTGGGATCTGGGGTTGTGTTCGGATCCGGACTGGTATTGTCGGTCTCCCCTTCCCACACCACGGATGGCTTGAACAGCCTTTCCAAGAAGATATTAGGTGGGACGGGGTCGTGCTTAGCGCCGATACGGGCGAGGATATTCGCCGCTTGATTGTTTTCTTGGACCACATGGTGGAATTCGATCCCCTCGAACCGAGCTGACATTTTGAGGACGGCATTGCGGTAGGCCGCCATTTCTAGGTCCTTTGGCGTTGAAGTCTCCATTTATTTGGGATATTGCAAGGTTCGAATCCCCATGCACTTCTAGGCGTTGAATGCCCATGGAGACTGCCATCCGAAGACCATGCAACAAAGCCTCATATTAATTGCATTGTTGGAATCGTGTATAATATTTGGATTACGATTGGGTTTGTATCTCGGTGGGGATGTCGGGACAATGCTCGCCTCTGAACCAGCCAAACATCTTAGAGCCGTCGAAGTGCATGATCCAATTGCAGTACGCGCCGTACTATTTAGGGAGTTTGGCTTCTGTCCATTCAGCGACGAAGTCAGCCAGTACTTGCGACTTAATGGCTCACCGTGGTTTGTATGTGATGTCAAATGGGAGGAGCTCGATAGCCCACTTAGCAATCCGGCCCGTGGCATCGCAGTTATTGATTATATCGTTGAGTGGTACTTCAGAGGCCACCGTGATTGAACACTCTTGAAAGTAGTGTCGTAGTTTCTGGGATGCCATGAAGACCGCGTATGCTATCTTTTGATAATGTGGGTACCGTGACTTGCATGGAGTGAGGACAGTGGATACATAGTATACCAGCTTTTGAAGCGGGAATTTGTGTCCGTCCGTCTCTCGTTCGACGACGAGCACTGCGCTTACAACCTGATGTGTTGCAGCTATATATAACAGCATAGGTTCACCGAGATTTGGCATGGCCAGGATTGGATTGCTGGCCAGGAGGGCCTTTATTTCTTCCAGTCCGGCCGTAGCCGCATCCGTCCACTCGAAGTGTTTGGTGCGTCGAAGAAGACGATAGAGAGGTAGTGCCTTTTCTCCTAATCGGGAGATAAAGCGGCTTAGAGCAGCCACGCATCCAGTTAATTTCTGGATTTGCTTGAGGTCTGTTGGGGTAGCCAACTGTGACTGAGCTCGGATTTTAGCCGGATTTGCTTCAATTCCTCTATTGGAAATGATGAAGCCCAAGAGCTTTCCGGCAGGTACGCTAAAAACACATTTTTCCGGATTGAGCTTGATGTCATATGTTCGGAGATTGTCGAGCATAAGCCTCAAGTCGTCTATTAAAGATTTGATGTGTCTGGTTTTGATGACCACATCTTCTACGTATGCCTCCACTGTTTTGCCAATTTGTGTTTCCAGGCATGTCTGAATCATGCGTTGATAGGGTGCACCGGCGTTTTTGAGCCCGAAAGGCATGGTGGTAAAACAGAAGGGGCCATATGGAGTGATGAATGCCATTGCGGCTTGATCGGACTCCGCCATCTTGATTTGATGGTATCCGGAGTATGCGTCAAGGAAACACAATGAGTCGTGTCCTGCGGTAGCATCGATGATTTAATCGATGCGGGGGAGGGGGAAGGGATCCTTAGGGCAGGCCTTATTGAGGTCCTTGAAATCGACACATAGGCGCCAGGATTTTTCCTTCTTTGGTACCATCACCAGGTTTGCTAGCCAGTCCGGATGTTTTATTTCTCTGATGAATCCGGCCTCAAGTAGCTTGGCTAGCTCTTCTCCCATGGCTTGTCACTTGGGTTCTGAAAAGCGCCGAAGAGTCCGCTTGACCGGCTTGTATCCCTTTACTATGTTTAGGCTATGCTCGGCTAGCCTGCGTGGGATACCTGGCATGTCTGAAGGATGCCAGGCGAAGATGTCCCAATTCTGGCACAAGAACTCTCGCAGTCCGGCGTCTATTGTGGGGTTCAGCTGTGCCCCAATGGATGCTGTTTTTGTAGGGTCCGTTGGGTGGACCTGGAATTTGACTATTTCATTTGCTGGTTTAAAAGAGGTGGACTTGGGTCGTTTGTCGAGTACGTCGTCCCTGTCCACTTTGGAGCGTAGCGCAGTTAATTCTTCGGCCGCGAGAGCTTCGGATAATGCCTCCAGGGCTAGTGCGGCGGTTTTATTTTCGGCGCAGAGCGCTATGTCCGGATCACTAGCTAGAGTGATGATTCCATTGGGCCCGGGCATCTTGAGCTTCATGTACCCATAATGGGGTATAGCTTGGAAGCTCGTGAATGCATCCCGCCCTAAAAGGGCGTGGTATCCACTACTGAATGGGGCCACTTGGAATGTGATTTCTTCGGACCTATAATTCTCCGGCGTGCCGAATACCACATCCAGTGTGATTTTTCCCGCACATCGTGCCTCTCGACTAGGGATGATTCCTCTGAAGGTCGTGTTGCTTTGCTTAATGCGGCTCTTGTCTATCTCCATTTTGTTGAGAGTTTCCTCGTAGATGAGGTTTAATCCGCTGCCACCGTCCATGAGCACTTTAGTAAGCTGGAAGCCGTCCACAATTGGACTAAGGACCAAAGCGGCTAGTGCTCGGACTGTTTGGAATTGAGGTTCATCACTGGCATTGAAGGTTATGGCCGCGTCGTTCCATGGATTTATTGCTGCAATGTGGCAGACTTCAGCGAGGCTGCGGAGTGCTCGCTTACGCCTATTGTTTGAGGCGAAAGTCTTGAAGACTGTCAGTACTGTATTGTTATTCTCCGTGGGATGTGCTCTGCAGCATTTTTCATGAGGAGATCCTCACTGCTCTTGGCCACATGCCGGAGTATCCAACATGCTCTAAGGCTGTGTGTTGGTATGATATCCGGTGTGCTGTGAATTTTGCATGGCCTGTTGAGCCATTCCTCCAATACGGTTCCACGCCCTGTAGAGGGCTTTGGCTTATTTGTAATTGGATTGGGTGACTTGCGAGAGCGCACCCTTTTAGTTCGACGAGGGGTTTAGTGAGAGCCGGAGGATCCCAGAATTTTGTTTGGGTTTTCCAGGCGCTTTCCATCGCACAGTACTTCTGTACTATGGTCGCCAAGTCAGCGAACTATGCTATGTCACGGTGACTTATGGCGTTTAGGATTCCCTTGTCCATGCAGTTTTTGCAAAAGAATAAAATTGCGTCTTCCTCGCGACAGTCCTTGACCTTGCTCATTACATAGAGGAATTTGGCCCAGAAGTGATGTACTGTCTCTTGGGGCTCTTGTCTAATGTGGGAAAGATCACTTGTGTCTAGGTGGGTGGGTAGATTTAAGTTCAAATCCTGACCCGATCTGAGACCCAGGGGCAGAGGAGCTCCCGAGCTTGGCAGCTCGGACTCCGGGATGTTGCCCAATATTTCTGGTTTGCTGCCCGATTCTAGGTTCAGAGACTGGGCCATGTCCTCCCGTAGACGGGTATCCAGACATATTTCGTCCTCAAACTAGAGGAAGAATCGCTGCATTGTTCCTCCACCACCGCTATTTGATGGGTGACCGGCGAAGAGTTAATATCCCTTTGTGTAAGTGCATCTAGTGCCACCCCTAGTTGGTTTTGGAGTATTGATGACAAACCTGGTTGAGGGACTAATGTGTTTGTGAGAATTGCAGGATAACACAGGTAGTAGTCCCTCATTGATTCAATTTACCTACCGGAGATGACCCCTAAAAATGTGTGAAGACATTGTAGACAATGGTGGTCTGTGAAGCCATTCACGTTGAAGACTATGACACGAGAAGGCATTGAGTGAAGACTATGGAGCGCGAAGACTTAGTTGTTTCGTTGTTTCCTTTTCTTCTTTGTTGAGTCATGGGAACCACCGCACTGTTAAGTGGGGTCCAAGTGAACAAAATCAGAGTGACCGAAGTGATGCTCAACCAAATCCTATGTCTTCGAGCAAACACAGTGAGAGCAAATCTTATCCAGAGTCGGATGAGTCAGCTTTACTTGTAGCCCAAGTCAAGCTGCCGCGTGAGTTTGAAATCTGACCGTTGCGACACATGTCAGTTCCTTAGTGACCGAGGGTCATTTTGGACAAATCAAGTCAGGTTGCCCAGTGGCTATAAATAGCCCACCCCCTACACCACAAATTGGTGGCTGCTCAGAGTTAGTACACGGCTTTTGTCATTTGAGAGCAACCCACCGCTGAAGCTTTCGAGAGAGAATCCTTGCGAGGACAAAGCCCAAACCACCCAGATCCCAAAGTGTGTTTGGCATCACTGAAGTCTTTCCGTCCACATGATCTGAAGACTTGTTCCACTTGAGGACTGTGAATCCTCCAGCCGGTTAGGCATCGCGTTCTGAGCATCCAAGAGCCATTGTGGATTGCCGGTGAACGAAGTCTGTGAAGGTTCGGAAGTCTACCTTCAAGACTTACCAGAGTGATTGGGCGGGGACTAAGTGTCCTTAGATCAAGGGGAATAAGGTGAAGACGCTGTCTTGTGAGTTGAATCTCAGCCTCCCTAACTAGGCGTCTGGTTGTCACGGCAAGCTGGAACTGGTCGAACAAATCCTGTCATACGAAGCCCTTTGGTTCTATCTCCTACTTCTCTTTACTTACAATTTGTCTTCGTGAAGTCATTGCCTGCTTGCATTATCTATTTGACTTCACTGTGTTAATACCTGTTCTGATTAGCTTCATACTATCTTCCATCCTGATCTTTACTACCTAGCTGCTATTAGTCTTCGTCCTTTCACTTCATTGAATACTTGACTATGGCTTGTCTAATGTAGTCTACCTTCCGCTGCATTCGAATAGTGTTGTTCATATTGTTTGTCTTCGAAACTCCCACGTTTTGAAGACTTTCATAAAAATCGCCTATTCACTCCCTCTAGTCAATAACTTGACCTTTCAATTGGTATCAGAGCAAGGTACTCCCTTGTTCTGTGTGATTCGGTTTAACCACCTGGAGTTTAGCTATGTCGACTGCAGGGATAATCAAAGTCTCCGCTGCATGCCCCATCTTCGATGTCACTGAATATCCCTACTGGAAAAATAGGATGCGCATGCATCTTGAAGCCATTGATGTCGATCTATGGTATGTCATCAAGAACGGCGTTCCCAAGACTGGTGAAGGTGTCACCCCTGCTGATGTCAAGAAGTTTATTCAACTGGACTCTACCGCCAAGAACATCATCTGTGGTCACCTTACCAAAGGACAATATGGCCATGTGAGTGCTCTGGAAATGTCGAAGGTAGTCTAGGACTGGCTCTCAAGGTCAATGAAGGCGTCTCAACTCAGTGAGATCAACGTATTAGTACTCTCCGCAACCTCTTCAACCGCTTCAAGAGACACGACAACGAAAATATCCAGCTCACGTTTGATCACCTCACTGATATCACAAACGAGCTCCAAGCACTCAGCGCTGAAAGGACCACGATGTCGCCTAGAGGGGGGGGGGGGTGAATAGGCGTTTTAAAATCTTTTCCGGATTTGGCTATATCCTAATGCGGAAATAAACTAAGCCGATACTTTTCAAGCACAAATCCTAAATATACTAGGCTCACTAACTGCACCAACAGCTTAGGATAAACAAGATGAGAACAACGAAGATATGAGTAAGCACAAGTAAGTACACAAACTTACTCAATGTATATCACAAGATATGTAAATGAATAATACACACAACCACAAGTAAGCAATACAAGCTTACACAAATTATGTCACAAGATATGGAAATGAATGTTACAAGCTAGCAATTCACACTCAGCACAAGATAGAACAATGGTAGCAAGTATGAATTGCCGACTATAAAGCGTTGGCCTAAATGATCTCTACGATATGGTAACCAACACAATATAATGAGGACAACAAGATATAGTAAATGCACGGTCAAGTGACCAAAGTAAACCACAAGTAAGGAGTTAGGGTTAGGGATAATCAAAGTCACGAAGACGAGGATGTATCCCGATGTTCACTTCCTTGGAGGGAAGCTAGTCACCGTTAGAGAGGTGGATGTTACCACGAAGGCACACCAACGCCATTAAGGCTCACCCTATTCTCCTTGAGATATCACCACGAAGGCGATTCTCAACCACTAGTGGTAGACCTTGAGGCGGCCTCCAAACCTTCACAAACTTTCCGGGGGACAAATCACAAGTTGATTCCTCACCGGAGCACTCCTACCACCTAGGAGTCTCCAACCTCCAAGAGTAACAAGAACAAAGGCGAAATTCTCAAGACTTGCTCAAATCACGAATTCCTTTCGTTAAGAGAGGGAGAGGGAGTTGATCTATCACTTGATTGGAAAAACTCTCAAGAACTCTCACAAATATCTCCGGGATCTAAGATTTGGTGTAGGAGAAGTGAGAGGGAGCCACTTGTGTTCTTGGGGCGATTTGGGATGAAGTGGTCAACCCTCTACCAGATTAGTAGAGGGGTATATATAGAGGGCCTAGAAAACTAGCCGTTTGTGAGTAAGTGACAGCGCCGGGCCGGACATTCGGGCAAGGGCCGGACATCCGGCAGCACAACCAACATTTGAAAACAGGTTCTGGAATTTGCGGGCCGGATTTCCGGGAGGATCCCGGACATCCGGGGTGACCCAGAAGCCCGGACATCCGGCCAAGTCCTGGATGTCCGGCCATAAAAAAAACAACAGGAACCCCAAAATTGAAATATGCATAACTTTTACATCCGGACTCCGATTTTGATGATCTTGGGCTCGTTTTGAAGATATGGAAAAACTCCAGGTCCTCACATATAGAACCATCCAAGATAAGCCATAATGGAGGGTGCAAAGCATGAAATGGTTATACATATACTTTCGGGAACCTAGTTGGCTTTGGATTTTCTTTTGACATATGTAGGCATATTGTATTTGTATTGGATAGGAGCGAAATATGCCTATGTTGGAATATGATGTGAGAAGAATAGAAATAGATGATGTTGACTTGAGAAAATCCATCACTAACCCCTTTGATACCCTCTTAATAATGCGGGATCCCTATAACTCAAGAATCATAAAAGAACTATACTAGATAGCTTCCGAAAACTCATTCCTGAGCATATATCCTTTTCGATGGTCATCGATCCTCACATCTAAAGCCAAAGGAACTAATACCTTTGACTAAGCCTTTCACTTGAGCTTTATATTGATGTTTCTTCATGGCTCAAGTTGAAGGCAAGACATTGGAGAAGTCTTCAAGTAGCTCCCCCATACACAATGTGGGAAGATTTGCTTTGCATTCATCTTTACTTGTCCATCAACATTAATTACTTGATGACATACTTTGATGAGCACCAAGCTTTCTTATAAGCACCAAGCTCATGAGAATTACCAACCCACATAACATAGACAACACATAGTATGGGTTAGTACACAAAGCGCAATTGATAAATTCTTACCATACCACAAGATCTCATGTGGCACATGATATGCGCTTGTGTGTTGTCCATCTTAGAGGTCAATCTTTGATCTTCATCTTGGTCAACATTTATCTTTGCTCCATGATTAATATTGATGTCTTGAAGGCCCTATTGATATCTTCACTATGCTTCATTTCTTCAAGACATAATAACCAATATCTCAATTCACCATGACCATATCAAGTTTCTCCTTGAATATCATATTGGACATCATTTGCCCGTTCTCATGCTCCAACATAGTATCTTGAGAGGCACAATGAATTCTTCACTTGAATTACTTGCTTTAAGACATAATAATCCCCGAATCAACAAATGAGCTCATAATGATCCTATCATCAAGCATATGTAGAATTCTTCTCTTTAATCATTCTCTCAAGATCTTGATCCATCATGGTTCAACCCATAAGCCTTGATGCATGCACAACAATATGTATATGGAATTCATTTCAAATCCATTCTATCTCCTTCTTGCATCACCATGGAACAAACATCCTTCAGTTCATCCAATATTCTTCATGCATTGGAAATGGAACTTTCCTTCAAATGTACAACTCAATGCAAACATTAGTCCATTAGGATTGTCATTTAATTACCAAAACCACACATGGGGACTACATGTACTCCCAATCTCCCCCATTATGGTAATTGATGACAATCTCAACAAGAGGGTTTATATAGTGCTTTTTAAACAAGCATGCAATTTATCCGAGGATAAATTATATACTTGGGATGGTTGTATTATCATCAAGACACTACACAAGCATTTGATGATAGTACACCCATAGTATATAGAGAAAACTCCCTCACAATATATGCATGTGTGAATGAACTTTGAATGTCATTGCAATACTCATCCATGCAATAAGAATATATAACAAGGGTAGATATGCAAGTGAAAACAAGAACTACAAAAGATATTTATCTTAAACCCTCTAAACTTCTCCCCCATTGGCAACAATTGCCAAAACGGAAGACAAAACATCTAGCCGACGAATATAGTATGAGTTCCTCCTTGATGTGTGCATATCACAAAATGTGACTGAAAACAAATGCACATATTTAAATGATGAACAATTAAACGAGCTCGGAATCTATAGAACGCAATCCGATACGAAGATATGAACTTTATCATGTAATTTTTTAAGTGGCCAATAATAATCATGATATGTATCCACAAAGAAACTCGTATACACAAAAAGAAAGGTTGCAATTGATAAGAACATGATATCCACAAGTGAATCCCCTATTGTACAACTTGAGCCTAGTCATAATAGCAAGGCACATGGCACAAAGCATATGGCACCAATTGATCTCATTTGCATAACACAATGTGAAGCAAGTAATCAAAAGATCCGATGAGACAAAAGGATAAAAGAATATTACGATTTGGGTAAAGGAGTGTTCTAAGGAAAATAGAGAAGCTCCCCATGATTTGTGCATTATTTATAATTTTTGTATTTGGATACAAGTGCACAAAATAGGATCATGACTCTCCCAAAATCAATAGGAACACAAAACAATTGCAAGCAAGCATAGATAAGAAAAGAAGCCTAGCATTTGCAACAAACATATGGTTGAGCAACATGAAAATGAGGCAACCTAAGAATAGGCACAACCAAAATGATGTGTGTGAGTCATGTCAAAGAACTTGAGAAGACTGGTATAAGGATGAGAATTAAGCATCAACATAGCCTTGAGTAAATTAGATACAAGGTGCAAGACATGTCCTTTCCACACACACGAAGTTAAGAAGGACACACACACACATCAAGCAAATGGGTTCACAAGCTCACTATAGCAAATTAAAAATAAAAGCTTGTGAGAACCCATGATGAAGATAGGAAATAATAGGCTTGTCAAGACAAGCACGAGGACAACAATCTTCACCAAACATGAGTGCACTAAGGTGCAAAGAGGTAAGACAAGCACTCATACAACAAATGTTTCCACGGAGCCACCAAATATGTAAAAAGAGAATGAAATGGTGGACATGAAAGAATAGGGATATCAACTAGAGATGTAAATTCTCTCATGTGTACAAGATTCTAGGTAGATGACAATCGTGATGATATATATCCACAAAGAAGGATGTACACATGAAATAGTTACAAAAGGAAAGAATAAGATACCCAAAAGGGAGACATAAAATATACCAATGAGATCTTTGATTGAAAGTATAGCACATGGCTTAATATAATCTTATCGTATATTAATGAACTCCAAACACACAACCATCAAAGACAGCACAACTAGCAACAAGAGATCATTGTTGAGATGCTTTGAGAAAGGAAACAAGTATGACAAGAACGAGTCAAGAAATTCATGCCATGATGCAACCTACACAAGGTTGAATGCAAGAAATGTATGCATGAAGTAAATAGTTGTTACCGAGATAGCATTGGAATGATGTAGTAGGTAATGGTTCAAGCTTGGCTCTAATTTCCTCATAGTGCCACCAACTTCATGAATAAGCCAAGCACCCAATGCTCCTCAAATGTACCTAAAACAATTTAAGTACAATATGGTCCCCAAACTTATTGGGTCCGAAGTAGTTAGCGTAACTATAAAACATAGGGTAAAATCACTTAAATATGTGCATATCAATATGAATTTGAATTTCATGCACATATTAGCAATTAAGAATTTTGATGGATTTACCATATATATATACATAAACACTATTCTGATCACGGGATCAGAATAATATTCTGATCACAATAGGAACTTCCCGAGTAACGCGCCTGACCTTCCCCGAATACTAGGTTGAACTTCAGCTAAAAAGTGTCCAAATGGGGCTTGCGATATACCGTTGGAAAGCTATGGACACCAATATCATGATCCAAGTTAAATTTTTGGCAAAATGTAAGTGGTTTAAGAGCAGTTTTGAAAATTGTTTTTTCTTCATACAAAAAACGTGAATCGTATTTTTGATCGCATTTCTAAACCGTTTATCGGAATGAGGTAAATAATATAGCGTTGGAAATCTGCTGCAAAACCGCTCCTTTGACATGTTGAAAGTTTTCTCTAAATCCCTATGGATAAAGAGTAATTTTGAAAATCGTAAAATTTCACAAACCGAACAACCGAGTTTGTGTTTTCAATGTAATTTCTAAACGGCTAATCCATTTGAGGCAAATGATATGGCATTGGAAAGCTTGTGAAAATGTGCTACTTTTTCATGTTAAAAGTTTTTTCTAATTTGAAACGGTTTAAAATTAATTCGGAAAACGGTACAAGTTTCACCGAGTTTGTATTTTCGAGCTAATTTTTTAACCGTACGTCCAAATGCAACAAATGATACAGCATTGGAAAGCTTGAGCAAATGCGAAACTTTTTTGTATATATTATTTCTTCTAATTCCTTACAATTTGAAGTCAAATTGTAAAATGAATAAAAACGTATTTTTAGCATAATTTCTACATACTTTATCGGAATGGGGCAAATAATATACCGCTGAAAGCTACGGAAAATGCGAAACTTTCTCATGTTGATGGTTTTCTCAGATTCCTAGCCATTTTCGAGTAATTGCGAAAATGGCGAGATCATTCGTTCTGCCTTTATCGCGAAACTGATTCTTCAAAAATGCACCGCGTGAAGAACTTGAACTTCTCGGCACGTGTACTTGAACTTCACTCTGTTTTTCACGTGCTTTTTTCTCGTATATCTCTATCCACTGCTCCTAGCTCACCATCCACTCACCGGAATTGAGCAAGTGATATACCGATGGAAAGCTGCTGTAAACACGCAACTTTCCCGTGTTGATCATTTTTTCATACTCGCAACGATTTTAAATTTTTTTCATCTGAAATTCATTCAGCATAGTAGTTGAACTTCATGCTATTTTCACGTTGAAATTATGTGATGCATTTTTGTTTGTACACGCGCCTAAACTTCCCTCTGTACGAACCCGACCTTCGGGCTATCTTTGCAACCGTGGCTTCCCCCGCAAATTATTTTGGTTAGTACTGTTCTATATGATGTTACTGTAATCTAGAAACGTTTTTTAGCAACTAAATACTGGTTTTAAATAGAAATCTCGCTCGCTGGTGGATTTTGCTCTCGGGGTCGTGATGAAATTGCTTTTTTGCAATTTTACTACCTGAGTTGTTCGACTTAAACTTCCCCTACTGCTAGGTTGAACTTCCATCAATATTGCCCAAATGAGGCTTGCGATATACCGTTGGAAAGTTATGGACACCAGTATCATGACCCAACTTCAAATTTTGGCAAAATTTAAGTGGTTTAAGAGCAGTTTTGAAAACCATTTTTTCTTCATACAAAAAATGTGAATCATATTTTCGATTGCATTTCTAAACTGTTTATCGAAATGAGGCAAATAATATGGCGTTGGAAAGCTGCTATAAAACCGCTCCTTTCACATGCTCAAAGTTTTTTCTAATTCCCCATGGTTAAAGAGTAATGTGGAAACTCATAAAATTTCGCAAACCGAACAACCGAGTTTGTATTTTCGATGCCATTTCTAAATGCCTAATCCAATTGAGACAACTGATATGGCGTTGGAAAGCTTGTGAAAATGCGCTTTTTTCTCATGTTGAAAGTTTTTTCTAGTTTTGAATGGTTTAAGAGTAATTTAGAAAACGGTACAAGTTCTACCAAGTTTGTATTTTCAATCTATTTTTTTAATCATACGTCCGAATGTAGCAAATGATATGGCATTGGAAAGCCTGAACAAATGCGAAACTTTTTGGTATATATTGTTTCTCCAAATTCATTACAGTTTTACGTTGATTACAAAAATGGCTAAAAACATATTTTCACCGTAATTTCTACAAACTTCATCGAAACGGGGCAAATAATATACTGTTGAAAAGGTACAAGAAATGCGAAACTTTTTTATTTTGATGGTTTTCTCTGAATACCAGCCATTTTCAAGTAATATCAGAAACAGCGAGATCGCTCGTTCTGCCTTTATCGCGAAATAGATACGTCGAAAATGCATCGTGTGAAGTACTTGAACTTCTGTGGCAGTTCTGTTTGAACTTCACTCTGTTTTTCACGTGCTTTATTTGCTCGTAGCTCTTCATTCACTCACCGAAATTAAGCAAGTGATATACCGATGGAAAGCTGCTATAAACACGTAACTTTTCCGTATTGATCATTTTTTCATACTCGCGACGGTTTTAAAAGTTTTTCTTGTGAAATTCATTCGGTGTAGTAGTTGAACTTCCTGTTGTTTTCACGTGGACTTCTGTGACATATTTTTGTTTGTAATTTTCTCATCAATTTTCGTCAGTGTTACACAAATGATATTCTTTTTGTACAAACCTCTCTCACAATATTTTTTTAACTTTCTCCGACCGAGGACTTGAACTTACACAAATGATATTCCTGCCCTTTTGAAGTAAATTAGAAAACGACGAGATCATGATTTCTTCCTTCATCGTGAATGGAAATGCATTGCGTGAAGTAGTTGAACTTCTCGGGCATGTCTGTTTGAACTTCACTCTAATTTTTGACGTGCTGTTTTTTGCACTGCGTGAAGTAGTTGAACTTCTTGGGCATGTCTGTTTGAACTTCACTTTGTTTCACTTTATTGTATTTTTTATATGAAATACACACCGTGTAGTACGTGAACTTCCCGTTGTTATCACTTTGAACTTCTCTCTGGTTTGAGAGAATTGTTTTAAAACACAAAAAACAACCTATTTTTTTATGTATTTTGGACATCTAAATACATGGTGAACCTCTCTCACTAGAATTTTTGAACTTTCCCTTGCCGAGCACTTGAACTTCTAGCAATCATTTTTACGTTTATGAGATTTTTTTCAATAGTGCAAAAAATGGCGTTATGCTTTTTATTTTTTGAAAAGGTACATACTAGGTTTTAATAAACTCCAAACTTCTGTGTTATTTCAATTTGAACTTCATCTTTTTATTTTTTTAGTAAAGAATTGTATTCGATTTTTATACGGAAAAAATTGAACATAGAAATACAAGATGAGCCTCTGTCGTAAGAATTTTTGAACTTCCCCGGACAGAGCACTTGAACTTCTTTCAACAAACCTTTTAAGCTTTTAATTTTCTATCCTTTTATTCTCATTTGAAATGCATTCCTTGTAGTAGTTGAACTTCTCATTGTTTTCACCTTGAACTTCCGTCATGTATTTTTGTTCAACCTCTCCCACACAAGAATTTTTCAACTTTATCAAGTCGAGCACTTGAACTTCTAGCAACAAAACTTTATGCTTTGCATTTTCATTATTTTTTTAATACAAAATGCACACCGTGTAGTATGTGAACTTCTATCGGTTATCAATCTGAACTTCTCCCGGTTACGTGAAAATATCTGATTTTTTATGAATTTCAATCTGAATTCCTTAATCTTTTTTTATGAATTTTGAAGCCCTCTATTTTTAAAAGTTAACTTCTTGTTATTTTATTTTTAAACTTCTTGCTTCCATTTTTTAATAACGAGGAAAATCTTAGTTTTCTATAATCATCGAACTTCTCCATCTTTTTAATATGGATTTCCTGATTTTATTTTTTAATTCTTTTTTATGAATAAAAATGTTTTAAGACACAAAAACAACATTTTTTGTGTGTGTTTTTGCATCGGTTTGCACATCAAACCGCATCATCTTTAGAAATTGAACTTCTCCTTTTATTTTTGTTTCCTTTCAACATTGTTTAGCACGTCGAACCGCGTCATCTTTAGAAATTGAACTTCTCCTTTCTTTTTGTTTTCTTGCATGTTTTACCTTGCATGTTTAATTTATTTTGAACTTGCTGAGATAACACACTTGACCTTCTCGAACACAACATTTTGACCTTCGCAAAACATAAATTAAGCCCAAACTTTTGACCTACAGATCATGCACAATTTTCTCCACTTTTTCAAGAATAAATGTTGAATCACCCTGTTAGTTTGACATGAACTTCTGCTGAACATTTTCAAACATCAGTTTCTATTTTTCTTTTTCAAAAGCACACTGAGGTTTTTATTATGTTCTGTGGCAAGTAGCACGATCATTTTTTTTGTTCATGTAGAAAAGCATTAGTGTTTGTCCTGCCACTAGTTTTTCACTTGACCTGTCGTGAACACTTTGTTTGACCTACACATGGTGCAATCCAGGAGGAGCCAAAAATCAACATGTGCTGGCACGGCTCAAAAGCACGCACGGAGGATTAACGTTGCATCTGCCACGCTGGGCAGCGTCATTTCGACCTGTTGAACACTAACCGAAGGAGGAACCTCATGTTGCCTCTTAGTTGCTCCTGGATGTGCCACCTAACTGTAGGTCAAGTTCTCCTTGAGCTGCATGCCCAGTCCTCCATGAACTTCGACAACAAGAAGGCTGCCCGCAAGGACCAGTGCTCGCGCAACAATGAGTGTTCCACTGGCGGCGGTTTCTTTGGTGGATTGCAGGCGGGGGCCATGGTACACGGGGATGTCGGGTCCCGACGGCGCGCGGCTGTGCAGGGGTCCGGCGTCGCATGTAGTGCGGGGGGTAGGTCACGGCCGGATCAAGGGGGGTGGCCCCGCGGGCGGAATCAGGGGGAGGAGGTGCCGCCGCCGGCAGATCCAGGGGGATGGATGCTCACTAGTGATACTTTCTTCGTTTTGTTCTCTTTTGAACTTCGTCTTTTTTTAATGATGAACTAGTCACGTAATTTTTACATGGTTTTTTTCATTTGTTTTGAAGTGAGAAGTTTTTGATTTGTTTGAACGTTATTTTTCTTCTTTATTGTCAAGTATTTTTGTATTTTGAACTTTAACCATTCTTGTTTTTTGACTCGTGAACCTCTTGTGAGTTTTGTTAACTCTCTTTCCTTTTTTGTTGAACCTTTTTTCGCAAATACCCGTTGTTTGTCCAAATGGACCCCTCATCTTTTTTAAAGGATTTTTTATGCTCTTAACTCTATGTGTTTTGTATAAATGAGCACCTATGCAAACTTTTTTCTAGTATACGTACATGACCTTCTCCCATATATTTATTATATATTTTTTTCAAGATAGAAATAGTGACGCAAAATAGGATGAGTAATGTCGGCGGTTCTACACCACTATGTAATGAAATTTTTTCATCTGAAGGGAGGAGGTGCAGCAGAAGGAAGAAGGTCGTCAAGAGGCGAGAGAGAAGGTCATCTTTTGGTCTAAGAAAACTTACGTACATATCAACCAAGGTCCAAAAGAATATTTGCGGTGCATACCATATGATGAACAACACAATACTCTTTTTGATACAGAGAAGGTTCATTCACATATATACATGAGCAAAGTATCAATTCCTAATCTGATAGACAAATGATGCATCCACAACTAACACGTGCAAAATTTATCTATACCAAATCTTCCTGAACTTAATACTTGCGTAACTTGGACCCAGAGATCACCGAGGTGCCAATTAGGTGTGATTTGTGAGATCAACAATTACTTCACGAGCCTCTCAATGTAAAAACAATTACTTCATGAGTATGGAGTACTGAATGTAGCAGCAGTCTATGCCAAACTCAGACCCTTTTTCCAGAATGAAATACCTGCGTGAGTGTGTTTCATAGACATTTTGCCTTGCCTAACTTGCAGTAGCACAGCATGGCAAGAATCATTGACCATCTCTCTGAACAAGTCTGGTGCAAAACGATGGACAGTATATGCAATCAAAATTATGAGCCGGAAGGAGGACCGGGCCTCGTCCGGCACTACAACGATGGGAACCGGATGGCCGAGGCGATGAGCGTCTTGGGGCTGCATAGATGAATGGCGGAGGTGGCAGCGGAGAATCGCCAAGTTCTATTGGGCTGCACGAGAGGAGGCTGCGTGGTGGCGGGGCTCCAGTGGGTGGAGGTAGGGCAGGGCGTGGGGCGCGCGGGACCGAACTAACGCAGCTAGCCAGGCCGAACTCAGAGACGCCTACCTCTGCGGAGGAGGGGCGGTGGGAGGAGGCCGTCATGGATGCGTAATGCTCGGGGCGGGAGATGGAGGAGGAGCGACATGGAGGAGGCCCTTGTCCCGTCGCTTGTGACAGAGGCTCACCGAGCAAGACGACCATGAGCAAGCTGCTGGATCTAGCGGCTAGCGCTCAGATCTCTGACCATCGGCGGTGCCTTAGGAGGTGGCCGAGGCGGCAAGATGGGTCCCACGGCGACTTGCAAGCGGTGGTGGTGGGAGAAACCCAAGGCAAAGAGGAGGCTAGTAGTGGCGTGTGGCCTCGCGCCCGAGGAGGCGGGCGGCGCACCGGAGGACGAGGGGTGGCCTTGCATCGGGAGAGGCGGGTGCCACGGAGGAGGACGAGGGGTGGCCTCATGGGAAGAGGGGCGGCGGCCACGAGGATGAGGGGGCGGTGGGGTGGGGCGGTGGCGGTGATGTCTTGATAGAAATGTGAGGGTCGAGGTGGGTGGGTTGTGAGGTTGAAGACGCAGGGGTGGGTGGGTTTCTTTTTTGTTTCATTTTTCTATACAGGTTCGGCTCGCTGGTTTTTAGTTCAGGAACGTGTTCGTCGCCCTATATACGGGTGTTGTGATCATCAGAATAGTGCTACTCTATATATACTAGTAGACTGCCCGTGCGTTGCCACGGGCCAACAAATGAATTTATAAACAATACTCATTTTACTCCCATGAAGAAGCACATTGCACGCAATGTTCAACCACAACACAAACACAAGTATCTTCCTCTCTATTCCAACATAAATTACCCTCTCAATCTATTGCCCCTTCTCAGCATGTGGCTTCTATGTCGGTGCTTTGTTGTCTCACTCTACTGCATGCGTAACGTGGAACACCACTAACAAATGATGAGATATAATGCACCTCACCTTAGTACAAATGATAAGAAAAGGGGGCATATGGACATGGAAACATTCTCCCCACCACATGTTCATTCACAAACTAACTACGAATAATGCTCTATTTTCCCCGGGTTCTCCTTCCATCTCCACCTAGATGTGCCTCCATCACTTTACCTAATAGGGTGACGATGGAGCATCAATATACAAAAATCACACAACAAAGTCGCATCATTGTCATCCCATATCTTCTTCCACAAGCCCTTCCACTTAAACTCTTTTGGCCGTTGTTGCTCCGTCGTCACCCTATTCTAAATCTGCATATGTTACCATCCTGGTCCAAATACACCCAATTTTTTCTCCAAGTCTATCAATTTTTTCTTATCAAGTTTGTACTTTCGACCTCAGAATTTTCATTGTTTGGAATGAGGAGGGTTTTCAGAGTTCACTTCTCTTAAAGAGAACACAAAATATATTGATACAGATTCATGATGAACAAGACTCGGTGTTATTTATAACAATGAATACCAACACAAGGTAAGTTATTCAATGGAGTAGCTACATTGCTGTCTTTGTCAAAAAAAAGTTCTAAGAGCATCTCATAAGCGGACTACTGATGTTTCAAACTCCAGAAAACAAGAACTTCTTCCTACAATGTTGAAGCAGTCACTAAACCCTGCAATATGAGCATCGAAACATATGTAAAACATGCCTCCTTTCATATTTATTGTCAGAAAGAAAGCAAGTGACTGATTACTGTTTTTATTGAACCTTCCAACTCCTGACCACAAGAACTTCCTACAATGTTGAAGCAGTTGCTAATTGCTGAAATATGGGCACCATAACATAAACAAAGGACAAATAAGAATGCAGAGTAAAGGCAAAGTATATACATCGCACATGCGTGCCATCTAATGATTTGGTACATGGATTGAGAGACCATTCGGCGAAACTGGAAGCAAGATGAGTATCCCGTCTGAACTATGATAAATGATTTGGGAAATAGTAAATGGAAGAGGAATGCAATCTTACTTTGCATTGATCCCATTCATGTGACCAAAATAAGAAATAGATGGGAAATTGATTTTGTGGCAGTAGCATATGCCCACCAATGGTTCCTTGCATCCAAATGCACCCAGAAATAATTACAGGAAATTAGCATGAATATATCAGGACCAAATTTATGTACATATAGTTATAGTGCAGCCACAAGCAAGGTCCATCTACGTACAGTAGTCCATTATGATTCTCCCCAACCTTGAAATTTGATACCAAAAAACCCCAGCGAGGTGACACCAAAAAAGATCTGGAACGGAGACTACCAACTGCTCCATTAGGAGCAGAGATAATGCATGTTAAATTTCACACGTAGAGACAATATAACACAGACACAATTGCTTAATAATTGAAGTCCACTTCACTTGCAATGTAAATTGATAACAAAAAGATAATGATGCAAAATTAACCATATCTTGCTGTAGATAAGAATTAACATGTTGTACGATGTGACGATATTTTGATGGGTCTATGTCTTTTTCCCTGCCTTCTTTTATCAGGCCAGATACGCACATGCTAATAATATGTACCTTTTCACCCACCCTGTCTCGTAGATGGTCATGGTAGTGAGAAAACAGGCAATATATGTAAGCATTTATCACCTGTAATTCTATGTTTAGAATATATTTATGTTATGCAATATTATATATTGTTTATATTACTAATGAGCCAAGGTTGTTAAATATAAAAGGCAATATGACAAAGTAAGAGTCGATAATAACATTGATAAAAAAACCTTGTGCGCTAACATTTAAATTGGCATCTTCTTTGTTTTTTATGAGATATCATCGGTTCATTATGTTGTAAAACACTCGATGACTATTGGGCCCCTTTCAGCGAAGTCGGTTCAAAAATGGGTTCTTTTTGAACATCTCCAAAAACATTATCTATCTCTCCTATATTTTGAAAAAATGCACCTTTTGTATTATCATGTATAACATACATAAAAAGAATGATTAGCTATATGCACATCTTCTCGTGGTGTTTCAGTCCAGTCTGTCATCGTTACATCAGTGCAGATGTCAGAACTCATTTTGTACTGCATCATATAACAAAAAAATGAAAGATTTAATATAGATATATGATAGTTTATACTACAATCATATAAACATAAATAATGTATACTATATGATAAAAATAAAAGAACTAACATAGCTGTTTCAATAATTTGTAAAAAAGAAAAAATGGTTTTTTTCCTTTTCACCTAACCTTTTTTGAAAGGTTTTCACCTAACCTTTCACTACAGCCAGTCTGCTCCTCTCCCTCTACTCATCTCCCCGCCGCGTCGCCTCCGGCCTCCGCCCTAACCCCCACAGCCACCACAAATCGACAACCTCGCCTCCCATGCGCCCCTTCTCATCCACTCCCCCGGTTCATCAGAGAGGAAAAATGGCAGGTCGAGTGACCAGATCCGCCCACATCTGGCCCCATTGCAACTGGCGACGACCGCGGTGTTGGCGGGCGGCGCCAACACGCCGCTCTCGGCCGTGGAGCTGCTCCCGCCGGGCCACCCGAACTCGTCCGTCACCTGCTCGCCTCCCGCAGCGTCTTCTCCGAACACACAGCCGATGGCGGTACGTGCTTGTGCTGCCGTGGCAGCGTCTCCACGAGGCCGTGCTCAACCCCGCCGGTGCCGAGCCCTTCGCGCGCGCCCATGCCGGCCTCCCTGCCTACGCCTACTATGGCCAGGACCGGGAGGCGAACGAGGTGATGCTCCGGGCCGTGACCGGCGTGTCGGAGCCGTTCATGGAGGTGCCGCTAGACGGGTACTTCCCCGTTGGAGGGTTTGAGGGCGTGGCCATGCTCGTCGATGTTGGTGGTAGCTCCGGCGCCTTCCTCGCGATGATCATGAGCAGGGTGCCCACCATCCGCCAGGGACTCAACTTCGACCTGCCAGACGTCGTCACCGCCGCGCCTCCCATCTCTGGTGAGACCATCGATCCCCCAATCCGCTGGCCTTCCTGCCCATTGTTGTTGCCATTGTCCTCTCCCCTACTGTCTTCTCCTCATGATAGAGCTTTACCCGTCTGAATTTTTAGTGAAGAAGGTGCAGGCATGTAGCCACGGGAGCACAGGACGGCTTGATCTAAATGGCAAGCTGAAGTGCAGCATTCGTGTACTGACAGTAATACTCTAGGTACTAAAGTGCAGTGGTCATGTGATGTTAGTAATCTTGTATGTACTATACGGTGGGTACTTAACTGCAGCCGTCGTCACCGACAGTAATCTAGTATGTTGAAGCAGTGATTGAAAGTTGAAGTAGACTAACTAACAAACAAATTGGCAGAACATAGCACCACAATTGACCGTGACAATGCCACGACCAATCGTTACCACCACCACAAACAGAAAATCTAAAGAAACAGATGTTGTTTTTGGTATCAACATATGCAGGAGACGGGTTTGATAATGAGGTTTCAGAGCATACTTGGGGTAAACTATGCATAATGCACTCTTGCTGATACTGGCTTCAGAAAAATTAACCAGTTAAGAGTTCACATGCTAATACTGAAGATATTTTGCCATCCCTGTCCCTACCTAACATGGTAAAAATGAAAGGATAGGCACAATTTTTGTTATATTTTTTGTTAGTTGGTGTTGTAGCACACTTATGGTAAATGCATATGCATTCCTTAGCATCTTTGCTTCAGAATGTTCAACCTGTTCAGAGTTCACGGTGTCAACATCAACAGTAGATGAGTTACAAAAAAAAGATGAGTTTGATAATGAGTTTTTTAGGACCGATAATGTGGTTCACATGCTAATATTGAAGATATTGTGTATACTGCAGTTTTATCATAGCTTCTCGCCTGTGTTTTGTTACTCAAGAAACCACAATGAAGAAATCTAAGTCGTACTTGGTATTTCTCTATAAAATTGAACTGCTGCTGCATGAGCCAGAAGCTGATTATGATATGAAATCTACCATTTGTGTTGAGGCTTGAGACACACTCATATTGTTAATTGCTTGCCCTAAAAACTGTTTGTCTACTGATTGCCCTCAAAACTTTTTGTCTACTGCTTGCCTACTCAATTTTTTTACATATGTACATGTGTGTGGTGAACTGGTGGATTCATGCCAGGATTTTGCACTGTGCTTACAAGTCCTTAGAGTCATCTAATGCCAAATAATCTGCTGGGCAGACATAATTGATTTATGTGAAATAGTAGATGAGTATAAAATTAATTTGGCTAGAGTGTTGGCATGATCTCATTGTGTTCCATGAATTTTGTTGTTCCATATCTAATAATTATTGCACATTTATAGATAAGAAAAATATACACAGATGTTCATACCTAGATCCACTTGCTTTAGTTCTTGACTATCCTCGATGCTCATTCACTTGTTGATGTTCCTTGGTTATCTGTGATGGACGAGGGGGGAGAAGGGATGGCAGAGGAGGTTCACAATATATAGGACAACAAATTACATGGTATGTTCCTCTATGCGGCCCATCTCTTTCCTTTTTCCCTTATACATTCTTGTAGCAAAGTTATGAACATAATCTGTTGACTATTTTACCCCAATGTGAAAAAAATGAAAGATACGAACATGATAGGCTGCCAAATTTTGATTAATGCTTAACTCCAGAAGCACACCTGCCAATAAAGTACAGTAGTAAAGATCTAAAAATCAGAACTTGCTAAATATTTTATTTAGTGTATTATTTACAATTAGATATTTTATTATCATTTATACACCAAGATTAGTTAACGCTCAAGGATTATTTATATTGCCTTTAAAGTAAGCTGATAGCAAAACATACCGCTTGCTATTTAAGAAAACTGATAGAAAACTGAAAGAGTAAACAAATTTATATTTGTCCCACAAAGTTGGTTATGATTTATGAATATTTACTGAAATTAGGTATTCACAGGAACAAAGAAAGACACTAATTTAGGTGTTATCTGAGAAAAAATCCATACCAAATTACCCGATTATCATTTAGAAATTGTAAACTGACATGAAAACAATACAAATTTAGCTGGCATTTTGATTCAAAATATCAGTTTGTGCTCCCAACATTATTTACTCTTCCCCTCGTTCATGCTCCATATCCCCTGATGGCCTTATCCACAACCATTCTCTAAGCCTCTTGTGTGTACACGGGTAAGGTCACATTTATACCATGATGCACCAGTTTGGTCACGATCTGCAATAGAACAAAGCTAAAGACGATAATGAAAATAACATCTTGTAAACAAATTATATGGACCGAGAAGTCCATTGGTAGTACTACTCTAGACAGGAACCAACATTTTTTAAGCTCATATACCATCAATTAGAAAGAATAGAACAAAGACATATAGGTAGATGCAAGGGGTAGCTATACTTACGGAAGACCAACTTGGGAGAAAACCTGACTTGCCCACCAGCTGCCGTTGCCGCCTCCAATAGCTATACTTATACTTACGTAGATGCATGGGGTAGCTATACTCACAAACAAAAGACATGTACCATAGATGCAAGGAAGATGAGGAGGAAGGATGAAATGTAGGTTAGATGGGGAGTACCTGTACAGATCGAAGCACCACCACCGTCGCTTGCTAGTTCTCCCGAGCCGTGGCCAGTCCAAAATTCTAGCCGCCGTGGCCGCCTCCAATTTGTTCGTAAGGGAGAGGGTTCGGGGCCGATGCCATGGTCGCCGTCTTGGGTGTTGGTGGCTGCTGCACCACCGTTTGTGGCTTTTGTGCTCGCGAGGTTGAAGGCATGGATGCTTCATTTTAGATATGGAATCATTGATGATTGATTGGTATATGGATTGATTGATGCTCGTCGTCTTTAATTATTTTTAATTGATAATTGAATAGATTGATCCTTGCCACGGTATGAATAGATATCTTAGGAAAGTTGTAATTGTGAAAGGAAAGAGTGGATAGTGATCGATTGTAGTACGTGAGGGACCCATGATCTCTACAGATAATATTTCATAACAAATTAAGTAGGTACATAATGCTTTCATAATGAGATTTTTTCTATGGTGTATGATGCGTCTTTAAAATCTTTTATTTGTTTCCTTAAAATCTATTATTTGTTTCCTAAAGAAATTTGCAATAATGGGAGATATCGGTTGATTTGGGTAAGTTAGTAAAGTTAGATCCGTGATTGCGTGTACGTTTGGAAAGTGCTGATTTGCAAGGAAAGAGTTGAGGGGTAAATAAACCGGTAAATAAAACCAGCGTTGATGGGAGGTGGGAGGAGGGACGAAAGAAAACCGGACGAAGGTGGGAGGGTAGACGAAATAAAACCAGTGAAAAATAACCGGCAGACTATTCACCAACTGCTCCATTAGAGTATATATATATATATATATATATATATATATATATATATATATATATATATATATATATATATATATATCAAATAAAACAAACAAGGCATGCAAATTTACACATAGTAAATATGCATGCACAAGCCTACCAAAATCCAGGGAGATACAAATTTGACAAATGAACATATAATCGTTAATACTTCCAATAACATCACTAGTCATTCATGTTGTCCAAAATGACTCAAAGTGACAAATCAACATATGATAGCACAGAAAGTTCAACATATGAATAAAAGAAAACCAATGAGCATATAAGATATGCATTGCACACATACTCATGGGAATATCTCACTCAAGAAGATATATGACACTATAAACAATGAGATAAGAAACTACCATAACTCCATACAAACCAATAAGATGAACTCGAACAAAATGGTGTTTCGAGTTGTCATTCGGTGTAGAAACCAAATAAGTACATGATCAACTATACTAACACAAGCATAACATGAGAGTTTAGAAATAAACACAATGCTTGGATATCATATTATTAACATTCCAATAAGATAGATCATCATGCAAAGCAACAATTGGAATGGCTTTATTCAAATGATTTTCCAAATACAATTTTTAAGACAACCATGGGCAAAATCGCACAAGAATTCCATAGTAAAAAACATTGCATGCCACAGAGATATAAGATAATCTCAAACATAAATTCTAAGTGGCAAACTAGCAAACCACTATTGTTAATGTTCACACGAGAAGTGATATGCACAAAGTATATCACTCCCCCGTAATGTGATAATCCATGTATTATCCACACGAGGCAAATGAAACCCAACTAAAGATAATTAATGGATGAGGATTTGAGTTTCAAATGAACTTTACATACCACATAGTAACTAGATAATATCGCACTAACAATACTAGGTGGTATCCTACATATATACACATTTAAGGTTTGTGATATGTGTAAAACATAGCACTCCCCCATAATGTGATGATCCATTAATATCTCAAAAGAGCCAATGAAGATTCAACTAATGAAGCAATAAAGGCTCGAAACCATACATACAACTATATGATGTGCATAGCAACCTACACACGCTAGATAACACGAATCAAGCATATTAGGAGGCACAACATATACAAACTATCACACCCTGTTTTTCATGGCACAACATTTAAGATGATAAATCATGATAAAATGTGGTTTGACAAAAACTTTTGCATTATTTGACTTTTTTTGAGTTGGTTTTCTCTCTGTGTTTTCAAGTGCTCTTAAAAGTCAACATAGCTTCACCTTCTATACTTCCTTTCCTTGATCCAAAACTTCTGCCCAATGATCATACCATGTGTATAGTACAACATAGTATTTTCTTACAAAAATAATTTGGCAAAATAGTATTTTCAAAAATTAGTTTTTCAAAAACCCCTGAGTTGAGGTTTGCACTACAAGTACTTGACTTGGGGTGTGAAAAATCATTCAAAAGGTATATTTGAATCCTATTAGATGTAGGACTCGCATAAACCACAAAAATATAATTTTAAAAGCTATTTACCTATTTTATTTAAAAGCTTTTTCTTAAGGCCAGAAATGGTCTTTAATAGGGAAAAATTATTTTATTATTTTAAAAATATTTGACAAAAATCAGGGAAACTTAGTGGACATATGTTGTCCATATATAACAGTTTCAACACATGGTCATGTTCAAAATATTGGCCAAATCCTTCAAGAACCCTTTCTGGATATTTCAAGCTTTTGAAATACTTACAAAGGAAATATTCTCCGAAAATTCCAAGAAAATTGTATCATGCACATATGACATGTTTGATGATCTTGACAAGTATCATGTCATGGAGAATAGTATAACCCCATGAAATCCCCTCAAAACCAATTCTGTCCATTTTGAAGACTGAGCAACTTTACATTGCCAAACATGTCCAAATGTTCACAAACCTTTTGAACATGCTAAAATGGTCTAATAATTCATCTAGACCAAATGGCACAAGTTGGAGAAAACGTTATATTGATCAAAGTGCCCCAAAACCCTTCTTGTCCACAACCAAATTTGAACAACTCTACATTGGATACTTTCTCTTTTTGATCTCAACTTTTGTGGACATGTTAATAACCTCAAATGATGACACTAAACCAAGTGGTGCATCAAGGAGAACAGATTTGCATGACTAAATCTTGGAAAGTCCATTTCTGCTGATTTCTAGGGTTTACAAAAGTTGCATTGGCAACTTTGCCCAAATGGACTCAACCTTGGTGGAACCTATAATTATCTCATGCCATTTGACCCTGTCAAGCCTCATGACAAGAGGAGTTCATCTTCTTGCCCAAACCAGCAACAAACATCTTCTGCCATCTTACTAAAACCCCTGTTTTGACCACTTCCACTCTTCTCCATGGCCTCCACTTTTTACCACAGCCCCTCCAAGTCCTCCTCTACCTCTAGTAACAATGGCTGCATCTCAGCTCAATGATTGAGGGGTGAAACCACCTCATTTACCTCCCTAGACAGCCCCTCTCTCCCTCTTCTTCTACCTCTCTCTTCTCCTACTGGCTATCCAGGGCATCCAATGCCCCTCCCCACTTCTTTACTCCCCCCTAGAGCCCCCAGACACTAGATGCCAAGCCCAGAGGGCTAGAAAAATGGTCATGCCGGCCATATGCATGCTCTGGAGCGTGCTACAGTGCACTCCCGCACTGTAGCCGCCCTCTGCCCGATGCTCCCGTAGACCTCGGGCCTCTCCCTCATGTCTCCCAAGGATGCCTCGACGTCTAAGACACGCAACACTGCCGAGACCTTCCTCCCTGGCCCTCCTTCTCCCTCTACAGAGCTCACCGAGCGCGCCCTAGACCGCGCCCACTGTGCACCAACGCCCCCTCTTTATAGAGCCCCCCTCGAGTTCTCTGGCCTCTTACTGCTCTCCCTCTGCCCCAGAAACCTCCCGGACAAGCTCTCTCGCCCCCTCGTGCCCTCTGTCCACCTCCATGGCTGGCGGCCTCTTCCACGGCCATCCCGCTCTCCACCTCTTCGGACCTCCCCGACATGCCTTGGGCATCTGGATGGATGCGGCACTCCGTCCTGAGCTCTTCGATGTGCAGCACACCGCGGGAGGTGGTCGGAATCTCCGGCACGTGCGGCTACCAAGCCACTGCTCCAATGGCGTCCGCACACGCATGAGGAAGGCGCCGCCTTCCCCCTGCCTCCTCCTTCGGGCGCGGCCGAGCCGCACGGCTCCACCCCACCACCGGCCAGCGCAGATGGGGAGAGCAGCGCCAATGGCGAGCGAGGCCGACGCCCTCTGCCTGGCGTCGCGGGGTTGAAGACGACGCGGGGCAGGGCGAGCGACCTACTCACGGGACCCGCCTATCCGCCACGCCCAGCTGGCATAAGTGGAGGCGCCCGCGTGAAAAACACCTTTGACGTGGCCCTTTCCCGCACGCTGCTGAGCTGCTGGGCCGGCCCACGGTCTATCTGTCGCCATGTGCGCAGGATAAGGTTAAAGCCTTATTCCCTTTTTCTTTTTCCAATCAACTTCAAAAATCCATAAATGATTCAAATTAACTCCAAATTTGATGATTCAAATTTCTAGAAGTTTCTAAAATCATGCCCTACCACATGGTGCCATTGTCACATTTTTACAGAAGCATTTCCTTCACAAATATTTATCAAATCCTATTTTTCCTATTTCTGTGATGAACTTTAGAAAATCACAGAGAGCTCAAAATTGATCCAAATGCCATGATTCAAATTCCTTGATGCTTCTAAGTTCATAACTTAGTTTATGAACATTTTTCTTAATACTTTATGTACCCCACAAAATAATGAGCCATTTCTTCGTATTTGTCAACTTTGCCAATTCATAGGAAAATCATTTGAACTCCAAATCCAGTAAAACCAACTCCGAGAGGCTTCTAAAATCATGCTTTGTTAAATGGGTGCCTTTTCTCATTTTTCAATATAATGTTTCTGTGCACTTCTTGCAAATCCATAAACCCCTTGATTCCATCATATCAAAATGTTTAGAAATATCCATTGATCCACTTCGAATGAAATCACCTTGGTCATTCCTCATATGACCAGAGGTATCCTAGAAAAGTCCAACTCACATTTTTAGAGCACTTTTATTTTTTTGCCTTGTCGTGGTGCTTATTATGGTTGTTTTCGACGATAGTTGACGAAGTAGACGAAATGCTCGGAGTTGGACCAGAGATATTTGAAGACCTCGAAGACTTTGTTAAAACAGGCAAGCAGCCCTTTGCCATGTCTATGAAACCCTTTTTATGCATGTCATATAGCACCATATTGTTGTTGCAACGGAGTCATGATAAGGTGGTAACCACTTTGATGGTTTGCCACCATACTTCCTCGTTGATACTTGCATTGTGCATGACCCTACCTTCTTATGAGGGTTATGCCGGTGGGAGTAGATAGGATGCTAAAGTAGATGCTACGCAAAAAGGGACGGGAATATGCATGGTGATGGAGACAAAGTATTTTCAAAAGACTTTTCGAAAACCCCACCGGGTGCCACTTATGCCCGGGGGAGATGATGAGTTGGGTAGCCACTTGATGACAAAGTGGTGTACCGAGGCAAGTGTGTGTTTTTTCAAAATGGATTGGTTTAAGTTGCGACCGTTATTCCAACCTTACATGCGCAACCACTCTACCCTTGTATGGGAAAGGGCACTATTGATTACCTAGGCCGATGCTAGCTTGGAGCCCGCTTTACTAGTGACGGGGGAGAGTTGGTGCTCTCTCTCGGGATGGGGTCGTGCCAGGTAGGGCGGCCATGACTGTTTTCACAGGGCACCGGATACACCGTTGTGTCCCCTCTCGGATGTTACGATCTCGAGTGTGAAGGAAATATGCCCTTGAGGCAATAATAAAGTTATTACTTATTTCCTTATATCATGATAAATGTTTATTATTCATGCTAGAATTGTATTAACCGGAAACATAATACATGTGTGAATATATAGACAAACAGAGTGTCACTAGTATGCCTCTACTTGACTAGCTTGTTAATCAAAGATGGTTATGTTTCCTAACCATGAACAAAGAGTTGTTATTTGATTAACGAGATCACATCATTAGTTGAATGATCTGATTGACATGTCCCATTCCGTTAGCTTAGCACCCGATCGTTTAGTATGTTGCTATTGCTTTCTTCATGACTTATACATGTTCCTGTAACTATGAGATTATGTAACTCCCGTTTACTGGAGGAACACTTTGGGTGCTACCAAACGTCACAACATAACTGGGTGATTATAAAGGAGTACTACAGGTGTCTCCAAAGGTACATGTTGGGTTGGCGTATTTCGAGATTAGGTTTTGTCACTCCGACTGTCGGAGAGGTATCTCTGGGCCCGCTCGGTAATGCACATCACTATAAGCCTTGCAAGCAATGTAGCTAATGAGTTAGTTACGGAATGATGCATTACGTAACGAGTAAAGAGACTTGCCGGTAATGGGATTGAACTAGGTATTGGATACCGACGAACGAATCTCAAGTAAGTAACATACCGATGACAAAGGGAACAACGTATGTTGTTATGCGGTTTGACCGATAAAGATCTTCGTAGAATATGTGGGAGCCAATATGGGCATCCAGGTCCCGCTATTGGTTATTGACCAGAAACGTGTCTCGGTCATGTCTACATAGTTCTCGAACCCGTAGGGTCCGTGTCAGGACCCCGACTCAACTCTAAGCAGTAGCAGGCATGACAAACAAGCATGTATGAGTAGGCACAACAAGGCTCAAACAACTCCTACTCATGCTAGTGGGTTTCATCTATTTACTGTGGAATGACAGGTCATGCAAAGGATAAAGGGGTTCAGCTACCGCAGCAAGTAACAAATGATTCGTTGCTGTCCTAATGCAGTAAAAGAGAGCAGGAGCGAGAGAGTGGGATTATATCGGAATGAACAAGGGGGTTTTGCTTGCCTGGCACTTCTGAAGATAATATAGTTCTTCATCGGTGTCATCGAACTCGTCGTCGGAACCACGTCTATCGAGAGGGGACAAACACCGGCAACTGAGAAAGAACACAATCAATGCAATGCTACAATATGATGCATGATCATGACATGGCAATATGCTGTGATTTGAGCTAATGCACCTAGCTATGATTTAAATGAAGTTGGTTTGAATACATGATTCAAATTCCAACTCCATATATGATTATTCAAATGCCCTTTATTCGTTTTGTCCAAAACAGAGGACAAACATTGTTCAAACATGCATGAAAATGGTACAGATGGATTCCTTGAATTTTTCTGATAATTTTTCATATATAATTTGCTTGATTTGGAGCTATGGTTGATTTTATATGAATTTTAGAAGTTTGGAATATTTTCTGGAATTTCCTGTATAAAAATAAATCCAGAAAATATTTATTGCGTCAGCATTGCGTCACTATGACGTCAGCAGTCAACGAGGCCGGTCCAGGTCAAACCTGGCCAGTGGGTCCCGTCTGTCAGTGACTAACCTAACTAATCTAATTAGTTAGCGTTAAACTAACACTAACCTAGTTTAGTTAGTGGCACAGGGCCAGACGTCGAGGACCCGGAGGGGTCAAAGCGTGGTCAACCACAGGTCAAACTCACGGAGTTGACCCGAGGCTCGTCGCCGCAAGGCCGTGGACGGCGGAGGCGTCGGATTCACCCTCCGATGACCGTAAGAGCGGCGGAGGAACTCTACGAGATGCCCAGGCTCGCGCGCATCTAACACGACAAGTGGCAGCAGCTGGGGTGGACCGAGCTCGCCGGAAACGAGCTCGCGGCGGCGGCCGGAGTTCGGCCAACGGCGGGTTAGGCGATGCAGGGCGCCAGGGAAGGCGTTGGGAAGTGCTACGTGCTCCTGGGACTGCGGTGAGCACGACGGTGGGCTCGAAAACGAGCTGCGGTGGCTGTGGCCACGGCCATGCCATGGCCGGCGGCGAGAAGCTCTCGGCCGTGGTGGGAGATGGGGCTAGGGGGCGAGCACAGGAGAAGCAGCAGGGGCTCACAGCGGATCCATTCGAGGCGGAGACGAGGCCGGGGGAGCGTTGGAGGCAAGCAGTGGTCGCCGGAGATCCGGCGGTCAAGGTAGAAGACGACGATGGCGGCGACATTGCAGGGCGCCTGAGGATGCGTGGCTCATCTGGGATGACGCGGACGACGAGGCGGAGCCTACGAGCACGACGGTCGCTCGAGGGACGGCCGGTGAGCGCGGTGGCGGCGTGCGGCGGCGGCAGTGGCGCTCGGTGAGATGGGGAATGGCGAGGGAGAGAGGCAGGGGGGGCGAATGAGGTGTCCACGGGGTCGGAGCGGCGACATGGAGATCATCCAGGTGTCCAGGGGCGTGGGCGGCAAGCAGGTGGCGTCGTGGCGAGCTCGTGCTCTCCGGCGTCACCTCTGCTACTGGTGAGGAAGAAGCGGTGGTGGCATGGGCAAAGACATCTTTGGGCCTGCCAGTGGGCTGCGCTGTAAGTGGCCCAGGTAAAATCCCTCTCTCTCTTTTATTTTGTTGTTTCTGTTTTTCTATTATGTTATTTTGTTCTGGGCTTTATTAAAAATACTTAGGCATACTCAAAAATCACCAAACTGCCCATGGCCACTGTTTGGAATATATCCAACATGGAACATTTCAGTTTAGGATTATTTGGACATTTAAAATATTTTATAGCATTTAAATGCCCAAATGCAAATACTATATGATTTAATTCAAAAATCCAAAATGGCCTAGAAAAATGTGCACCATTTTGGGAGAGGTTCTAGACCAATCCAGGAATAATGAACTTTTCTGAAGATCATTTTGGGTTCATTGAGAATATTTTAATTTGAACCTAGTTGATTTGATCTGGTGCTAGGGTTTGAGCAATCCCCATTTCAAAATTAAGCAAAATTTAAATATGATGCGCACATGAAGCTAGCCTAGTGCAATAACAGAAGCTAGGGATGTGACAACTCGTCCCCACTAAACAAGAATCTCGTCCCGAGATTCAAGACGTGAGGTAAGAAGGCAGAGGGGATACAAAGCTAGCTCAAACTTCATGATCCAGGTTGCACTTCATAAGAACCTTGATTCAATCACCATCATTGTCTCGATGTCTTGCTCCAGGAACTTCAACTAACATGACAATGAGGATAGGGAAACTCTAAAAGAATCGATCTTCTCAAAGATCAAACAGCTCGGGACCAACTCACGGAATGAAGTATAGCAACATCTCTCGAGCTGAGACACGAAGCACACATCTAAAGGAATGGAGTGGAACAGGTGAAGAGGGTTCACTAGGTAGACAACAATTCCACACTTACGAGGGTGGTGAACGGTTGTCATCGTAGCGAGGAGTTGGGTTGCCATGATACCATAACGATGCACCTTAGGGAAGGTGACTGGTAGAAGTATCCCCTTAAGTGGCAAAAGAATTACCTTTGATTCAAAGATCATTGAAACTCTTTATACCAGCCTAAGGCAATACACAATCAATTATTTGAAGGAGTCCGAAAGAATGACATTCTCGGGCCAGGTTGGATGATGTGGATTACCTTGTTAAAGACAACACAAAGGATGATTTTAGTAACTGGGGAGAAGCTCAATAGCAGAGAGTGATTCCACTATTGGAGTGGTTATAGCATAACCGAAAAGACTAGGAACAATTCCAGTTAGTGCCGGTGATAATACATAGTGCTTGTGCGTGCTCTCAAGAACTTGAGCATTTCCATATTCATCAAAGTTTTACCAACATCCGTGTCAAGGATCCTGGCAACACAACATACTACCATGATGAATTGTGATGGACGATGCAAATACAAAGGAAGATAACACCTTCTCAGATTTCACCTTAGCGAGACCAAGGGGACAAAATCTGGATGATCGACCGAGAGACATTTAGCACTCCGCTTCTAATGTTCTCCTTGATGTACTAGCGTATCCCATCCATAGATATGGTTTGATATCTAGAACATCAAGTAACAGGTCGGACGTCGGGAGCACAGAAATCATAAGGCACACAAATAGGGAATAATTCCTACGAAGTCCTTATGGAGAGGTGGCCAACTTCTTCAATCAAGATATTACAATAACAGGTCTTCCGGCTGGGTGTGTTTGCCACGACATCCATTTTACCGGGTTACAGAGAGACCAATAATATAATTCTTGGGAAATGTTCCAACCATCATATCTGCCTGAGATTCAGATCTGGTTGGTGTCAGAATAATCTAGACTCATCGAGTCTAGAAAGAAAAATGAAAGTTTGCAACACAAACCGACGAGAAGACGTTGCGTGATTCTCAGGAAATGAACTACGATAGCAAGCTCCAAAACATGAGCTGGTTCTGCTACAAACATGTGAACACGTTGTCCCAGACAAACATGATCCCATGGTAGTCTTACAATAAAACACTATCGAGTTCCGGTGGGGAACCATCATCGAGGATAATGAAGTCTTGTGCATGAACTAGTATGCGCACAACAACTCCTTTTCCTTGAACAAGTCAATCAGTGGCTTGGTGTGCTACAGAATACATATGGAGTGGAGGTAATTAATCTACCAAACCATAGAATACTTTGCACATGTGTGACTAACTTGGGATGATTCCAAGGAAACAACATTGACTTTATCGAATTCACGGCGGCAAATTACACCAAGTACCGTGAATTAGAGGAAGTCACTTCTTTCATCCGAACATATACTTCATGAGCTAGCATGAAGAAATGCTTTCAAAAGTTTCCAACACTAACTTAATGTTCCACAAAATCATGGAGGAGATAAGGATGTTGTCGATGGGCTCAACAACAATTCATCCAGATTCCCATGGAGATGGAATTCCATAACTATGTGAACAAGGTGATAGTATTGGTCAGACCCAAAGACATAATGGTGTATGCTCTAGGAAAATCCCCGAGTAAGACAACATTACGAACATCGTTGATTCTGATTTGATTTGAGAATAGCCCACACTCAAATCAAAGTTTTGGCAAGACAATAAGTCCAACAACTGATCACGAGGGTCAATCAATGAAGATATTACCTTTCTTCAACAAACACACACAAGGATATCCCTTGGAGATGAACTAAGTCAGGTGAGCTTTTATCTTCCAACTCTCCAAGTTGTTGTTTAGCTTAACCAACCAGCTCAGGGGTATCCAACACGGCTTCTTAGAGAAAGGGTGGTTTATAAGAAAACCAACTTGATCACGAACTCAACATAGCGGTCAGGTGACAACCTGGTGATACCTCCGAGAAGACAATCGGAGAATCACGAACCACCAATATGTTACTAAGCTCGAGAACAATCTTGCTTTTCAGGGCAAGACGATAAGACCAGAAGAGCGAGGGATTGGCACAATCCTAACTCATTAATCGAAATGTGCACCAGGAAAATGGACAGGTAGCACGATCAATCTTAGAATGATGATTCAAGAACCAACACGCTAAGAATGAAATTATTGTCCTTTAACTACCAAGCAACAAGGTTGCTAGGAGTATTGATTTCACACATCACGAATCACTTGTCGGTATTCCGGTTGCGACAACTCGAAACCGAGGAATGAGTAATGATGGCGAGAAGCATTATTGCATCAAGAATCCATAAGAGCTGGCGCAATTCTCATGACAGTCTTAATATAAAGATGGTAATACTCCAAGGTTGAACAGAGCAAAAGCTAGATTAGCAATTTGATCTGCGGAGTACAACTGCTTTGACCCAATCCTAGAAATGGACAAGGTACTGGAGTTTGTTTCTCCTAGTCACTCCGAATAGAATGGCTTGACGGACCACAGAAGTAAAAGGCATCGATGAACACGAATGCACGACTACTCCTGACTATCAATTGATAGACGGGGGTCAGAATACAACTAAGGAGGAACAACTCGGGAAACATATAACTTTCTGAGTTGTGGATGCATAGATTAGTATGTCGAGCGAAGCTCAACTTTTCTTCCGGATAACCCATGCAGAAAGGTAGATCTGGCAGATTCACAATTATGAATGGAGAACTCTTCAAGAGTACTCTGATTGTGATCTTTTGGTTCAAAGAACTTCTGCCATAAACGGTTCATAGTATTTGGAAGAAGGAAATACCACGGACCTTGAGGATTAATGCAAAGGTTACTAATTACCTAAAGGAACTAGCAAACACTATCAACATGAAGTAAGTAGAGTGAATCTCGGGTTCGAGGACCCAGGAATAGAATACCTACCACTAAATGGCATCACGGGATGCTTTCAAGAATAAAGGCCAGAATCATCACACTGGGACACAAATCATGGCTAAATTACTAGATGACTCCCTAAAACACCTAGGGTCATGATAATAGCTCCAACATATATGTCAAGGCAATAAATACCTCAACTCACCGATTAGTGTGGTTAATCTGGCCCAAGGGGACATCGGAATGGAAGGAAGGAATTTTGCAAATGCTTCAGATTTTTTTTTGAAACCTGGGATGACTTGGACAGCATAACGGCTGTAATGCTCAAAAGTTTGGAGACATACAACAGAAATAGTGGCATAACCACTTAATATCACAATATCAAAGTTCTGAGACCAGCTATGAACATACGGAAGTAGTAAAAATTGAACTGGGGCGTAAAACCAACAATCTCACAAGTCCATGGGTTAGTAACACGTCATCCTGATAGATAGATGAGAAGGCCTAGTTCTTAATCCCTGTAGAAAAGAAGAGGATGACTCAGATCAGAAGGCCGTGAGGTATAAGAAGTAAAAAGAGCCTTACGTTCCATCCCATAATCAATTCCCCTACATATAACTAAAGCATTTCTAGACTCAACTTCGACCAGTTTGGCTTGGTAATCCTACAGGCAGTCAAGCTCTGATACCAAAACTGTCAGGACCCCGACTCAACTCTAAGCAGTAGCAGGCATGACAAACAAGCATGTATGAGTAGGCACAACAAGGCTCAAACAACTCCTACTCATGCTAGTGGGTTTCATCTATTTCTTGTGGAATGACAGTCATGCAAAGGATAAAGGGTTCAGCTACCGCAGCAAGTAACAAATGATTCGTTGCTGTCCTAATGCAAGAAAAGAGAGCAGGAGCGAGAGAGTGGGATTATATCGGAATGAACAAGGGGTTTTGCTTGCACGGCACTTCGAAGATAATATAGTTCTTCATCGGTGTCATCGAACTCGTCGTCGGAACCACGTCTATCGAGAGGGGACAAACACCGGCAACTGAGAAAGAACACAATCAATGCAATGCTACAATATGATGCATGATCATGACATGGCAATATGCTGTGATTTGAGCTAATGCACCTAGTTATGATTTAAATGAAGTTGGTTTGAATACATGATTCAAATTCCAACTCCATATATGATTATTCAAATGCCCTTTATTCGTTTTGTCCAAAACAGAGGACAAACATTGTTCAAACATGCATGAAAATGGTACAGATGGATTCCTTGAATTTTTCTGATAATTTTTCATATATAATTTGCTTGATTTGGAGCTATGGTTGATTTTATATGAATTTTAGAAGTTTGAATATTTTCTCGAATTTCCGTATAAAAATAAATCCGAAAATATTTATTGCGTCAGCATTGCGTCACTATGACGTCAGCAGTCAACGAGGCCGGTCCAGGTCAAACCTGGCCAGTGGGTCCCGTCTGTCAGTGACTAACCTAACTAATCTAATTAGTTAGCGTTAAACTAACGCTAACCTAGTTTAGTTAGTGGCCTGGGGCCCAGACGTCAGGGACCCAGAGGGGGTCAAACTGTGGTCAACCCCGGGTCAAACTCACCGGAGTTGACCCGAGGCTCGTCGCCGGCAAGGCCAGGGACGGCGGAGAGCGTCGGGATTCGCCCTCCGATGACCAGAAGAGCGGCGGAGGAACTCTACGAGATGCCCAGGCTCGCGCGCATCTAACACGACAAGTGGCAGCAGCCGGGGTGGACCGAGCTCGCCGGAAACGAGCTCGCGGCGGCGGCCGGAGTTCGGCCAACGGCGGGTTAGGCGATGCAGGGCGCCAGGGAAGGCGTTGGGAAGTGCTACGTGCTCCTGGGACTGCGGTGAGCACGACGGTGGGCTCGGAAACGAGCTGCGGTGGCTGTGGCCACGGCCATGCCATGGCCGGCGGCGAGAAGCTCTCGGCCGTGGTGGGAGATGGGGCTAGGGGGCGAGAACGGAGGGGGCGAGCACAGGAGAAGCAGCAGGGGCTCACAGCGGATCCATTCGAGGCGGAGACGAGGCCGGGGAGCGTTGAGGCAAGACAGGTCGCCGGAGATCCGGCGGCAAGGTAGAAGACGACGATGGCGGCGACATTGCAGGCGCCGAGGATGCGTGGCTCATCTCGGGATGACGCGACGACGAGGCGGAGCCTCACGAGCACGACGGTCGCCGAGGGACGGCCGGTGAGCGCGGTGGTGGCGGCGGCGGCGGCGATGGCGCTTCGGTGAGATGGGGAATGGCAAGGAGAGAGGCAGGGCGAATGAGGTGTCCACGGGTCGGAGCGGCAACGTGGAGATCATCCAGTGTCGAGGCGTGGGCGGCAAGTGTGGCGTCGTGGCGAGCTTGTGCTCTCGGCGCCACCTCTGTGCTCGCCTGGTGAGGAAGAAGCGGTGGTGGCATGGGCAAGACCGATCTTTGGCCTGCCAGTGGGCATGCCGTAAGTGGCCCGGTAAAATCCCTCTCTCTCTTTTATTTTGTTGTTTCGTTTTTCTATTATGTTATTTTGTTCTGGGCTTTATTAAAAATACTTAGGCATACTCAAAAATCACCAAACTGCCCATGGCCACTGTTTGGAATATATCCAACATGGAACATTTCAGTTTAGGATTATTTGGACATTTAAAATATTTTATAGCATTTAAATGCCCAAATGCAAATACTATATGATTTAATTCAAAAATCCAAAATGGCCTAGAAAAATGTGCACCATTTTTGGGAGAGGTTCTAGACCAATCCAGGAATAATGAACTTTTCTGAAGATCATTTTGGGTTCATTGAGAATATTTTAATTTGAACCTAGTTGATTTGATCTGGTGCTAGGGTTTGAGCAATCCCCATTTCAAAATTAAGCAAAATTTAAATATGATGCGCACATGAAGCTAGCCTAGTGCAATAACAGAAGCTAGGGATGTGACAGTCCGCATGCTTAATGTTTCGTTGACGATATAGTATTATATGAGTTATGCATGTTGGTAACCGAATGTTGTTCGGAGTCCCGGATGAGATCATGGACATGACGAGAAACTCCGGAATGGTCCGGAGATAAAGTTTGATATATGGGATAATAGTGTTTGATCTCCGGAAGGGTTCCGGAATTCACCAGAAGGGGTTCCGGATGTTTCCCGAAATGTTTGGGTACGAGAACATGTTATTTGGGCCAAAGGGGAAAGCCCACAAGGTTTTTAGAAAGCGCAAAAGGAAGTTTTATGAGTTCAGTGCCGACGCCAGGTCCTCGGCGTCGGGTCCAGACGCCGGGAACCCTGGCGTCTAGCCCTGGAGTCCGAGAAGGGTGCCTTTCGGGTGAAACCGACTTTGTGGAGGCTTTTACTCCAAGTTTCGATCCCAAGGCTCAAAATATAAATAGAGGGGCAGGGCTAGCACTAAGGACACATCAAGAAACACCAAGCCGTGTGCCGGCAATCCCGTCCCCTCTAGTTTATCCTCCGTCATAGTCTCTGTAGTGCTTAGGCGAAGCCCTGCGGAGATTGTTCTTCACCAACACCGTCACCACGCCGTCGTGCTGCCGGAACTCATCTACTACTTTGCCCGTCTTGCTGGATCGAGAAGGCGAGGACATCATCGAGCTGAACGTGTGCAGAACTCGGAGGTGCCGTGCGTTCGGTACTTGGATCGGTCGGATCGTGAAGACGTACGACTACATCAACCGCGTTGATAAACGCTTCCGCTTAGCGATCTTCAAGGGTATGAAGATACACTCCCCCTCTCATTGCTATGCATCACCATGATCTTGCGTGTGCATAGGAAAATTTTGAAATTACTACGTTCCCCAACAGTGGCATCCGAGCCTAGGTTTTATGGTTTGATGTTATATGCACGAGTAGAACACAAGTGAGTTGTGGGCGATATAAGTCATCTTGCTTACCAAAGATGTCATACTTTGGTTCGGCGGTATTGTTGGATGAAGCGGCCCGGACCGACATTATGCGTACGCTTACGCGAGACTGGTTTTACCGCCGTGCTTTGCACACAGGTGACTAGCAAGTGTCAGTTTCTCCAACTTTAGTTGAATCGAGTGTGGCTACGCCCGGTCCTTGCGAAGGTTAAAACAACATCAACTTGACAAATTATCGTTGTGGTTTTGATGCGTAGGTGAGATTGGTTCTTGCTTAAGCCCGTAGCAGCCACGTAAAACTTGCAACAACAAAGTAGAGGACGTCTAACTGCAGGGCATGTTGTGATGTGATATGGCCAAGACATGATGCTATATTTTATTGTATGAGATGATCATGTTTTGTAACTGAAGTTATCGGCAACTGGCAAGAGCCATATGGTTGTCGCTTTATTGTATGAAATGCAAACACCCTGTAATTGCTTTACTTTATCACTAAGCGGTAGCGATAGTCGTAGAAGCAATAGATGGCGTAAATGAAACGATGCTACGATGGAGATCAAGGTGTCGCGCCGGTGACGATGGTGATCATGATGGTGCTTCGGAGATGGAGATCACAAGCACAAGATGATGATGGCCATATCATATCACTTATATTGATTGCATGTGATGTTTATCCTTATGCATCTTATCTTGCTTTCATTGACGGTAGCATTTTAAGATGATCTCTCACTAAAAATTATGAAGAAGTGTTCTCCCTGAGTATGCACTGTTGCCAAAGTTCATCGTGCCCAGACACCACGTGATGATCGGGTGTGATAAGCTCTACGTCCATCTACAACGGGTGCAAGCCAGTTTTGCACACGCAGAATACTCAGGTTAAACTTGACGAGCCTAGCATATGCAGATATGGCCTCGGAACACGGAGACCGAAAGGTCGAGCGTGAATCATATAGTAGATATGATCAACATAAGATGTTCACCATTGAAAACTAATCCATCTCACGTGATGATCGGTTATGGTTTAGTTGATTTGGATCACGTGATCACTTAGATGACTAGAGAGATGTCTGTCTAAGTGGGAGTTGTCAAGTAATATGATTAATTGAACTTAAATTTATCATGAACTTAGTACCTGATAGTATTTTGCTTGTCTATGTTGTTGTAGATAGATGGCCCGTGCTGATGTTCCGTTGAATTTTAATGCGTTCCTTGAGAAAGCAAAGTTGAAAGATGATGGTAGCAATTACACGGACTGGGTCCGTAAATTGAGGATTATCCTCATTGCTGCACAGAAGAATTACTTCCTGGAAGCACCGCTGGTGCCAGGCCTGCTGCAGATGCAACTGCAGACGTTGTGAACGTTTGGCAAAGCAAAGCTGATGACTACTCGATAGTTCAGTGTGCCATGCTTTACGGCTTAGAACCGGGACTTCAACGACGTTTTGAACGTCATGGAGCATATGAGATGTTCCAGGAGTTGAAGTTAATATTTCAAGCAAATGCCCGGATTGAGAGATATGAAGTCTCCAATAAGTTCTACGGCTGTAAGATGGAAGAGAATAGTTCTGTCAGTGAACATATACTCAAAATGTCTGGGTATAGCAATCACTTGATTCAACTGGGAGTTAATCTTCCGGATGATAGTGTCATTGACAGAATTCTTCAATCACTGCCACCAAGCTACAAGAGCTTCGTGATGAACTATGATATGCAAGGGATGAATAAAACAATTCCTGAGCTCTTCGCAATGCTAAAGGCTGCAGAGGTAGAAATCAAGAAGGAGCATCAAGTGTTGATGGTCAACAAGACTACCAGTTTCAAGAAAAAGGGTAAAGGGAAGAAGAAGGGGAACTTCAAGAAGAACAACAAACAAGTTGTTGCTTAAGAGAAAAAACCCAAGTCTGGACCTAAGCACGAGATCGAGTGCTTTCTCGCAAGCGATCGACACCGGAAGCGGAACTGCCCCAAGTATTTGGTGGATAAGAAGGATGGCAAGGTGAACAAAGGTATATGTGATATACATGTTATTGATGTGTACCTTACTAGAGCTCGCAGAGCACCTGGATATTTGATCTGGTTACATTGCTAATATTTGCAACTCAAGCAGGGACTACGGATTGCTTAACACTAGCAAAGGACGAGGTGACGATGCGCATGGGAAATGGTTCCAAAGTTGATGTGATCGCGGTCGGCACGCTACCTCTACATCTACCTTCAGGATTAGTATTAGACCTAAATAATTGTTATTTGGTGCCAGCGTTGAGCATGAACATTATATCTGGATCTTGTTTGATGCGAGACGGTTATTCATTTAAATCAGAGAATAATGGTTGTTCTATTTATATGAGTAATATCTTTTATGGTCATGCACCCTTGAAGAGTGGTCTATTTTTTATGAATCTCGATAGTAGTGATACACATATTCATAGTGTTGAAGCCAAAAGATGCAGAGTTGATAATGATAGTGCAACTTATTTGTGGCACTACCGTTTAGGTTATAACAGTGTAAAGGGCATGAAGAAACTCCATACTGATGGACTTTTGGAACCACTTGATTATGAATCACTTGGTACTTGCGAACCGTGCCTCATGGGCAAGATGACAAAAACGTCGTTCTCCGGTACTATGGAGAGAGCAACAGATTTGTTGGAAATCATACATACAGATGTATGTGGTCCGATGAATGTTGAGGCTCGTGGCGGATATCGTTATTTTCTCACCTTCACAGATGATTTAAGCAGATATGGGTATATCTACTTAATGAAGCATAAGTCTGAAACATTTGAAAAGTTCAAAGAATTTCAGAGTGAAGTTGAAAATCATCGTAACAAGAAAATAAAGTTTCTACGATCTGATCGTGGAGGAGAATATTTGAGTTACGAGTTTGGTCTACACTTGAAACAATGCGGAATAGTTTCGCAACTCACGCCACCCGGAACACCACAGCGTAATGGTGTGTCCGAACGTCGTAATCGTACTTTACTTAATATGGTGCAATCTATGATGTCTCTTACTGATTTACCGCTATCATTTTGGGGTTATGCTTTAGAGACGGCCACATTCACATAAAATTGGGCACCATCAAAATCCGTTGAGACGACACCTTATGAACTATGGTTTGGCAAGAAACCATAGTTGTCGTTTCTTAAAGTTTGGGGCTGTGATGCTTATGTGAAAAAGCTTCAACCTGATAAGCTCGAACCCAAATTGGAGAAATGTGTCTTCATAGGATACCCAAAGGAGACAGTTGGGTACACCTTCTATCACAGATCCGAAGGCAAGACATTCATTGCTAAGAATGGATCCTTTCTAGAGAAGGAGTTTCTCTCGAAAGAAGTGAGTGGGAGGAAAGTAGAACTTGATGAGGTAACTGTACCTACTCCCTTGTTGGAAAATAGTACATCACAGGAACCAGTTCCTGTGACGTCAAAACCAACTAGTGAGGAAGTTGATGATGATGATCATAGAACTTCAGATCAAGTTACTACAGAACCTCGTAGGTCAAACAGAGTAAGATCCACACCTGAGTGGTACGGTAATCCTATTCTGGAAGTCATGCTACTAGATCATGATGAACCTACGAACTATGAAGAAGCGATGGTGAGCCCAGATTCCGCAAAATGGCTTGAAGCCATGAAATCTGAGATGGGATCCATGTATGAGAACAAAGTATGGACTTTGGTTGACTTGCCCGATGATCGGCAAGCAATTGAGAATAAATGGATCTTTAAGAAGAAGACTGACGCTGACGGTAATGACTGTCTACAAAGCTCGACTTGTTGCAAAAGGTTTTCAACAAGTTCAAGGGATTGACTACGATCAGACCTTCTCACCCGTAGAGATGCTTAAGTCTGTCCGAATCATGTTAGCAATTGCCGCATTTTATGATTATGAAATTTGGCAAATGGATGTAAAAACTGCGTTCCTGAATGGGTTTCTGGAGGAAGAGTTGTATATGATGCAACCAGAAGGTTTTATCGATCCAAAGGGAGCTAACAAAGTGTGCAAGCTCCAGCGATCCATTTATGGACTGGTGCAAGCCTCTCGGAGTTGGAATAAACGATTTGATAGTGTGATCAAAGCATTTGGGTTTATCTGAGACTTTTGGAGAAGCCTCGATTTACAAGAAAGTGAGTGGGAGCTCAGAGCATTTCTAATATTATATGTGGATGACATATTGTTGATTGGAAATGATATAGAATTTCTAGATAGCATAAAAGGATACTTGAATAAAAGTTTGTCAATGAAAGACCTCGGTGAAGCTGCTTACATATTGGGCATTAAGATCTATAGAGATAGATCAAAACGCTTAATTGGACTTTCACAAAGCACATACCTTGACAAAGTTTTGAAGAAGTTCAAAATGGATCAAGCAAAGAAAGGGTTCTTGCCTGTATTGGAAGGTGTGAAGTTGAGTAAGACTCAATGCCCGACCACTGCAGAAGATAGAGAGAAAATGAAAGATGTTCCCTATGCTTCAGCCATAGGCTCTATCATGTATGCGATGATGTGTACCAGACCTAATGTGTGCCTTGCTATAAGTTTAGCAGGGAGGTACCAAAGTAATCCAGGAGTGGATCACTGGACAGCGGTCAAGAACATCCTGAAGTACCTGAAAAGGACTAAGGATATGTTTCTCGTATATGGAGGTGACAAAGAGCTCATCATAAATGGTTACGTTAATGCAAGCTTTGACACTAATCCGGACGATTCTAAATCACAAACCGGATACGTGTTTACATTAAACGGTGGAGCTGTCAGTTGGTGTAGTTCAAAGCAAAGCATCGTGGCGGGATCTACGTGTGAAGCGGAATACATAGCTGCTTCGGAAGCAGCCAATGAAGGAGTCTGGATGAAGGAGTTCATATCCGATCTAGGTGTCATACCTAGTGCATCGGGTCCAATGAAAATCTTCGTGACAATATCGAGCGATTGCCTTAGCAAAGGAATCCAGATTTCACAAGAGAACCAAGCACATCAAGAGACGCTTCAATTCCATCCGGATCTAGTCCGTGGGAGACATAGAGATTTGCAAGATACATACGGATCTGAATGTTGCGAGACCGTTGACTAAGCCTCTTCCACGAGCAAAACATGATCAACACCAAGACTCCATGGGTGTTAAAATCATTCTTGTGTAATCTAGATTATTGACTCTAGTGCAAGTGGGAGATCAAGGAAATATGCCCTAGAGGCAATAATAAAGTTATTATTTATTTCCTTATATCATGATAAATGTTTATTATTCATGCTAGAATTGTATTAACCGGAAACATAATACATGTGTGAATATATAGACAAACAGAGTGTCACTAGTATGCCTCTACTTGACTAGCTTGTTAATCAAAGATGGTTATGTTTCCTAAGCATGAACAAAGAGTTGTTATTTGATTAACGAGATCACATCATTAGTTGAATGATCTGATTGACATGACCCATTCCGTTAGCTTAGCACCCGATCGTTTAGTATGTTGCTATTGCTTTCTTCATGACTTATACATGTTCACGTAACTATGAGATTATGTAACTCCGTTCATCGGAGGAACACTTTGGGTGCTACCAAACGTCACAACAAGAACTGGTGATTATAAAGGAGCACTACAGGTGTCTCCAAAGGTACATGTTGGGTTGGCGTATTTCGAGATTGGGTTTTGTCACTCCGATTGTCGGAGAGGTATCTCTGGGCCCTCTCAGTAATGCACATCACTATAAGCCTTGCAAGCAATGTAGCTAATGAGTTAGTTACGGAATGATGCATTATGTGACGAGTAAAGAGACTTGCCGGTAACGAGATTGAACTAGGTATTGGATACCGACGATCGAATCTCAGGTAAGTAACATACCGATGACAAAGGGAACAACGTATGTTGTTATGCGGTTTGACCGATAAAGATCTTTGTAGAATATGTGGGAGCCAATATGGGCATCCAGGTCCCGCTATTGGTTATTGACCGGAAACGTGTCTCGGTCATGTCTACATAGTTCTTGAACCCATAGGGTCCGCACGCTTAACGTTTCGTTGACGATATAGTATTATATGAGTTATGCATGTTGGTAACTGAATGTTGTTCGAGTCCGGATGAGATCATGGACATGACGAGGAACTCGGAATGGTCCAAGATAAAGTTTGATATATGGGATAATAGTGTTTGATCTCCGGAAGGGTTCCGAATTCACGGAAGGGGTTCCGGATGTTTCCAAATGTTTGGGTACGAGAACACGTTATTTGGGCCAAAGGGAAAGCCCACAAGGTTTTTGGAAAGCGCAAAGGAAGTTTTATGAGTTCAGGGCGACGCCAGGTCTCGGCGTCGGGTCCAGACGCCGGAACCCCGAGTTCGCCCCGAGTCCGAGAAGGACTCTTGCCTTTCGGGTGAAACCGACTTTGTGGAGGCTTTACTCCAAGTTTCACCCCAAGGCTCAACATATAAATAGAGGGCAGGGCTAGCACTAAAGACACATCAAGAAACACCAAGCCGTGTGCCGGCAACCCCGTCCCCTCTAGTTTATCCTCCATCATAGTCTCCGTAGTGCTTAGGCGAAGCCTTGCGGAGATTGTTCTTCACCAACACCGTCACCACGCCGTCGTGCTGCCGGAACTCATCTACTACTTCGCCCGTCTTGCTGGTTCGAGAAGGCGAGGACGTCATCGAGCTGAACGTGTGCAGAACTCGGAGGTGCCGTGCGTTTGGTACTTGGATCGGTCGGATCGTGAAGACGTACGACTACATCAACCGCGTTGATAAACGCTTCCGCTTAGCGATCTTCAAGGGTATGAAGATACACTCCCCCTCTCATTGCTATGCATCACCATGATCTTGCGTGTGCGTAGGAAAATTTTGAAATTACTACGTTCCCCAACAGAGTGAGTCACGTATGATGTACATCGTGAGGATACGGAACAACAAGTGGACTCCTTGTTAGTGTCGTCTAGGGAAAGATAGTGATCAGGTGCTTACCCCGGGTACTTGAGGTATCGCGGGTCGTGGATGACACGGAAGTTCCCCGGATCTTGTTGGTAAAGTGTGCAACCTCTGTAGAGTGTAAAACTATTCGAATAGCTGTGTCCACGGTCAAGGACAGTTGGGTAACCGCTCTTGGGCTACGTCCACATGTTTACAAACCAGTGTGTGTGTTTGGATAAGTGGGAAGATCTACTTGGGTCAAGTCAAAGGACTTGACATGATTGAGTTGGGTTGATTCCCACTCATTTATGTTGATATCTGTAAAGTGTCCTCATGGTTACTTGAATTCTCCTGATGCATGTCTTACAAGTTGTTGAACATGTCATTTCACTCAAAACTAGCTTTCTGCAAAAAATTACCTATATCATGCATTGTTGTATCTTGAACCAAAACATGGGTTGCTTGCGAGTACATTCAAAGTACTCATTGGCTTGCCTTGGTTATTTTATTGGCGGGCATGAAAGAACAGGATATAATGAAGAGTACCTTGGTGACGAACATGCGAGCTAGGACGCTTCCCAGTCAGAATGCCTGTAGGGTTAAGGCAGATGGCATGGGCCCAAGTTGTTATTGAAGATTTCCGCTGCGATGATACACTCAAGACTTGACCATAATGGTCTTACTTGTGTAAAACGGTATGTATGGATGTAAGACTCTTGTTATTCAGCTTTTGTGTGTTCAGTGAGCATTGATCTCTGGGATCACTGTACACATTCATTCGGTGGTCTCGACTTATGAGTCGGGGTCCCCACACAAACACATGCTAGGAACAAAACCTAAACATGCATGGGGCTAGTAACTTTCAATGTAGACAATATAAATACAAGTTACCGCCAGGAGGAGCATTGGAATGACAAATATGATGATAATTCACTTGACTTGGTTTGAACCATAATGAATGGTGAGAATCATTTTTCTTCCTGAACTAGCCAAGTCTCCAATGCCCTCCACACACCTATTGATTAATTTTGAACTCGATGGTCCCCAACCACGTTGGGTCCTAAGAAATTAGTAACAATAGGCTTGGCAACCCAAATGGTCTTATCCACTTTCAAACCACTTTGGGCACCAATATACTTGGCAAACATATTACCATCAATATCTGAGGGAGACATGGACTAGGGGGTGTCCGGACAGCCAGACTATCATCGTCAGCCGGACTCCAAGACTATGAAGATACAAGATTGAAGACTTCGTCCCGTGTCCGGATGGGACTTTCCTTGGCGTGGAAGGCAAGCTTTGCGATACGAATATGTAGATCTCCTACCATTGTAACCGACTCTGTGTAACCCTAGCCCTCTCCGGTGTCTATATAAACCGGAGGGTTTTAGTCCGTAGGACACACAACCATTACAACAATCATACCATAGGCTAGCCTCTAGGGTTTAGCCTCCTTGATCTCGTGGTAGATCCACTCTTGTACTACCCATATCATCAATATCAATCAAGCAGAGTAGGGTTTTACCTCCATCGAGAGGGCCCGAACACGGGTAAAACATCGTGTCCCTTGTCTCCTGTTACCATCCGCCTAGACGCATAGTTCGGGACCCCCTACCCGAGATCCGCCGGTTTTGACACCGACATTGGTGCTTTCATTGAGAGTTCCTCTGTGCCGTCACCGATAGGAAGGATGCCTCTTCCCGTCTTTAAAGACGGTATCTTCACCAAAGGAGCCTTGGCCGCTGGCCAAACTATCCGGCTGGTGGTTTTCTCATGACCGCCTGTTCGGCCACTGCTTCGACGACGACCTCCTAGGTCGTCAAAAGCAATCTTCGCATCAACTCGGAATTCGCCGAGCAGTTAGATCCAATAGAGCTCTCGTCCGTAAACGAGCTCTTGGATTGCATCGCCGCCCTGGGAGTCGCTACAGACTACAATCAGATTGGGCTTAAAACCGATCTGAGAGAGATTAACTCTCCCCAGGTTACCCACCACGTTGCAGTGGTAGAGGAACAACGCGGCGACTCTTCTCCTAGATTGAAAACAAGTCATGTCCGGGCTTCCGAACCCTCCATGCCGGATTCCCGCGAGGGGATGGACTTCGATCAAGCACTGAACGTAAAGTCAGGCGTCGGACCGGACTCGTTGGACGACATCCAACGATCCAAGCTTCCAAATACAGAAACTTCTCGGCCCTTGAGCCTCGAGATGGGTAGGATTCCGGACTTAATTCCACCCACCCACCCAGACATATGCGATCTATCTCAAATCCGGCAAGAGCCCACTGAAATAGTACATCATTACTGGGCTAGATTCCTCCTGGTTATGGACAGGATAAAGGACTGCCGAGAAGAAAACACAATTTCAATTTTCTGCAATAATTGTACAGACGAGGGAATCTTGAACGCCGTCAGTCGCTGTGAAATTACACGCTTCTCCGACCTGGCGCCCATAGTACGAAAGTACTGTGCAATGGAGAGTTTTCGGAAAACCGAAACTAAGTTTTGGGACAATCCGGCCCTGAATACAACCCTAGTCCGTAACAAAAGGGTGCAACACATGCAGGCACCAGGTACAAAAACCAAAAAGCAAAAACCCCATAAAGGGCAAGGAACCGTACTGGAGGGATGGCTCAGCGGACCCTGTAAAATTCACAGTACAGAAGGCGCCACCCCAACACATAGCCTTCAAGCATGTTGGATATTGCGGTAGGTGGCCAAAAGTGGCGAGGAGCTTCTAGCCCCGGAAAACCACTCCAACAGTACCAGTACGGTGTCAACAGTCTTCGAGACTTTCACATCAAATAATATGCGAAAACGAACAATCCGCAGCCTCGCCGAAGTCTACCAAGTAGCAACAACAAATCCATGGAGCGACACGGCCATCACCTTCAACGCCGGCGACGAACCTAAATTCCAAACAGCCCGAGCACCAGCCACATTGGTCCTCAGTACAATAGTGGACGGCTTTCGTCTTACCAAGGTACTTATGGATGGCGGCAGAGGACTAAACCTCATCTACGAGGAAACTCTTCAAAAAATGGAAATAGACCGGAGCCGCATTGAGCGAAGCAGCACAACCTTTAGAGGAATAATCCCTAGCCGGGAAGCGCGCTGCACAGGAAAAATCACACTTGATGTGGTGTTCGGCTCGCCGGACAATTATAGGTCCGAAGAGGTCACGTTCCAAGTGGCCCCGTTCAACAGCGGATATCACGCCATATTAGGACGGGAGGCATTCACAATTTTTCAAGCCATACCCCATTACGGGTACATGAAGCTTAAGATGCCTGGGCCCGGCGGAACAATCACTCTCGCTAGTGATCCGGACATAGCACTCCGCGCTGAAAACAAGACAGCTGCATTAGCCCTGGAGGCACTATCCGAAGCCCTAGCGGCAGAAGAACTCACTGCGCTGCGCTCTACGGTGAATAGGGAAGATGTGATACTCGATAAGAGATCCAAGTCCACCTCTTGCAAACCAGCGGACGAAATAGTCAAATTCCAGGTCCACCCAACGGACCCAACAAAGACGGCCTCCATCGGGGCACAGTTAAACCCTGATGTAGATGCCGCACTACGAGAATTCCTTCGGGAAAATTGGGACATCTTCGCTGGCAGCCTTCGATATGCCAGAATCCCACGCAGATTGGCGTAACACAGCCTAAACATCCTAAAAGGATTCAAGCCACCAAATAGGCTCTTGGCGATTTTCGAACCCAAAAGACAGCAATGGGAGAAGAGCTAGCCAAACCTGGAAGCCGGATTCATCGAGATATCAAACATCCGGACTGGCTAGCAAACCTGGTAATGGTACCAAAGAAGGACAAATCTGGCGCCTATGTGTCGATTTTAAAGACCTCAACAAGGCCTGCCTAAAGGATCCTTCCCCCCCCGATCGACCAAATAATCGATGCTACCGCAAGGCACGATTCATTGTGTTTCCTTGACGATATTCCGCTACCATCAAATCAAGATGGCGAAGCGGACCAAGCCGCAACGGCATTCATCACTCCATATGGACCACCGCTTCAACACGATGCCCTTCGGACTCGTAAACGCGGTGCAACATATCGCTGCATGATTCGACATGTCCGCTACCCAGATCGGCAAAACTGTAGAAGATACGAGACGACGAGTCGTCAAAACCAAACACGCCGAAACTCTAGTAGACGATTTGAGGCTCACATTCGACAACCTCCGAGCATATGACATCAAGTGAATCCGAAAATGTGTTTTCAGCGTATCGGTAGGAAAGCTCTCCGGCTTCATTGTATCCGTAGAGGAATTGAAGCAAACCCAGCCAAGATCCGAGCTCTCACAGCTAGATATTCCAAAAGACCTCAAACAAATACAAAAGCTAACGGATGCGTGGCGGCCCTAAGCCGCTTTATCTCCCGCTTGGGAGAAAAGGCATTGCCCTCTATCGCCTCCTCAGGCGCACCGAACACTTCGAGTGGACGGATGCTGCCACTGCCGGACTCGAAGAAATCAAAGCCATATTGGCAACAAATCCGGTCCTGGCTGCGCCTAACCTGGGCGAACCAATGTTGTTATACATCGCGGCAACACATCAAGTGGTAAGGGCGGTACTCGTCGTCGAACGCGAAACAGAAGGGCACAAATTCCCTCTTCAAAAACCAATGTAATACGTATCGACTGTCTTAACTCCCTGCAAGTCCCGTTACCCGCACTATCAAAAGATAGCCTATGCGGTGTTCATGGCATCCCGGAAGCTCCGACACTACTTTCAAGAGTGTTCGATAACTGTGGCCTCCGAAGTGCCCCTCAACGACATTATAAACAACCGCGACACGACGGGTAGGATTGCAAAATGGGCCATTGAGCTCTTACCATTCAATATAACTTATAAACCTCGGCGAGCTATAAAGTCGCAAGTCTTAGCTGACTTCGTCGCCGAATGGACTGAAGCCGAACTCCCTAAAGAGTACGGCGCATACTCCAATTGGACTATGCACTTTGACGGCTCCAAAATGTTGGCTGGCTTGGGGGCCGGTGTCGTATTGACGTCCCCAACCGGGGATATAGTCCAATATGTACTTCAGATAGTGTACACGGACTCCAACAATGCGGCCGAATATGAGGCCCTCCTACATGGCCTCCGGATGACAATCTCCATGGGCATTCAACGCCTAGAGGTGCGCGGGGATTCAAACCTCGCAATATCCCAAGTAAATGGAGACTTTGATGCCAAGGATCCGAAGATGGCAGCCTATCATAACGCTTGTAACGCCCCGGATTCGTTGCGCCAGCTGTCTGCCAGTTATTCGTCGTTGTTGCCATGTCATTTGCTTGCGTGTTGCATTTTGCCATGTCATCATCTGCTTTTCATATCATGTCATCATGTGCATTTCATTTTGCATACGTGTTCGTTTCTTGCATCCGAGCATTTTCCCCGTTGTCCGTTTTGCAATCCGGCACTCCTATGTCCTCCGGCGTCCCCCTTTTGCCTCTTCTCTTGTGCGGGTGTTAAACTTTCTCGGAATGGCCTGAGCCTTGCCAAGCGGCCTTGGTATAGTACCGGTAGACCGCCTGTCAAGTTTCATGCCACTTGGAGGTCGTTTGATACTCCAACGGTTAACCGGGTAACCGTAAAGGCCTCTTTTGTTGCAGCCCAACACCCCTTCCAAACTGGCCCAAAACCCATCTAACTCCCCTCCATGCTCTCGGTCGTTCGATCACGATCGCGTGGCCGAAAACCGCTCCTCATTTGGACTCTCCTAGCTCCCTCTACCTATAAAAACGTCCTCCTCCTCCATTTTGGATCAAACCCTAGATCAAATCGCCCCCGCCGCCACCGGACATGTCCGCCCGCCGCCGGACGAAACCCGCCGCCGCCCACGTCCAACCGCTGCGCGACACGTGGCGCCCACGGCCCGCCGTCGCCCGCGGCCATGGGCTCAGATAGGAACCCATGAGCCCACAGCGCGCCGCCGCGCGCGACGCCCGCCTCCCCTCGCCGGCTACGGCCGCCGCCGCCGCCGCCGGTGGCATCCTCGGCCGCCGGACCGCGCCGCCAGCCTCGGCGCCAACCCCGCCGCCGCCCTTGCTCGAGGTCGCCGCGCGCCTCCTCCAGCGCCGGCGGCAGCGCGCCTCCCGGCGACCCGCCGCCTCCGCCTCGCCCTCCGCTCCAGCCAGTGGCCGCGCCGCCGCTCGCCTGGCGCCCGCCGCCTCGGACCAGCGCCGCCGCCTCCGCGCTTCGGCCCGAGCAGCGCCGCTCCGGCCGCTCTCCCCGCGCTGCTCGCCCAGCCCGCCGCCGGCCGCCGCATGGACGCGCCGCCGTCCCGGCCTCCTCGGCGCCGCCCGCCCTCCGGCCACCGTCTCCGGCCGCCTCGTCGCCGGATCCGGCGGGTGGGATGAGATCCACCCGCCCGGCCATCCAAACGGCGCCTCGGATCCGCGTCATCCAGTTTTCCCGGAGGTCAAATATCCACCAAGTCCCAGATTTCTTGCATAAACATGCCATGTTCATCGCATCGTATCTCTGCATCCGTAGCTCCGTTTTGTGCGTGTAGTATGTCAAATTGTTCGTCTCGACAAGTACTTCATTTCATTCCATTGCATAATTTTCATTTGAGCTCATCTTGATGCCCGAAATGCTTTTGGAAGAGTGCATGTTGATGTTAATCTGCTGAAACTGTTATAACTTGCTCGTTTGTCATTTTTGCCATGATTGATGTGTGCATCCTATGAGGTTGAGCTCTACATGTGTTTTGATCTATGCCATGCCATCTTTCCAGGGGTGTATGCAATGTATTTTTGTGATCAATGTGGGGACTAGCACAAGCATGCAAACTAGGCTTCGTGATATTGCTGATTTTAGTCCCTGTTCTGCTGTTATTTTTATGCCATGTAAACTTGATGCTTCAGAGAGATCCATGCTTATTTTGAGATACTTCAGTAAGGGTGTTTTGAACATATGGTTATTGTCTATCCATTCATGCCCTTGTTTGCAATTATGGAGTAGCCTAGCATTACATTTGAGTGCTCTACTTTTGCTTCAAAATGTTTCCTGGCAGATTGTTTACTTGTTATTCAATTTGGCCAAGGTTGCTATAGTTGACCCTTGCATGCTATGGACTTGTTCTTGCCTTGGTTGGTTACATAAACATGTCTTCTTGATGATTCTATGCTTATATTGCCATGCAATGACTTGTGGTGAGTGAATCGAGCTTGTTAAGTAGGGTAGTTGCTGTTGCTGTTTTCCTGACAGATTCTGTTATATTTTGTTGCTATGTTAACGTGTTGCTACTAATCATTCTATGCATAATCTGGAGATGCCCTATAAACATGTTTTGATCTACATGTTATGCCCTATCCATCCATGCCCCTGGTTGCATTTATAGGTTGCTGTAACATGTTGTAATCTTGCTCTAAATTTGCTTGATAATGTTGCTGTCAGCCTGTTAACATCAAGTTCACTTGTTCCCATGTGTTTTCCTAGTGATCCATGCACCCTATGAACTTGCTCATGCCATGCTTAGCTTCATAAACCTTCCTTCTTGCTGTTGGTTGCCTTGCCATGCCATGTATAGCTCTGTGGTGAGTGGTTCAAGCTCACGAACATGCCTACTTATTATTGTTCCTGCCATGTTTGAATCTGTAATATAACTTGCCATGTTTACATGGGGCCATCATATTTTCCGTTCCCTTTAGGCTCATGGTCAGTAAGGGACTGTTGTTCTATGCATTTAGTAGTATCATGCCATGCCTTTGTTTGCCGTGATATGTTTCTGTAACATGTTGTTTGATAGCTCTAAACATTGCAACCTGATGTTATTTCTGCAAAGTCTGAAACTGTTATTATTTGCATTCTTCCCATGTCCTTTTGAGCATGTTCTAGTCTTTTCTGGAGATAGCTCAGTGTTCATGTTTTGTTATGCTTTACCTGTACTTCACGCCCATGCCTTTTGTTATTATGTTGAGTTGCTGTAGCATGTTGTTTTGATGCTTGCAATATGTCTAGTTGTTGTTTTGGACAAATTGTTGTTATGACTTGTATAGTGTGTGTGTGTGTTGCACCGTTGCTTCGTTTTGAGTGTGCTCTATATGAAACTTGCTCGATTTTGCATGTAGTTTCATATTATCATATTGCATCCTTGTTTTGGTGTGTTTGCTTGATGTTTGGGTGCATTTTGCATCGATGCCATGCTTAACTTGTTTTGCTCATATCTTCTAGGCCGTAGCTCCGAATCTAATGAACTATATATGTAACTTGACTAGAATTTCGTGTAGATCATCTTGGTGCATCTTAACTTGCTGTTTAACAACTTGAACATAAGGTTTATTCAGTTCTGGACCAATTTCGAAATATGCATATGAGGACTTACCGGAATTGTTATATGTTGTTTCCGGCCTCATTTAAACTTGCCTTGATGTGTTGTTCTTGTTTGCATCATGTCTTGCCATGGGTAGCTTCATGTAGCCTTTTCATGCATCATGCTTGTTGTGCATCATGTCTTGGCTATTGTGGTGTGTTTACTATGTTGTGTGCTTCTTCTCGATAGTTCCCGTTTCGTTGCGATCGTGAGGATTCGTTCGTCTACGCTTGGTTCGTCTTCGTGGCTTCATCTTCTTCATGGACTCGTTCTTCTTCCTAGCGGGATTTCAGGCAAGATGACCGCTACCCTGGATCTCACTACTATCATTGCTATGCTAGTTGCTTCGTTCTATCGCTATGCTGCGCTACCTATCACCTGTTTATCAAGCCATCCCATATTGCCATGAACCTCTAACCGTTGACACCTTTCCTATGCAAACCGTTGTTTGGCTATGTTACTGCTTCTGCTCAGCCCCTCTTATAGCGATGCTAGTTGCAGGTGAAGTTGAAGATTTCTCCATGGTGGACAAGATTTTGGTTGGGATATCACAATATCTCTTATATTATTAATGCATCTATATATTTGGTAAAGGGTGGAAGGCTCGGCCTTATGCCTGGTGTTTTGTTCCACTCTTGCCGCCCTAGTTTCCGTCATACCGGTGTTATGTTCCCGGATTTTATGTTCCTAACGCGGTCGGGTGATTTATGGACCCCCGACAGTTCTCTTTGAATAAAACTTGTCCAAAGAAGGCCCAACCTTGGTTTTACCATTTGCCTCACCACCACCTATCCCTTTCCCTTGGGTCGGCCAACCCGAGGGTCATCTTTATTTTAGCCCCTGGGCGGTGCTTGTCTAAGTGTTGGTCCAAACCGAAGCGATGTCCGCGCCCCCTGGCAACCAGGGTCTATGCCAACCCGACGCCTTGCTCATCCGGTGTGCCCCGAGAACGAGATATGTGCAGCTCCTATCGGGTTTTGTCGGCGATCGGGCGGCTTTGCTGGTCTTGTTTTACCATTGTCGAAATGTCTTGTAAACCGGATTCCGAGATCGATCGGGTCTTCCGGGAGAAGGTCTATTCTTCGTTGATCGTGAGAGCTTGTCATGGGCTTGTTGGGACACCCCTGCAGGGTTTTAAACTTTCGAGAGCCGTGCCCGCGGTTATGTGGCAGATGGGAATTTGTTAATGTCCGGTTGTAGATAACTTGACACCAGATCCGAATTAAAACGCATCAACCGCGTGTGTAGCCGTGATGGTCTCTTCTCGGCGGAGTCCGGGAAGTGAACACGGTTTCTGTGTTATGTTTGACGTAAGTAGGCGTTCAGGATCACCTCTTGATCATTGCTAGCTTCACGACCATTCCGCTTGTTTCTCTTCTCGCTCTCATTTGCATATGTTAGCCACCATATTTGCTTAGCCGCTACTGCAACCTCACCACTTTACCCCTTCCTTTCCCATTAAGCTTTGCTAGTCTTGATACCCATGGTAATGGGATTGCTGAGTCCTCGTGGCTCACAGATTACTACAACAACAGTTGCAGGTGCAGGTTTTCCGATGATCATGACGCGAGAGCGATGCTTGCTTGCGTTGAGTCCTTCTTCTGCTTCTTCGATCAGGAGATAGGTTCCAGGTCGGCAGCCTGGGCTAGCAGGGTGGATATTGTTTGAGTTTCTGTTTATGTATCATCCGTAGTCGGATGTTGATCTCTTGTATGATGTATTGTTGTATTCGTGTTGCATTGTATGCTTTATGTATGTATCCCTATCTATTATGTAATGTTGATGTAATGATATCCACCTTGCAAAAGCGTTTCAATATGCGGGTCTATCCTTTGTGGGACCTTCGAGTTCCTTTTGGATAGGGTCGCATATTGGGCGTGACAAGTTGGTAATCAGAGCCTTGACCGACCCTAGGAGCCCCCCTTGATTGATCGTGTAGTTTGGCCGTTGTTGAGTCTAGAAGAAAACTGTTTTCTGAGTCTAGTTATATCGGAGAGTAGGAATTCTTTTTACTCCTCTGCCCCTTCGTCGCTCTAGTAAGGAATCTTGACGTAGGTGTTTTGAATTACTCCTCTTCCCCTTCAAATTTTTCTTTAGGTTCACGCAGTTGGTTTTCCGATCGTTGTTCTTCAGCTCTTTTTATCCGGTGCATTTCTCGTCAAGTTGACTCGAGCCTCTTCATCGTTGCCAAGTTCAATCCTCAGTTGTTTTCTTTTCCCACCCGCCCACCCTTCTTCCTCTCGGAACCGGAGTCTGTAATCGAGTATCCATCCTACTCGAGCAAAGACTTTGCTTTCTTTCCTCAATGATTTCAACTGGTGTTTTCTCTTCAAGTTATTCGTCGGTTCCCCTTCCAAGTTGCCTTTGTTTTCCCGCCCTCCCACCCTCTTCTTCCCGGAGTTTGACTCTCTCTCGACCATCTATTTCATTCGTGTGGAGCCTCTTCGGTCTTTCGTCAATTATTTCAACCGGTGAATTCTCGTCTCTGTGGACATTCTTCATCTCTTTTCTTCTCCGGTGGACTCAATTCAAGTTTTTCGGGTTGTTCATATTCTTTTTTCCTTGGATCAAGTGTTTTCCCTGCTCGTTCGCCTCTCGCCAGCTTATCCTTCCGGAGTGCTGAAGACATCTCAGGAGATTCGTCTGTGTTCCAATTAATTCGAGGTTGTCACCTCATTCAAATATTTCATTGTTCCGGTGCATCATCTACCTGTTCAACAATCCCTTTCCAACGGTGTTTTTCTCTTTAGTGGGCCCTAACCCACAGGTCTTTTCCCAGGATCTTACCTGACTCTTCTAATTTCCCCGGAGTTATTCTCAATTCTTTTCAAAGTGTGACGTAAGAATGGATCCCATCAGTCACATGCCTTCTCCAAGATCTCTTTCAATTCATTTCATTGTTGGCTCAACCTTTTCGGTTTTCATTCTCCCGGAGTACCTCAGTAATTTTGGTGTTGTTTTCCGTCGTCATTTGAAGATCGAAGAAGAGTTTTTCCTCTAAATCTTGTCCATTCTCTCGAAGTTTTGTGGATCTAGCTTTCTGTTATCTTCCATTTGTCAGATATTCCTTTTCTCACCCATCCGGAGTATGTCAGAAGTTGTTTGCCTATTTCTTTTCACCGGAGGCCGTCATTCCAGTTTCGTTCTCTATTTATCCCGGTGCTTCGTTCAAGTGTTCTTTAATCAGTTCGCGATCTCTTCGTTCTTTTGCATCTAAATCCCCTCTATCTTATAAGTTCTTCTAATTCTTCCCGGTGATTCATTCTCTTTTCAGCAGTCATTTTCGAATTCTTACGGTGGTTCATTCAAGATTCTTTGTCCTTGTTTGTCATATTAATTCATTCGTTCTTTTCAATCCTACCGGTGATTCATGAAGACTTTCTCAAGTTTGCGATATGTCACTTCTCAATCCTTTTCAAGAAGAATAAGTAGTATGAAAAATCCATTTCTTGTCATCAATTTAATTTGATGAAGGATAAGCATACAATAAATCTTATTCTTATTTCATCCAAGTGATCAATCCTTTTCTTCGGAGTTTGTTCTCGTGGAATAAATTCTAGTTCCAAGTGTTTTCATCTTTTCTTTTCCGGAGTTCAAATTTTTTCTCCTCGGCCATCTCGTCGGAACCTTCATCTAAATCATCGCAAGGCTCATCTTATTCTTTCGTCCTTCATTTCTATCTCATCATCCTTTTGTTACTGGAGTTCTTCATGGTGGCTCTTCATGATTTAATTCATTCTTCAAGAGTTAGTGTCATTCCATCTTGTGAAGTTCATGTTCTAATCCTTCCAGTTTCAGTCGGAGTGCTGCCTAAATCCTTTCAGTCTTATCCGTTTCTTTTCTCATTCTAACCACTCCGGTTAGAACAAGTGATTTCAGAGTCTATCTTGTTCTTTCAGCTTTTGATTCTCGTCATTCTCTTCGTTCCTCACTTCTTCTCGAGTGATCTTGATTCGTTACTTCTTCTCTTGAATTCTTGTTTCACCTCATCCCTTTTTCCTTCCGTCTCGGTCCTAAGATCTCGGGACGAGATCTCTTGTTGGTGGAGGAGTGTTGAAACGCCCCGGATTCGTTGCGCCAGCTGTCTGCCAGCTATTCGTCGTTGTTGCCATGTCATTTGCTTGCGTGTTGCATTTTGCCATGTCATCATCTGCTTTTCATATCATGTCATCATGTGCATTTCATTTTGCATACGTGTTCGTTTCTTGCATCCGAGCATTTTCCCCGTTGTCCGTTTTGCAATCCGGCACTCCTATGTCCTCCGGCGTCCCCCTTTTGCCTCTTCTCTTGTGCGGGTGTTAAACTTTCTCGGAATGGCCCGAGCCTTGCCAAGCGGCCTTGGTATAGCACCGGTAGACCGCCTGTCAAGTTCCGTGCCACTTGGAGGTCGTTTGATACTCCAACGGTTAACCGGGTAACCGTAAAGGCCTCTTTTGTTGCAGCCCAACACCCCTTTCAAACTGGCCCAAAACCCATCTAACTCCCCTCCATGCTCTCGGTCGTTCGATCACGATCGCGTGGCCGAAAACCGCTCCTCATTTGGACTCTCCTAGCTCCCTCTACCTATAAAAACGTCCTCCTCCTCCATTTTTGGATCAAACCCTAGATCAATCGCTTCGCCGCCATCGGACATGTCCGCCCGCCACGGACGAAACCCGCCGCCGCCCGCGTCCAACGCTGTGGCGACACGTGGCGCTCCGCCGCCCGCGTCGTCGCTGCGGCAGTGGGCCAGATCGGGCCCGCGAGCCAGCGCGACCCACCGCCGCCCGACGCCCGCCTCCCTCGCGGCTCTGCGCGCCGCCGCCGCCGCCGGTGGCGTCCTCGGCGCCGGACCCCGCGCCGCCAGCCTCGAAGGCCGACCCAGCGCCGCCGCCCTTGCCGAAGTTCGCCGCGCGCCTCCTCCGCCCGGCAAGCGCCTCCGTGTGACCCGTCGCCTCGCCTCGCCCTCCGCTCCGGCCAGGGGCCCGCGCTGCCGCCAGCGCCGCGCCAGATCGGACCAGCGCCGCCGCCTCGCGCTCGTCCACGAGCAGCGCGCGCTCGGCCGCCCTCCGCCCGCGCTTTCGCCCAGCCTACGCCGCCCGGCCGGCGCGAGAGCGCCGCCGCCCCGGCCTCCTCTGCGCCGCCCCGCCCTCCGGCCGCCGTCTCCGGCCGCCTCGTCGCCGGATCCGGTGGGTGGGATGAGATCCAACCGCCCGGCCATCCAAACGGCGCCCCGGATCTGTGTCATCCAGTTTTCCCAGAGGTCAAATATCCACAGTGTCCCTGATTTCTTGCATAAACATGCCATGTTCATTGCATCGTATCTCTGCATCTGTAGCTCCATTTTGTGCGTGTAGTATGTCAAATTGTTCGCCTCGACGAGTATTTCATTTCATTCCATTGCATCATTTTCATTTGAGCTCATCTTGATGCCCGAAATGCTGTTGGAAGAGTGCATGTTGATGTTAATCTGCTGAAACTGTTATAACTTGCTCATTTGTCATTTTTGCCATGATTGATGTGTGCATCCTATGAGGTTGAGCTCTACATGTGTTTTGATCTATGCCATGCCATCTTTCCAGGGGTGTATGCCATGTATTTTTGTGATCAATGTGGGGACTAGCACAAGCATGCAAACTAGGCTTCGTGATATTGCTGATTTTAGTCCTCGTTTCTTTGTTATTTTTATGCCATGTAAACTTGATGCTTCAGAGAGATCCATGCTTATTTTGAGATACTTCAGTAAGGGTGTTTTGAACATATGGTTATTGTCTATCCATTCATGCCCTTGTTTGCAATTATGGAGTAGCCTAGCATGTCATTTGAGTGCTCTACTTTTGCTTCAAAATGTTTCCTGGCAGATTGTTGACTTGTTATTCAATTTGGCCAAGGTTGCTATAGTTGACCCTTGCATTCTATGGACTTGTTCTTGCCTTGGTTGGTTACATAAACATGTCTTCTTGATGATTCTATGCTTATATTGCCATGCAATGACTTGTGGTGAGTGAATCGAGCTTGTTAAGTAGGGTAGTTGCTGTTGCTGTTTTCCTGACAGATTCTGTTATATTTTGTTGCTATGTTAACGTGTTGCTACTAATCATTCCATGCATAATCTGGAGATGCCCTATAAACATGTTTTGATCTACATGTTATGCCCTATCCATCCATGCCCCTGGTTGCATTTATAGGTTGCTGTAATATGTTGTAATCTTGCTCTAAAGTTGCTTGATAATGTTGCTGTCAGCCTGTTAACATTAAGTTCACTTGTTCCCATGTGTTTTCCTAGTGATCCATGCACCCTATGAACTTGATCATGCCATGCTTAGCTTCATAAACCTTCCTTCTTGCTGTTGGTTGCCTTGCCATGCCATGTATAGCTCTGTGGTGAGTGGTTCAAGCTCACGAACATGCCTAATTATTGTTCCTGCCATGTTTGAATCTGTAATATAACTTGCCATGTTTACATGGGTGCCATCATATTTTCCGTGCCTTTTTGGCTCATGGTCAGTAAGGGACTGTTGTTCTATGCATTTAGTAGTATCATGCCATGCCTTTGTTTGCCGTGATATGTTTCTGTAACATGTTGTTTGATAGCTCTAAACATTGCAACCTGATGTTATTTCTGCAAAGTCTGAAACTATTATTATTTGCAATCTTTCCATGTCCTTTTGAGCATGTTCTAGTCTTTTCTGAAGATAGCTCAGTGTTCATGTTTTGTTATGCTTTACCTGTACTTCATGCCCATGCCTTTTGTTATTATGTTGAGTTGCTGTAGCATGTTGTTTTGATGCTTGCAATATGCCTAGTTGCTGTTTTGGACAGATTGTTGTTATGACTTGTATAGTGTGTGTGTGTGTTGCACCGTTGCTCCGTTTTGAGTGTGCTCTATATGAAACTTGCTCGATTTTGCATGTAGTTTCATATTATCATATTGCATCCTTGTTTTGGTGTGTTTGCTTGATGTTTGGGTGCATTTTGCATCGATGCCATGCTTAACTTGTTTTGGTCATATCTTCTAGGCCGTAGCTCCGAATCTAGTGAACTATATATGTAAATTGACTAGAATTTCGTGTAGATCATCTTGGTGCATCTTAACTTGTTGTTTAACAACTTGAACATAAGGTTTATTCAGTTCTGGACCAATTTTGAAATATGCATATGAGGACTTACCGGAATTGTTATATGTTCTTTCCGGCCTCATTTAAACTTGCCTTGATGTGTTGTTCTTGTTTGCATCATCTCTTGCCATGGGTAGCTTCATGTAGCCTTTTCATGCATCATGCTTGTTGTGCATCATGTCTTGGCTATGTGTGGTGTGTTTACTATGTTGTGTGCTTCTTCTCGATAGTTCCCGCTTGCTATGCGATCGTGAGGATTCGCTCGCTCACGCTTGGTTCGTCTTCGTGGCATCATCTTCTTCATGGACTCGTTCTTCTTCCTAGCGGGATTTCAGGCAAGATGACCGCTACCCTGGATCTCACTACTATCATTGCTATGCTAGTTGCTTCGTTCTATCGCTATGCTGCGCTACCTATCACCTGTTTATCAAGCCATCCCATATTGCCATGAACCTCTAACCTTTGACACCTTTCCTATGCAAACCGTTGTTTGGATATGTTACCGCTTCTGCTCAGCCCCTCTTATAGCGTTGCTAGTTGCAGGTGAAGTTGAAGATTTCTCCATGGTGGACAGGATTTTGGTTGGGATATCACAATATCTCTTATATTATTAATGCATCTATATATTTGGTAAAGGGTGGAAGGCTCGGCCTTATGCCTGGTGTTTTGTTCCACTCTTGCCGCCCTAGTTTCCTTCATACCGGTGTTATGTTCCCGGATTTTGCGTTCCTAACGCGGTCGGGTGATTTATGGGACCCCCCTGATAGTTCTCTTTGAATAAAACTTGTCCAGCAAGGCCCAACCTTGGTTTACCATTTGCCTCACCACCACCTATCCCTTTCCCTTGGGTCGGCCAACCCGAGGGTCATCTTTATTTTAGCCCCCCCCCCCCGGGGCCAGTGCTTGTCTAAGTGCTGGTCCGAACCGAGCGATGTCCGGCGCCCCCTAGGCAACTAGGGTCTATGCCAACCCGACGTCTTGCTCATCCGGTGTGCCCTAAGAACGAGATATGTGCAGCTCCTATCGGGATTTGTTGGAGCATCGGGCGGCTTTGCTGGTCTTGTTTTAGCATTGTCGAAATGTCTTGTAAACCGGGATTCCGAGACTTATCGGGTCTTCCTGGGAGAAGGTCTATTCCTTCGTTGATCGTGAGAGCTTGTCATGGGCTGAGTTGGGACACCCCTGCAGGGTTTTAAACTTTCGAGAGTCGTGCCCGCGCTTATGTGGCAGATGGGAATTTGTTAATGTCCGGTTGTAGATAACTTGACACCAGATCCGAATTAAAACGCATCAATTGCATGTGTAGCCGTGATGGTCTCTTCTCGGCGGAGTCCGGGAAGTGAACACGGTTTCTGTGTTATGTTTGACGTAAGTAGGTGTTCAGGATCACCTCTTGATCATTGCTAGCTTCACGACCGTTCCGCTTGTTTCTCTTCTCGCTCTCATTTGCGTATGTTAGCCACCATATTTGCTTAGCCGCTACTGCAACCTCACCACTTTACCCCTTCCTTTCCCATTAAGCTTTGCTAGTCTTGATACACATGGTAATGGGATTGCTGAGTCCTCGTGGCTCACAGATTACTACAACAACAGTTGTAGGTGCAGGTTTTCCGATGATCATGACGCGAGAGCGATGCTTGCTTGCGTTGAGTCCTTCTTCTGCTTCTTCGATCAGGGGATAGGTTCCAGGTCGGCAGCCTGGGCTAGCAGGGTGGATATTGTTTGAGTTTCTGTTTATGTATCATCCGTAGTCGGATGTTGATCTCTTGTACGATGTATTGTTGTATTCGTGTCGCATTGTATGCCTTATGTATGTATCCCTATCTATTATGTAATGTTGATGTAATGATATCCACCTTGCAAAAGCGTTTCAATATGCGGGTCTATCCTTAGTGGGACCTTCGAGTTCCTTTTGGATAGGGTCGCATATTGGGCGTGACAACGCTGTCCTAAAAATGTCAGCCCGGTTTGAAGGACTTGAATTCCACCACGTAGCCCGGGATAATAACCAAGCAACCGACGTGTTGGCATGCATCGGTGCGAAACGCGACGCTGTCCCTCCAAACATCTTTCTGGAACGGCTCTTTAAGCCATCCGTAATATGGGAAGAGGAGTCTGGAAATAACAACCCGGAAGCAGCCGCACCACCAAACACAGAACAATCTGACATAATCAGCGACTCAGCCGATGAAATAACACCTTCAGCCCATTTAAATAATGGCAGTAATCGCCTGTGGGATGAGCCATTCCTAGCCTACTTACTCAGCAGAACTTCCGAAGACCAAAATGAGGCCCGCTGCATAGTCCGGCGATCTAAAGCCTACAAGGTCCATGAGGGAGAACATTATAAGAAAAGCACAACCGGAGTCCTTCAATGGTGTATCTCCGAAGAGGAAGGGCGAAACCTCCTGGCTGAAATTCATGCCGGACTAGGCGGACACCATGCCGCAGCTCGGGCCCTTGTAGGCACACTACAAGGGAAAACCTTATACACAGAAATTTAGCAACAGCGCGGGTCAAAAAAGCGCGCTAGTGCTATATAGCAGTAGCGATCTAAGAAAAACCGCGCTACACAGATACAAACTTAGCAGTAGCGCTTGTGGCCGAGAAAGCGCTACTACTAGTATTCCCATGGGCAGAATGCTAGGCTACGCATAGCAGTAGCGTGCTTCGCAGAAACGCGCTACCGCTAGAGCATAATGTAACGCCCCGAATACGACTTTCCATATTCGTAACTCCAACTCTTGCCTTTTCCGGAGATGCCATATGTTATTTTCCTTTGTGGTTGGGTTTTGTTCTTTTGTTTTTGCATTTTGTTCATGTCATGCATTTCTTCTCATGTCATCATTCGCATTGCATCCATATGTTTTCATAAAACTCGTTACCGTTCGCAGTTGCCCTTTCTTTCTTTGCCTGCGTTGGCATTTTGTCGGGCCCTTGTCCTCGTTGATCTCCTCGGACCGCTTTGCCTTTGTTGACCTTCTCGCAGACCATTTGGACCCCTCTCTTCTCTCTTTCTCCGAGACCAACAAAACCCCTTGACCCCGTGGCCTTTTGTCAGACCCCATTGTCTTTGTTTTCCCCCTCTCATCTAAATGCCTACCCTCTCAACACAGTGCATAGACCCCCTCGTGTGCGCGTCCGAAACTGCCCCGAACCCGACCCGGTCTGTCATTACCGTTGGGTCCGGATCATCCCCAAACATCTACAAAACATCTCCGTTTTGTTATTTGGGCTCCCTAACTATTTTATTCTCGACCGTCCGATTTTAATCGGATGATCCAAACTCCCCTCTTTTTCATATATATAGTCCACCCCTAGTCTATTTTGGACAACCCTAAAAATCGTCGCCTTGTCCCTAGCCGCCGCCACTCTTCCAGATCCACCTTGGGATCCCTCCGATCCATTCCACCCAACCAGATCCACCGACCGCCTCCCTCGTTTTCGGCATCGGACCAACCCCATGTCCCTCCTCGATCCCCTTGCCCAGCCAACCACCGAAGCTGCAGCACCGTCCCCGAGCCTGTGCCCCTGTGCCTCGTCCCGATCCAGGGAGGAGAGGAGCTCCTCCCGTTTGCCTCGCCCGCTGCTGCGATGCCGCCCGGTGACCTCTGTGTCGCCTCGCCGTCCTCTCCTCCTTTCTCCTTCCTTCTCCCTCTCCTCATGGCTTCTCTCTCTCTCCCCGCAGGAACCTCCCGTCGCCTCCTGAAGCTCCCGTCACCAACCGGCCTCGTCGCCGTGGGAATGGATCCGCCTCACCGGATCCGCCCGGATCCGGCTGGGCCCCTCCCGCCTCGCCAGCCAAGGGCGCTGCTGCCTCGCTTCTCTCAGACCAAGACGAAGCGCCCCGCCCGCGTTGACCGCCCGCTCGTCCTGCTGCGTGGGCTGCCTCGTCCCAGCGCCCCTGGCCCAGCTCGGCCACTTCCTCCCCAAGGCCCAGAGCCGAAGCCAGCCTCAGCCTCCCTCCTCCTCGCCATCTCGGGCCAAGGCCCACTGGGTGAGGCCATCCCCAGCGCCCCTCTTTTTTTTTCCTGTTGGGCCAGCCTGCAGTTTCAGCCCGTTTATATTTTTTCCTACTGCTGCGATTTTAGCATTATCCGGTGAATTACTGTTGTACAGAAAACCCCCTAAGCATCATGCATATAATAACTAATTAACGGTGCATCGGATTAAAACAAACTTTATATGTAAAATGCTTAGTATTTCATCTAGTTTCATAATATGCCATTTTCATCCATGTTTGAAATGATTAAAATGATGTTTGTTTAAATTTGCTTAAATGCCATGTTAAAATGATTTAATTCATAACTAAATAACCGTAGCTCGGAATTAAATGTTCTTTATATGTAAATGGGGTGGAAAAATGCCTAGTTTAACATGGTCCACTTTATTTTCCTATTTAACAACTTTAAAATATGATTTAGGGCAGAACAGTACCGAATCTAAAATATGGACATGAGGATTTTCCGGAATTGTTGTTTGTGTTTCCGGCCTCATTTAAACTTGCCTAAATAGATAGTTTAATTATGCTCCACCTCTTGCCATGTTTAACAACATTTAATATTGTTGGGTAGCTTAAACAAGAGAGAACTAAATAATTGATGTGGTGTTCCGTCAATATGCAACTCATTGCATATTGAGCTCCACTTAATTTGTAGTGTTGTTTGTTGCACTTTGCCATGCCATGCCATCCCTCATTAAACCGGACATGCATCATACTTGGTTGTGCATCATGACATGTTTATGCTTGAGTGTTTACTATGTTGTTTGCTTCTTTCCGGTTTGCTTCTCTCGTTATCTTCGGTTTCGTTCCGGAGTTGTGAGGATTCGTTCGACTACGTCCGTTTGTCTTCTTCATGGACTCGTTCTTCTTCCTAGCGGGATTTCAGGCAAGATGACCACTACCCTGGATCTCACTACTATCATTGCTATGCTAGTTGCCTCGTTCTATCGCTATGCTGCGCTACCTATTGCCTGTTTATCAAGCCATCCCATGTTTGCCATGAACCTCTAACCTTTGACACCTTTCCTATGCAAACCGTTGTTTGGCTATGTTGGCGCTTTGCTCAGCCCTTCTTATAGCGTTGCTAGTTGCAGGTGAAGTTGAAGATTTCTCCATGGTGGACAGGGTTTTGTTGGGATATCACAATACCTCTTATATTATTAATGCATCTATATATTTGGTAAAGGGTGGAAGGCTCGGCCTTATGCCTGGTGTTTTGTTCCACTCTTGCCGCCCTAGTTTCCGTCATACCGTGTTATGTTCCCGGATTTTATGCTCCTAACGCGATCGGGTGATTTATGGGACCCCCGATAGTTCGCTTTGAATAAAACTTGTCCAGAAGGCCCAACCTTGGTTTTACCATTTGCCTCACCACCACCTATACCCTTCCCTTGGGTCGGCCAACCCAAGGGTCATCTTTATTTTAGCCCCCGGCAAGTGCTTGTCTAAGTGCTGGTTCGAACCGAGTAGATCGGGGCCCCTCGGGCAACTCGAGGTCTGGTTTTACTCAGAGGATCTCTCATCGGTGTTGCCTCGAGAACGAGATATGTGCGGCTCCTATCGGGATTGTCGGCGATCGGGCGGCTTTGCTGGTCTTGTTTTACCATTGTCGAAATGTCTTGATGTACCGGATTCCGAGACCGATCGGGTCTTCCCGGTGAAGGTCTATTCTTCGATGATCGCGAGAGCTTGTCATGGGCTTGTTGGGACACCCCTGCAGGGTTTAAACTTTCGAGAGCCGTGCCCGCGGTTATGTGGCAGATGGGAATTTGTTAATGTCCGGTTGTAGATAACTTGACACTTGATCCGAATTAAAACGCATCAACCGTGTGTGTAGCCGTGATGGTCTCTTCTCGCGGAGTCCGGAAGTGAACACGGTTTCGGGTTATGTTTGACGAAGTAGGTGTTCGGGATCACCTCTTGATCATTGCTAGCTTCACGACCGTTCCGCTTGTTCTCTTCTCGCTCTTCTTTGCGTATGTTAGTCACCATACTTGCTTAGCCGCTGCTGCAACCTCACCACTTTACCCCTTCCTTTCCCATTAAGCTTTGCTAGTCTTGATACCCATGGTAATGGGATTGCTGAGTCCTCGTGGCTCACCGGATACTTCCAAAACCAGTTTGCGGTGCCTATGTTACCGAAGCGGTGACGCAACCAAGCTCAAGGAGGAGCTTGATGAAGATCTTGCCCTTTGTGTTCTTTTCGCTCTAGTTGATCAAGAGTGGAGCCCAGTTGGGGTCGATCGGGGACCTTTGTCGCGTTTGGGGTTCTTCTTTTCTTTTGGTTCCGTAGTCGGACCTTGATTGTATCTGGATGATGTAATGCTTTATTCATGTAATTGTGTGAAGTGGCGATTGTAAGCCAACTATGTATCTCTTTCCTTATGTATTACTTGGGTTGTGTGAAGATTACCTCACTTGCGACATTGCTTTCAATGCGGTTATGCCTCTAAGTCGTGCTTCGACACGTGGGAGATATAGCCGCATCGAGGGCGCTAAGTTGGTAATCGAGCCTTCCCGACCTTAGGAGCCCCTCCGCTTGATCGCTTTTAGCGGCCGAGTTGTGTCTAGAAAAATGTTTTGAGTCATTTAGGATTATATATATCGGAGAGTTAGGAATTCTTTCCTCAGTCCCTTCGTTGCTCTGGTGAGGTCTCCTAACATAGAGTTTTGACTCTTCTCTTCTCAAATTTCACTAAATTTTTTTTAGGATCACGCGGGTATCTTAGAATCGTTCCGATGGTTTTATGATGACAACATTGTCTTGGTGCCTCCCGTCGCCAGGGTTTATTGGAGGTGTCCCGGGAGTTGAGCTCGAGGTGTTGTCGCCATAATTTTATCGTTGCAGATTCGAATACCCGAGTTTAGTCGCCGACATCAAAAATCTCTTTTATGCGTTGTTGGTGAGATAACCCCGCTAACCCAAGATCGAGGTGAGTACGGGAGTATTGCCATGACTCGATAACGGATGCTTTTCAAGGTTGAGGTACACGATTTCGAAGGTTTCTTGGTTATGTGTTGAAGGATGGATACAGCTTGGATGTAGGTATTGTTAGTTTGGGTGAGATATATTGCTTCCCCTGTATCCCCAACACCAGATTGCATAACCGGAAAGTTTCGGGAGTTTTATAGGTGGGAATTCAAGTAGCTCCTAGAATATCTTTTCGACAGATGCATGATATGGGATTGGGTAAATCTCTATCATATGTTTGTTTCCGGCTTATTCTGCAAGCCAATCCTTTGTTTTGTTCTATTTGTGGTATTCGAGTTGCTTCGAAGTCAAATGTTGAATCCATACCTTTCCTAAACAGTGTTCTCATATTGCTATGTGAATATTAATCCTTTTTGATCATTGAGGTTGTCATGTTAATCCTTTTCCAACCGGCGTGTTTCTCTTCAAGTGGATCCGATCACTTCAACATCAGCAAGACCAATTATCATTTCTTCTCAACGGTGTTTGTTTCATCCGTCTCCAAGTTGCCTTTGTTTTTTCCCGCCCACCCACCCTTTTTCCTCAAGGACTAAGATTTCTTTACCAAGTATCCTTTATTTTTGTGAAGTTTCTCCATTCTTTTCCATCAATGTTCTTACCCGGTGGTTCTCAAGAAGATGTTCTACTAGTTCATCATTCCTCATTCCTTTCTCTTCTCCGGTGGATTCAAGTCAAGTTTTGTTGATCATACCTTTTTCCTCATTTCAATGTCTTCTCATACCGGTGCACCTCATTATCATTCTACTTCTCGCTATTTGTTATTCCAGAGTGCTCAAGATATCTCGAAGATTCGTGTTTCCACTCTGCATTCGTTCAAGCTTTTTCGAGATTGTTATCTCATTCAAGCCATTTAATTCAACCGGTGCAATCTCTCTTTAATATCATTCTCAACGGTGTTTTTCTTTTGAGTGTGCCCTAACCCACAGGTCTTTTCCCAGGATCTTACCTGACTCTTCTAATTATCAAGAGCGATTCTCAAATTCATTTCCAAGTTTGACGTAGGAATGAATTTTCATCAGTCACATGCCTTCTCCAAGGTCGTTTTCAAATTCTTTTCATCTTTGGCTCAACCTTTCCTCTTTTAATTCTCCCGGAGTATCTCAACAATTCATGGTGGTGTTTCTCGTTGTCATTCTCGGATTTTGAAAACCGAAGAAGAGTTCCTCTTAAATCCTTACCCGTTGTTCCAAAGAGGCATAGTTCAAGCTTGATGCCATCCTCTCATATTTGTTTTCGATTGTGAGAATTCTTTTCTTACCATCAGGAGCATTTTAGGAGTCTTTTCAGTTTCATTTTTTGAAGCCCATCATCTCAGTATTATTCATTCAAGCTTTCAGCTCGCGTTCTCCAAATCATACCGGTGCATCATTCAAGTATTCTCTAATCAGTTCATGTTCTCTTCGTTCTCATGTATCTAAATCCCCTCAAATATCTTCATTCGTTTTCCAATTCTTCCCGGTGAATTGTGCCTTTGCTACGTTCATTTTCAATTTTTACGGTGGTCCGTTCAAGATTCCTCTCCCTTTATTACCATATCATTTCATTCGTCCTTTCCAATCCTCTCGGTGATTCATTGAAGACTTCTTCAAGTTTGCGCTATATCTCTCTTAATTCTTTCTACGAGAATAAGTGGCATGCCAAATCCATTGTGGGTCATCAATTTAATTGATGAGGGATAAGCATAATGTAATTCTTATTCTTGTTTCATCGAGTAAATTCAATTCCTTATTCAGGAGGTTCATCAAAAAATTCTCGGTTCGAGAGGCTTCTTCTTTCTTTTCGCAGTTTCAAGCTCTCTCAATTATCTCATCGCGAAGCTCCATCTAAATCATAGCAAGGCTTCACCTTGTGTTTCCAACTTCTCTTTCTTTTTATCATTCGTTTACAACCGGAGTGGTGGTTCATCAAGGATTCTTTTCATTCTTCAATTGTTCTTCAAGATTTCTCTCGAAGTTATGACCCGCCAAGCTATACTCAAAATTAAACATGGTGCTCAACACATGTTTTGTTTTGAGGCATTCAAGTATTCCTCATCTTGCATTTCAAAGTGCAATTCCTTCTATCTTATCTTTTGAGATGGTGTTATGTCACTCTTGACAATTTCCTTCATGTTTCATGATTCATATTGTTGTCAAGAATGAGGTATTTTAATACATCAGTCTCTTCATTGGAGTTATTTTGGGTTATATTTCACCTAAAGCTTTCCCTAAGGATTGTTGCTATTTATGGTGCTTATAAATGACCCAAGTTCTTCATTTGTCCTCCCGGTGAAATAGTTTCTCGTCTCCTTGTTGATATCAATCCAATCATTTGTTTCCGTTGGTGGCAGAAGCTCACCTCATAATTTTGAGATGTTTTCATAAGCCCGCCACAAGCTTATTCTTTTCGTTGTTGGTTTTTCCAACTACTCCGTTATAACCTTCTTGGAAGGATGCTTTCCAAGTTCACCTGTGGCAAAAGTTGTCATTTTCTTCTCCGTCCCTTTATCCCAACGGTCTAACTTCTATTCTTTCGTTACGGATGCATTGTGATGTTGTGCTCTTCACCCATCACCTCGTTTTGTGAGGATCGTGTTCTTTTCTTGCTTATCCATTTAACCGGAGTGTTGTATCATCTCTTCAATATCTTTTCATCTCATCAAGTTTTCTTCTCTTTTCTACCGGAGTGCTGTCCAAATTCTGCCATTCTTGTTCCATGGCTATCTCATTATACTGATGTGGTCATATTCTTTTCGTTCGTGAAGCTCTTATTTCCATGTCTTTCAAACTTCAAATTCTCGTAATACTCCTTGTTCATTTTTTCTACCGGTTTGCTTGCAATCTCGTTCATCTCTGTTGTACTCTTTCTTGCAATTTGTTCAACCTCTAAAGGTTCTTTGGTTTCACTCATTGGTCAAAGAAGCAACTTAGTTTTACCTCTTCTCTTCCTCTTCCATTTCTCTCCGGTGCCATCCTAGACCTCGGGACGAGATCCTCTCGTAGTGGTGGAGTGTTGTAACGCCCCGGATACGACTTTCCATATTCGTAACTCCAACTCTTGCCTTTTCCGGAGATGCCATATGTTATTTTCCTTCGTGGTTGGGTTTTGTTCTTTTGTTTTTGCATTTTGTTCATGTCATGCATTTCTTCTCATGTCATCATTCGCATTGCATCCATATGTTTTCATAAAACTCGTTATCGTTCGATTGCCCTTTCTTTCTTTACTGCGTTGGCATTTTTGGGCCCTTGTCCTCGTTGATCTCCTCGGACCGCTTTGCCTTTGTTGACCTTCTCGCAGACCATTTGGACCCCTCTCTTCTCTCTTTCTCCGAGACCAACAAAACCCCTTGACCCCGTGGCCTTTCGTCAGGCCCCATTGTCTTTGTTTTCTCCCCTCTCATCTAAATGCCTACCCTCTCAACACAGTGCATAGACCCCCTCGTGTGCGCGTCCGAAACTGCCCCGAACCCGACCCGGTCTGTCATTACCGTTGGGTCCGGATCATCCCCAAACATCTACAAAACATCTCCGTTTTGTTATTTGGGCTCCCTAACTATTTTATTCTCGACCGTCCGATTTTTAACCGGATGATCCAAACTCCCCTCTTTTTCATATATATAGTCCACCCCTAGTCTATTTTGGACAACCCTAAAAATCCTCCCCTTGTCCCTAGCCGCGCCGCCACTCTTCCGCATCCACCTTGGGATCCCTCCCGATCCATTCCACCCAACCAGATCCACCGACCGCCTCCCTCGTTTTCGGCATCGGACCAACCCCATGTCTCTCCTCGATCCCCTCGCCCAGCCAACCACCGAAGCTGCAGCACCGTCCCCGAGCCCGTGCCCTGTGCCTCGCCCCGATCCAGGGAGGAGAGGAGCTCCTCCCGTTTGCCTCGCCGCTGCTGCAGTCGCCGCTGGTGACCTCCAGGTCGCCCTGCCGTCCTCTCCTCCTTTCTCCTTCCTTCTCCCTCTCCCTCATGGCTTCTCTCTCTCTCCCCGCAGGAACCTCCCGTCGCCTCCTGAAGCTCCCGTCACCACCCGGCCTCCTCGCCGTGGGGAATGGATCCGGCCTCACCGGATCCGCCCGGATCCAGCTGGGCCCCTCCCCGCCTCGCCTCGGCCTTCGCCGGCCACCTCTGCCAGCGGCGCCGCCGTTACCCCTGCTTCTCTCAGACCAAGAGGAGCGCCGCCTGCTGACCGCCCGCTCGTCTGCTGCTGCGTGGGCTGCCTCGTCCCCAAAGACCCTGCCCGGCTCGGCCACTTCTCCCCAAGGCCCAGGCCAAGCAAGCCTCGGCCTCCTCCTCCTCGCCATCTCGGGCCAAGGCCCACTGGTGAGGCCATCCCAGCGCCCCTTTTTTTTTTCCTGTTGGGCCAGCCTGCAGTTTCAGCCCGTGTATATTTTTTTCCCTCTGCTGCGATTTTAGCATTATCCGTGAATTCTTGTTTACGAAAACCCCTAAGCATCATGCATATAATAACTAATTAACAGTGCATCGGATTAAAACAAACTTTATATGTAAAATGCTTAGTATTTCATCTAGTTTCATAATATGCCATTTTCATCCATGTTTGAAATGATTAAAATGATGTTTGTTTAAATTTGCTTAAATGCCATGTTAAAATGATTTAATTCATAACTAAATAACCGTAGCTCGGAATTAAATGTTCTTTATATGTAAATGGGGTGGAAAAATGCCTAGTTTAACATGGTCCACTTTATTTTCCTGTTTAACAACTTTAAAATATGTTTTAGGGCAGAACAGTACCGAATCTAAAATATGGACATGAGGATTTTCCGAAATTGTTGTTTGTGTTTCCGGCCTCATTTAAACTTGCCTAAATAGATAGTTTAATTATGCTCCACATATTGCCATGTCTAACAACATTTAATATTGTTGGGTAGCTTAAACAAGAGAGAACTAAATAATTGATGTGGTGTTCCGTCAATATGCAACTCGTTGCATATGGAGCTCCACTTAATTTGTAGTGTTGTTTGTTGCACTTTGCCATGCCATGCCATGCCTCATTAAACCGGACATGCATCATACTTGGTTGTGCATCATGACATGTTTATGCTTGTGTGTTTACTATGTTGTTTGCTTCTTTCCGGTTTGCTTCTCTCGTTAGCTTTGGTTTCGTTCGGAGTTGTGAGGATTCGTTCGACTACGTCTGTTTGTCTTCTTCATGGACTCGTTCTTCTTCCTAGCGGGATTTCAGGCAAGATGACCGCTACCCTGGATCTCACTACTATCATTGCTATGCTAGTTGCCTCGTTCTATCGCTATGCTGCGCTACCTATTGCCTGTTTATCAAGCCATCCCATGTTTGCCATGAACCTCTAACCTTTGACACCTTTCCTATGCAAACCGTTGTTTGGCTATGTTACCGCTTCGCTCAGCCCTTCTTATAGCGTTGCTAGTTGCAGGTGAAGTTGAAGATTTCTCCATGGTGGACAGGGTTTTGTTGGGATATCACAATACCTCTTATATTATTAATGCATCTATATATTTGGTAAAGGGTGGAAGGCTCGGCCTTATGCCTGGTGTTTTGTTCCACTCTTGCCGCCCTAGTTTCCGCCATACCGTGTTATGTTCCCGGATTTTGCATTCCTAACGCTGTCGGGTGATTTATGGGACCCCCGACAGTTCGCTTTGAATAAAACTTGTCCAGAAGGCCCAACCTTGGTTTTACCATTTGCCTCACCACCACCTATACCCTTCCCTTGGGTCGGCCAACCCAAGGGTCATCTTTATTTTAGCCCCCGGGCGTTGCTTGTCTAAGTCTTTGGTTCGAACCGAGTAGATCATGGGCCCCCTTGGGGCAACTCGAGGTCTGGTTTTACTCAGAGGATGTCTCATCCGTGTTGCCTCGAGAACGAGATATGTGCAGCTCCTATCGGGATTGTCGGCGATCGGACGGCTTTGCTGGTCTTGTTTTACCATCGTCGAAATGTCTTGATGTACCGGATTCGAGACTGATCGGGTCTTCTGGGTGAAGGTCTATTCTTCGATGATCGCGAGAGCTTGTCATGGGCTGTTGGGACACCCCGCAGGGTTTAAACTTTCGAGAGTCGTGCCCGCGGTTATGTGGCAGATGGGAATTTGTTAATATCCGGTTGTAGATAACTTGACACTTGATCCGAATTAAAACGCATCAACCGTGTGTGTAGCCGTGATGGTCTCTTCTCGGCGGAGTCCGGGAAGTGAACACGGTTTCTGGGATATGTTTGACGTAAGTAGGTGTTCAAGATCACCTCTTGATCATTGCTAGCTTCACGACCGTTCCGCTTGTTCTATTCTCGCTCTTCTTTGCGTATGTTAGTCACCATACTTGCTTAGTCGCTGCTGCAACCTCACCACTTTACCCCTTCCTTTCCCATTAAGCTTTGCTAGTCTTGATACCCATGGTAATGGGATTGCTGAGTCCTCGTGGCTCACCAGATACTTCCAAAACCAGTTTGCAGGTGCCTATGTTACCGAAAGCGGTGACGCAACCAAGCTCAAGGAGGAGCTTGATGAAGATCTTGCCCTTTGTGTTGTTTTGTTCTAGTTGATCAGTAGTGGAGCCCAGTTGGGGTCGATCGGGGACCTTTGTCGCGTTTGGGGTTCTTCTTTTCTTTTGGTTCCGTAGTCGGACCTTGATTGTATCTGGATGATGTAATGCTTTATTCATGTAATTGTGTGAAGTGGCGATTGTAAGCCAACTATGTATCTCTTTCCCTTATGTATTACTTGGGTTGTGTGAAGATTACCTCAATTGCGACATTGCTTTCAATGCGGTTATGCCTCTAAGTCGTGCTTCGACACGTGGGAGATATAGCCGCATCGAGGGCATTACACATAATTAGCAGCGCGTTTCCTGAGAAGAGGGCTACTACTAATGGAAATAAAATAAGATGAAAAACAAATAGAAAAGTAAATGAAAATGAAAGAAATAGAAAAAGGAGAAAGGGAAAAATAAAATGTAAAGCAAAGTAAACGAAAAAGCGAAAAATCGGAGGAAGGCATAGCAGCAGCGTTTGTTTGTAAGAGGCGCTATAGCTAACGTAGCTGCAGCGCGTGTCCTAGACCCCCGCTATAGAAACAGAAAAGGAAATTAAAAAGGAAGAAATTTACATAGCTATAGCAGCAGCTGCTTTTGCGTAAAGCGCTATAGCTATCTTAGCTATAGCTTTTTTATAAACGCGCTACCGCTAAGTTTGACTTAACCAAAAACCGCTTCCCCGCCACCACTTTCCCCAAATCCTCAACCCACCCAGCGCCGCCGTCTCCCCGATTCACCGTTGCCCCGCTCGCCGCCGCCGACGACGCCACTCAGAGCCGCAGGCGCCATCGACGACACCGAGCTACCCCTAACGCCACGGAGCGCGCTGCCTCGTTAACGCCACCGGAGCCGCCATCGACGCCACCTTCCTCGCGTCACCGGAGACGCCCTGCCTCCCTCGCCGTCACCGGAGACGCCTCGCCTCCTCGCCACCATTGCCTCCGTCGCCACCACCGGAGCCATCATCTGTAAGCCCCCACCCCTCCTCTCTCTCTCTCTCATGCATAGGTTAGCCAGTTTAATTAGGTTAATTATCTAGGTTACAGCAAAAATTTAGTTAGGGCATTGACAGAGAAGTAGTTAGGTTAACTAGTTTAATTAGGTTAATTATCTAGGTTAGTGCAAACACTTAGTTAGGGCTTTGACAGAGAACTAGTCAGGTTAACTAGTTTAATTAGGTTAATTATCCATGTTAATTAGTGCAAAAATTTATTTTAGGCTTTGACAGAGAACTAGCTGTGTTAACTAGTTTAATTAGGGTTAATTATCTAGGTAAACTAGATTAACTAACTAGGTTAAATAGGTAGGTTAATTAGGTTCATTGGATTAACAAGCTAGGTTAAGTAGATTGGCAAAGGTTTTTGATTTTTGAAAAGACCACTATTTTTCAAGGAAAAGAATTTAGGCAAATTTTATTTTTCATTGAAGTGGTCAGTTATATCTTTTCATTGAAGTTGTTCGATTGTGCCCAAGTGGCTTTGTTGTTTCGAGGAATGATGTTGAGTGGTTTATGTTTTTGCGGAATGTTGATTCATTTCGCATTAGGCAAATTTCAGGTTCTCGATTTGTCCACTTTTTAGCAAAGGTCATGCCGAAATTTCTTGTGAATTTCGGCATGACTTGTGCTACAAACTAGGACATATCGAGTGCCCGGGATTTGCCGCACCAGGAAGGAGTCAACATTCCTGCAAAACAATTGTCCTTTTTTATGTTATTATTCATTTTATTAGGTCTAGAATTAATTGACTAGATTTAATCATAGGAAACATGGCTAGCAACGATGAAGGACAGGGTTCTGGTGATTGCAACGACGTCTACGGGCGCGATTTAATTTTTAGCCTTACCGACGATCAGCAGATGTTATTTTTGGGCCCACCGGTGGCATCGAGGGATCGAGACCGACATGCAGACGGTGCTAAGACCGAGACCGGCGCTGAGATTCAGACCGGCATCGAGACCGCGCCGAGACGGTGCTGCCTCGAGGAGCGGAGCTGGTGTAGAACCGAAAGCAAAGAGGCAACGGGTTCCTAACAAACTCAGGACTACTAGACTGGTGGTCACGGAGGTGGACAACGGCAATTTTGAGCCAAAGGCGCCCGAGGAAGCACGCGTGTGCTACGGCAATCAAATAGGCTGCATCATACGGACAACCGCCACCATCAACAATGAGAATCTAAAGAAGATAGAAAATATGAGGAGCTCCCTCCTAAAGAAGTTTCACCAGATATTCTTGTTCCCGGGCCAAAATGAGAAGGATTATGAAGATCTAGACAAGGACCCGGCAATGAAGAAGATAAACAAACACGCCATGACCAAGTTTAGCAACGCGTTGGTCGCCTGGAAAAATCGAGTGAAAGCAAAGATCAACGACAGGGAACCCTACTCCGAGATTGTAAAGGAAAGTCCGACAATCACGGAAGAGCAGTTTCAAATATTCAAGGAGGCTTGCGAGGCCGAAGCTGCCAAAGAAAAGTCTAAGTACATGAAGGGGCTTCAAAAGAGGAACATTGGGACCCACCACCTCGGAAGCCGTGGTTACAGCGGAAAGAGGTCCAAATGGGCCAAGGAGGACGCGGAAGCCGCGAGCCTGGGCATCCCAGACCCCTTGGCGGATTTCACCGTCCCGATGGAGCGTGACGTCCTGAGGGCCCGCCACCGTTGGGACCCACTAAAGAAGGTTTATGAGACAACACCGGTCATTACGTAGTTCATGAGACTGCTGGTAATTTTAGTTTCTGATCAATTCGACTGCACACGTTAGTCATATTTGTAAATGATCCTTGTGCCTTTTGCAGAGAGAGCAGCACCGGATTGCGGCCGAAAGCGACTCGCCGTCTGAGGCATTGGCGAGGCCCAAGTGGGACACTCCATTCAACCGGGCGTTGAACATAATGAAACAACAACCGGTGGATACTCGACCGTCGTATGGACGCGTGCACGGTGTCGGAGACGGCGCCACGTGGAAGAAGTACTACCGTGAGACCACGGAGGAGAAAAAGGAAAGACGAAGGTTAACTGAAGAAAGCATCGATAAGAAGGTTGAGATTGCGGTTGAGAAGAAATCATCTTAGACAGTCGTAACAGCGGTAGCTGTCGCAAAACAGGCGATTGCAGATATATCTACTTCCTTGGTGACGGGCGTTCACACTTGGACAAGGGAAAATCCAAAAAAAAATGCAGAGGACTTTCCCCTTGCTGACTTCTTGGCAGCACATGCTCTCGCACCGGCTCCCGCAGACATGCTCCCGCACGGCTCCCCGCGACTGCCCCTTGACCGGACGTGCTCGGTGGTGCCTCCTCTTTGGCTGAGCTTGACGCCCTCACGGTATCGCCACACCGCCCCTTCAATATAAATGTATAATCTCCCGTTTTCGTTGTTTTCGGATGTCTCACGTCGCAGACTTTTCTTTGCAGTCGACGAAACCCGCGGCACTATATTGTACACCATCGGCGAATGTAAGGTGGACGTGGGGAAGGGGACGATAATGGAGCCGAAGGAACCATTGTTCCACAGCCGGTCGATCCCCGAACGTCTTCAAGGGTTCCGTGGCGCTGTCAAACCGGCCACGAATTTGCCTCCTCTAATACTAGTGGGGATGACGACGAGACCATGGCGGCTTGGTGATTGTTGCAATGGGTGGGTCCTGTTGTGGCTAAAGAGTCGCGCCGTCTCGAGGCGGCCGGGAGCACACCCACGAGCACGCAGCCTCAAAGAAGGTATGAACATCAACACCCCACCTACCGAATTAGCGTCGGGTGTCGGGTTGGGTGATAGCGGACGGGTAAGCAGGTGGCTCCATTAGTCGCCGATGACGCCGCCATGGATGAGGATGAGGATGACGATGGCGCTGAATAGTATGTCTATCTTGGCGCCTCCTCGTGGTTTGAGCATCATGAGTCGGTGCTCGAATTATCGCCTCAACGTGTTATTGACGACCATCCATGGTAAAGAAGCCTAGGAAGAGAGCGAGGAAAGGAAAAAGCTGATTCTATGATCCAGTGCCTCGGCAGCCTCTCGCTTCAGACGTGTAGATATCCCCGATGCGGATAAATGGCATATCCCTGGTCGACCAATCCTACCTGAAACAGCGCTACGGGCCAGATTCGGCGATCTAAGGAGACTTCATGACGATGTGCTGCGGGTAGAGAAAGGCCTCGTCACCTCGAAAGATCCAGGATACCCACTCTACGTGGTTAACGTTCCGCGGCAAATGTCATACGTCGACTGCTTCCCCGCGGATAAGTTCTTCCTCCGATTCGATTACATATTCGACATGTTTCACGTGAAGAAGCTGGATTTTATTTTTGTCTGCCTTTATGCCTTGCACATGAACTACATCATTGGGGTTGAGCAGATACGTTTTATCTGTGTCGCTGACCCGTACTACATGCACGAGGGCTTCTTGGGAGTCTGTGCACAACATCGTGAATACGCGAGGGATTACATCATCAGTTTCAAGCTCGCCAATAAGGACAAGGAGGCGATTCTCATGCCTTATCATCCCGTGTAAGTCATCCGCGCTGTTATCCTTCCTTCGTTTCAATAATTCATTTGCACGGTGGAGGCTAATTAATTTGAGGTGTACTTATTTTGCGCAGCGGCGGGCGCGCCGTCCTCATCATCCTCTACCCCCGATTCTCCCACGCTCTTTACTTGGACTCGTCAAGAACATTCACAAAAGGATTACACCCACATCAAAGATGTTCTCGGCAAATGCTATGTTTTACTACCAAGCAAGGGGTGGAGAGGTTAGGGACAAGAAGAGAAGGCGGCAGGCCGCCTTCACCATAAGACCGACTTCGCTGCATCCAAAGAACCAAACGATTCTCTTAATGATGGATTCTATGTCCTACACCATATGCTGGAGTACCGATGGGATCACCAGAACCTTCACATGGCACCTAGATCTGGCGATGCCCATATTCTACAATGGGCAAAGGACATAGTAGATATCGAGGATCATCGACTTCGAGCTGAGTTCTATAACATCCAGCGCGAACTTGCCCAAATCATCATGAATGAGGTCGTCGGAAAAACAGGGATGTTCCATGCAGAAGGACAAATGTCGCGGGAAGACGTCCGAACATGGATAGCCTCTCAGCGTCTCGACATGAAGCCTTTCACAAAGCTCGATGACTATCTCCCTAACTTGGATGGATGGCACGACATGATGGAGTGATTGTCGATATATGACAATGTGTCCGTTTAGTCCATACTTTCTTTTATGACAAAACTTTGAGTTATGCACGGTGAAACTTTATTCGTGATTTAATTAAACCGTCCTCCTCCTCGACTAGCGAAAATCACTCTAGTTAGGTCATTTTGGGTACGATGAACTTTGTTATTTATGCTTATGATATGTTGTTTCTATTTTTGCCAAGTCTGTCTCTTTCTATTGCTCAACTATATATGTTGCATATCATCGACTCATGTGACGATGCAGGTGCATAGATCATAGATGGCAAAGAAGTGCTACGCCAGGAGTATATATACGACAAGTGGCCGGAGTGTCAGGCCCAGGTGTATCGGTTTTCGGTTTCCGAGTTTACACGCTTGAGACTTAGTTTAGGTTCACGCTAATGCGAGAGAGGGATACTGAACTCATGTTCTCAAAGTGATAGCTATTCTCGCAGATATCATTGTTTAGATGGATGACGATGTATTTGCAAGTAATCGAGACTTGTATCGCTATTTTCTAGATTGATGACGAGAGACCACTTTGTGTTGGATGATGATTATGATGATGACATGATTTGATGAGACTAATTGTATGTATATGCTATAATTACATTTGTATGTGGATGATATGCTAAAGATTATTGTATAAATCCTATTCAAATGCAAAACAAATAAAAACAAATATGCAGGGAAAAACTAATAAAACTAGTAGTAGCGAGGATTTAGCAAGATGGCGCCGACTTACCAATGGCGCTTCCTCAGAACGGCGCTGCAGATAATATCGAGAGCGTCCTTTTCTAAAGAGCGCTGCAGCTATTCATGTGTAGCAAGAAGGTCAACAGCCCTCTGCTATACATTAGTCAGAAGCGCCTTATTAGTAGCACCGGTACCCGCGCTACCGAGAGGGCCAAAACACGCACTGCTGCTAGGCTTTTCCCTAGTAGTGGCAAAGCATTCCGTACAGGATTTTATTGGCCGACGGCCCGGGAAGATGCTCAGGACTTAGTCCAAAGATGCGTTGGTTGTCAGCTCTTTGCTAATCAGAGCCATATGCCACCCACCGCCCTCAAAACTATACCCATTACCTGGCCGTTCGCGGTCTGGGGGCTTGACATGGTGGACAAATTCACCAAATGGATAGAGGCCAAGCCAGTTAAAACGGCAGAGTCCGGACCAGTGATAGACTTCATATCCGGGGTTGTACACCATTATGGTGTCCCCCATAGCATCATTACTGATAACGGCACGAACTTCATGGCCGACGAGGTTAAATCATGGTGCAAAAATATGGGCATTAAGCTCGATTACGCTTCAGTCTATCATCCTCAAACCAACGGTCAAGTGGAACGAGCAAATGGTCTAACAATGAGCGGCATCAAACCTAGACTAGTGCGGTCCCTTACGAAATCTGACACGCACTGGGTAGAGGAGCTTGACTCCGTACTCTGGGGGCTGCGGACAATGCCTAACCGTACTACCGGATTCACACCATTTTTTATGGTATACGGCGCAGAGGCAGTTTTGCCCTGCGACATTATTCATGACTCACCTCGAGTGCGCATGTACGAAGAAAGAGAAGCCGAGCTAGATCGGCAGGACAGCTTGGACGCATTGGAGGAAGAGTGCGACGTCGCCAAGGCTCGTTCCGCATTCTATCAGCAGCAGGCTCGAAGATATCAAAGCAGAGAAGTACGGGCTAAGTCTTACAATGTTGGCGAACTAGTTCTACGCCTGCCGGATAAGAAAAAGGACAAGCTCAAGCCCAAATGGGAAGGTCCCTTCATTATCGATCAAGTCCTCGACCGCGGAGCGTGCACTGCTCGTGAAATGCGTCGGACAACCGACTCGAGCCGAACCCATGGAACGCAGCCCGCCTCCAAGATTCTACGCTTAGCGCCGGACTAAGAGTTCGTCCCCTTCCCCCGTCCAAATTTTTACACTTCAGCTGTCTTTTGTTTCTCTTTTTTCTCTCACCCCTTTTCATCAAAGCCCTTAAAGGCCTACTTGCGCAGTGTTCGCACACACTTGATGTGCTATCCGCACTCATTATACCCGGGGCTTCTTTACCGTAAGCTTACTTATAAGGGCTTCATGCCCAAAGACATGTGTCAAACTTCCACATGTACCTTTTATTCACCATTATATGCATCGATATGACTTAAGTTTTGGCCAAGATGGGTTGCTGGCTCTGTGCTTACCCCCACGCTCCCGATTGTTCGGCTAGGAGGTAAAGGAGCACCTCTGCGATTGTTCTTGCTGGTCACCGGATGTGTACCTCAGACTGGTGAAGCGAAACCTAGCGTTCTTAAGGGAATATTCGGTCGGTGACTTGAAAGATGATTTTTTACCTATTTATTTATTTGCCCCTGATGTTTTCTGCTCTTTTCACAGTCCGACATGCACTTTAGGGCATGCCTCCGTGGAAAGGAACCCTTAACGGAACTATTCTCCCGAAGATGTTTCTTACTAACCATGTAATATAACATAACTAGTTGGGCACTTGTGCGATAAAGCACTAATGACCCCTACGCCTGGTCTCCATGCATGCCCCGGTTTTTCTTAACCGAGAAGGTATTCGGACACACTCCGGAATCTAGGGTCCCGAGGTTGAAGCGAAAAGGTTGGCAAAGACAAACAATCTACAATCCGCTAGAAGGCATTTTACATGTCATTTTAAAATACATTGTCAAATCGACCGATCAGATTCCTCCTCAATCCCGCCTAACAGCTGTCTAATTTCTGATCCCGTTGGGAATATTTAGCAGCCAACTCTACTTGGCCGTACACTAAACTCACAGGATCTCCTTCCCATCGGGCCCCACAGTCCAACCTCGGCCATGTGGTTGGGATCCGCCTTCTTGTACCGCGCCTTCACCATGGCCTCAGCCTCCCTGGCACCTTGGCGGCAGGCCGAAATCTTCCATAAATGGAAGCGCTGCCGCGCTCCCTGAAGCTTCTCCGCAAGCTCTTCAAGGCCCTCAGGTAGGGAGAGGGACGGCCACAAGGCCTGGACGACGCCGCATCGACGCCAAGACTGCTCGAAAGCAGCACCACCAGCGGGAAGTTGATCACTGTTGATACGGGCATCTCCTCTGCAGGGCGACCTGTGAGCACACCTACAGACATATTTTTGTCAATTGACTTCCTCGCCGAACTCTTCTTTTCAAAGGAGTTCACTCAAGCACTTACTATAGATGCCGCGACGAAGCCGCTGATTCTCCTTCACGGAGCCAGACAGCTCGGCCCGAGCACCTTTCAGCTCTTCTCCAAGCTGGGCGTGGGCATCCTGGAGCTTGTTCCTTTCCTGCTGCACCCTCGTCAGCACCCTCTCGCTGGCCTTCAGCTGGCGCAGTAGTTCTTGCCTGTCCGGATCCTGTCCGGCAACACCTGCAATGTCATTGTCAGACTTATACGCACGCCGCACACCGATTATGTTTTTGAAATGATGTGTTACCAGGAGGGGTCTCTGTGTTTCCTCCTGCGGCAGCTAGTGCGGCCTCAAGTTGGGCCTTGTACTCTTGTAGTTCCTGGGACAATCGGGTATTCTTCTCCGTAAGGTCCTGCATATCAAATGATCCTTAAATCAGTTATTCCAACTACTTTAAGTCTCGGGGGCTACTGGCATATATAACTATTAAAATCTCTTACCCGTATGTCCTTTACATACTGCTCCATGGCACTGGTCAAACCATCTTGAGCAGCACGGAGGTGCGTGTCCCCCGCGTTAAAGGCATTCAACGCCTCGGGGGAGAAGCACGCGTCATGAAAAACTGTCCGGCGGCGTCTATGGTTCATAGCGCTCTCCACCTCAGACCTGGTGGCGGACAGTCTGTCGGCATCCTCCATTGGAGGAGTATCCGGCTCGCGCCTTGCGCTCGCCCCACCCCAGACCAGGCATTGGAGCCTGGCTGGTAGAAGCTGGGTTGGAAACTCCTACGCCCACAGTCCGGCGGGCACTCTTTCTCCTACAAAAGTCGTGAGCATTCAAACACTTCCTAGGAACTTTGTCCTAAATAACAACCGCAAGCTATACCGTTGCGGCGACGTCTCGATCCGCGCCGCACCCCTCTTCCGCCTGCTAGGCCGGACTGACCCTTGTTGGCCAGCTGCCGTGGCCTCGGCCTCCTGCCCTGAAGGCGCCCCCTGCGAGACACCATTGTATACGGTGGTCAGAAATGCGCAAGGGCGGAATAATGGTGTCAGGACTCCGGTCACAATCACCTGGGGAACCGGAGATAGGTCGCGGTAGTCAGTCGTAATGGCGACTAGAGCATTGTCCATGCTGAGTTGATGGAACACCCCGTCGATTAGCTCCACCTTTATGTCCGGATCCTCTTCGGAGGACGGGTCAAGGGATCTTTCTGGATCCTCGGGCTGTGGAGCCGGGCTATGAATGCTCTCCACAGTCCGGCGCAGATCCTGTGTCAAAACCATAAAGTAAGGTACTTAACTTTGAAAGCGTGGGCCGGATAAATGAGCATTCGCTTACCCAACTTCGAGGGTTATTCATGGAGAACCCATTCAATGGGCTCGTCTGGAGGAAGTCCTCCTTCTCCCCCTTGTACAGGCCGGACAGAATCTTCACCAAGTCTTCAGCCGATCCCGGCCCTTGGCGGCCATGACGAGTGGCATCATTCTCCCCGTTAAAATCCCACATGGGGTGGCCCCTGTATTGCAGCGGCTGCACCCCCCGCAGAATGCACGTGGCCATGACTCCAATCATGGTCAGTCCGGAATGGGCCAGTAACCTTACCCGGCCCATCAAATAATGGATGCTCTTGTCTTCCTCCAGCTGGGGGCTCCGTGGACGCCAACTCAGGCGTTTCTTCAGAGGAGCATTACTGAACTCCGGGAGGCCGATCCGAACAGGGTCCGGCAGCGGAGCGTCTTCTACATAAAACCATTCTGAAGGCCAGTCTTCGGACGCCTTCTTAGGGGTTCCGGATGGATATCCGGTCCCGGCGATGCGCCATATTTCGGCACCGCCCACTTGATATATGGACCCCCCGTGAGAGTGGGGTACGAGGCAAAATAACCTCTTCCACAGCGCAAAATGGGACTTGATGCCCAGAAATAGCTCGCAAAGAGCTACGAAGCCCGCGATATGCAGAATCGAGGCGGGCGTGAGGTGATGGAGCTGGAGTCCGTAGAACTCCAAAAGCCCGCGGAGGAACGGATGTATAGGAAACCCGAGCCCCCTTATCAGATAGGGGACGAAGCATACCCGCTCCCCTTTGTTGGGACTTGGGGTAGCCTCCGCTTGCTTCCCACCTTTGTAGGTGGCCAGCCGGCTCGAACCGGAACCATAAAGGCCGGAGGAAGATATCCCTCCGCTTGGAGCATCACTAGCTCGTTGTGAGGGACAGAACATCTCCTCCAATCTCCTGGCAGAGGGCTGGGAGCGCGAGAGGAGGAGCCGCGTCGATGGTCCATGATGGAATGGATTTTTGGTCAGAGGCACTCCGATGAGTACTCGCGGAAGGAAGATGGTGTGATTTGGATCTGGATTCTTGCCTCTCTTATAGGCAGATTATTTGCACAGCTAGGGGGTAAAACGTAAAAGATACCCTGGCTTTTCGCATTCGTGCGACGCGTGGAAGAAGGCCATTATTGGGTGTGGAAGCCAAGGAGCGCAACGTTTACAAAAGAGCCGGACACTATTCGGCAGGTACATGGAACTTAAAGGAGAACCCGCCTTGCAACGCCGAAGACTATATACGCGCTGGACTTGTCGTCATTGAAGCCTGGTTTAGGGGCTACTGAGGGAGTCCTGGACTAGCGAGTGTCCGGACAGCCGGACTATCATCATCAGCCGGACTCCAAGACTATGAAGATACAAGATTGAAGACTTCGTCCCATGTCCGGATGGGACTTTCCTTGCCGTGGAAGGCAAGCTTGGTGATACAGATATGTAGATCCCCTACCATTGTAACCGACTCTGTGTAACCCTAGCCCTCTCCGGTGTCTATATAAACCGGAGGGTTTTAGTCCGTAGGACACACAACCATTACAACAATCATACCATAGGCTAGCCTCTAGGGTTTAGCCTCCTTGATCTCGTGGTAGATCCACTCTTGTACTACCCATATCATCAATATCAATCAAGCAGGAGTAGGGTTTTACCTCCATCGAGAGGGCCCGAACCTGGGTAAAAACATCATGTCCCTTGTCTCCTGTTACCATCCGCCTAGACGCACAGTTTAGGACCCCCGACTCGAGATCCGCCAGTTTTGACACCGACAATATCCTTCCTAAGTGAATAAGGATCATTGATAATTGGAGGCTTAGAGATGTTACCATTTGGACATGATGAAGCTATGTGTCCCTTCTTACGGCAAATATAGCAACATGTACTCCCCCTTCTCTTCTTATTTACTTTCTCAACTTGGGAAGTAATAACATGGTTCATCATGGATAGTGCTCGTTCTTCAACTTGAGGTTGAACTTGAGATTGAGCTTGAGGCTGCTTTCCATGTAGCTTCCCTTTATAAGCCCTTTTCTTTAATGGACAATATCTCACGTGATGTCCAACCTTTTTGCATTTAAAGCAAGAAATGTTGGGCTCATTCTTGGCTCGGCCTTGCCCCCTTTTCTTGTTCATGGATTTCTTCTTGTTGGAGTGAAAACTATGTCCATCATCGCACTTTTCCAAGTCTTTCTTCAAACTAGTGACTTGGGCCTTGAGCTTATTAATTTCCTCTACATGGTTAGTTTCAAGACTAGAAACAAGAGGAGTAGTGGAATTAGAAACTTCATGGTTAGAGCAACAAGACAAGGTGAGCAATTCATCATGAGGTGTACCAATATCATGTAGAGAGGAATTGCAAGGACTAGCACATTGCAATAAGGCATTTCGAGTAGAAGATGTGCTAATATCCACATGAGACTCACATGATTTTACCTTGGTGACCATAGCCTCATGAGTAACTTTAACCCATCATGAGAGATTAGAAGATCCTCATGAGTGCCTGAGAGATTTTATGAGTTTCTTCCAATTTCCCATAATTGCTAGTTAGCAAATCAAGTTGAGTCCTTAGCTCAAAATTTTCTTTCAATATCGATGCTTCACACACGATAGAGTTAGTAGCACAAGCATCATTATCAATATGAGAGGAGCATGTAGAAACTAGAGACTCCGCATGAGTAGCTTGAAGTTCCTCATGAGACTTAGAGAGTTTGGTGAGCTCTCCTTTGACATTCTTGTAGCTAAGGTCAAGGTGCTCAAAATCCTCTTTAAGTTTACAATGAGCAACTTCAGTCTCTTCTTTTAAAGACCTCAAGTCACTAAGACATTGATGAGCCTTAGCAAGTTCATGTTCAAGTTGTTCACTTTTCGCTTGCTCGTTAAGAAATACGTCATTCGTTTTTGAAAGCAAGCAAGAACATCTTGGAACCTTTTATGAGTGTTATTTTCAGCTCTATGAAGAGTTTTCCCAATCTCATAGAGATTTTGAGTCAAGTCATCATCATCATCCTCATTACAACTATCATGATTATCACTAAGAGAAGATGATACCTCGTCATTACCTCTTTCCATGAGGCACATGTGAACAAAGGGGGTTGATGATGATTCTTTTGAAGAAGAGGGTTCTTCATCAATCAAGCATGCCTCATCTTTCTTGATTTCCTCTGCATGGTTAGTCATAGAACAACTAGAGGAAACCAAGACATTTCTATCATGGCAACATGGGAGATCAAGCATATCATCACGAATGAGCTTAACACCATCATCACAAGATATTTCTTCACTCACCATGTCATTACCTTGTGGCACGCCACATGTTGGTGAAGTGCAAGATATTGAAGTGTGCAAGTAATTGGAGGTGGAAGTAATAGAGAGCTCTTCATGATTTAAAAATGTGGAGAACTCTTCCATCAACTCCCCAAATAGAATATTATCTTCATCAAGATTGGACCCACCATATATATCTTCAAGTTTGGTCCAAGTCTCATGAGCCGACTTGGAAGTCGTGACTGCCTTAAACACTTCAAATGTTAAAGCTTGATGAATGACAAGAGAAGTATCACAATCAAGATACATATCCTCAATAGATGGAGAATGTCCATCCTTAGCAATAGAAATTCCTATAAGAACAATTCGCAAATTATTTGGACCCATGGCCCGAAAGTGACAAAGCATGCGAATTCTCCATAGGTGATAATTTGTGCCATCCAAATCATAAGTGTTGTTGTGCACTAGTTCACTAGTCGACATCGTTACTCTCTAGGCGGTGAAGCCTAATAAGGAGAGACCGGGCTCTGATACCAATTGAAAGGACCACGATGTCATCTAGAGGAGGGTGAATAGGTGTTTTAAAATCTTTTCCGGATTTAGCTATATCCTAATGCGGAAATAAACTAAGCGGATACTTTTCAAGCACAAATCCTAAGTATACAAGGCTCACTAAGTGCACCAACAGCTTAGGATAAACAAGATGAGAACAACGAGGATATGAGTAAGCACAAGTAAGTACACAAACTTACTCAATGTATATCACAAGATATGTAAATGAATAATACACACAACTACAAGTAAGCAATACAAGCTTACACAAATTATGTCACAAGATATGGAAATGAATGTTACAAGCTAGCAATTCACACTCAGCACAAGATAGATCAATGGTAGCAAGTATGAATTGCGGACTATAAAGAGTTGGCCTAAATGATCTCTACGATATGGTAACCAACACAATATAATGAGGACAACAAGATATAGTGAATGCACGGTCAGGTGACCAAAGTAAACCACAAGGAGTTAGGGTTAGGGATAACCAAAGTCACGAAGATGAGGATGTATCCTGATGTTCACTTCCTTGGAGGGAAGCTAGTCACCGTTAGAGAGGTGGATGTTACCACGAAGGAACACCAACGCCACGAAGGCTCACCCTATTCTCCTTGAGATATCACCACGAAGGCGATTCTCAACCACTAGTGGTAGACCTTGAGGCGGCCTCCAAACCTTCACAAACTTTCCGGGGGACAAATCACAAGTTGATTCCTCACCGGAGCACTCCTACCACCTAGGAGTCTCCAACCTCCAAGAGTAACAAGAACAAAGGGGAAATGCTCAAGACTTGCTCAAATCACGAATTCCTTTGGTCAAGAGAGGGAGAGGGAGTGGATCTATCACTTGATTGGAAAAACTCTCAAGAACTCTCACAAATCTCTCCGGGATCTAAGATTTGGTGTAGGAGAAGTGAGAGGGAGCCACTTGTGTTCTTGGGGAGATTTGGGATGAAGTGGTCAACCCTCTACCGGATTAGTAGAGGGGTATATATAGAGGGCCTAGAAAACTAGCCGTTTGTGAGTAAGTGACAGTGCCGGGCCGGACATCCGGGCAAGTGCCCGACATCCGGCGGGCACAACCAACATTTGAAAACAGGTTCTGGAATTTGCGGGCCGGATTTCCGGGAGGATCCCGGACATCCGGCGACTGAATCCGGACATCCGGCCAAGTCCCGGATGTCCGGCCATCAAAAAAACAGCAGGAACCCCAAAACTGAAACATGCATAACTTTTACATCCGGGCTCCGATTTTGATAATCTTGGTCTCGTTTTGAAGCTATGGAAAAACTCCAGGCCCTCACATATAGAACCACACAAGATAAGCCATAATGGAGGGTGCAAAGCATGCAATGGTTATACATATACTTTGGGGAACCTAGTTGGCTTTGGATTTTCTTTTGACATATGTAGGCATATTGTATTTGTATTGGATAGGAGCGAAATATGCCTATGTTGGAATATGATGCGAGAAGAATAGAAATAGATGATGTTGACTTGGGCAAATCCATCACTAACCCCTTTGATACCCTCTTAATAGTGCGGGATCCCTATAACTCAAGAATCATAAAATAACTATACTACGTAGCTTCCAAAAACTCATTCCTGAGCATATATCCTTTTCGATGGTCACCGATCCTCACATCTAAAGCCAAAGGAACTAATACCTTTGACTAGAGCCTTTCACTTGAGCTTTATATTGATGTTTCTTCATGGCTCAAGTTGAAGGCAAGACATTGGAGAAGTCTTCAAGTAGCTCCCCCATACACAAAGTGGGAAGATTTGCTTTGCATTCATCTTTACTTGTCCATCAACATTAATTACTTGATGACCTACTTTGATGAGCACCAAGCTTTCTTATAAGCACCAAGCACATGATAATTATCTAACCCACATAACATAGACAACACATAGTATGGGTTAGTACACAAAGCACAATTGATAAATTCTTACCATACCACAAGATCTCATGTGGCACATGATATGCTCTTGTGTATTGTCCATCTATAGGTCAATCTTTGATCTTCATCTTGGTCAACATTTATCTTTGCTCCATGATTAATATTGATGTCTTGAAGGCCCTATTGATATCTTCACTATGCTTCATTTCTTCAAGACATAATAACCAATATCTCAATCACCATGACCATATCATGTTTCTCCTTGAATATCATATTGGACATCATTTGCCCATTCTCATGCTCCAACATAGTATCTTGAGAGGCACAATGAATTCTTCACTTGAATTACTTGCTTCAAGACATAATAATCCCCGACTCAACAAATGAGTTCATAATAATCCTATCATCAAGTATATGTAGAATTATTCTCTTTAATCACTCTCTCAAGATCTTGATCCATTATGGTTCAACCCATAAGCCTTGATGCATGCACAACAATATGTATATGGCATTCATTTTGAATCCATTCTATCTCCTTCCTCCATCACCATGAAACAAACATCCTTCAGTTCATCCAATATTCTTCATGCATTGGAAATGGAACTTTCCTTCAAATGTACAACTCAATGCAAACATTAGTCCATTAGGATTGTCATTTAGTTACCAAAACCACACATGGGGACTATGTGTACTTTCAGGCGCCACTGAGATCACGAAGCATGAGATAGTGAAGACACTACTGAGATATCTTGACAGCTCATTTGACACCTTAGCCCTGATGATACAAGAACGCCCTGATTTCAAGTCTCTCGATTCGTCTGACATACTTTAGAGGCTCAACACACATGAGTACCAGCTATCTGAGAAACGAGATATCTATGGCCCCAACTATGGCCGAACTCGAGCTTTGAAGGCAAAGGCTGCTGCTTCCTCATCTGAACAAGAATTTGACTGCAGTTCTGGTGATCCTGAAGACATTGGAAAGGAGCTTGCTATGCTTGTGAAGAAGTTCCAGAAATTCACCAAGAAGAAAGGCTTCAGAAAGTCCTCACGATCCAGCTCAAGGAATGATGAAGCGTCTGCCTATGATCACAAGAAGAGAACCTGTCACAAGTGCAAGAAACCTGGTCACTACATCTCTGAGTGTCCACAGTGGGACAATTAGAAGAAGAAGAAGAAGAAGAAGAGCAAAGAATATGATTCTGATGACAAGAAGAAGAAGAAATCCTCAAAGTCTTCTTCCAAGTCTTCATCACACAAGAAGAGCTGATCTGGCAAGGCCCGTGCTTTTGTTGGCGAGGAAATGGATTCATAGGAGGAGTCGGCTTCTGAGGAGGCGGAGGTGGAATCTGAGGAGGAGTCTGACTCTGGTGTTGCGAGTCTGTCTCTAGCTACAACCTACGTCACCAAGTCCATCTTCAACACCGAAGACAATGGCTCTGTCACCAACGCTGATGATAATGACAAGGACGACTCGCCTCCCACCTACTGCTTCATGGCACGTGGTGCCAAGGTAAAATCACGTGATGCTTACTTTCAAACATCAAGTGAAGATGACTCTGATGGTGAATCCAAACCTAGTTACAAAACACTTGCTAAAATTGCAACTGAACAACAGAAAGCTATGGAACATACTCAAAAACTGTTAGATAAAAGCGATGACCTGTTGGACGCAAAAATGACCAAGTCTCAGTCCTTAATTGAAGACATCAAAAATCTTCATGTTAAGTACCAGGAATGAAGGTCGACATGAATCGCTCTCAACTTCTCATGAAAAGCTTTCCTATGATTATCTTCAAAGGAAGCAGGAACTTGAGAAATTAAGACCGGATCATGAAGATCTTCAAAAGGAGAATGAGTCACTTCGTGCCCAACAGATCAGTCCTGCTCAGGAAGGATTTGAACCACCATGCCTAAAATGCATTGAGCGTGATAACGCTACCTCTGTTGCTGAATGTTCTACTGCTTCTACTGTTGCAATATCTTCAACTGCTGATGTGGTAACTAACCCCTCTGCTGAGGATACCACTACTATTGCTAATGAGAATGCTAGGTTGAGGACCCTGCTTGAGACATGGATGTACAAAAGTCTCAAAGGGCATCAGACATTATGCGATGTCCTCAAAAAGCAGATTCTGAACCGAAACCCTAGGAAAGAGGGTGTTGGGTTCGAGAGGAAAATGAATGTTGATGGGTCGTACTGGAATCCTAAGCAGTACCCCAAAACCACATGGGTTGCTGCAAAGGAACCTTCAGTAGATCCATCCACCTTGTCTGGTTTCACTTGTGCTAACCCCATTATCATTGATGAATCCTTTGATTCAAACTATAAACTGTTTAAGAATCAGAAGTGTTTGCCAGGTATATTGGTACTAACTGTAGGAATGGGCCACCTATGAAGAAGATATGGGTTCCCAAAAGTTGTCTTGAGAATACCAAAGGCTTCATATGGTCCAAAAGCTTCATACAGACCGAGGACTCATCTGAGTCACCCTAACGTCAATGTTTTGCAGGGAAATCATACTCACACCCATGAATATGAGCGTGTTTCCTCAAACCGCTATGTTCATAGGACAACGAACTTTTCTGCTTATTCCTATGAGTATTATTCACCTCCTGCAAGGCTATTTACTAGGGCTCCAAAGCCGAAATTCTCAGATGCTTCACTTAGACTCATTGCTTCTAAGCCACCCCTGAAAATGTGGGTGGTTAAGAAAATTTAACTCACTTTTGCAGGGAAAGGTCTCCAGCCGGAAATCAAAGGCGTCCAAAACTAATGCTGGGGACCTTAAACATCTTGTGGGGCGCAAGATAAAATGCCCAAATGGTCTTACTATGTACTTCGTTCCAGGATTCCTTGACACTCATCCTATCTATCCTAACCAAGATCTGAATTTTCATGTGCCACTTGTTTGTCAAATGTTTATGCTTCACAACTCACTTGGTGAAGCCTATCCCCCAAACTGCACTGTAGGCTATGACACCTCGTACTTCAGAATGGATTATGGACAGTGGATGCACTAACCACATGACGGGCGATCGAAGTCTTCTGATGCATTCAACGCTGCGTCCATCAGACAAGAGTCATATCACATTTGCTGACACTGGTAAAAGCAAGGTATTGGGTCTAGGCAGAGTTGCAATATCAAGGGATCAGCACATGGATAAAGTGATGCTTGTTGAATCCCTTGGTTTGAACTTAATGTCAGTCTCAATGCTTTGTGACTTAAACATGATTGTGCTATTTGGAAAATATCGATGCCTTGTACTAATGGAATCTGACAAGTCTCTAGTCTTTGAAGGGTATCGGAAAGATGATCTATATATGGTAGATTTCTCAGCAGGACCACAGATGGCCGTATGTCTTCTAGCAAAGGCTTCAGAACTGGCTATGGCATCGAAAGCTAGGACATGCTAGCATGAAGAACTTGCACACTCTCGCGAAGAAGAAGCATGTCGTGGGCATCGAAGGCGTGAAGTTCAAGAAGGACCATCTGTGTGGCACCTGTGAAGCTGGAAAGTTGACCAGGGCCAAGCATCCCTCGAAGACAATCATGACTACATCTCAACCCTTCGAGCTGCTTCACATGGACTTATTCGGACCCACTCACTACTCTAATCTCACTGCTACTGCTTGTCTCTATGGCTTCGTCATTGTTGATGATTATTCTAGATATACTTGGGTGCATATAATCCTCTACAAGACTGAAGTGCAGGATGTCTTCAAACGCTTTGCCAATCATGCCATGACGAACTATGGCGTCAAGATCAAGCACACCAGAAGCAACAATGGCACTAAATTCAAGAACACCGGCCTTGACCTCTATCTGGATACACTGGGTATCACTCATGAGTTCTCTGCTCCTTATACACCTCAACATAATGGCATCGCAGAGCGCAAGAACAGAACTCTCATTGAGATGGCCTGAACAATGCTTGATGAGTACAAGACTCCGTGGATTCTGGCCTGAAGCCATTGACACTGCTTGCCACATCATCAACCATGTTTATCTTCACAAGCTTCTGAAGAAAACATCCTATGAACTCCTAACTAGTAAGAAGCCAAATGTAATCTACTTCAAAGTATTTGGTGCTAGGTGCTGGATCAAGGATCCACATCACAATTCAAAATTTGCACTGAAAGCACATGAAGGTTTTATGCTTGGTTATGGAAAGGATTCGCACTCCTACAGAGTATTCAACCTCTTTCACTATAAAGTGGTTGAAACTATGGATGTGTGGTTCGATGAGACTAACGGCTCGAAAAGAGAGCACCTGCAAAATGTGCTAGATAAAGTACCTCCAAGTGAATCTATCAAACAGATGGGAATTGGAGATGTCATACCTTCCGAGAATCAAACCGAAGAGGAGCTTGTCATTTCTGCACCTAATCAACCTGAAGACAATGCTCAGCCTGAAGACAATCCCCGAAATGGTGCATTGATCAGCAAGAGCAAAATCTTCATCCTGCTCATCCTCGTGTTGCAAATGAAGTTCAGATTGAGAAGATAATCGACTGCTTGAATGCACCTGGTCCACTCACTCGTTCAAAAGCAACTCAAAGAGCAACACAGCTAACCAACTTCTATGTGCATTTTGCATTTGTCTCAATCTCTGAACCCAAGAAAGTTGATGAAGCCTTCATGGAACCTGAATGGATTCAAGCTACGCAAGAAGAGCTTCAACAGTTCGAGCTGAACAATGTATGGGAATTGGTCAAGCGTCCTGATCTTCGGAAGCACAATATCATTGGCACCAAATGGATATATCACAACAAGCAAGATGAGCATGGTCAAGTGGTCAGAAACAAGGCTCGTCTCGTTGCACAAGGTTACACTCAAGTGGAAGGAATTGACTTCGATGAAACATTTGCTCCGGTGGCAAGGCTTGAAGCCATTCGCATACTGCTTGCCTATGCAAATCATCACAACATCCTTCTGTATCAAATGCATGTGAAGAGTGCTTTTCTCAATGGAAAGATAGAATAAGAAGTATATGTCGCACAACCTCCTAGCTTTGAAGATCCAAAACATCCTGATAAAGTATACAAGCTCAACAAGGCACTGTATGGCCTCAAACAAGCCCCTCGTGCTTCGTATGATACGCTCAAAGACTTCCTAAAGAGCAAAGGCTTCAAACCTGGTTCACTAGATCCTACACTCTTCACGAAGACATATGATGATGAACTGTTTGTGTGCCAAATCTATGTGGATGACATTATCTTCGACTGCACCAACAAGAAATACAGTGACGAGTTTGGTCACATGATGCAAGAGCAATATCAGATGTCAATGATGGGCGAGCTGAAGTTCTTTCTGGGTCTCCAAATCCGTCAGCAACGCAACAACATCTTCATATCTCAAGAAAAATACCTCGAAGATTGCCGGAAGAAGTTTGGAATGCAAGACTGCAAAGGATACACGACACCAATGCCAACTAAAAGTCATCTGGGTCCCGACGACAATGGTAAATAGTTCAATCAAAAGGTATACCGCTCCATGATTGGTTCTTTGCTTTATTTATGTGCATCTAGGCCAGATATAATGCTTAGTGTTTGCATGTGTGCCTGATTCCAAGCGGCACCAGAGTTCTTCGATATTTGGCTTACACCCCAACATTAGGATTATGATATCCAAAGGGCTTAGAGTTTGATCTAGTTGGATTCTCGGATGCTGATTATGCTGGTGACAAGGTTGATCGCAAGTCCACATCAGGCACATGTCACTTTCTGGGACGATCTCTTGTCTGTTGGTCTTCAAAGAAGCAGAACTGTGTATCTCTCTCCACTGCTGAATCTGAATACATTGCTGCTGGATCTTGCTGTGCTCAGCTTCTCTGATGAAGCAAACTCTCAAGGACTATGGTATCCATCTGAAGAATGTGCCTCTCTACTGCGACAATAAGAGTGCCATCAAGATTGCCAACAACCCTATTCAGCACTCAAAGACAAAGCACATTGAAATTCGTCATCACTTTCTCAGAGATCATGTTATGAAGGAAGATATTGATATCATCCACGTCAAGACAGAAGAGCAGTTGACTAATATTTTCACAAAGCCCTTGGATGAGAAAAGGTTTTGCAAGCTGCGGCGTGAGCTAAATATCTTGGAATCCTCAAATTTCCTGTGATTACGCACACATCCTAACACTTATGCATTTTGATGACTTAGATGTGCAACACACGAAATAATGTATATCTTCTATCAATAAAGACATACACTCTAAGTGTGAATACATTAATACGAAATTTGACTTCGGAGCACCACAATAATTGTGCACCGTGTCTGGGTCTAATACTTCCTATACGGTGGGTAACGCCACCACCAAACTTTTCTTTGAAGTGTTTCTCTTGGCGTCATGTTTGCAAAGTCTTCATGTTTGATTTATCTTCATCCCTGGCTTATATTCAAGTTTATCTTCATTCAGTTGATTTGGCCTTATACTAGTTATGTACATAATTGTGTTTTGTCCTCTATAGCATTCACTTATAGCTATGGCGTCGTGTTGAATCTTTTGAACTAAGTGAATGTGATCGGACCCTAACCTATCTATGCTTCTACCTTAACTCTATCTGCCCAAATCATATGCATTCTATTGAAAACTGTTGATTGTCTTCACTGGGACCTTGTCAGCCAAAGTCAATCTGACAAACATTTATATCTGTTTTTAATGCTATATCCTTCTTGCCTAAAAACTGGAGAATTCGGAATGACCACCCCGACAATCCAGGCGTGGAACACCTTCCAAGGTGTTGCATGCTTGCCACATGTCCTTCAGATGTGAACCGCCAGGGGCACCTGTGTAATTGTGCTATGCCGTCTCTTTCCTTATAAATACCCGTCACATCTCGGTCAAAAAATCTTCTTCCACCTCGCCACCTCTCGCAAACCCTAGCGCCTCCTCTAGCTCTCGACGACACCGGTGACGAAGCGCTTAGCTGCCGCGACTTCTCCGACGCCATCCTCACGCCGGTCGCGGACCTCTTCCTCTCCGCCATCGCCGTAGGTGTCCTCCGTCGCCAAGTTAGGGCATGGAAGATCGAACTGCTCGTCCTCCAACTTCGCTCCGTCTAGCAGTTCTTCGTGTGGTAATTAAAATTCACTTTTTACCATCTTTTCAATCTGATAGATTCATCCTTCTTTACCAAAAGTGGTTTCTAGATCTCCAAACGTTGAATCTATCTCATTCTGCATCTCATACTCCACCTAGTCTATTCACTTATGCTTCTTTACAAGTTAGATTCCTCACTTGTACTTATTCTTGGATTCGTACAAATCTGGAACCAACTCACATCAAATAAGTGAATGTCTTCGCGTTATGAGGTCAATGTCTTCAAACTGATTTATCTTCAAAATCTTCTGAGAATGCATATGACCTCTTCCCCTTCCCTTGCACCTCTAATGCTGTCACAGGTACATGTCCGTGGAAGAATCCCTTGGTTCTCATAGTCTGCATTCGTTTGCAGAATTCTTACAGAGTCACATCAATTCACCTGAAGCCAGTTCTTGTCTGACCAGCCGCCTGAAGCCCTTGGAAGTACTGAAGCCTTTCAGATTAAGCTTCATGGCCACTGAGAAGTTAGCAAGAAAGGGAGGCAGACAGCACCGTGGGAACACTTCCAAGGATTTGCCTCCAGATTTGCACGAGCTGTACAAAACAGACCCTGAGGAAACCTATACAGGTCACAAGAATCGAATCCCGTGGATTCGAAGATATTGGATAGAGGAATGGTTCAAGTACTGTTTCGTCACAGAAGAGTATGTAGAGAAGAATGCCATCAAGGGACCCTGGGGAGATATTGTATACAGAAATCTTCAACCTCAGTCCCTTCCTGAAGCCATTCAACGGGAATACTATCTGTGCATGATTCGCGGACCGCAGCGAGAGAACGCTGACCCTTCTTCTCTGATGTGGTGCCGTGAAGACCATCTGTTCAAGTGCAACTACCAGTTCGCTAAAGACTCAGCTATGAAGAAGAAGAAGGCTTTAGGACTTGACTTCAACCATGGTCCTTCTTCACCTCGGGAAGATGGCACCCGTGAAGCCAATGAGAATAGGATCGGCCCCTTCTACAACCTTGTAGGCCTCATCACACACATTGCTGTCCAAGGTGCAAAAGTGGATCATTCTGATGATGGTGCTGACACTGATGATGCTCCAGCTCCTACTCCTAAGCCGCAGAAGCAAAAGAAAGCTAGGGCTTCAAAATCATCTGCTGCTCCAAAAGCTTCTCGAGTGAAGCCATTGGCAACTGCCCCTCCTGCTCCCAGTAACACCTCTGAAGATCTCTCTCGCATCTCCAAGAAGCACGAGAAGCCACAGAAGAAAACTATTCAGAGATCCAGTCAAGCACTGACACCAGCTGCCGTTCTGAGGAACGAATCTGAAGCCATTGATCTGTCTTTAGATGAAGAGTTTGGTAACGATGCTCTTGAGCAGCTGATTAAGAGCAAGCAAGAGGCGGAGATCTTCAATGATCTGCCCCTCTTCGATGTGAACATTTTGGACAATTTCATTGATGAGTGGTTCAACAATCAAGATCTCAGTTTTGATGATCTTCATCTCCCCATTGGCATCAGCGTCGCCTTCCAAGGCATAATTGCTCCTGAGATGGCTCTGGTTCAGCGAATTATTGAATTGAAGAACAAGATTGACTTTGAGAAAGAGCAGTTCATGAAGCATGTGGCCAAGCTCAGTGTGGCTGATGTTCAAAAATTCAAGCTGATGCTGAATGACCTCAAGGAGGCGTTTCGTAAGAAACGTGAGGAAGCCAAGGTTCAAGAGAGCGCTTGACAAATCTTGCTGCCAAGTGTGTTCAGGCCTACAACGAAGCTGAAAAGCGCAAGGCTCTTGGGCGTCCTGGCATTGACCCCAAGATGGCTGCCAAGAAGAGGAAGAAGCATACTGTGGCCCAAATTGAAGCTCCATGGCGGGAAGAACCTCACATTGTCTTCCCTGCTAGCATGATAGGCTCGAAGCCTAAGGTCCCAATAGTGGCTTCAGAACAGAAGAAAACCAAGGCAGCTGAAGCCGAAGCTAGGAAGCGAAAAATCAAGAGCACCGCTGATGATGCACCACCCCCAAGAAGAGAGATTGTGCTGCTCCCATAGAGCCCCTTGTTGTCGAACCCATTTCCTTTGCTCATCCTGACCCTGAAAATCAAGAGCGTCAGTTGATAGTTCATGAGTCTGCTTCCGCAGAGGCTCCTGAAGCTCAAGAAGTTCCAGTCATTGACCCCATCGCAACTGAAGATATTGGTCCTCACGACAATGTAGAAGATGATGAAGTCCTTCCTCAGATTGAGCGCCCAACTGTATCATCGCCTATTCTCACGAACAGTGAGCTCATCAGTATTGGTCGTCCTTTGACGCCAATCTCTCAAGATGCCTCGTGGGCCGATTGCCCCCAACCAGCAACTCCTAGTCAAGATTCACCAAGTACACCCCGTCCTACACCAGCGCAATTCACCAGTACGTTGGTGAATGATGATAATTACATGGAGACCACACCCTCGCCAAAGGCGTTGCCCGTGTTTCAAAGGCTTCACAAAGGTCTAAGGCCATCTGAAAGTGCAACTATCCCTAGGTGGTTTTGGTAATTCATAACAACATATAGCTCATTAAGGTAATGCTATTCCAAGACTATTATTTCAGGAAAGCTCAATGAATGGCATGGCATGGATGATGAAAGTGGATCCCTCAAAATACTAAGGAGAAAGGATTGGCTCAAGCTCAAAATCTCAAGACTCTTCATTTTATATTTTAGTGATCCAAGATCACATTGAATCTATAGGAAAAGCCAATACTATCAAGGAGGGATGAGGTGTTGCTTAATGAGCCTCTTGCTTCATGTGCTTAGTGATATGCTCCAAATACCATCAACTACTTTCTCACATCCTCATATGACCTAAACCCAAAGTCAAAATCGGTCCCACCGATTCTTTCTATCCGGCGCCACCGAGTTCAAATGTCATAGCCACTGCCACAAACCCTAGGCAAATCGGTCTTACCGATAGGGATCTCGGTCTCACCGAGATGGGATTGTAATCTCTCTGTTTCCCTTCGTAACGTTTCGGTCTAACCGAAGTGAGCGATCGGTCCCACTGAGATTGCAATGTAAACTCCCTATTTCCTTTTCGTAACATTTCGGTCTCACCAAAATGAGCGAATCGATCCCACCAAGTTTTCCTGACCAACTCTCTGGAAAGCTTATTACCAAAATCGGTCTCACCAAGTTTGTGTAGTCGGTCTCACCAAGATTACGTTATGCCCTAACCCTAACCATATTGGTCCTACCGAGTTGCATGTCGGTCCCACCGAAAATCCTAACGTTCACTAGGTTTATCTAATCGGTCTGACCGAGTCTGTTGAACCGGTCCCACCGAGTTTGGTAAATTGTGTGTAACGGTTAGATTTTGTGTGGAGGCTATATATACCCCTCCACCTCCTATTCATTCGTGGAGAGAGCCATCAGAACAAACCTACACTTCCAACTTACCATTTTTGAGAGAGAACCACCTACTCATGTGTTGAGACCAAGATATTCCATTCCTACCATATGAATCTTGATCTATAGCCTTCCCCAAGTTGCTTTCCACTCAAATCTTCTTTCAACCAGATGCAAAACCTATGAGAGAGAGTTGAGTGTTGGGGAGACTATCATTTGAAGCACAAGAGCAAGGAGTTCATCATCAACGCACCATTTGTTACTTCTTGGAGAGTGGTGTCTCCTAGATTGGCTAGGTGTCACTTGGGAGCCTCCGACAAGAATGTGGAGTTGAACCAAGGGGTTTGTAAGGGCAAGGAGATCGCCTACTTCGTGAAGATCTACCGCTAGTGAGGCAAGTCCTTCGTGGGTGACGGCCATGGTGGGATAGACAAGGTTGCTTCTTCGTGGACCCTTCGTGGGTGGAGACCTCCGTGGACTCATGCAACCGTTACCCTTCGTGGGTTGAAGTCTCCATCAACGTCGATGTACGATAGCACCACCTATCAGAACCACGCCAAAAATGTCTGTGTCTCCAATTGCGTTTGAATCCTCCAAACACTTCCCTTTACTTTCTTGCAAGTTGCATGCTTTAATTTCCGCTGCTCATATACTCTTTGCATGCTTGCTTGAATTGTGTGATGATTGCTTGACTTGTCCTAAGATAGCTAAAAATTGTCAAACTCTAAAATTGGGAAAAGGTTAAGTTTTTAATTGGTCAAGTAGTCTAATCACCCCCCCTCTAGACATACTTCAAGGTCCTACAAGTGGTATCAGAGCTTTGGTCTCCATTTGCTTTGATTTCCATAGCTTTTGGTGGTCATAGCCTTGGTTTCACAACCTAGGAGAGCATGGCGTCTAGTGAGGGAAATTATCACCGTAGAGGTCCTTACTTTGATGGTACTAATTTTGCTAGTTGGAAGCATAAGATGAAAATGCATATTCTTGGACATAACCCTACCATTTGGGCTATTGTGTGTATTGGCTTGCAAGGTGAATTCTTTGATGGGAGAGAACCAAACCGTGAAGCTAGCACAGATGAATTGAAGATGTTGCAATACAACGCTCAAGCTTGTGATATCCTCTTCAACTGATTGTGCCCCGAAGAATTCAACAAAATCAGCCATCTTGAGAATGCAAAGGAAATTTGGGATACTTTGATTGATATGCATGAAGGTACCGACTCCGTCAAGGAATCCAAGTTGGATGTGCTCCAAAGTCAGCTTGACAAGTTCAAAATGAAGGATGGTGAAGGTGTCGCTGAAATGTACTCTAGGCTTGCTCTTATCACAAATGAGATTGCCGGCTTAGGGAGTGAAGAGATGACCGACAGATTCATCATCAAGAAGATCCTAAGAGCATTGGATGGATAGTATGATACCGTGTGCACATTGATCCAAATGATGCCAGATTACGAAGATCTCAAGCCAACGGAAGTCATTGGAAGAATTGTTACTCATGAGATGTCACTCAAGGATAAGGAGGAACTTCACAACAAGTCAAGTGGTGCTTACAAAGCCTCATGTGAAGCCCCCACATCATCAAGTGAGAAACAAACCTTCAATGAAGAATTGAGCTTAATGGTGAAAAACTTCAACAAATTCTACAAGAGTAGAAGCAAAGAAAGAAGCTCTAAGTCAAGGTCCTACAATGACAAAAGATCTTCTAGTCGAGAGCGCAATTGCTACAATTGTGGGAGACCCGGACACTATTCCAATGAGTGTACAGCACCCTACAAAAGAAGAGAAGATTCTCCAAAAAGAAGAAGCAAAAGAGAAGAATCACCACCAAGAGAGAGGAGGAGTAGAGATGATCATTATGAACGAAGACCCTCACGGAGAAGCAAGGCTTCGGAAAGGAAGGACAAGTCGTCAAGGAGCTACACAAAACGAAGACATCAAGCTCATGTTGGTGAATGGGTATCCGGCTCCGACTCCGACAATCACTCCGAGAGAATCTATCACTCCGACTCCGAATATACTCAAGATGAAGGTGTTGCCGGTCTAGCACTTGTGACAACCAACTCCTACGACATATTTGACTCACCAAATGAAGGAATTGGAAGATGCTTCATGGCCAAAGGTCCAAAGGTAACACATCCCGAGTACGTTGATTTCAATAGTGATGAAGATGACTTGCTAGGTGATGATGATTTACTTGTTGACAACTCTACTGATGAATACTATGATGAAACATCAATTAAACATGCTAGTCAAGATAAAACGAATGAGAATGATAAGTAGAAGATTGAGCTTCTAACTAAATAACTAAACACTCTTAAGTTAGCTCATGAAACTATCTTCGAAGATCATCGAGAACTTTTAAGGGATCATGAGAAGTTACGCTTTGAAAAGCTCAATCTTGAGCAAGAGCATGAGTTCTTAAAGGCAATCAATGATGATCTTCGTAAGAAAAGTTCTTCTTACATTGCCAAGCATTTACTCTTATCTACTTACATGCCTCAAGTCAAGTCTAGTAACAAGTACAAGAAAGATCCTTCCTCTAGTAGTAACAATAATAATGTCAAATCCAATATTGTTGCTTCTAGTAGTTCTCTTGATTCCACAAATGATTCTCTTAGCCAAGTTACACTTGAGCAGGAAAATAGCTTATTGAAGGGAATTATAGAGAAAGGTGTTTACAAGAGCCTTTCCGGGAGTAAGCAATTCGAGGAAATTGTACGCAAGCAAGGAAGGCACCGGAAGAATCAAGGTGTTGGTTTTGAACGAAAGTTCAATACCAGTGGAGTTGAGTGGGACGAAGATCAATACCCCAAGACGAAGTTTGTTCCTCAACAAGAGAAGTATGATCCTACTTCCTTCAAGGGAACACAAGCACAAGATGATATTCCACCACTAGACCACAAGAACAAAGGCAAGGACAAGCTTCAAGAGGAGATTGATGCATTTGAAGAAGCACCTAAGGCCTCGGTCAAGTGGGTTCCCAAGACTACGTCAAGTTCTACTTCATCAAGTACGACTACAACTCCAAGGATTCCCATCAAGATGATGTGGATCCCGAAGAAGAAGAACTAGAGAGTTCTTGAGGGTGACTCCGCCAACATTCTTCACTCATATCATTATGGCAAGGACAAGTGCAATCAACTTCCACATCTTGCACTAGTTCAAGGAGTCACAAACCCTCATGTTGGTAAGGCAAGGGACAAGGTAACCTAATGATTTCATGGACATCATCTTGTGTATGCATCACTCTATGTCTATGGATACTCTTGTTTGTTCCTTGTGGGACTAACCCACGTAGGTATGTTGAAAGTGCAACTCACTCCAAAGGATTGCTCCAAATGATCTACATCAACATTGAGCACCCACATCTTCAACACCTACATGAAGTCATCATCGACAAAACCCAAGGTTAGTTCATCCCTCTAAAAGGGGATCTCACATCTAGGGGGAGCTTGACTCTAAGAATTGAGTCAAAGCAACTCTAATGGTGTGAACACATCAATGCATTATGTAAAAGTGGTAACCCCATTTGAGCTTAAACGATGAGTATGACCTATGATCAAATGTTCTCATTTGACTCCTAAGTCAATATACTCATATATAGATGACCTAGTCATAGCCAATTGTTTGATAGATGCTAGAAGTGGTTGTGCATGCTTTGCCACATATTTCATTTGCCATCTTATTGTGTGAGGATGTTGGTTGCATATTTTACTCATTCGAGGACATCCACTTGTTGTTTTGACTGTTTGGGTTCTTTTTCTTTTTGCCAAGTGGATGGACAAGAATGCCTAAGAACCTTCTCTAGCTATCTATGCTTTTCTCGTCTCAAACTCCATTCATGCTACATCACAAAATTTGATCAAGTCAGATTCGAACCACTCTGTGTGAGGAGCACTCGGAGTCCCCGATTCGTCATAGACTTAAACTTCCAAAACTTCTTTGTGGTTCTCAGTCTGACCGATTCCTCCATTTCGGTCCTACCGAGATCACTAAGTCGATCTAGGTTTTCAATCTCGGTGCAACTAATTTGAACTTTTCGGTCACACTAAGTTGCTGTAACTGTCAATAGTTATGCATCTCGGTGCCACCGAGTTGTTCCACTTGGTCACACCGACAGGGTCGGGCTATATATACTCACGGGCAAAAATTTGGAAATTTCTCCGAACCTCTTCGCCCGTGCAATAGATCGCTCTGCCACCTGGGTCTCCGGATCGTGTCCTCGTCGCCAGCCGCCTCCTGTCGCTGGTCTCCGCCGCCGTCAACGGAACTCACCCCCGCCGTTGCCGCCGTAGCGAGTTCATCGGCAAGCTAGGGTGTGGACTCGATCACAGTGCTATCCTCGTCTGATTCCTAGCACATTGTGTTCATTATGATTCTTGCCATGCTTGAAACACTCCTATCCAGTCAATACAATCCTTAGATTAGATGCGATTTGAAAATTTAGGGTTAGGTTTCCGCCGAAACCATCTCAGACCCACCGAGTTGAAAAACTCGGTCCCACTGATTTGGCTAACGTCATCGCACTAGTAACTCTCGGTCTGACCGAGAATTGCTAATCGGTGTGACCGATTTGAGGACTTTGTGAAACCCTAGTAGTCTCGGTGCCACCAAACCGTGACTCGGCCCAATCGAGTTCACCAGTTTAGGTTCCAAAAACTACTTCGGTATCACCGAGTTTGAAAATCGGTTGATCCGAAATGCTTTCTGTGGAAAACTAAAACTGAATTTTTGAATCATTCTTTTGCAAAAATCTCTGCATTTTGTGATGCTCATCCATTCTATCTCATCTATAACTATTCACAGGGTCAGCAATCAGTGATTTGCAGCATGTCAGACCAAAGTGATAGTCAGAACAAGTCAGAAGAGCACAATCACATGAGTGACGGCACTAATCCCTCTAGCACTTCAGGTGATGGCAGCAGGAGCACCCCAAGCAATCTGCCTAAAGCTGCCACCAGGACAAGGAAGAAGAGAACCTTAGAATCTGAGGATGAGGATTACTTGGCAGAAGAAGATGAGGCTACCTCCAAGAAGGTAGTGCTCAAAAAGGAGTATGCCTCAGCAAAGAACACAAAGCCTGGACTAAATAGGAAAGTTCCTGCCAAGAGGACACCTATGCTGAAGGTCAGAGGATCAACTCAAGTGCCTGAAAAGTCTGAACCCAAAGAGGCACCTGCAAGAAGAGTCACTACTTCCAAACCCAAGAAAGTTCCCACTGGAGAAACTATGAAGTTTACCATTGAATCAGAAGATGAAGCTGCTGGTCAAGATAAGAAGAAGAAGAGAGCCAGAACCACTACTGCCTAGGTTCTTGGAAATCCCTCTATGAGGAGAGACTCTGAAGAGGAAGAAGAGGTTGCTGCACCAGCACCCAAGATACAAAAGCTAATGGGTGATGCTATAAAGTCAGGGGCTGCAACATCAAAGCCCAAGGAAGCACCCAAAGCTGCCCCAAGCCCAAGCTTGCACCAAAGAGGAATACCAGGAGTATTCCATTCTTTGAGAAGAACAAGGCCCCAAAGTGCTCGATGTTGCGATGAGGAAGATGATGAAGGACAAGTCCTGAGGAAGCTAAAGCCCAAGATTCCAGACCACAATGATGCTCATCCTGTGGCTGAGAACATGAAGTTGAGAAAGGATGCAGGACTCAGATTGTGGAGGCTGTCAGATCCATATGCTACCAGGAGAAGAACTGCTGTTGATTATAGATTCCACACTAAGGAACAACAGGACTTCTATGAGATAGCGTTGTTGGACAAGAAGCCCATAGTGTGTGATATGAGGTGGGTCGACTGGACCTACATGAAGGAAAATGAGGAACACTATCCTGGAGTGCAAGACAGCTTTGTTGCTTGTGGAGTTGCAGACTTTGTTGGGCAGAAGCTCACAAAGTGGAATGATGAGCTCATTATGCAATTCTACTCCATAGCACACTTCTATCCAGATGGCAGGATAGTTTGGATGTCTGAAGGTACAAGGTACCAATCAACAATTTAGGAATGGGCCAGTCTGATCAATGCCCCAAAGGAGAGTGAAGATGACTTGGATGTCTATGCCAAGAAGAAGATGGACCACAATACCATGGCTCATATGTACAAGGAGATCCCAAACAAAGCTCTTGAGACTTTCAAGTGTGGGTCAGTCCACTTTCTTCTGTCAGGGCTGCCAACCATCAACTGGATCCTAAGGCACACTCTGTTGCCGAAGTCAGGTGACCACAACATGATTAGAGGGCATGCTATCAATTTGCTGCATTTGTTTGATGTTCCACAAAAATTTAAGGTCATGAGCCTCATTGTTGAGACTATTAAGAGGACAACATCAGACCAGAAGAGAAGTTGTGGGTATGCCCCACAGATTCAGGAGTTGATTAACTCAAAGATGGGCACAGGAACATACTTGATGGATAAGGAACATTTTTCTATCTATCCAGACTTTGAGGACAATCAGGTTGTCATGAATGAGAATGAACCATCATCAGTGCAAGCTCAAGAGCAGAAGGAGAAGGCAAAGAGAGAGAAGGCTGCCAGGATGCCAACTCAAGAGGAGGCATCTGAGTACTTTTTGAAGAACAAGAAGGAGCAGCTTGGTTACTTGATAGCATCAACTCTGAGGATTGAGAAGGGGTTGGCCACCCTAACTCAAAACCAGGAGAGCCTGGAAAGAATCATGGAACAAAAATTCTATGATCTAGATGTCAAAGTGGCGAGATTGATCGGTTGTGGAGCAGCTCCAGGATGACATGCAGTAGAGGAAGGGCAAGACAGCCACTAATGCATTTGCCAGAGTGCCTAGAGCTCAGAGGTCAGCTCCAGTGCCTGTGACAGACACCAGAGCCACATCATTTGCACCAACTACATCTCCTACAGCTCCAGTGCAACCAGCTCCAGCACCAACTCCTCCAGCTCCATCCACTTCAACTGAAGCCTTCGTCCAAGGAGCCATCTCTACACCACCACCTGAAGATCAAGCCTGAGAGTCGATCTAGCACTATGCATTTTCTATGAACTTTTTGGTAACTTGTTGCCAAAGGGGGAGAAAAATGTATAGATCATAGGCTTCGAGAGAGTGTTGCTTTTGTTCTCTCTTGCTTTGGTGGTTAAACTTTGTTTGCTTTTGATTGCTTGAGATACTATGCTGTTATCTGCGAGACATTGATGATCATGTGTTTGATCATAAGCTACACTTATGCTTGTTAGATGATATTATCTTACCTATCCTTATGTGATCATTCACTTTGCTTGGAGATGAGTGCATGTATTCAATCCTTATTATTTTGAGCGCTCCACCAAGATGTATGTGACATGGAAGAGTAACCCATGAGCCTAATTCCTTATGCATTTGCAGTCCAAAGCAAATTTTAAACTATGCACAAATTTACGGGGAGCTCTTGCTTATCACATACTTCTCAAAGCGACAATGTTTTTCAATCTTATTATCATTTGTCGAAGCTTTGATCTATATGTTGTCATCAATTACCAAAAAGGGGAGATTGAAAGTGCAACAATCCCTAGGTGGTTTTGGTAATTCATAACAACATATAGCTCACTGAGCTAATGCTATTCCAAGACTATTATTTTAGGAAAGCTCAATGAATGGAATGGCATGGATGATGAAAGTGGATCCCTCAAAATACTAAGGACAAAGTATTGGCTCAAGCTCAAAATCTCAAGACTCTTCATTTTATATTTTAGTGATCCAAGTTCACATTGAGTCTATAGGAAAAACAATACTATCAAGGAGGGATGAGGTGTTGCTTAATGAGCCTCTTGCTTCATGTGCTTAGTGATATGCTCCAAATACCCTCAACTACTTTCTCACATCCTCATATGACCTAAACCCAAAGTCAAAATCGGTCCCACCGATTCTTTCTATCCGGTGCCACCGAGTTCAAATGTCATAGCCACTGCCACAAACCTTAGGCAAATCAGTCTTACCGATAGGGATCTCGGTCTCACCGAGATGGGATTGTAATCTCTCTGTTTCCCTTCATAACATTTCGGTCTAACCAAAGTGAGCGATCAGTCCCATCGAGATTGCAATGTAAACTCCCTGTTTCCTTTTCGTAACATTTTGGTCTCACCAAAATGAGCGAATTGGTCCCACCAAGTGTACCTGACCAACTCTCTGGAAAGCTTATTACCAAAATCGGTCTCACCGAGTTTGTGTAATCGGTCTCACCGAGATTACGTTATGCCCTAACCCTAACAATATCGGTCTTACCAAGTTGCAGGTCGGTCCCACCGAAAATCCTAACGGTCACTAGGTTTATCAAATCGGTCTGACCGAGTCTGTTAAATCGGGCCCACCAAGTATGGTAAATTGTGTGTAACGGTTAGATTTTGTGTGGAGGCTATATATACCCCTCCACCTCCTCTTCATTCGTGGAGAGAGCCATCAGAACAAACCTACACTTCCAACTTACCATTTCTGAGAGAGAACCACCTACTCATGTGTTGAGACCAAGATATTCCATTCCTGCCATATGAATCTTGATCTATAGCCTTCCCCAAGTTGCTTTCCACTCAAATCTTCTTTCAACCAGATGCAAAACCTACGAGAGAGAGTTGAGTGTTGGGGAGACTATCATTTGAAGCACAAGAGCAAGGAGTTCATCATCAACGCACCATTTGTTACTTCTTGGAGAGTGGTGTCTCCTAGATTGGCTAGGTGTCACTTGGGAGCCTCCGACAAGAATGTGGAGTTGAACCAAGGAGTTTGTAAGGGCAAGGAGATCGCCTACTTCGTGAAGATCTACCGCTAGTGAGGCAAGTCCTTCATGGGCGACGGCCATGGTGGGATAGACAAGGTTGCTTCTTCGTGGACCCTTCGTGGGTGGAGCCCTTCGTGGACTCACGCAACCGTTACCCTTCGTGGGTTGAAGTCTCCATCAGTGTGGATGTACGATAGCACCACCTATCGGAACCACGCCAAAAACATCCGTGTCTCCAATTGCGTTTGAATCCTCCAAACTCTTCCCTTTACTTTCTTGCAAGTTGCATGCTTTAATTTCCGCTGCTCATATACTCGTTGCATGCTTGCTTGAATTGTGTGATGATTGCTTGACTTGTCCTAAGATAGCTAAAATCTGCCAAACTCTAAAATTGGGAAAAGGTTAAGTTTTTAATTGGTCAAGTAGTCTAATCACCCCCCTCTAGACATACTTCAAGGCCATACAAGTGGTATCAGAGCTTTGGTCTCGATTTGCTTTGATTTCCATAGCTTTTGGTGGTCATAGCCTTGGTTTCACAACCTAGGAGAGTATGGCGTCTAGTGAAGGAAATTATCACCGTAGAGGTCCTTACTTTGATGGTACTAATTTTGCTAGTTGGAAGCATAAGATGAAAATGCATATTCTTGGACATAACCCCACCGTTTGGGCTATTGTGTGTATTGGCTTGCAAGGTGAATTCTTTGATGGGAGAGAACTAAACCGTGAAGCTAGCGCAGATGAATTGAAGATGTTGCAATACAACGCTCAAGCTTGTGATATCCTCTTCAACAGATTGTGCCCCGAAGAATTCAACAAAATCAGCTGTCTTGAGAATGCAAAGGAAATTTGGGATACTTTGATTGATATGCATGAAGGTACTGACTCCGTCAAGGAATCCAAGTTGGATGTGCTCCAAAGTTAGCTTGACAAGTTCAAAATGAAGGATGGTGAAGGTGTCGCTGAAATGTACTCTAGGCTTGCTCTTATCACAAATGAGATTGCCGGCTTAGGGAGTGAAGAGATGACCGACTGATTCATCATCAAGAAGATCCTAAGAGCATTGGATGGAAAGTATGATACCGTGTGCACATTGATCCAAATGATGCCAGACACGAAGATCTCAAGCCAACGGAAGTCATTGGAAGAATTGTTACTCATGAGATGTCACTCAAGGATAAGGAGGAACTTCACAACAAGTCAAGTGGTGCTTACAAAGCCTCATGTGAAGCCCCCACATCATCAAGTGAGAAACAAACCTTCAATGAAGAATTGAGCTTAATGGTGAAAAACTTCAACAAATTCTACAAGAGTAGAAGCAAAGAAAGAAGCTCTAAGTCAAGGTCCTACAATGACAAAAGATCTTCTAGTCGAGAGCGCAATTGCTACAATTGTGGGAGACCCGGACACTATTCCAATGAGTGTACGGCACCCTACAAAAGAAGAGAAGATTCTCCAAAAAGAAGAAGCAAAAGAGAAGAATCACCACCAAGAGAGAGGAGGAGTAGAGATGATCATTATGAACGAAGACCCTCACGGAGAAGCAAGGCTTCGGAAAGGAAGGACAAGTCGTCAAGGAGCTACACAAAACGAAGACATCAAGCTCATGTTGGTGAATGGGTATCCGGCTCCGACTCCGACAATCACTCCGAGAGAATCTATCACTCCGACTCCGAATATACTCAAGATGAAGGTGTTGTCGGTCTAGCACTTGTGACAACCAACTCCTACGACATATTTGACTCACCAAATGAAGGAATTGGAAGATGCTTCATGGCCAAAGGTCCAAAGGTAACACATCCCGAGTACGTTGATTTCAATAGTGATGAAGATGACTTGCTAGGTGATGATGATTGACTTGTTGACAACTCTACTGATGAATACTATGATGAAACATCAATTAAACATGCTAGTCAAGATAAAACGAATGAGAATGATAAGGAGAAGATTGAGCTTCTAACTAAAGAACTAAACACTATTAAGTTAGCTCATGAAACTATCTTCGAAGATCATCGAGAACTTTCAAGGGCTCATGAGAAGTTACGCTTTGAAAAGCTCAATCTTGAGCAAGAGCATGAGTTTGACTATCATGTGGAGCATAGGCCTCAGGTTCAGAAGCCAAAACCAAGGCTGCCAAGTTTCCTGGTACTGCATCAGCACCAGGCTCATTCAATGTCAATGACTTCATTGCACACAACACCTTCTTCGATACTGCCAAGAACCCATATTCCAAGCCAAGAATATCATCAGATCGGTTCTGGAGTTATCAGCAGCGTAGCTACTACTCCTGTATTCTATACAATCAAGAGCGCATATTTCCTCATCTGCGACTGGACACCGAAGCCATTGCTGGTCTGCCCTGCTTAGAAGAAGCCCTTGACTGCTTTCAAGATGTTGGCCTTCTGCAGTTTGTTACCGACAAGGAACATTGGAATGAAGAGCTTCTACTGCAATTTTATGCAACCCTCCACATTCGCGGCTACAACAGGGATACAACGACATGGGTCCTTGAGTGGACGACAGGCAATGTCCATCATGAAGCCAAAGCCTTTGATCTCATTGAGCTCACTGGCCTGTCCACTCCAGGCGAACTGTATGAACCTGGTTGTCAGCTTCACCACGATGCATTGGAGAGCATCTTTCAAAAGCCAGAGACCAACATGAGCCAAATGCTAAGCATGATGAAGCCACTGCCACAGGATGCTGAATATCCCAAGGAATTCTTTGTTGAAAACCTAGAGTATCTGCCCCGCACCATCGATCACATCATTAGGCGAACTCTATGGCCCATTTGTTGAAGGTGTTCAGGTTGCTTCTCGTGTTTATCCTTAGGCCGGCAACACTCGCCGTGCACGCACTAAAGCCACAGATAGCACTATTTCTCCAAGGCCTCGGAAGCGATCTCGTGTGCTCAATGACCAAGAGCTTCTCGTGGCCTTGCATCAGAAACATGACAAGCATCACTACTGGATGAAGCGTCAAATGCAAAGCTTCTTGGTGGATGTCCATCGCATCCGCAATCTTGCCACCAAGAATGCCTTTGTCACTCATGAAACCTGTCAGAGGTACTGGAAGAGTCTGACATTGCTAAGTGCTGTAGCTGATCTTCAAGACGATGGCTTCACTGAGAGATTCAAGTTCGACTCCACTCCTCCCAGGAATGTTGTCTTACGTCGAACCCCGTCTCTTGAAGATTCAGAGTACTCCTCATCCGCAGCAACTGTAAATGCCAGAGTCTTGGATGACGCAGATGATGCTACCTCACCACCCCAACCTCAGCGTGTGTCGACACTGCACCAAGTTCTTCTGCACCACCAAACCTCAACGATGACCCTGATGCTTCACCTACTCCTCATGGAAACGAGTAGAGACTATGTCTTCAAACCTTTTTGGTCCTTACTGACAAAAGGGGGAGAAGCATATGTTGATAGTCTTCAAGCGGGTCCAGATGGGTGGTTGATATACTTTTTGCCTAGTGCTTACAACTCTCGCTTTTGATACATTTGGTTCTTTGAGTTGTAACACTTAAACTTGATGGTTGTTTGCTACTTTTTCTGCTATTCTGTGATGCGATGATAAATTCCGCATATGCGATGATAAATCCCGCATGAAGTCATCTCGCAGACGTCCATTTTTCATTATGCATGTCATTATCCTTGTATATCTGTTCATGCATGATGTATTGTCTTCATATGGTGAAGAGGATCTCCACAAGTACAACCTGCCATGTGCATTTGCATTCCAACGCAAAACATTTATATGCACATCTTCAGGGGGGGCCTTTCTGCCATCTATGAAGACAATATCGTAATCCTTTACAATTTCACATACTTTTATCCCCGTTGAAAACTTCAACCAGTTAGTCATCAATCACCAAAAAGGGGGAGATTGTAAGTGCATCTAGTGCCATCCCTAGTTGGTTTTGGAGTATTGACGACAAACCTGGTTGATGGACTAATGTGTTTGTGAGAATTGCAAGATAACACAGGTAGTAGTCCCTCATTGATTCGGTTTACCTACCGGAGATGACCCCTAGAAATGTGTGAAGACATTGAAGACAATGGTGGTCTGTGAAGCCATTCATGTTGAAGACTATGAGACGAGAAGGCATTGAGTGAAGACTATGGAGCGCGAAGACTTAGTTGTTTCGTTGTTTCCTTTTCTTCTTTGTTTAGTCATGGGAACCACCGCACTGTTAAGTGGGGTCCAAGTGAACAAAGTCAGAGTGACTGAAGTGATGCTCAACCAAATCCTATGTCTTCGAGCGAAGACAATGAGGCAAATCTTATCCAGAATCGGATGAGTCAGCTTTACTTGTTGCCCAAGTCAAGTTGCGGCGTGAGTTTGAAATCTGACTATTGCGACACGTGTCAGTTCCTTAGTGACCCAGGGTCATTTCGGACAAATCAGGTCGGGTTGCCCAGTGGCTATAAATAGCCCACCCCCTACACCATAAATTGGTGGCTGCTCAAAGTTAGTACACGTCTTTTGTCGTTTGAGAGCAACCCACCGCCGAAGCTTTCGAGAGAGAATCCTTGCGAGGACAAAGCCCAAACCACCCAGAGCCCAAAGAGTGTTTGGCATCACTAAAGTCTTTCTGTTCGCGTGATCTGAAGACTTGTTACACTTGAGGACTGTGAATCCTCCAGCTAGTTAGGCGTCGCGTTCTGAGCATCCAAGAGCCATTGTGGATTGTCGGTGAACGAAGTCTGTGAAGGTTCGGAAGTCTACCTTGAAGACTTACCAGAGTGATTGGGCGGGGACTAAGTGTCCTTAGCTCAAGGGGAATAAGGTGAAGACGCGGTCTTTTGAGTTGACTCTCAGCATCCCTAACTAGACGTACAGTTGTCACAGCAACTGGAACTGGTCGAACAAATCCATGTCCTTCTGAAGCCACTGGTTCTATCTCCTACTTCTCTTTACTTACAGTTTGTCTTCGTGAAGTCATTGCCTGCTTGCTTTATCTGTTTGACTTCACTGTGTGACTACCTGTTCCGATTGGCTTCATACTATCTTCCATCCTGATCTTTACTACCTAGCTGCTATTAGTCTTCGTGCTTTCACTTCATTGAATACTTGATTATGACTTGTGTAGTGTAGTCTACCTTCCGCTGCATTCGAATAGAGTTGTTCATTTTGTTTGTCTTCGAAACTCCCTCGTTTTGAAGACTTCAATAAAAATCGCCTATTCACCCGCCCCTCTAGTCGGTAACTAGCCCTTTCACTTTGGTCGGGTTTAAGCCCGATCTGGTCATAGTCCGTAGCGACTCCCAGGGCGGTGATGCGATCCAAGAGCTCATTCAGGAAGGAGAGATCCATTGGATACATCTGCTCAGTGAATTTCGAGCTGACGTGGAGGCTGTTCTTGATGACCTGAGAAGTCATCGTCGGTGCGGCAGCCGAATGGGCGGTCATGACGAAGCCTCCCAGCCGGAGAACCTGGCCTACAGCTAGGGCTCCCCCAGAGGTGATGTTGTCCTTGACAACAAGGCGAGCCATCAAGCCTTATCGTGACGGCACAGTGGAACTCTCAATGAAACCACCAATGTCGGTGTCAAAACCGGAGGATCTCGGGTAGGGGGTCCCGAACTGTGTGTCTAAGGCCAATGGTAATAGGAGGCGGGGGGCACGATGTTTATCCAGGTTCAGGCCCTCTCGATGGAGGTAATACCCTACTTCCTGCTTGATTGATCTTGATGATATGAGTATTACAAGAGTTGATCTACCAGGAGATCGTAGAGGCTAAACCCTAGAAGCTAGCCTATGATTATGATTGTTGTTGTCCTACGGACTAAACCCTCCGGTTTATATAGACACCGGAGGGGCTAGGGTTACACAGAGTCGGTTACAGAGAAGGAGATCTACATATCCGAATTGCCAAGCTTGCCTTCCACACAAAGGAGAGACCCACCCGGACACGGGACAAAGTCCTCAATCTTGTATCTTCATAGTCCAACAGTCCGACCAAAGTATATAGTCCGGCTGTCCGAGGACCCCCTAATCCAGGACTCCCTCACCCTCTACTTCTTGTAATGGATTGAGTTTTCCCTTTGAAGTTATCTTATCGGATTGAGTCTTTAAGGATTTGAGAACACTTGATGTATGTCTTGCTTGTGCTTATCTATGGTGAAAATGGGATATCACGTGATTCACTTGATGTATGTGTTGGTGATCAACTTGCGGGTTCTGTGACCTTGTGAACTTATGCATAGGGGTTGGCACACGTTTTCGTCTGGACTCTCCGATAGAAACTTTGGGGCATTCTTTGAAGTTCTTTGTGTTGGTTTGAATAGATGAATCTGAGATTGTGTGATTCTATTCAAACATCAAGAAAACTCTCTCAAAACATGGATGCAACATGATAAGATGAAACTACATGCAAAATCAAGCAAGTTTCATATAGAGCATGCTCAAAACAGAGCAACGCTGCAACACATACACTCCAAACAAGATATAACAACAATATGCCCAAAACAGCAAGTAGGCACTTTGCAAACACCAAAACGACATGCTACAGGAATGATATGATCATAAACTTGACATGAACTTCATGTACATATAACATACTTCAAATATCAGTAAGGTTCATGTTCATAGGCATCAAGGTTAACCAATATGATCAATGCAAAATGCAACTTTATAACACAGGAGCATATACATGAGCAGAGTTAATATGATGGCATGTTGGAGGCATGAAACAAATATGCTACAACAACTATACATGGCAAACAAGGGCAAGGCATCAAAGTACACATAACAAAGAGCAAATAACATCATGGCATCATATACACTAGATCGGCAAAGCGCCTTGGCGCGAGGGTGCCAGTCCTAACCTTTTGTCAAGCAGGTAATGCTAAATCAGTAAGAAGCACGCCCTAAAGTATGTAACCAATGCATGGTTCAACACCAAAAGCAATGCAAACCTTTAACCTTGTGAATTTTCCAATCAAATTACATATCACAGAGTACAATTGAGGCACATCAAGCTCGGCACAAATGAATAGGCCAAGTAATGTTTAACAGATCAGGCTTGAGTAGCACATAGGGCAGCAAGACAGTACCAAATATTGAAAGTGAAGCATTTACATAGGAGGCTAGTGACAATCAAATAGCAGTCCTTCACTAAGGACGGTTGAAATTCCTCGTCACTCAAAGAAAAGGTCGCTCAAAGAAAAGTTGAGTAGCATTGGCCTGAAAGTGAAGACAAAAACATATTCCTGGAGAAGATATCTCAACATTTTTACAACAATAGATCTACAGTGACCAAAAAGGAACTATCAAGAAAGCAAGATTAGTAAACTGACATCAAGCAACATATTCCTGGAAACATTTAGCAAGATTAGTAAACTAACATTCTGTAGACCAAGGAAACATACATGTCTTTGACCAACCTAATTTAAAAGAGAATTTCTTTCAACCTTTGACCAACCTGTAGTTATTGTCACTCTTCCATCCACACCTTATAAAAATGAATAGGGGAGTAAAATAAAAAAACATGTTCCATTGGGAATTAGTGAATTGCAATTATACCGTTTCATGGTCGACGGCTACGTTGCGCAAGTGTGTGAAGTCGTGAATATCCTAAGGGTAGAGAGCTGTTGCATTAGCATCAGGGATCTAGCGAGGAGAGATCGTCAGCGACACCCAATTATTTATCATCTTCATCATACCACCACGAGCTTACTGAGAAGATCGGGCCACCCCATATCATCTTGGTATCAGATTTCCAGTGTTGCCTCAATAAGCATCTACCAAATTCACCCATAGTTTAGTTGTTTTTATTCCTATACAAAAAAAGCCAAAAATATTAGGGTTTTTAGTTTTCTCCATAGTCTAGATTGCATCGAAGTCAAGTTTTAGACTGTTGGTTTCTTTTGCGTAGCTTTTCTTCCGTTCGTAGTCGTAGGTCATCTAGGGTTTTGTTTCCGTGTCGTTAGGGTTTAGGTTTTCTAGTCGGAGTCCTTGTTCTAGCCGGCTTTGTTTTTTCCTTCAGAGTCAAGCTCCTGCCGCTGCTTACACCTGCCACGAGACACCCAACAGCAGTTGTCTGACCTCGTGTGTGAGCTTACGCCCGCCACCAGACACCCAACATCAATTTGTCTGCCTCTGCACGTGAGTTTCTGCCATCTAATTTCAGTTAGGGTTTTGAGTCGGTTTCATTGTCTAGTTCCTTTTTCCAGTCAGAATTAAATCGAGTCTTTCCTTTTGTGCGCCATAGACAAGCCAATCTTTGCTTTGCATAGGAACTTACCAATTGAGACTCGCTTTTACTTGTGCTCATCAGGCTACTCTGATTAGCATTTTTCTTGTGCAAATTGATTCTGCCTTGTTGAAAACAATTTGCTCCTGTGGCTAGGCTTGAAGCCATTTGCATACTGCTAGCCTATGCCAACCACAACAACATCCTTCTGTATCAAATGGATGTGAAGAGTGCCTTCCTCAACTACAAAATTGAAGAAGTGTATGTAGCTCAACCACCTGGTTTTGAAGATCCAAAGCGTCTTGATATGGTCTACCAACTCAACAAGACATTGTATGGCCTCAAACAAGCACCTCGCGCATGGTATGAAACACTCAAAGATTCCCTCAAGAGCAAAGGCTTCAAACCTAGTTCTCTTGATCCCACTCTCTTCACGAAGACATATGATGGAAAATTGTTTACATGACAAATCTATGTGGATGGCATTATCTAGCTTCGGCTGCACTGATAAGAGATACATCGATGAGTTTGGGCATATGATGCAAGAGCAATATCAGATGTCCATGATGGGAGAGCTGAAGTTCTTTCTTGGTCTTCAAATCCGTCAATAGAGAAATGGCATATTCATATCGCAAGAAAAATATCTCAAAGATTGCCTGAAGAAGTTTGGAATGCAAGACTGCAAAGGTTACATGACGCCAGTGCCTACCAAAGGCCAATTGGGCCCCGACAACATTGGTAAAGAGTTCGATCAGAAGGTATACTGTTCCATGATTGGTTCTTTGTTTTATTTATGTGCATCTAGGCTAGATATAATGCTTACCATTTACATGTGTGCCCGATTCCAAGCGGCACCAAAGGAATCGCATCACCTCGCGGTGAAGCGAATACTTCGATATTTGGCTCACACCCCAACGCTAGGGTTATGGTATCCAAAGGGCTCAGAGTTTGATCTAGTTGGATTCCCATATGCTAATTATGCTGGTGACAAGGTTGATCGCAAGTCCACACCAGGGACATGTCGCGTTCTTGGACAATCTCTTGTCTGTTGGTCTTCAAAGAAGCAGAACTGTGTGTCACTCTCCACTGCTGATTCTGAATTGTTGTTGGATCCTGCTGCGCTCAGCTTCTATGGACGAAGCAAACCCTCAATGACTATGCCATCAACAAGAAGAAAGTTCCCTCTACTATGACAATGAAAGCGCCATCAAGATTGCTCACAACCCAGTTCAGCACTCGAAGACAAATCATATTCAGAATCGTCATGACTTTCTTAGAGATCATGTGTTGAAGGAAGACATTGACATTCACGTCAACACATAAGAGCAATTGGCAGATATCTTCACGAAGCCCTAGGATGATAAAAGGTTTTGCAACCTATGGTGTGAGCTAAATATCTTAGAATCCTCAAATGTCTTGTGAATGGACACACATCCTAACGGTTATGCATATTGATGACTTAGGTGTGCAACACACGAAGTAACATATGTCTTCAATTCATGAAGACATACCCTCTGAGTGTGAACACATTAATATGGAATTTGACTTTGAAGTGCCATGATAATTGTGCGTCGTGTCTGGGTCTAATACTTCATATACGGTAGGTAATGCCACCACCAAATCTTTCTTGAAGATTTTTGTTTGGCGTCATATTGCTTTATCTTCATAATTGGTTGTCTTCAACATTGGTTTATCTTCATGATTTATCTTCAATGTTGGTTCGATTTTCATTTCCTATATATATTTTGTCCTCTACAGCATTCACTTATAGCTATGTCTTCAAGTTGCTATTTTCTGCGCTTAGTGAACGTGATCGGACCCTAATCCCTTCTGTGCTCATCTCTCCAACTCTCTCTGTCTCCTCATATGCATTCTATTGACATGTGTCAATTGTCTTCAGTGTGTCCTTGTCAGTCGAAGATAGAGAGACCAACATTCAAAAGGTTTTTATTATCTTTGTCCGCTTTGCCTGAATCCGGAGAAGCTGAAACGACCACCTGACAAACTAGGCACGCGTGGGGTTGTGGCACAACATTCAGGTTGTTGCATGCATGCCATGTGTCCTTCCGATGTGAACCGCTAGGGGCACCTGAGTAATTACACTGCACCGTCCCTCTTCCTTATAAATACTCGACCCCCTGCGGTCATTATTTCCTTACTCCCCTCGATGTCTCGCTGGAACCCTAGCACCGTCGCTAGCTTCTGCCGTTGCCGGAGAGAAAGCGCTTCGCTGCCGCGACTTCTCCGTCGTTGACGTCATGCCTATCACGGACATCTTCCTTCCGCCGCTGTCGTAGGTGTCTTCTGCTGCCATGTTAGGGCGCGGGAGATTGAACTGCTCGGCCTCCATCTTCTTCGTATAGTAGTTATTCTTGCGGTAAATAAAAGTTCAATTTTTACCGTTTGTTTGATCTGATGAACTTCTCACATCTTTCGAAAGTTGTTTTTCCTCACTTCCAAATCTAAATCTTCCATACACTGCATCTCATAATCTGCAAGTACTTTCACTTATTCTTCACAACTAGTTAGATTCCTCACTTGTACTTATTCATGGATTTGTACAAATCTGGAACCAACTTACATCTATAAGTGAATGTCTTCGCGCTATAAGGCCATTGTCTTCAAACTGATTTGTCTTCACAATCTTCTGAGAATGCATATGACCTCTTCCCCTTCCCTCGCATCTCTAATGCTATCATAGGTACATTTCCATGGGAGAGTCCCTTGGTTTTCATAGTCTGCAATCATTTGCAGAGTTTTTACATTAGCATATTGAGTCTCCAGAAGCCAGTTGCTATCTGACTAGTCGCCTGAAGCCAAACACAGTTGTGAAGCTTTTCAGTCTAAATCCAATGGCTTATGGCAAATCTGCAGGAAGGGTGGTAGGCAATGCTGTGAAAACACTGCTTTGGACTTGCCCCCAGATCTATATGAGATATACAGGTATGACTTAGGAGAAACCTATGGTGAGCGCAAGTCCAGAGTCCAATGGATTCGAATATATTGGGTAGAACATGTTCCTTTATCACTTTGTGACTCCAGAGTACGCAGACAAGAATGTTGTGAGGCCTCCATTGGCGGATATTGTGTATAAGAAGCTTCACCCCAAGACGAAGGCTGAAGCCATTGCTAAAAGCTTCAATCCTTGCATAGTCAGAGGACCCATGCCTGAGAATGCTGACCCATCAAGTCTTCGATGTTGTCGTGAAGATTATCTATTTGAAGCCAATTTTCGGTTTGCTAAGGCTTCAATAGCTCAGAACAAGAAGGACTTCGGGATTGACATCAACCCAGGTCCAGCTCGACCAAGGCCAGATAACAGTCGCGAGCTTGAGCAGAATCTCATTGGTCCCTTCAATAGCTTCGATGTGTTTCTCACACATATCGCTGAGCAAAGGGCCAGTGTTGAAGAAGCTTTTGTGGAAGTTGAACATGTTGAAGTTCCAGAGTCCCCGAAGCCTGTGAAGAAAGCAAAGGCTTCAAAATCATCTGCTGCACCAAAAGCTTTAAGAGTGAAGCCCTTGAAGTCTGCACCTCCTGAATCAAGTGTGCAATCTGAAGATCTATCTTGCACCTCCAAGAATCCCAAGAAAACCTCAGGTCAATCTCTTACACCTGCAAACATCTTTCACAATGATGAAGACATTGTCGATCTATCTAGTGATGAAGACATAGATGATGATGCCCTTGAGATGTTGATCAAGAGCAAGCAGGAGGCCGAAATCTTCAAGGATTTGCCTCTGTTTAATGTTGATATTCTCAGCAATTTCATTGACGAGTGGTTTGAAGATACCTCTCTCACTCTCGATGATCTGCAGCTTCCTATTGGCATCAGCGTAACATTTCAGGTCTATATTGCCAAAGAGCTTGCAATTGTTCAAAAGGTCATTGAGCAGAAGAACAAGATTAACCATGAAAAGGCCCTCTTCAAGAAGCACCTAGCCAAGCTTATTGTCAATGAAGTGCAAAAAAAACAAATGATGATCAATCTCAAGGCTGAGTTTGCTAAGCGTCGTGATGAAGCCAAAGGCTCAAGAGAGTGCCTGAAGCATTACGCTGAAAAATGCATTCAGGCTCACAATGAAGCCTTGATGAGGAAATCACTTGGGTGTCCAGGCATTGACAATAAGTTGGCTGCTAAGAAGAAGAAGAAGTCCGCTGTTGGATCGAAAGTATGTCTAGAGGGGGTGATTAGACTACTTGACCAAATAAAAACTTATCCTTTTCCCAATTTTAGTCTTAGGCAGATTTTAGCTAATTTAGCAGAGTTCAAGCAATCTTAACACAATTCAAGCAAGCATGCAAAGAGTATATGAGCAGCGGAAAGTAAAGCATGCAACTTGCAAGAATGTAAAGGGAAGGGTTTGGAGAATTCAAACACAATTGGAGACACGGATGTTTTTGTCGTGGTTCCGATAGGTGGCATCCACATTGATGGAGACTTCAACCCACGAAGGGTAACGGTTGCGCGAGTCCACGGAGGGCTCCACCCATGAAGGGTCCACAAAGAAGCAACCTTGTCTATCCCACCATGACCTTCGCCCACGAAGGACTTGCCTCACTAGCAGTTGATCTTCACGAAGTAGGCGGTCTCCTTGCCCTTACAAACTCCTTGGTTCAATTCCACAATATTGTCGGAGGCTCCCAAGTGACACCTAGCCAATCTAGGAGACACCACTCTCCAAGAAGTAACAAATGGTGTATTGATGATGAACTCCTTGCTCTTGTGCTTCAAATGATAGTCTCCGCAATACTCAACTCTCTCTCACAGGATTTGGATTTGGTGGAAAGAAGATTTTTGTGGAAAGCAACTTGGGGAAGGCTAGAGATCAAGATTCATATGGTAGGGTATGGAATATCTTGGTCTCAACACATGAGTAGGTGGTTCTCTCAGAAAATGTATGCTGGAAGTGTAGGTTCATTCTGATGGCTCTCTCCACGAATGAAGAGGAGGTGGAGGGGTATATATAGCCTCCACACAAAATCTAACCGTTACACACAACTTGCCAATATCGGTGGGACTGAATTGAGAAACTCGGTCGGATCGATTCAGCAAATCTAGTGACCGTTAGGATTTTCGGTGGGACCGACATGCAACTCGGTAGGACAGATATGGTTAGGGTTAGGGCATAACTTAATATCGGTGAGACCGATTACACAAAATCAGTGGGACCGATTTTGGTAATAAGCTAACCAGAGAGTTGGTCAGGTAAACTCGGTGGGACCGGTTCACTCATTTCGGTGAGACCGAAATGTTACGAGAGGGAAACAGAGAGTTTACATTGCAATCTCGGTGGGACCGATTGCTCATCTCGGTGATACCGGAAAGTTACGAAGGGAAACAGAGAGATTACAGTCCCATCTCGGTGAGACCGAGATCCCTGTCGGTGAGACCGATTTGCCTAGGGTTTGTGGCAGTGGCTATGACATCTGAACTCGGTGGCGCCGGATAGAAAGAATCGATGGGGCCGAGTTTGACTTTTGGTTTAGTTCATATGTGGATTTGAGAAAGTAGTTGAGGGCTTTGGAGCATATCACTAAGCAATTTGAGCAAGTAAGCCATTAAGCAACACCTCATCCCTCCTTGATAGTATTAGCTTTTCCTATAGACTCAATGTGATCTTGGATCACTAAAATATCAAATGTAGAGTCTTGAGCTTTGAGCTTGAGCCAATCCTTTTGTCCTTAGCATTTTGAGGGGTCCACTTTTCTCATCCATGCCATGCCAATCATTGAGCTTTCCTGAAATATTTATCTTGAAATAGCATTAGCTCAATGAGCTATATGTTGTTAGGTATTACCAAAACCACCTAGGGATAGTTGCACTTTCATCCGCTGAAATTGAGACTGAAGCTCCAAGCCAGGAAAGACCAAGCATTGTCTTCCCTACCAGTATGACTGGTTCGAAGCCAAAGGTCCCATCAGCTGCTTCTGAGCAGAAGAAGACTAAGAAGGCTGAGGCTGAAGCCAAAAAGTGAAAGCATAAAGAAGCCTCTGATGTTGCTCCATCAAATAAGAGGCCGAAGACGAAATCTTAAAGTCTTCAAGAAAAGACTGAGAAGTGCCTCAAGAGCCGCTGGTCGTTGAACCCATGTCTATCACATTGCCTGCCTACTCCAACCGCAAACGCCGCTTAGTAGTCCATGGGCCTGCTCCCATAGAGGCTGATGTGTCTGAAGATATTCCAGTTGTCGACACCATCACAGCTAAAGACATTGGTCGTGAAGACAATGTAGTTGATGATGAAGTCCTTCCTCTATTCCATTAGATCATGCCCCAGCCGGTATCATCACCTACTCCCACAAGCAGTGAACAAATTAGCATTGGTGGTCCCATGATGCCAATCACACAAGATGATTTCTGGGAAGAGCATCACCCCAACACTCTGCTCCATGAGGTCATTCCTCGCACACCAGCAGCTCATGTCACTACTCCTATGATTGAGACTCCACAAGACACCCCTGAAGACATGGAGAAGACCACTCCTTTACCACAGGCGTCACTATCTTTCCGAAGGCTTAGAGGCCTTAGGCCCACGGTCTCCATGTCGAGCATTCCTTAAGAGGATGTGCAAGTCACAAGCTCAGTAGCATGCTAAGTGTTCCCTGAAGCCATCCCTACAAAAATTGCTCAAGAATCTGAAGCCAAAGTGGCTGAAGATATTCTGGCTGCATCAGCCGATGAAGAAGAAGTAGATGAACGTGGCGTTATTCCCCCTACCACTGAACCAGTTGTGAATGAAGATGTGATTGTGATAGACCCCCCAATGCCTGAAGCCACTGAAGTTGTGGCAAATACGGTTGCCGAGACCACCGCTGATGAAGCCAATAACATTGTCATGGCTGAAGACAATGTGCAGCCCGAAGCCAATGATGCCACTGAAGACACACAACCATCCTCCTCGGATGTGGTCGCTGGTCCTCCTGTACCTCACACTATGGAACGGGCGTTCTATCGTGGTGAGCTTGTAACTGTCAAGTGGCCAATCATGACACCACTAGCTGCTCGTGGTCCCCAATATGACTATCATGTGGAGCAAATGCCTCAGACGCAGAAGCCAAAGCCCAGGCTGCCAAGGCTTCCAAGTGCTGTTACCACACAAGCTCCTTCAATGTGCTCAACTTCATAGAGCACAAGAAATTCTTTGATAAACCCAAGAACCCTTACAAGAATCCCAAGATCTCATCTGACAGGTTCTGGAGCCACCAGTAAAGGAGCTACTACTCATGTATTCTGTACAACTAGGAAAAGATCTTTCCACATATGTGCATGTGCTGTGATGCCATTGCTGGGCTTCCATGCCTTGAAGAAGCCCTTGACTGCTTTCGTGAAGTTGGCTTGCTCCTGTTTTTCATCGACAAGGAGCATTGGAATGAAGAACTTCTGCTGTAATTCTATGCCACTCTCCATAATTTAGTCTACAATAGGGATCTGAAGACATGGGTCCTTGAGTGGATGTCAGGTGTGTCCATCATGAAGCCAAGCTCAAGATATCATCAAGCTAACCTCCCTGCCCACTCCTGGTGATCTGTATGAGCCACGTTGTCAGCGCTTTGAAGAAGAATTGCAGAGCAGCTTCCAAAATCCTGAGCCCAACATGAGTCAAATGCTCAGCATAATGAAGCCATTGCCAGTTGATGTTGAATACCCCAAGGAATTTCCTGTCAATGATCTCGAGTATCTGCCCCGCACTATCTATCATATACTGAGGCATACTCTGTGGCCTATTAAGGGGCATTCTCCTCATGCCAAGATTGAAGGCACTATGAAGACATTGGTCTTCTACATCATCAATGGCATCAGGTTCAATACTCAAGACTTTTTCATCCATCAGTAGGCAGCTTCAGGTATCGATCTGTTTGGCCTCAAGTTCTATGCTCCATGGGTCATGCGGTTGATTAAGCTTCACTCCACCATCAACCATCAAGCTTCAACATGCAACCATGTTGTCTTTCTGCCTGAAATGGATATGTCTTATGAAGCCATATATCTTGAGCCTTCCAAGGAGCCTGCTCGTGAAGACAATGCTGCCTTCCAAAGCTTCGCGTAACCGCTTGATGGCGTTCATGTACCTAATCCTACTGCTATTGTTGGTCCTCTTGTTGGTCAGCTTCGGCTGCCACATCGTGCCAACACTAATGCTACAGCTAGCACAGTTTCGTAAAGGCCTCAAAAGTGCGCTCGAGTACTTAATGACCGAGAGCTTCTAATTTCACTTCATCAGAAGCAGGATAGGCACCATGATTGGATGAAGCGCTAGATGCAAAGTCTTCTCGTTGATGTCAATCGCATATGAAACTTTGCAACCAAGAACTAGTTTGTTGCGCATGAAGCCTGTCGCCGTGCCTGGAAGAGCCTCACAATGCTCTGTTCTAAAGACGATCTTCAAGCAGATGGCTTCACTGAACACTTCAAGTTTGACTCCAGGCCTCCATAATCAAAAATTTGGCATCATCCTCCTTCCATTGAAGATTCTGAGTACTCATCCACAGCTCCCACTGTTGTTGCAAGAGTCATTCATGAGGAAGACGATGCCCCTTCACCAGTTATGGCTTCACTGCATCAGGTGATGAGGATGAAGGAAATATGCCCTAGAGGCAATAATAAAGTTATTATTTATTTCCTTATATCATGATAAATGTTTATTATTCATGCTAGAATTGTATTAACTGGAAACATAATACATGTGTGAATATATAGACAAACAGAGTTTCACTAGTATGCCTCTACTTGACTAGCTTGTTAATCAAAGATGGTTATGTTTCCTAACCATGAACAAAGAGTTGTTATTTGATTAACGAGATCACATCATTAGTTGAATGATCTGATTGACATGACCCATTCCGTTAGCTTAGCACCCGATCGCTTAGTATGTTGCTATTGCTTTCTTCATGACTTATACATGTTCTGTAACTATGAGATTATGCAACTCCGTTCATGGAGGAACACTTTGGTGCTACCAAACGCCACAACGAATCGGGTGATTATAAAGGAGTACTACAGGTGTCTCCAAAGGTACATGTTGGGTTGGCGATTTCGAGATTAGGTTTTGTCACTCCGATTGTCGGAGAGGTATCTCTGGGCCCTCTCGGTAATGCACATCACTATAAGCCTTGCAAGCAATGTAGCTAATGAGTTAGTTCTGAATGATGCATTACGAACGAGTAAAGAGACTTGCCGTAACGAGATTGAACTAGGTATTGATACCGACGATCGAATCTCAGGCAAGTAACATACCAATGACAAAGGGAACAATGTATGTTGTTATGCGGTTTGACTGATAAAGATCTTCGTAGAATATGTGGGAGCCAATATGGGCATCTAGGTCCCGCTATTGGTTATTGACCGGAAACGTGTCTCGGTCATGTCTACATAGTTCTCGAACCCGTAGGGTCCGCACGCTTAATGTTTCATTGACGATATAGTATTATATGAGTTATGCATGTTGGTAACCGAATGTTGTTCGGAGTCCCGGATGAGATCATGGACATGACAAGGAACTCCGGAATGGTCCGGAGATAAAGTTTGATATATGGGATAATAGTGTTTGATCTCGGAAGGGTTCGAATTCACGGAAGGGGTTCGGATGTTTCGAAATGTTTGGGTACGAGAACACGTTATTTGGGCCAAAGGGAAAGCCCACAAGGTTTTTGGAAGCGCAAAAGGAAGTTTTATGGAGTCAGGCCGACGCCGGAAACCTGGCGTCGCCCCGAGTCCAAGAAGGACTCTTGCCTTTCGGGTGAAACCGACTTTGTGGAGGCTTTTACTCCAAGTTTCGACCCCAAGGCTCAACATATAAATAGAGGGGCAGGGCTAGCACTAAAGACACATCAAGAAACACCAAGCCGTGTGCCGGCAACCCCATACCCTCTAGTTTATCCTCCGTCATAGTCTCCGTAGTGCTTAGGCGAAGCCCTGCGGAGATTGTTCTTCACCAACACCGTCACCACGCCGTCGTGCTGCCGGAACTCATCTACTACTTCGTCCGTCTTGCTGGATCGAGAAGGCGAGGACGTCATCGAGCTGAACGTGTGCAGAACTCGGAGGTGCCATGCGTTCGGTACTTGGATCGGTCGGATCGTGAAGACGTATGACTACATCAACCGCGTTGATAAACGCTTCCGCTTAGCGATCTTCAAGGGTATGAAGATACACCCCCCCTCTCGTTGCTATGCATCACCATGATCTTGCGTGTGCGTAGGAAAATTTTGAAATTACTACGTTCCCCAACAGTGGCATCCGAGCCTAGGTTTTATGGTTTGATGTTATATGCACGAGTAGAACACAAGTGAGTTGTGGGCGATATAAGTCATACTGCTTACTAGCATGTCATACTTTGGTTCGGCGGTATTGTTGGATGAAGCGGCCCGGACCGACATTACGCCAGACGCTTACGCGAGACTGGTTTTACCGCCGTGCTTTGCACACGGTGACTAGCGGTGTCGGTTTCTCCAACTTTAGTTGAACCAAGTGTAGCTACGCCCGGTCCTTGCGAAGGTTAAAACAGCATCAACTTGACAAACTATCGTTGTGGTTTTGATGCGAGGTGAGATTGGTTCTTGCTTAAGCCCGTAGCAGCCACGTAAAACTTGCAACAAAAAAGTAGAGGACGCCTAACTTGTTTTTGCGGGGCATGTTGTGATGTGATATGGCCAAGACATGATGCTATATTTTATTGTATGAGATGATCATGTTTTGTAACCGGTTATCTGCAATGGCGAGCCATATGGTTGTCGCTTTATTGTATGAAATGCAACGCCTGTAATTGCTTTACTTTATCACTAAGCGGTAGCAATAGTCGAGAAGCAATAGATGGCGTAGCGACAACAATGCTACGATGGAGATCAAGGTGTCGCGCGGTGGCGATGGTGATCATGATGGTGCTTCGAGATGGAGATCACAAGCACAAGATGATGATGGCCATATCATATCACTTATATTGATTGCATGTGATGTTTATCCTTGATGCATCTTATCTTGCTTTGATTGACGGTAGCATTTTAAGATGATCTCTCACTAAAAATTATCAAGAAGTGTTCTCCCTGAGTATGCACCGTTGCCAAAGTTCGTCGTGCCCAGACACCACGTGATGATCGGGTGTGATAAGATCTACGCCCATCTACAATGGGTGCAAGCCAGTTTTGCACACGCAGAATACTCAGGTTAAACTTGACGAGCCTAGCATATGCAGATATGGCCTCGGAACACGGAGACCAAAAGGTCGAGCATGAATCATATAGTAGATATGATCAACATAAGATGTTCACCATTGAAAACTAATCCATCTCACGTGATGATCGGTTATGGTTTAGTTGATTTGGATCACGTGATCACTTAGATGACTAGAGAGATGTCTGTCTAAGTGGGAGTTCTTAAGTAATATGATTAATTGAACTTAAATTTATCATGAACTTAGTACCTGATAGTATCTTGCTTGTCTATGTTGATTGTAGATAGATGGCCTGTGCTGTTGTTCCGTTGAATTTTAATGCGTTCCTTGAGAAAGCAAAGTTGAAAGATGATGGTAGCAACTACGCGGACTGGGTCCGTAACTTGAGGATTATCCTCATTGCTGCATAGAAAAATTACGCCTGGAAGCACCGCTGGGTGCCAGCCCGCTGCTGATACTGGCCGCGGCGTTAAGAACGTCTGGCAGAGCAAAGCTGATGACTACTCGATAGTTCAATGTGCCATGCTTTACGGCTTAGAACCTGGACTTCAACGACGTTTTGAACGTCATGGAGCATATGATATATTCCAGGAGTTGAAGTTAATATTCCAGAAGAATGCCCAGATTGAGAGATATGAAGTCTCCAATAAGTTCTGTAGCTGCAAGATGGAAGAGAATAGTTCTGTCAGTGAGCATATACTCAAGATGTCTGGGTATTGTAATCACTTGATTCAACTTGGAGTTACTCTTTCGGATGATAGCGTCATTGACAGAATTCTCCAATCACTTCCACCAAGCTGCAAGAGCTTCGTGATGAACTATAATATGCAAGGGATGGATAAGACGATTCCCGAGCTCTTCGCAATGCTAAAGGCTGCAGAGGTAGAAATTAAGAAGGAGCATCAAGTGTTGATGATCAACAAGACCACTAGTTTCAAGAAAAAGGGCAAAGGGAAGAAGAAGGGGAACTTCAAGAAGAACAGCAAGCAAGTTGCTGCTCAAGAGAAGAAACCCAAGTCGGACCTAAGCCACAAACCGAGTGCTTCTACCGCAAGCGATCGACATTGGAAGCGGAACTGCCCCAAGTATTTTGCGGATAAGAAGGATGGCAAGGTGAACAAAGGTATATGTGATATACATGTTATTGATGTGTACCTTACTAGAGCTCGTAGTAGCACCTAGGTATTTGATATGGTTACATTGCTAATATTTGCAACTCAAGCAGGACTACGGATTAGCTTAACACTAGCAAAGGACGAAGTGACGATGCGCGTGGGAAATGGTTCCAAAGTTGATGTGATCGCGGTCGGCACGCTACCTCTACATCTACCTTCGGGATTAGTATTAGACCTAAATAATTGTTATTTGGTGCCAGCGTTGAGCATGAACATTATATCTAGATCTTGTTTGATGTGAGACGGTTATTCATTTAAATCAGAGAATAATGGATGTTCTATTTATATGAGTAATATCTTTTATGGTCATGCACCCTTGAAGAGTGGTCTATTTTTGATGAATCTCGATAGTAGTGATACACATATTCATAGTGTTGAAGCCAAAAGATGCAGAGTTGATAATGATAGTGCAACTTATTTGTGGCACTGCCATTTAGGTCATATCGGTGTAAAGCGCATGAAGAAACTCCATACTGATGGACTTTTGGAACCACTTGATTATAAATCACTTGGTACTTGCGAACCGTGCCTCATGGGCAAGATGACAAAAACGCCGTTCTCCGGTACTATGGAGAGAGCAACAGATTTGTTGGAAATCATACATCTGAGATGTATGTGGTCCGATGAATGTTGAGGCTCGTGGCGGATATCGTTATTTTCTCACCTTCACAGATGATTTAAGCAGATATGGGTATATCTACTTAATGAAGCATAAGTCTGAAACATTTGAAAGTTCAAAGAATTTCAGAATGAAGTTGAAAATCATCGTAACAAGAAAATAAAGTTTCTATGATCTGATCGTGGAGGAGAATATTTGAGTTACGAGTTTGGTCTACACTTGAAACAATGCGGAATAGTTTCACAACTCACGCCACCCGGAACACCACAGCGTAATGGTGTGTCCGAACGTCGTAATCGTACTTTACTTGATATGGTGCGATCTATGATGTCTCTTACTGATTTACCGCTATCGTTTTGGGGTTATGCTTTAGAGACGGCCACATTCACATTAAATAGGGCACCATCAAAATCCGTTGAGAGGACACCTTATGAACTATGGTTTGGCAAGAAACCAAAGTTGTTGTTTCTTAAAGTTTGGGGCTGCGATGCTTATGTGAAAAAGCTTCAACCTGATAAGCTCGAACCCAAATCGGAGAAATGTGTCTTCATAGGATACCCAAAGGAGACAGTTGGGTACACCTTCTATCACAGATCCGAAGGCAAGACATTCGTTGCTAAGAATGGATCCTTTCTAGAGAAGGAGTTTCTCTCGAAAGAAGTGAGTGGGAGGAAAGTAGAACTTGATGAGGTAACTGTACCTACTCCCTTGTTGGAAAATAGTACATCACAGGAACCGGTTTCTGTGACGTCAAAACCAACTAGTGAGGAAGTTGATGATGATGATCATAGAACTTCAGATCAAGTTACTACAGAACCTCGTAGGTCAAACAGAGTAAGATCCACACCTGAGTGGTACGGTAATCCTATTCTGGAAGTCATTCTACTAGATCATGATGAACCTACGAACTATGAAGAAGCGATGGTGAGCCCAGATTCCGCAAAATGGCTTGAAGCCATGAAATCTGAGATGGGATCCATGTATGAGAACAAAGTATGGACTTTGGTTGACTTGCCCGATGATCGGCAAGCAATTGAGAATAAATGGATCTTCAAGAAGAAGACTGACGCTGACGGTAATGTTACTGTCTACAAAGCTCGACTTGTTGCAAAAGGTTTTCGACAAGTTCAAGGGATTGACTACGATGAGACCTTCTCACCCGTAGCGATTCTTAAGTCTGTCCGAATCATGTTAGCAATTGCCGCATTTTATGATTATGAAATTTGGCAAATGGATGTAAAAACTGCGTTCCTGAATGGGTTTCTGGAGGAAGAGTTGTATATGATGCAAACGAAGGTTTTATCAATCCAAAGGAGCTAACAAAGTGTGCAAGCTCCAGCGATCCATTTATGGACTGGTGCAAGCATCTCGAGTTGGAATAAACGCTTTGATAGTGTGATCAAAGCATTTGGGTTTATCTGAGACTTTTGGAGAAGCCTCAGATTTACAAGAAAGTGAGTGGGAGCTCAGAGCATTTCTAATATTATATGTGGATGACATATTGTTGATTGGAAATGATATAGAATTTCTGGATAGCATAAAAGGATACTTGAATAAAAGTTTTTCAATGAAAGACCTCGGTGAAGCTGCTTACATATTGGGCATTAAGATCTATAGAGATAGATCAAAACGCTTAATTGGACTTTCACAAAGCACATACCTTGACAAAGTTTTGAAGAAGTTCAAAATGGATCAAGCAAAGAAAGGGTTCTTGCTCTGATTGCAAGGTGTGAAGTTGAGTAAGACTCAATGCCCGACCCACTGCAGAAGATAGAGAGAAAATGAAAGATGTTCCCTATGCTTCAGCCATAGGCTCTATCATGTATGTGATCTTTGTGTACTGCACTGATGTATGCCTTGCTATAAGTTTAGCAGGAGGTACCAAAGTAATCCAGAGTGGATCATGGACAGCGGTCAAGAACATCTGAAGGCACGAAAAGGACTAAGGATATGTTTCTCGATATGGAGGTGACAAAGAGCTCATCGTAAATGGTTACGTTGATGCAAGCTTTGACACTCGATCCGACGATTCTAAATCGCAAACCGGATCGTGTTTACATTAAACAGTGGAGCTGTCAGTTGGTGCAGTTCAAAGCAAAGCGTCGTGGCGGGATCTACGTGTGAAGCGGAATACATAGCTGCTTTGGAAGCAGCCAATGAAGGAGTCTGGATGAAGGAGTTCATATCCGATCTAGGTGTCATACCTAGTGCATCGGGTCCAAAGAAAATATTCTGTGACAATACTGGAGCGATTGCCTTAGCAAAGGAATCCAGATTTCACAAGAGAACCAAGCACATCAAGAGACGCTTCAATTCCATCCGGGATCTAGTCCAGGTGGGATACATAGAGATTTGTAAGATACATACGGATCTGAATGTTGCAGACCCGTTGACTAAGCCTCTTCCATGAGCAAAACATGATCAACACCAAGACTCCATGGGTGTTAAAATCATTACTGTGTAATCTAGATTATTGACTCTAGTGCAAGTGGGAGACTGAAGGAAATATGCCCTAGATGCAATAATAAAGTTATTATTTATTTCCTTATATCATGATAAATGTTTATTATTCATACTAGAATTGTATTAACCGGAAACATAATACATGTGTGAATATATAGACAAACAGAGTGTCACTAGTATGCCTCTACTTGACTAGCTTGTTAATCAAAGATGGTTATGTTTCCTAACCATGAACAAAGAGTTGTTATTCGATTAACGAGATCACATCATTAGTTGAATGATCGATTGACATGACCCATTCCGTTAGCTTTTTGATCGCTTAGTATGTTGCTATTGCTTTCTTCATGACTTATACATGTTCCCGTAACTATGAGATTATGCAACTCCGTTCTTTGGAGGAACACTTTGGGTGCTACCAAACATCACAACGAATCGGGTGATTATAAAGGAGTACTACAGGTGTCTCCAAAGTTACATGTTGGGTTGGCGATTTCGAGATTAGGTTTTGTCACTCCGATTGTCGAGAGGTATCTCGGCCCTCTCGGTAATGCACATCACTATAAGCCTTGCAAGCAATGTAGCTAATGAGTTAGTTACGGAATGATGCATTACGTAACGAGTAAAGAGACTTGCGGTAATGAGATTGAACTAGGTATTGGATACCGACGATCGAATCTCGTAAGTAACATACCGATGACAAAGGGAACAACGATGTTGTTATGCGGTTTGACCGATAAAGATCTTCGTAGAATATGTTGGAGCCAATATGGGCATCCAGGTCCCGCTATTGGTTATTGACCGGAAACGTGTCTCGGTCATGTCTACATAGTTCTCGAACCCGTAGGGTCCGCACGCTTAACGTTTCGTTAACGATATAGTATTATATGAGTTATGCATGTTGGTAACCGAATGTTGTTCGGAGTCCCGGATGAGATGACGAGGAACTCCGGAATGGTCCGGAGACAAAGTTTGATATATGGGATAATAGTGTGTGATCTCCGGAAGGGTTCCGGAATTCACCGGAAGGGGTTCCGGATGTTTCCCGAAATGTTTGGGTACGAGAACACGTTATTTGGGCCAAAGGGGAAAGCCCACAAGGTTTTTGGAAAGCGCAAAAGGAAGTTTTGCAGAGTCCAGGGGCCAAACGCCAGGGTCCCTGGCGTCTAGATCCAGACGCCGGGAACCCTGGCGTCTGGCCCTGGAGTCCAAGAAGGACTCTTGCCTTTCAGGTGAAACCGACTTTGTGGAGGCTTTTACTCCAAGTTTCGACCCCAAGGCTCAACATATAAATAGAGGGGCAGGGCTAGCACTAAAGACACATCAAGAAACAACAAGCCGTGTGCCGGCAACCCCGTCCCCTCTAGTTTATCCTCCGTCATAGTCTCCGTAGTGCTTAGGCGAAGCCCTGCGGAGATTGTTCTTCACCAGCACCGTCACCACGCCGTCGTGCTGCCGGAACTCATCTACTACTTCGCCCGTCTTGCTAGATCGAGAAGGCGAGGACGTCATCGAGCTGAACGTGTGCAGAACTCGGAGGTGCCGTGCGTTCGGTACTTGGATCGGTCGGATCGTGAAGATGTACGACTACATCAACCGCGTTGATAAACGCTTCCGCTTTTCGATCTTCAAGGGTATGAAGATACACTCCCCCTCTTGTTGCTATGCATCACCATGATCTTGCATGTGCGTAGGAAAATTTTGAAATTACTATGTTCCCCAACAGAGGACATCCCTACTATTCTTCCATTTCCACCTCATGTTGTTGACCAACCAATTGCTGAAGTCCAATGATGAAATCGGAATTGGAACTATTACGAGAGCCCGTGCGAAGCTAATAGAACAACAGGTGAATTTGCTCCTAATAGATTCTGATTATTTCATTACTGAGAATTGTTTACTGCCTAAGTCTTTATGTGTTTTGTAAGTGCATCTAGTGCCACCCCTAGTTGGTTTTGGAGTATTGACGACAAACCTGGTTGAGGGACTAATGTGTTTGTGAGAATTGCAGGATAACACAGGTGGTAGTCCCTCATTGATTCGGTTTACCTACCGGAGATGACCCCTAAAAATGTGTGAAGACATTGAAGACAATGGTGGTCTGTGAAGCTATTCACGTTGAAGACTATGACATGAGAAGACATCGACTGAAGACTATGGAGCAGGAAGACTTAGTTGTTTTGTTGATTCTTTTTCTTCTTTGTTGAGTCATAGGAACCACCGCACTGTTAAGTGGGGTCCAAGTGAACAAAGTCAGAGTGACTGAAGTGATGCTCAACCAAATCCTATGTCTTCGAGCGAAGACAGTGAGAGCAAATCTTATCCAGAGTCGGATGAGTGAGCTTGACTTGTAGCCCAAGTCAAGCTGCCGCGTGTGTTTGAAATGTGACCGTTGCGACACGTGTCAGTTCCTTAGTGACCCAGGGTCATTTCGGACAAATCAGGTCGGGTTTCCCTATGGCTATAAATAGCCCAACCCCTACACCATAAATTGGTGGCTGCTCAGAGTTAGTACACGGCTTTTGTTGTTTGAGAGCAACCCACTGCCGAAGGTTTCGAGAGAGAATCCTTGCGAGGACAAAGCCCAAACCACCCAGAGCCCAAAACAGTGTTTGGCATCACTGAAGTCTTTCAGTCCACGTGATCTGAAGACTTGATACACTTGAGGCTGTGAATCCTCCAGCCGGTTAGGCGTCACGTTCTGAGCATCCAGGAGTCATTGTGGATTGCCGGTGAACGGAGTCTATGAAGGTTCGGAAGTCTACCTTGAAGACTTACCAGAGTGATTGGGCGGGGACTAGGTGTCCTTAGCTCAAGGGGAATAAGGTGAAGACGCGGTCTTCTGAGTTGAATCTCAGCCTCCCTAACCAGACGTACAGTTGTCACAGCAACTGGAACTGGTCGGGCAAATCCGTGTCCTCCTGAAGCTACTGGTTCTATCTCTCTTCTCTCTACTTACAGTTTGTCTTCGCGAAGTCGTTGCCTGCTTGCATTATCTGTTTGACTTCACTGTGTGACTACCGGTTCTGATTGGCTTCATACTATCTTCCATCCCGATCTTTACTACCTAGCTTCTATTAGTCTTCGTGCTTTCACTTCATTGAATACTTGACTATGGCTTGTATAGTGTAGTCTACCTTCCGCTGCATACGAATAGTGTCATTTCTATTGTTTGTCTTCAAAACTCCCACGTTTTGAAGACTTTCATAAAAATCGCCTATTCACCCCCCGTCTAGTCGATAACTAGCCCTTTCAATTGGTATCAGAGCAAGGTACTCCCTTGTTCTGTGTGATTCGGTTTAACCACCTGGAGTATCAGCTATGTCGACTGCAGGGATAATCAAAGTCTCCACTGCGTGCCCCATCTTCGATGGTACTGAATATCCCTACTTGAAGAATAGGATGCGCATGCATCTTGAAGCCATTGATGTCGATCTATGGTATGTCGTCAAGAACCGCGTTCCCAAGACTGGTGAAGGTGTCACCCCTGCTGATGTCAAGAAGTTTATTCAACTGGACTCTACCGCCAAGAACATCATCTGCGGTCACCTTACCAAAGGACAGTATGGCCGTGTGAGTGCTCTGGAAACGTTGAAGCTAGTCTGGGACTGGCTCTCCAAGGTCAATGAAGGTGTCTCAACTCAGCGAGATCAACGGATCAGTACTCTCCACAACCTCTTCAACCGCTTCAAGAGACACGACAACGTGAATGTCCAACTCACGTTTGATCGCCTCACTGATATCACAAATGAGCTCCAAGCACTCGGGGCCACTGAGATTACGAAGCATGAGATAGTGAAGACACTACTGAGATCTCTTGACAGCTCATTTGACACCTTAGCCCTGATGATACAAGAATGCCCTCATTTCAAGTCTATCGATCCGTCTGACATACTTGAGAGGCTCAACACACATGAGTACCAGCTATCTGAGAAACGATATATCTATGGACCCAACTATGGTCGCACTCGCGCTTTGAAGGCAAAGGCTGCTGCCTCCTCATCTGAAGAAGAATCTGACTGCAGTTCTGGTGATCCTGAAGACATTGGAAAGGATCTTGCTATGCTTGTGAAGAAGTTCCAGAAATTCACCAAGAAGAAAGGCTTTAGAAAGTCTTCACGATCCAGCTCAAGGAATGATGAAGCTTCTGCCTATGACCACAAGAAGAGAACCTGTCACAAGTGCAAGAAACCTGGTCACTACATCTCTGAGTGTCCACAGTGGGAGAATGAGAAGAAGAAGAAGAAGAAGAAGAGCAAAGAATATGATTCTGATGACAAGAAGAAGAAGAAATCCTCAAAGTCTTGTTCCAAGTCTTCTTCCAAATCTTCATCACACAAGAAGAGCTCATCTGGCAAGGCCCGTGCTTTTGTTGGCAAGGAAATGGATTCAGAGGAGGAGTCAGCTTCTGAGGAGGCGGCAGTGGAGTCTGAGGAGGAGTCGACTGTGTCATGAAGTCCGCTCTAGCTACAGCCTACGTCGCCAAGTCAATCTTCAACACCAAAGACAATGGCTCCGTCACCAACGATGATGATAATGACAAGGACGACTCGCCTCCCACCTACTACTTCATGGCACGTGGTGCCAAGGCTATGACACCTCGTGCTTCAGAATGGATTATGGACAGTGGATGCACTAACGACATGACTGGTGATCGAAGACTTCTGATGGACTCAATGCTACATCCACTAGACAAGAGTCACATCACATTTGCTGACACTGGTAAAAGCAAGGTATTGGGTCTAGGTAGAGTTGCAATATCATGGGATCAACATATGGATAAAGTGATGCTTGTTGAATCCCTTGGTTTCAACTTAATGTCTGTCTCAATGCTTTTGTGATTTAAACATGATTGTGCTGTTTGGAAAATATCGATGCCTTGTAATAATGGAATCTGACAAGTCTCTAGTCTTTGAAGGGTACCGGAAAGATGATCTATATATGGTAGATTTCTCAGCAGGACCACATATGGCCGTATGTCTTCTAGCAAAAGCTTCAGAATGCTGGCTTTGCCATCAAAGGCTAGGACATGCTGCCATGAAGAACTTGCACACTCTCGCTAAGAAGAAGCATGTTGTGGGCATCGAAGGCGTCAAGTTCAAGAAGGACCATCTGTGTGGCGCCTGTGAAGCTGAAAAGATGACCAGGGCCAAGCATCCCTCGAAGACAATCATGACTACATCTCAACCCTTCGAGCTGCTACACATGGACTTATTCGGCCCTACTCATTACTCTACTCTCACCGCTACTGCGTGCCTCTATGGCTTTGTCATTGTTGATGATTAATCTAGATATACTTTGGTGCATATAATCCTCTACAAGACTGAAGTGCAGGATGTCTTCAGACGCTTTGCCAATCGTGCCATGATGAACTATGGTGTCCAGATCAAGCACATCAGAAGCGATAATGGCACTGAGTTCAAGAACACCGGCCTCGACCTTTATCTGGATACTTTGGGTATCACTCATGAGTTCTCTGCTCCATACACACCTAGGCAGAATGGCTTCGCAGAGCGCAAGAACGGAACTCTTATTGAGATGGCCCGAACGATGCTTGATGAGTACAAGACTCCACGGAAGTTCTGGCCTGAAGCCATTGACACTGCTTGCCACATCATCAACCGTGTTTATCTTCACAAGCTCTTGAAGAAAACATCCTATAAACTCCTAACTGGTAAGAAGCCAAATGTAAGCTACTTCAGAGTATTTGGTGCTAGGTGCTGGATCAAGGATCCACATCACACGTCAAAATTTGCACCGAAAGCACATGAAGGTTTTATGCTTGGTTATGGAAAGGATTCGCACTCCTACAGAGTCTTCAACCTCTTTCACTATAAACTGGTTGAAACTATGGATGTGCGGTTCGATGAGACTAATGGCTCGCAAAGAGAGCACCTGCCAAATGTGCTAGATGAAACACCTCCAAGTGAATCAATCAAGCAGATGGGAATTGGAGAAATCATACCTTCTAAGAATCCGACTGAAGAAGAGCTTATCATTTATGCACCTGATCAACCAAAAGACAATGCTTAGCCTAAAGACAATCCTCCAAATGATGACATTGATCAGCAAGAGCAAAATCTTCGTCCTGTTCATCCTCGTGTTGCAAATGAAGTTCAGATTGAGAAGATAATCGACAGCTTGAATGCACCTGATCCACTCACTCGTTCAAAAGCAACTCAAAGAGCAACACAACTAACTAATTTCTGTGGGAATTTTGCATTTGTCTCAATCTCTGAACCCAAGAAAGTCGATGAAGCCTTCATGGAAACTGAATGGATTCAAGCTATGCAAGAAGAGCTTCAACAGTTCCAGCTGAATAATGTGTGGGAATTGGTCAAGCGTCCTCATCCTCGAAAGCATAATATTGTTGGAACCAAATGGATATATCGCAACAAGCAAGATGAGCATGGTCAAGTGGTCAGAAACAAGGCTCGTCTCGTTGCACAAGGTTACGCTCAAGTGGAAGGAATTGACTTCGATGAAACATTTGCTCCGGTGGCAAGGCTTGAAGCCATTCGTGATATCGCTTGCCTATGCAAATCATCACAACATCCTTCTGTATCAAATGGATGTGAAGAGTGCTTTTCTCAATGGAAAGATAGAAGAAGAAGTATATGTTGCACAACCTCCTGGCTTTGAAGATCCAAAACATCCTGACATGGTATACAAGCTCACCAAGGCATTGTATGGCCTCAAACAAGCCCCTCGTGCTTGGTATGATACGCTCAAAGACTTCCTGAAGAGCAAAGGCTTCAAACCTGGTTCACTAGATCCTACACTCTTCATGAAGACATATGATGGTGAACTTTTTGTGTGCCAAATCTATGTGGATGACATTATCTTCGGCTGCACCAACAAGAAATACAGTGACGATTTTGGTCACGTGATGCAAGAGCAATATCAGATGTCAATGATGGGCGAGCTGAAGTTCTTTTTGGGTCTCCAAATCCGCCAGCAACGCAACGACATCTTCATCTCTCAAGAAAAATACCTCAAAGATTTCCTGAAGAAGTTTGGAATGCAAGACTGCAAAGGATACACGACACCAATGCCAACTAAAAGTCATCTGGGTCCCGACAACAATGGTAAAGAGTTCGATCAAAAGGTATACTGCTCCATGTTTGGATCTTTGCTTTATTTATGTGCATCTAGGCCAGATATAATGCTTAGTGTTTGCATGTCTGCCCGATTCCAAGTGGCACCAAAGGAATCGCATCACTTAGCTGTGAAGCGAATTCTTCGATATTGGCTTACACCCCAACATTAGGATTATGGTATCCAAATGGCTCAGAGTTTGATCTAGTTGGATTCTCGAATGCTGATTATGCTGGTGACAAGGTTGACCGCAAGTCCACATCAGGCACATGTCACTTTCTGGGACGATCTCTTGTCTGTTGGTCTTCAAAGAAGCAGAACTGTGTATCTCTCTCCACTTCTGAATCTGAATACATTGCTGCTGGATCTTGCTGTGCTCAGCTTCTCTGGATGAAGAAAACTCTCAAGGACTATGGTATCAATCTGAAGAATGTGCCTCTCTACTACGACAATGAGAGTGCCATCAAGATTTCCAACAACCCGGTTCAGCACTCGAAGACAAAGCATATTGAAATTCGTCATCACTTTCTCAGAGATCATGTTATGAAGGAAGATATTGATATCATTCACATCAAGACAGAAGAGTAGTTGGCTGATATTTTCACAAAGCCCTTGGATGAGAAAAGGTTTTGCAAGTTGCGATGTGAGCTAAATATCTTGGAATCCTCAAATGTCCTGTGATTAGGCACACATCCTAACACTTATGCATTTTGATGACTTAGATGTGCCACACATGAAGTAATGTATATATTCTATCAATGAAGACATACACTCTAAGTGTGAATACATTAATGCGGAATTTGACTTCGGAGCACCACGATAATTGTGCACCGTGTCTGGGTCTAATACTTCCTATACGGTGGGTAACGCCACCACCAAACTTTTCTTTGAAGTGTTTCTCTTGGCGTCATGTTTGCAAAGTCTTCATGTTTGATTTATCTTCATCCCTGGCTTATATTCAAGTTTATCTTCATTCAGTTGATTTGGCCTTATACTAGTTATATATATAATTGTGTGATGTCCTCTACAGCATTCACTTATAGCTATGGCATCGTGTTGAATCTTTTGAACTAATTGAATGTGATTGGACCCTAACCTATGTATGCTTCTACCTTAACTCTATCTATCCAAATCATATGCATTCTATTGAAAGCTGTTGATTATCTTCACTGAGACCTTGTCAGCTGAAGTCAATCTGACAAACATTTATATCTATTTTTAATGCTATATCCTTTTTGCCTGAAAACCAGAGAATTCGGAACGACCACCCCGACAATCCAGGCGTGGAACACCTTCCAAGGTGTTGCATGCTTGCCACGTGTCCTTCAGACGTGAACCGCCAGGGGCACCTGCGTAATTGCGTTGTGCCGTCTCTTTGCTTATAAATACCCATCACATCTCGGTCAAAAATTCTTCTTCCACCTCGCCACCTCTTGCAAACCCTAGCGCCTCCGCTAGCTCTCGACAACGCCGACGACGAAGCGCTTAGCTGTCGTGACTTCTCCGAAACCATCCTCACGCCGGTCGTGGACCACTTCATCTCCGCCATCGCCGTAGGTGTCCTCCGTCACCAAGTTAGGGCACGGAAGATCGAACTGCTCGACCTCCAACTTCGCTCCGTCTAGCAGTTCTTCGTGTGGTAATTCAAATTTACTTTTTACCATCTTTTCAATCTGATAGATTCATCCTTCTTTACCAAAAGTGGTTTCTAGACCTCCAAACGTTGAATCTATCTCATTCTGCATCTCATACTCCGCCTAGTCTATTCACTTATGCTTCTTTACAAGTTAGATTCCTCACTTGTACTTATTCTTAGATTCGTACAAATCTGGAACCAACTCACATCAAATAAGTGAATTTCTTCATGTTATGAGGTCAATGTCTTCAAACTTATTTATCTTCAAAATCTTCTGAGAATGCATATGACCTCTTCCCCTTCCCTCGCACCTCTAATGCTGTCATAGGTACATGTCCGTGGGAGAATCCCTTGGTTCTCATAGTCTGCATTCATTTGCAGAATTCTTACAGAGTCACATCAATTCACCTGAAGCCAGTTCTTGTCTGACCAGCCGTATGAAGCCCTTGCAAGTACTGAAGCCTTTCAGATTAAGCTTCATGGCCACTAAGAAGTCATCAAGAAAGGGAGGCAGACAGCCCTGTGGGAACAATTCCAAGGATTTGCCTCCAGATTTGCACGAGCTGTACAAAACAGACCCCGAGGTAGAGGAATGGTTCAAGTACCGTTTTGTCACAAAAGAGTATGCAGAGAAGAATGCCATCAAGGGACCCTGGGGAGATATTGTATACAAAAATCTTCAACCCCAGTCCCTTCCTGAAGCCATTCAACGGGAATTCTATCCGTGCATGATTCGCGGACCGCAACCAGAGAATGCTGACCCTTCTTCTCTGCTATGGTGTCGTGAAGACCATCTGTTCAAGCGCAACTACCAGTTTGCTAAAGACTTGGCTGCGAAGAACAAGAAGGCTTTAGGACTTGACTTCAACCCTGGTCCTTCTTCACCTCGGGAAGATGGCACCCGTGAAGACAATGAGAATAGGATCGGCCCCTTCTACAACTTTGCAGGCCTCATCACACACATTGTTGTCCAAGGTGCAAAAGTGGATCATTCTGATGATGGTGCTGACACTGATGATGCTCCAGCTCCTACTCCTAAGCCGCAGAAGCAAAAGAAAGCTAAGGTGTCAAAATCATCTGCTGCTCCAAAAGCTTCTCGAGTGAAGCCATTGGCAACTGCCCCTCCTGCTCCCAGTAACACCTCTGAAGATCTCTCGCATCTCCAAGAAGCGAGAAGCCACGAAGAAAACTGTTCAGAGATCCGGTCAAGCATTGACACCAGCTGCCGTTCTGAGGAACGAATCTGAAGCCATTGATCTGTCTTCAGATGAAGAGTTTGGTAACGATGCTCTCGGGCAGTTGATTAAGAGCAAGCAAGAGGCAGAGATCTTCAATGATCTGCCCCTCTTTGATGTGAACATTTTGGACAATTTCATTGATGAGTGGTTCGACAATCAAGATCTCAGTTTTGATGATCTTCAACTCCCCATTGGCATCTGCGTTGCCTTCTAAGGCGCAGTTGCTCTTGAGCTGGCTCTGGCTCAGTGAATTGTTGAATTGAAGAACAAGATTGACTTTGAGAAAGAGCAGTTCAAGAAGCATGTGGCCAAGCTCAGTGTGGCTGATGTTCAGAAGTTCAAGCTGATGCTGAATGACCTCAAGGAGGCGTTTCGTAAGAAATGCGAGGAAGCCAAGGTTCAAGAGAGAGCACAAAAAATCTTGTTGCCAGGTGTGTTCAGGCCTACAACGAAGCTGAAAAGCGCAAGGCTCTTGGGCGTCCTGGCATTGACCCCAAGATGGATGCCAAGAAGAAGAAGAAGCATATTGTGGCCCAAACTGAAGCTCCACGGTGGGAAGAACCTCACATTGTCTTCCCTGCCAGCATGACAGGCTCGAAGCCTAAGGTCCCCACAGTGGCTTCAGAACAAAAGAAAACCAAGGCAGCTGAAGCCAAAACCAGGAAGCAAAAAATCAAGAGCACCGCTGATGATGCACCACCCCCCAAGAATAGAAAAACCAAGAAGAGAGATCGGGCTGCTCCCATAGAGCCCTTTGTTGTCGAACCCATTGCCTTTGCTCATCCTGACCCTGAAAATCAAGAGCGTCAGTTGATAGTTCATGAGTCTGCTTCCACAGAGGCTCCTGAAGCTCAAGAAGTTCCAATCGTTGACCCCATCGCGACTGAAGACATTGGTCCTCACGACAATGTAGAAGATGATGAAGTCCTTCCTCAGATTGAGCACCCAACGGTATCATCGCCTGTTCTCACGAACAGCGAGCTCATCAGTATTGGTCGTCCTTTGACGCCAATCTCTCAAGATGCCTCATGGGCTGATCGCCCCCAACCAACAACTCCTAGTCAAGATTCAACAAGTACACCCCGTCCTACACCAGCGCAAGTCACCAGTCTGTTGGTGAATAATGATAATTACATGGAGACCACACCCTCGCCAAAGGTGTCGCCCGTGTTTCAACGGCTTCGCAAAGGTCTAAGGCCATCTGTCTCCATGACTACCATCATAGAAGAAGACTCAAACTAGTCCAGCTCAGTGGCATGTCAAGTGTTCCCTGAAGACAATCCTTCTGTGACAGTTCCAGTGTCTGAAGCTAATGCTTCTAAAGACATTCCGGCTGCATCAGCCAATGAAAGACAAGGAGAAGAAGAGTGTGTTGCTACTCCCCCTACCACCCAAGAAGTTGTTCTCGAGGAGAATGTGTCTATACCCGACCCTCCAGCTACTCAAGTGGAGGTCGAGAATCCTGAGGCGGCCACCAACAACACTACTGAAGCTAATGACGTTGTCATGGCTGAAGACAATGTCGCGCCTGCAATAAACACTGTGCATGAAGCCACTGATGCACCTGCAACAAATGTGCAGCCTAACGCCTCTGCTAATGCCACTGCTCCTGTTCTGCCTCCAAGGCCCCACACCATTGAGCAAGCATTCTACCAAGGCGAGCTTGTCCCTATCAAATGGCCAATTCTGGTTCCTCCGCCTGCTCCCAGACCTCAGTTTGACTATCATGTGGAGCACAGGCCTCAGGTTCAGAAGCCAAAACCAAGGCTGCCAAGGTTTCCAGGTACTGCATCACCACCAGGCTCATTCAATGTCAACGGCTTCATTGCACACAACACCTTCTTAGATACTGCCAAGAACCCAGATTCCAAGCCAAGAATATCATCAGATCGGTTCTGGAGTTATAAGCAGCACAGCTACTACTCCTGTATTCTATACAATCAAGAGTGCATATTTCCTCATATGCAATTGGACACCGAAGCCATTGCTGGTCTGCCCTGCTTAGAAGAAGCCCTTGACTGCTTTCGAGATGCTGGCCTTCTGCAGTTTGTTACCGACAAGGAACATTGGAATGAATAGCTTCTACTGCAATTTTATGCAACCCTCCACATTTGTGGCTACAATAGGGATACAACGACATGGGTCCTTGAGTGGATGACAGGCAATGTCCATCATGAAGCCAAAGCTCACCGGACTGTCCACTCCACGCGAACTGTATGAACCTGGTTGTCAGCTTCACCGTGATGCATTGGAGGGCATCTTTCAGAAGCCAGAGCCCAACATGAGCCAAATGCTAAGCATGATGAAGCCACTACCACAGGATGCTGAATATCCCAAGGAATTCTTTGTTGAAGACCTAGAGTATCTACCCTGCACCATCTATCACATCATTAGGCGAACTCTATGGCCCATCAAAGGGCATTCCTCCTTCGCAAAGCTTGAAGGTGGAATGAAGACATTGGTCTTCTATATTCTCGATGGCAAAAGCTTCAATGCTCAGGATTTCTTCATTCGCCAGTTTGCTGCATCTAGCTCTGACATCTTTGGTCTAAAATTCTATGCTCCTTGGATTATGCGTCTCATCAAGCTTCACTCTGACATTGACTATCAGCCCTCTGCGCGCAACCATCTCATATTTCTACCAGAGGTTGATATGTCCATTGAATCCATTTACCCAGAGCCTGCCAAGGAAGCACTATATCTTCACAATGCAGATCGTCAATGCTTTTCCTAGCATGTTGAAGGTGTTCAGGTTGCTTCTCGTGTTTATCCTCTGGCCGGCAACACTCGTCGTGCACGCACTGAAGCCATAGAAAGCATTATTGCTCCAAGGCCTCGGAAGCGATCTCGTGTGCTCAGTGACTGAGAGCTTCTCGTGGCCTTGCATCAGAAACATGACAAGCATCACTACTGGATGAAGCGTCAAATGCAAAGCCTCTTGGTGGATGTCAATCGCATCCGCAATCTTTCCACCAAGAATGCCTTTGTCACTCATGAAACCTGTCGGAGGTCCTGGAAGAGTCTGACATTGCTAAGTGCTGAAGCTGATCTTCAAGACGATGGCTTCGCTGAGAGATTCAAGTTCAACTCCACTCCTCCCAGGAATTTTGTCTTACGTCAAACCCCGTCTCTTGAAGATTCAGAGTACTCCTCCTCCGTAGCAACTGTGTGTGTCGACACTTCCTCAGCGTGTGTCGACACTGCACCAAGTTCTTCTCCACCACCAAACCGTAATGACGACCCTGCTGCTTCACCTACTCCTCATGGGAACGATTATAGACTATGTCTTCGAACCTTTTTGGTCCTTACTGACAAAAGGGGGAGAAACATATGTTGATAGTCTTCAAGCGGGTCCAGATGGGTGGTTGATATACTTTTTGCCTAGTGCTTACAACTCTCGCTTTTGATACATTTGGTTCTTTGAGTTGTAACACTTAAACTTGATGGTCGTCTGCTACCTTTTCTGCTATTCTGTGATGCGATGATAAATTCTGCATATGCAATGATAAATCCCACATGAAGTCATCTCACAGACGTCCATTTTTCATTATGCATGTCATTAGCCTTGTATATCTATTCATGCATGATGTATTGTCTTTATATGGTGAAGAGGATCTCCACAAGTACAACCTGCCATGTGCATTTGCATTCCAACGCAAAATATTTATATGCACATCTTCAGGGGGAACCTTTCTGCCATCTATGAAGAAAATATCTTAATACTCTACAATTTCACATACTTTTATCCCCGTTGAAAACTTCAACTAGTTTGTCATCAATCACCAAAAAGGGGGAGATTGTAAGTGCATCTAGTGCCACCCCTAGTTGGTTTTGGAGTATTGACGACAAACCTGGTTGAGGGACTAATGTGTTTGTGCGAATTGCAGGATAACACAGGTAGTAGTCCCTCATTGATTCGGTTTACCTATCAGAGATGACCCCTAAAAATGTGTGAAGACCTTGAAGACAATGGTGGTCTGTGAAGCCATTCACGTTGAAGACTATGACACGAGAAGGCATTTAGTGAAGACTATGGAGCGCGAAGACTTAGTTGTTTCGTTGTTTCCTTTTCTTCTTTGTTGAGTCATAGGAACCACCGCACTATTAAGTGGGGTCCAAGTGAACAAAGTTAGAGTGACTGAAGTGATGCTCAACCAAATCCTATGTCTTCGAGCGAAGACAATGAGAGCAAATCTTATCCAGAGTTGGATGAGTCAGCTTTACTTGTAGCCCAAGTCAAGTTGCCGCGTGAGTTTGAAATCTGACCGTTGCGACACATGTCAGTTCCTTAGTGACCCAGGGTCATTTCGGACAAACCAGGCCGGGTTGCCCAGTGGCTATAAATAGCCCACCCCCTACACCATAAGTTGGTGGCTGCTCAGAGTTAGTCACGGCTTTTGTCGTTTGAGAGCAACCCACCGCCGAAGCTTTCGAGAGAGAATCCTTGCGAGGACAAAGCCCAAACCACCCAGAGCCCAAAGAGTGTTTGGCCTCACTGAAGTCTTTCTGTCCGCGTGATCTGAAGACTTGTTACACTTGAGGACTATGAATCCTCCAGCCGATTAGGCGTTGCGTTCTGAGCATCCAAGAGCCATTGTGGATTGCCGGCGAACGAAGCCTGTGAAGGTTCGGAAGTCTACCTTGAAGACTTACCAGAGTGATTGGGTGGGGACTAAGTGTCCTTATCTCAAGGGGAATAAGGTGAAGATGCGGTCTTGTGAGTTGAATCTCAGCCTCCCTAACCAGACGTACAGTTGTCACAGCAAGTGGAACTGGTCGAACAAATCCCTGTCCTTCTGAAGCCACTGGTTCTATCTCCTACTTCTCTTTACTTACAGTTTTTCTTCGTGAAGTCATTGCCTGCTTGCATTATCTGTTTGACTTCACTGTGTGACTACCTGTTCTGACTGGCTTCATACTATCTTCCATCCTGATCTTTACTACCTAGCTGCTACTAGTCTTCGTGCTTTCACTTCATTGAATACTTGACTATGGCTTGTCTAGTGTAGTCTACCTTCCGCTGCATTCGAATAGTGTTGTTCATATTGTTTGTCTTCGAAACTCCCATGTTTTCAAGACTTTCATAAAAATCGCCTATTCACCCCCCTCTAGTCGATAACTAGCCCTTTCAGAGGTTGATATGTCTTTCAAAGCAATCTACCCAGAGCCTGCCAAGGAAGCACTATATCTTCACAATGCAGATCGTCAGAGTTTCTCCCAACTTGTTGAAGGTGTTCAGGTTGCTTCTCGTGTTTATCCGCTGGCCGGCAACACTCGCCGTGCACGCACTGAAGCCACAAAAAGCACTATTGCTCCAAGGCCTCGGAAGCGATCTCGTGTGCTCAATGACCAAGAGCTTCTCGTGGCCTTGCATCAGAAACACGACAAGCATCACTACCGGCTCAAGCGTCAAATGCAAAGCCTCTTGATGGATGTAAATCACATTCGCAACCTTGCCACCAAGAATGCCTTTGTCACTCACGAAACCTGTCGGAGGTCCTGGAAGAGTCTGACATTGCTCAGTGCTGAAGCCGATCTTCAAGACGATGGCTTCACCAAGAGATTCAAGTTCGACTCCAATCCTCCCAGGAATGATGTCTTGCGTCAAACCCCGTCCCTTGAAGCTTCAGAGTACTCCTCCTCCGCAGCAACTGTTAATGCCAGAGTCCTGGATGACGCGGATGATGCTACTTCACCACCTCCAACCTCAGCGCGTATCGACACTACACCAAGTTCTTCTGCACCACCAAACCTCAACAACGACCCTGCCGCTTCACCTACTCCTCATGGGGACGAGTAGAGACTATGTCTTCAAACCTTTTTGGTCCTTAGTAACAAAAGGGTGAGAAGCATATGTTGATAGTCTTCAAGCGGGTCCATATGGGTGGTTGATATACTTTTGCCTAGTGCTTACAACTCTTTCTTTTGATACATTTGGTTCGTTGAGTTGTAACACTTAAACTTGATGGTCATCTGCTACTTTTTCTGCGAATCTGTGTGATGCGATGATAAATTCCACATGTGCGAAGATAAATCCTGCATGAAGTCATTTCGCAGACGCCCATTTTTCATTATGCATGTCATTATTCCTGTATATCTATTCATGCATGATGTATTGTCTTCATATGGTGAAGAGGATCTCCACAAGTACAACCTGCCATGTGCATTTGCATTCCAACGCAAAACATTTATATGCACATCTTCAGGGGGAGCCTTTTTGCCATCTATAAAGACAATATCTTAATCCTTTACAATTTCACATACTTTTATCCCCGTTGAATACTTCAACCAGTTTGTCGTCAATCACCAAAAAGGGGGAGATTATAAGTGCATCTAGTGCCACCCCTAGTTGGTTTTGGAGTATTGACGACAAACCTGGTTGAGGGACTAATGTGTTTGTGAGAATTGTAGGATAACACAGGTAGTAGTCCCTCATTGATTCAGTATACCTACCGGAGATGACTACTAAAAATGTGTGAAGACATTGAAGACAATGGTGGTCTGTGAAGCTATTCACGTTGAAGACTATGACATGAGAAGACATCGAGGGAACACTATGGAGCACGAAGACTTAGTTGTTCCGTTGATTCTTTTTCTTCTTTGTTGAGTCATAGGAACCACCGCACTATTAAGTGGGGTCCAAGTGAACAAAGTCAGAGTGACCGAAGTGATGCTCAACCAAATCCTATGTCTTCGAGCGAAGACAATGAGAGCAAATCTTATCCAGAGTCGGATGAGTCAGCTTTACTTGCAGCCCAAGTCAAGCTGCCACGTATGTTTGAAATCTGACCGTTGCGACATATGTCAGTTCCTTAGTGACCCAGTGTCATTTCGAACAAATCAGGTCGGGTTGCCCTATGGCTATAAATAGCCCACACCCTACACCATAAATTGGTGGCTGCTCAGAGTTAGTACACGGCTTTTGTCGTTTGAGAGCAACCCACCGTCGAAGCTTTTGAGAGAGAATCCTTGCGAGGACAAAGCCCAAACCACCCAAAGCCCAAAAGAGTGTTTGGCATCACTGAAGTCTTTCTGTCCGCTTGATCTGAAGACTTGTTAAACTTGAGGACTGTGAATCCTCCAGCCGGTTAGGCGTCATGTTCTGAGCATCCAAGAGTCATTGTGGATTGCCGGTGAACGGAGTCTGTGAAGGTTCGGAAGTCTACCTTGAAGACTTACCAGAGTGATTGGGCAGGGACTAGGTGTCCTTAGCTCAAGGGGAATAAGGTGAAGACGCGGTCTTCTGAGTTGAATCTCAGCCTCCCTAACCAGACGTAGCTTATCACAAAGAAATGGAACTGGTCGAACAAATCCTCATCTCTTTGAAACTCTGGTTCTATCTCTCTTCTCTCTACTTGCAGTTTGTCTTCGTGAAGTCATTGCCTGCTTGCATTATCTGTTTGAATTCACTGTGTGACTACCGGTTTTGATTGGCTTCATACTATCTTCCATCCCGACCTTTACTACCTAGCTGCTATTAGTCTTCGTGCTTTCACTTCATTGAATACTTGACTATGGCTTGTCTAGTGCAGTCTACCTTCCGCTGCATACAAATAGTGTCATTTCTATTGTTTGTCTTCAAAACTCCCACGGTTTGAAGACTTTCATAAAAATCACCTATTCACCCCCCCTCTAGTCGATAACTATCCCTTTCATGTTTGCATACTCAGGTTCATGGGAGAAGAAGGCATAGCACGAGGGAATGAGGATTTGAAGCAGCTAGAGCAAGACGTGGTGATCATGCACATGGACGCGAGGGAGGAGAGGGAGGAGGATGACCAGCATGAGGAGGAGGACACCATGCATGATGCCACATATGGCACACCACCAAGTGTGCGCCATACCCATATGGCCTGCGCGACTAGTTGGCCGCACCCAACCATTGGGTCAGTTTGTATCAGTTTGAGTCGAACTGAGTCGGTTTGGGATGAACCCAAGTTGGGTTCGGGTTTGGTTTTAGTGGTGGACACCCCTACCTCTATAAGTACTCTTGGGGCACCCACAATTAGGGTTAGACCACGTTAAAATTAAACCTTAGTTTCGTTGAACTTGCTATCAAGCATTCATCTGAAATTGCATCTCCAGTTCGTATCGATCTGGAGATTTGAACTACAAGTTGAGGGTAATCTGCTATTCCATTGGGAATTAGTGAACTGCAATTATACCATTTCGTGGTCGACGACTACGTTGTGCAAGTGTGTGAAGTCATGAATATCCAAAGGGTAGAGAGCTATTGCATTGGCATCAGGGATATAGCAAGGAGGGATCATCGGTGACACCCAATTATCTATCATCTTCATCATACCACCACCAGCTTACTGAGAAGATCGAGCCACCCCATATCATCTTGGTATCAGATCTAGTGTTGCCTCAGTAAGCATCCACCAAATTCACCCATAGTTTAGTTGTTTTTCTTCCTATAAAGAAAAAAGCCAAAAATATTAGGGTTCTTAGTTTTCGCCATAGCCTAGATTGCATCGAAGTCAAGTTTTCGACTATTGGTCGTTTCTTTTTCGTAGCTTTTCTTCTGTTCGTAGTCGCAGATCATCTAGGGATTTGTTTCTGCGTCGTTAGGGTTTAGGTTTTCTAGTCGGAGTCCATGTTCTAGCCGGCTTTGTTTTTTCCTTCCGAGTCAAGCTCCTGCCGCTGCTTACGCCCACCACCAGACACCCAACAACAGTTGTCTGACCTGGCGCGTGAGCTTACGCCCGGCACCAGACACCCAGCATCAACTGTCTGCCCCTGCACGTGAGTTTCTGCCATCTAATTTAAGTTCGGGTTTTGAGTCAGTTCCGTTGTCTAGTTCCTTTTTCCAGTCAGAATTGAATCGAGTCTTTCCATTTGTGCGCCATAGACAAGCCAATCTTTGCTTTGCATAGGAACTTACCTATTGAGACTAGCTTTTCCTTGTGCTCATTGGGCTGCTCTGGTTAGGGTTTTTCTTGTGCAAATTGTTTCTGCCTTGTTGAAAACAATTTGCTCATGTGGCTAGGCTTGAAGCCATTCGCATACTGCTAGCCTATGCCAACCACAACAACATCCTTCTGTATCAAATGGATGTGAAGAGTGCCTTCCTCAACTGCAAAATTAAAGAAGTGTATGTAGCTCAACCACCTGGTTTTGAAGATCCAAAGCGTCCTGATACGTTCTACCAACTCAACAAGACATTGTATGGCCTCAAACAAGCACCTCGCGCGTGGTATGACACACTCAAAGATTTCCTCAAGAGCAAAGGCTTCAAACCTGGTTCTCTTGATCCCACTCTCTTCACGAAGACATATGATGGAGAATTGTTTATATCCAAATCTATGTGGATGACATTATCTAGCTTCAGCTGCACTGGTAAGAGATACAGTGATGAGTTTGGGCATATGATGCAAGAGCAATATCAGATGTCCATGATGGGAGAGCTGAAGTTCTTTCTTGGTCTTCAAATCCGTTAATAGAGAAATGGCATCTTCATATCACAAGAAAAATATCTCAAAGATTGCCTGAAGAAGTTTGGAATGCAAGGCTGCAAAGGTTACATGATGTGAATGCCTACCAAAGGCCAATTGGGCCCCGACGACATTGGTAAAGAGTCCAATCAGAAGGTATACTGCTCCATGATTGGTTGTTTGTTGTATTTATGTGCATCTAGGCCAGATATAATGCTCAGCATTTGCATGTGTGCCCGATTCCAAGCGGCACCAAAGGAATCACATCACCTCGCGGTGAAGCAAATACTTTGATATTTGGCTCACACCCCAACGCTAGGATTATGGTATCCAAAGGGCTCAGAGTTCTATCTAGTTGGATTCCCATATGCTAATTATGCTACTGACAAGGTTGATCACAAGTCCACATCAGGCACCTATCGCTTTCTTGGACGATCTCTTGTCTGTTGGTCTTCAAAGAAGCAGAACTATGTGTAACTCTCCACTGCTGAATCTGAATAGATTGTTGTTGGACCCTGCTGCGCTCAGCTTCTATGGATGAAGCAAACCCCCAAGGACTATGCCATCAACAAGAAGAAAGTTTCCCTCTACTATGACAATGAAAGCGCCATCAAGATTGCTCACAAACCAGTTCAACACTCGAAGACAAAGCACATTCAGATTCGTCATCACTTTCTCAAAGATCATGTGTTGAAGGAAGACATTGACATTCACGTCAACCCAGAAGAGCAATTGGCAGATATCTTCATGAAGCCCTTGGATGATAAAAGGTTTTGCAAGCTACCGTGTGAGCTAAATATCATAGAATCCTCAAATGTCATGTGAATGGACACACATCCTAACGCTTATGCATATTGATGACCTGGGTGTGCAACACATGAAGTAACATATGCCTTCAATTCATGAAGACATACCCTCTGAGTGTGAATACATTAATATGGAATTTGACTTCGGAGTGCCATGATAATTGTGCGTCATGTCTGGGTCTAATACTTGCCATACGGTAGGTAATGCCACCACCAAATCTTTCCTGAAGATTTTTGTTTGGCGTCATAATGCTATATCTTCATAATTGTTTGTCTGCAACATTGGTTTACCTTCATGATTTATCTTCAATGTTGGTTTGATTTTCATTTCCTATATATGTTTTGTCCTCTACAGCATTCACTTATAGCTATGTCTTCAAGTTGCTATTTTCTGCGCTTAGTGAACGTGATCGGACCCTAATCCCTTCTGTGCTCATCTCTCCAACTCTCTTTGTCTCCTCATATGCATTTTATTGACACGTGTTGATTGTCTTTAGTGTGTCCTTGTCAGTCGAAGATAGAGAGACCAACATTTAAAAGGTTTTTATTATCTTTATCCGCTTTGCCTGAATCCGTAGAAGCCGGAACGACCACCTGACAAACCAGGCACGCGTGGGGTCGTGGCACAACATTCAAGTTGTTATATGCATGCCATGTGTCCTTCTGATGTGAACCGCCAGGGGCACCTGAGTAATTACACTGCACCGTCCCTCTTCCTTATAAATACTCAACCCCCTGCGGTCATTATTTCCTTACTCCCCTTGATGTCTCGCCCGAACCCTAGCACCATTGCTAGCTTCTGCCATTGCCGGAGACAAAGTGCTTCGCTGTCACGACTTCTCCGTCGTTGATGTCACGTCGGTCACGGACATCTTCCTTCCGCTGCCGCCATAGGTGTCTTCTGCTGCCAAGTTAGGGCGCGGGATATTGAACTGCTCGGCCTCCATCTTCTTCGTCCAGCAGTTCTTCGGGCGATAAACAAAAGTTCAATTTTTACCGTTTGTTTGATCTGATGAACTTCTCACATCTTTCAAAACTTGTTTTTCCTCACTTCCAAATCTAAATCTTCCATACACTGCATCTCATAATCTGCAAGTACTTTCACTTATTCTTCACAACTAGTTAGATTCCTCACTTGTACTTATTCATGGATTCGTACAAATCTGGAACCAACTTACATCTATAAGTGAATGTCTTCGCGCTATAAGGCCATTGTCTTCAAACTGATTTGTCTTCACAACCTTCTGAGAATGCATATGACCTCTTCCCCTTCCCTCGCGTCTCTAATTGTAGGACCTTGAGAAGAGGTGTCTAGAGGGGGGGGGGTGATTAGACACTAAGTACCAAAGTTGCAATTATTAAGATCTTTAAGTTTAAGTGGAGTTTAGGCACAAGTTTAACATTCACAATACATAACAAGCAAGCATGCAAAGAGTATATGAGCATCGGAAAGTAAAGCATGCAACTTGCAAGAATGTAAAGGGAAGGGTTTTGGAGGATTTAAACGCAATTGGAGACACGGATGTTTTTGGTGTGGTTCCGATAGGTGGTGCTATCGTACATCCACGTTGATGGAGACTTCAACCCACAAAGGGTAACGGTTGCGAGTCCACGGAGGGCTCCACCCACGAAGGGTCCATGAAGAAGCAACCTTGTCTATCCCACCATGGTCATCGCCCACGAAGGACTTGCCTCACTAGCGGTAGATCTTCACGAAGTAGGCGATCTCCTTTCCCTTACAAACTCCTTGGTTCAACTCCACAATCTTGTCAGAGGGTCCCAAGAGACACCTAGCCAATCTAGGAGACACCACTCTCCAAGAAGTAACAAATGGTGCGTTGATGATGAACTCCTTGCTCTTGTGCTTCAAATGATAGTCTCCCCAACACTCAACTCTCTCTCATAGGATGTGCATCTGGTGGAAAGAAGATTTGAGTGGAAAGCAACTTGGGGAAGGCTAGAGATCAATATTCATATGGTAGGAATGGAATATCTTGGCCTCAACACATGAGTAGGTAGTTCTCTCTCAGAAAATGTATGCTGGAAGTGTATGTTCAGTCTGATGAATCTCTCTACGAATGAAGAGGAGGTGGAGGGGTATATATAGCCTCCACACAAAATCTAACCGTTACACACAATTTACCAAACTCGGTGGGACCGAATCAACAAACTCGGTCGGACCGATTCAGTAAATCTAGTGACCGTTAGGATTTTCGGTGGGACCGATATGCAACTCGGTAGGACCGATATGGTTAGGGTTAGGGCATAACCTAATCTCGGTAAGACCAATTTCACAAACTCGGTGGGACCGATTTTGGTAATAAGCTTTCCAGAGAGTTGGTCAGGCGAACTCGGTTGGACCAATTACATAAACTCGGTTGGACTGATTTTGGTAAGGAGTCAACCAGGAAGTTTGCATTGTAGTCTCGGTAGTACCGATTGCTCAAGCTCGGTGAGACCGATTTTGGTAATAGACATACACAGAGAGATTACAATCCCATCTCGGTGAGACCGAGATCCCTATCGGTGAGACTGATTTGCCTAGGGTTTGTGGCAGTGGCTATGACATTTGAACTCAGTGGCGCCGGATAGAAAGAATCGGTGGGGCCGAGTTTGACTTTAGGTTTAGGTCATATGTGTGGAAGTGGGAAAGTAGTTGAGGGTTTTGGAGCATATCACTAAGCACCGTGGAGTAGGAAACTCATTAAGCAACACCTCATCCCTTCTTGATAGTATTGGCTTTTCCTATAGACTCAATGTGATCTTGGATCACTAAAATATAAAATGAAGAGTCTTGAGCTTGAAGCTTGAGCCAATCCTTTGTCCTTAGCATCTTGAAGGAGTTCCCACATCCTTTAGTCCATGCCACTCCATTGTTGAACTTATCTGAAACATACTAGATAAAAGTGTTAGTCCAACAAGAGATTTTTGGTAATTGATGACAACATACATCAAAGCTTTAGATAAAGATATAAAGAATAGCAAGCTTTGGAAAGACATGTAACAAGCATGGGCTCCCCCTACATGTATGCAATCATGTAAATATGGTATATAGAAGCATGTGAGAGCATAACCATGATCGAGTAGGCAATGTGTTACATGTATCTTGGCCATATGCATCAGAGCAAAGAATATTAAAGAAAATACCTTCATGCCCATGAGTCCTTCTTGCAAATAGTATGTACATCAGCAAGAATTCCTCATACACATGATTGTGATGCATATACTTACCTTGTAGTCTTGAGTTGGCTTAGGATGGAATGAACCTGCGCAAACAAGGGTAGATAACACAGGTACATCTACTAGCCAGAGCAAACAGAAGAAACCACAAGAATACCAAGACTGGGATGACATGTAGAGAGTGAGTACTAAGTACCACATTGGATTAGACATTTCCCCAAGAGTAAAGATATGCAATGAATTTAAATGATTTCTTTCCCTTAGATATGTTGCTCCCCCTGAATCTAGCATGGGATACTAGGAGAAGATAGGGAACAGAAAATCAGAGCTGAAAGATATAAATGAACAGAGGTAATGCAAAAAGCACATATGAACATGTCTTTTCCCCTCAATAAGACATGTGGCATCTCTCCTCTTGAACACCAAGCATGTGGGATCCTTGAGAGATACTTTCTACTTGAGTATTCTATCCCCCTGGAGATCTCTTTCTCTGATGTGACCTCTCTAAGTGATAAGCTTTGATGTGATCTCTCTCTCCCCCTTTGACATCAATTTCCAAGAAGGGTTTGATCCTTGAGTCAGAGCACAAAGCATTTATAAAAATGTGATGCTTGTATAGGACAAGATTCATTGAGTGGAGCTGGATCAGAAGAAACACAGAATAAGTGGCAAACTGTTTTTCCTGCTATGATGTCGGTGGCACCGAGTGGTATGCTTCGGTTGGACCGAAAACAATAAATTGGTGAAACCGAGTTCATCGCAGAGAAAACACTTGTCACCTCACCTCACGTGACTACTAAGATCTCACAAAGATTTGCAAGGAATTTACTAAATGATATGCAAGGAATTGGATGCAGAAAAGGTAGAGCAAACAGAAAGAAATCTAGATGAAGTTTTTTTATTGAAAGGGGAAACAAATATGCATGAGACAAATGCAAAAAAACAGAAAAGAACACAAGAGAACTTCATCTAGAGATGGTCGGCGACAAAGTCACCTATGTTAGAGTATATTGACTTAGGAGTCAAGTGAGATCACTTGATCATAGGTCATACTCATCGTTTAAGCTCAAAATGGGGTTGCCATTTTTCGTTTAAGCATCTTGATGTATTCACATCTTGTCGAGTTGCTTTAGCTCATGACTTGGAGTAAAGCTTCTCTAAGATGGAATAACATACCTTGGTTGGTGGTGTTGAACATGTAGTTGAACTTGTGTGGGTTGCTCAAGGATGTAGCTCATCAAGAATTGGGAGCACCACTTGGAATTTGATTCCAACTACCTACATGGGTTAGTTCTTGCAAGGAAGAGCACTTGTATATCCAAAAATGACACTCATGAAGCTCAACATAGAATTTGTCAAAGGATATGTTTGAATGGTTCCGGGCTTCCTTGTCTTCAACCACCATAGTGTAGAAACTTGGTGATGTAGAGATTGCTCAAGATGTGAGTAGATTACAATCTCATGGAATTTGATTCAACCAAGTACCTACATGGGTTAGATAACATGCAAGATGCAAATATATCCAAGACATAAGATTTTCATCATAAGAGAAATATCAAGGATTAATCATAAGCTCATGTCTTGCATGTATCCAATGGAGTTTCTACTCCAAGTTTGAAGCATCAATGACGTTCAATTCTCCTCTTAACCTGCAAAACACTTTCTCATCAAGAGGTTTTGTGAATATATCCGCTAACTGCTTTTCGGTGCGAACATGCTTAAGATCAATGTCACCCTTAGCAACATGATCTCAAATGAAATGATGACGAACTTCAATATGCTTAGTTCGAGAATGTTGTACAAGATTATGACCAATTTTGATAGCACTTTCATTGTCACAAAGCAATGGAACATGTCTCACATATATCCCATAATCTTTAAGAGTTTGGGTCATCCACAGTAACTAAGCACAACATGAACCAGCGGCAATGTATTCCGCTTCGGTGGTGGATAAGGATAACGAGTTTTGTTTCTTGGAGGACCAAGACACAAGAGATCTACCAAGAAATTGACAAGTACCCGAAGTGGACTTTCTATCAACCTTGTCTCCGGCATAGTCCGAGTCGGAGTAGCCAACAAGATCGAAAGAGGCCCTCTTAGGATACCAAATGCCAAAATTTGGAGTATGGATTAAGTATCTCACTATCCTTTTCACGACCTTAAGATGACATTCTTTAGGAGCAGCTTGATATCGTGCACACATGCACACACTTAGCATGATATCGGGACGTGAAGCACATAGATATAACAATGAACCAATCATAGAGCGATAAACCTTTTGATCAGCTGGTTCACCATCTTTGGTCAAGTCAAGATGTCCACTAGTAGTCATGGGTGTAGACATACCTTTGCATTCTTGCATATTGAACTTCTTGAATAAGTCCTTGGTGTACTTCGTTTGAGAAACAAAGGTACCTTCCTTAGTTTGCTTGATTTGCAACCCAAGAAAGAATTTGAGTTCACTCATCATCTACATCTCAAACTTCTCCGACATTAGCTTCCCAAACTATTCACTAAAATGAGGGTTAGTTGAACCAAATATAATATCATCAACATAGATTTGGCACACAAATAGTTCTCCATTAACCCTTTTAGTAAAAAGTGTGGAATCAATTTTCCCAATTTCAAAGCCTTTTTCAATAAGGAACTTGGTCAAGCATTTATACCATGCTCTAGGAGCTTGTTTAAGACCATAAAGAGCTTTGTGAAGTTTGTAAACATGATTGGGTTTCTTAGGATTGACAAAGCCGGGAGGTTGCTTAACATAAACTTCCTCCTCTATTTCACCATTTAGAAAAGCACTTTTAATGTCCATTTGGTACAAGGTGATATCATGATGATTAGCATAGGCAAGTAAGATGCGAATGGACTCAAGTCTAGAAACGGGAGCGTAAGTCTCACCATAGTCCATACCTTCGACTAGTGTGTAGCCTTGGGCGACGAGACGTGCTTTGTTGCGAACTACTTGTCCATCTTCATCTTGCTTGTTGCAAAACACCCATTTGGTACCGATGATGTTGTGGTTGTTGTCGGGCTTCTCAACCAGTGTCCAAACTTGGTTCCTCTCAAAGTTGTGTAGCTCTTCAGGCATAGCATTTATCCAATCCGGGTCTTCCAATGCTTCTTCAACCTTCATAGGTTCAATGCTAGAGATGAAAGAATAGTTTTCACCAAAGTTAGCTAAACGAGTTTTAGAGCGAATGATTCTCCCGGTTTGAATATCATTGTAGATTTGCTCCACGGGATGGTCTTTAGCAACTCTTGCTCGAACTTGTGAAAGCTTTTGCTTGTTTCTTGGTTGAACTCCGTCTTCATCTCCTTCTTATTCTTGGCCTTCTTCATTGTTGGCATTGTCGTTCTCCTGTCGTGGTGGAGGAGGTTGTCGACGTTCATCTTGATGCACTTCCTCGTTTTCTTCATCTTGGTGTGTCCCACTTGTGGATGCTTCCGTATCACCTCTTGGTTCACCTTGTCATGAAGTAAAAGCTTCCACTTGGACGGACGAGGTACTCTCCTTCACCTCCGTGGACGGACCTTGCCAATAGACAAGTCTTGGATTGCTTCCGAAGGATCTTTGTCTCCTACATCAATTGGCAATTGCTCTACTTGCGAGCCGTTAGATTCATCAAACTTCACATCTACCGTCTCTTCAACCTTTTGGGTGAAATTGTTGTAGACACGGTAAGTGTGAGAGTTTGAGCCATAACCTAGTAGGAAACCTTCATGAGACTTAGGAGCAAATTTAGAACGACGATACTTATCAATAATGTAGCACTTTGAGCTGAATACTCTAAAGTATCCAACTTGGGGTTTGTTACCGGTGAGGAGCTCGTATGCTGTCTTGCCGAGTAGCTTGAGAAGATACAAGCGATTTGTTGCATGACAAGCTGTCTCAACCGCTTCTGCCCAAAAGTGCTTCGGTGTCTTGTACTCATCAAGCATCATTCTCGCCATTTTGATGAGCGTCCGGTTCTTCCTCTCAACAACTCCATTTTGTTGAGGTGTGTACTTAGCTGAGAACTCGTGTGCAATCCCTTCTTCGTCAAGAAAGGTGTCCACATTTGCGTTCTTGAACTCCGTTCCGTTGTCGCTGCGAACCTTCTTGATCTTCACTTCAAATTGATTTTGGGCCTTCCTAGCGAAGTTTTTGAAGATCTTTTGGACCTGCGATTTATCATCGAGAAAGAACACCCATGTAAATCTTGAAAAATCATCAACTATAACTAGACCAAAAGAATTTCCACCGAGACTCTTGTAGGAGTTGGGACCAAAAGATCCATGTGAAGTAGCTCGAGTGGCCTCCTTGTGGTCATGATGTTCTTCACGGATGCCTTCCTCCAACCTGTTTACCCGCTTGACAAGCACCGCAAAGTCTATCCTTATCAAATATGACATCGTTAACTCCAAGGATATGATTTCCTTAATAAGCTTGTCAAGGTTTAGATACCAACATGACCTAATCGTCTATGCCATAGCCAACCTTTTGAGGATTTAGCAATGAAGCAAGTTTTAGGTTGAGCCTTTTTAGTGAAATCAACAATGTATAGATCACCTCTACGCACACTGGTAAAGACCATTTTATGATTGTCTCGACGAAACACTTGGCAATCTACTTCAGTAAATAGGACATTGAAACCGAAATCAGCAAGTCTAGATATTGAAAGTAAGTTGTATCCAAGAGATTCAACGAGCATGACATTTTGTATGGAGCTATCATGTGATATGGCCACCTTACCAAGGCTAACCACTTTACCATTTGAGTTGTCACCGAAAGTGACATACTTTCGAGGACTATCATTTTCAGCAAGCTCACGAAACATGTCTTTATCTCCGGTCATGTGATCGGTACATCCACTATCAAGAACCCATTCCTTTCCTCCTGACATATATCCTCGACGATTTGCCATAAGACCAAAGTGTCGCGTTGCATCATCAAGATCGAAGTCACTATCATCATCCTCATCATAGTATCCATGTTCAACATCGTCATGTGGTGGATCAAATCCTAGAGTGGGTGATTCATTAGAGTGAGTTTGACAATGATCTTCCTTATGAATTTTTATAGCTTCGGAAATAATATCACTAATAATTCCAACATCTCCTTTGGCACGCATAAGGTTTGTAAGCTCAAATAGACAATCACCAAACATAGGATCACTAGTATTCATCTTACTCAAAGCAATGGACTTATGGAGAATTTCATCAAGATTTTTCAAGGAATAATTGGGAAAGCGTTCCTCGAGAAATTTCCATATAGTGTAGGCACACTTAAGAGTAGGCAAACATCCAATCAAGTTTCTAGGCAATCCTCTAATGATAAGTTTGGCAGTTCTAAGATTCCTAATCATGTCAATTGACTCATCAAGAGTAGGATGCATAGGGTCAACATGAGGTGCACAAGGGCTAGCAATGTACTTGTTCAAATAATATCGATTAAAAATTACAAGCATCTCATTTTTCCACTCATGAAAATACTCTCCATCAAGTATAGCACTCTATGTCTAAGACTCCCCAAAGTAGACTCATCCATCTTCCTCCAATGGTGATTAAACCAAGGCAATGGAGACCAATGCTCTGATACCACTTGTAGGACCTTTAGAAGAGGTGTCTAGAGGGGGGGGGGTGATTAGACACTAAGTACCTAAGTTGCAATTTTTAAGATCTTTAAGTTTAAGTGGAGTTTAGGCACAAGTTTAACATTCACAATACATAACAAGCAAGCATGAAAAGAGTATATGAGCAGTGGAAAGTAAAGCATGCAACTTGCAAGAATGTAAAGGGAAGGGTGTCGGTGTCAAAACCGGCGGATCTCGGGTAGGGGGTCCTGAACTGTGCGTCTAGGCGGATGGTAATAGGAGACAAGGGACACGATGTATTTACCCAGGTTTGGGCCCTCTCGGTGGAGGTAAAACCCTACTCCTGCTTGATTAATATTGATGATATGGGTAGTACAAGAGTACATCTACCACGAGATCAATGAGGCTAAACCTTAGAAGCTAGCCTATGGTATGATTGTTGTTCGTCCTACGGACTAAAACCCTCCGGTTTATATAGACACCGGATGTCGGGGAAACTGATCCACGAACACCTATGGGACCGGCGGACCGAGCCCCTTTCGGTTCGGCGGGGAGCGGAGATCGCGCGAAGAGCGGATCGAGGTGAAGCACACGAGCGGTTTACCCAGCTTCGGAGCTCTCCGGAGAGATAATACTCCTACTGCTGCATGTCTGAGTGTATTGAGTTCTTGCTCAGGAGCGCTGAGTGCTACAGTACACACTAGCTGCTAACGAGACCGAGCGTGAGTGTTTTCTACCTTCCAACCCCCCTCTATGTTGCGCATGGGCCTCCTTTTATACGCTCAAGGGGTCACCGACAGGTGGCAATGCAGACAAGGGTAAAAATGGAAAGGTGTTGCGGTTGGTACAACTACCGGTACAGTGTATCATACCTAACCCTGACGGCAGGGGACAAAGGCATTAAATGCCCGTCTACGTCGCCCAAATAGTGCAAAAAAAAGGGACCGTCAGGGACGCCACCGCTTGCCACGATGGCAATCTTGTCAGCGCCGCTTGCCACCGCGCACTGCTGGCTGCACAGCCTCTTGCCACGCACGCCTGGAAAGGTCCCAGGGCGACACATTGGCGGATGTGCTGGAGTGCAGGTACAGGGTGGTAGCTTGTCGCGGCAAGCGCCATGCCGCGGTCGTTGTCTTGTTGCGTCCGGAAGCTTGTCGCTCACCAGGCCTCGCCGGGACGCGTGGCGCGTCGCGGCAAGTTCCTTGAGATGCCTTGGTTGGCCTTCCCGGCAAGCTCCTCTTGCCGGGGCCTTGTCTCCTTGGTTTGAATACTTTGTTCTTGAATGGCTCCAAAGGAACCACTTAGGACCTTGGCAGTCACCCGGCAAGCCTTGCCACGGGGTGCTGCGACTGCCCGTGCACAAGTTCGGGATACTAGGGTACCCCTACTCTAGTACACCGGACAGAGCCCTGGCTGGGCCACACACGGTGCCGAGCGCTGTTGGGCCAGGCCCAAAACAGGGCACGGGCACGCGCGGCCTGGGTTACGCTGTATCTCACTCCGCATCCACCGCGCCCTCCCCGAACGGCACGCGTTGAATGCGGCATCGTGGGAGAGATCGTGGGTGGTTTCTTTATTCGGAAAGACAGAACGTCCGCCCCTCCCTCTTTATAAGCAGGGGAAACAGGGGCAGTTCGCCCATCTCGCCGGTTGCTATTCCAATCTCAAAAACCTCCGCCGCTCCCCCCCTTCTTCCCAAAGCTGAAAGAGAGCAGCGCTCCGCCCCCCATCGACACCGGCACCACCAACGCCGTCGATCTCTCTCACCACCTCCGCCATGGCTCCGAAAGCCGGGAAGGCCGTGAAGTCGACCGAGGCGCAGCGGCTCGCGGCGCTGCAAAAGGAGCAGACAACCTTCCCCCCCCCCCCAAGCTCGCCGCGAAGGAGCTGAGGGAGTATTACTACCTGTTCTAGTCGACAGAGACGCGAGCGCATCCGTGCACGAAGGTACTCTCAGCCGCCGCTTCGGAACTGGCTCCGAATGGGTATCCCTCCGATGAGAACCTCCAACCCAGCGCCAAGCTCAGCTTGTTCTTCAGAGGCGTGGTGACGGCCCTCCAGCGACTCCGGGAGAAGATCCCAAAGCAGCTGGCCGACGAGTCGCGCAAGATCTGCGCGGGAGCTCTTCAAAAGGTGTTGGTGAAGGTGGCCTTCCACAACCCGGGCCTCAACCTCTCCAACGTCTTCAAGACCCTACCGCCGGATGCTGATCTGGAAGCGCTCAAGACTCTTGTCGCACCCATTGTGGACAAGGTGAGCGGGATCAAGAGGGTTGAGGGCGATCACGTAGATTAGGCCGCCCGTTTTCTCCTTTTCTTGTCGCTCTTTGTCATGTTATGAGAACAATCTGTTAGAGCTGCGACAAGCTATCTTGTAATATAACTCTATTTTGGGTAGCGATTGCTATGTCATTTCCTTTACTTGATTCCTTCCTTTGTATGTTTTTGCCCTACGCTTTTAGGGAACTTGTCGGCGCAGGCACCTTAGCCGTGAGCACCGAGTGCGGGACGTCGGCAGCCTGCTGGCGGTGCCACTACCGACAAGAAACCTTGTCGCAACTAGTCGCAGCTCACTTAAGTTGTTGAGCAGACTCGAAACAAAGTAAGGGCGCAACTAGTCACGAGTTGGTTCCTCCGCGCACAGGTTTTCCATACAAAGCACGGTCGTTCGAGGAAGATAACTTAAAAATTTAAAAAGAAATCTGATTGCTCAAACTTTGGCAACTTAGCTTTTCTGTCGTTTGCTTCCCAGTAAGGCTTAAACTTTCTTGAACGACGCTTTGGTCCACACCATTATCTTCTCCTTTCCCCCCGGCAAACTTGTGGGCGAGGGAACCTTCCTTTCTTTGAGAAAAAGAAAGAAGAGAAAATAAAGATATGGAGCCTTATGGCTCATTATTGCTTACCGGGGGCAGGCGCTGCACAAAGTGTCAGATAACACATGCAAAAAATAGAAAGCATGAAATTGACAAGATGTGCGGAGCACATGAGCTTTACTTATGCACGGGGTCTGCGCCCGGCTTTGTACAAAGGATTACATGCAACATCGGCAAGACTTGTACAAAAGATGGTTGCCGGAACAGGTTCTGGCAACCGCGCCCTACGGGTAAAACTTACGAAGATGCTCAATGTTCCAGGAGTTGCTCACCGGAACGCCATCTTCGGTCTCAAGGCGGACAGCACCAGGCCTAGTGACTCGTTTCACCCGGTAAGGGCCTTCCCACTTCGGCGTCAACTTGTTGGAATTCTTGGCGGACTGAACGCGCTGAAGAACAAGGTCGCCTTCCTTGAGACTTCTGGCATTAACTTTGCGGCTATGACGTTGTCAGTCCCGCCCCTCCTGAGATGGGCGCGGTGCATGTACAGACGTTGAGGTCTGCGCAGCCTTGTCCTTGGACCTGGCAGCACCGTGAGCTCTCTCGTCAACGCCCGTTCTTCCGCCAGCGTCTACCCCACCACCCGTTTGCTCCGGTGGTGGTGGGATCGACGCGGACGGAGTAGCCGCCTCCGAAGCCTTCTTCTTCGGTGGCATGTCGATGAAAAAGATGAAGATCTAGCTCGTGTGAACGCCGGATCAGGTTCACACAACCTCGACGCCCCCCTACCTGGCGCGCCAAAGATGTCGGGGAAACTGATCCACGAACACCTATGGGACTGGCAGACCGAGCCCCTTTCGGTTCGGCGGGGAGCGGAGATCGCGCGAAATGCGGATCGAGGCGGCATAATGAAGCGGTTTACCCAGCTTCGAGCTCTCCCGAGATAATACTCCTACTGCTGCATGTCTGAGTGTATTGAGTTCTTGCTCGGGAGCGCTGAGTGCTACAGTACACACTAGCTACTAACGAGACCGAGCGTGAGTGTTTTCTACCTTCCAACCCCCCTCTACATTGCGCATGGGCCTCCTTTCATACGCTCAAGGGGTCACCGACAGGTGGCAACACAGACAAGGGTAAAAATGGAAAGGTGTTGCGGTTGGTACAACTACCGGTACAGTGTATCATACCTAACCCTGACGGTAGGGGACAAAGGCATTAAATGCCCGTCTGCGTCGCCCAAATAGTGCAAAAAAAAGGGACCGTCAGGGACGCCACCGCTTGCCACGATGGCAATCTTGTCAGCGCCGCTTGCCACCGCGCACCGCTGGCTGCACAGGCTCTTGCCACGCGCGCCTGGAAAGGTCCCAGGGCGACACGTTGGCAGATGTGTTGGAGTGCGGGTACAGGGTGGTAGCTTGTCGCGGCAAGCGCCTTGCCGCGGTCGTTGTCTTGTCGCGTCCGGAAGCTTGTCGCTCACCGGGCCTCGCCGGGATGCGTGGCGCGTCGCGGCAAGTTCCTTGAGATGCCTTGGTTGGCCTTCCCGACAAGCTCCTCTTGCCGGAGCCTTGTCTCCTTGGCTTGAATACTTTGTTCTTGAATGGATCCAAAGGAACCACGGAGGACCTTGGCGGTCACCTGGCAAGCCTTGCCACGGGGTGCTGCGACTGCCCGTGCACAAGTTCGGGATACTAGGGTACCCCTACTCTAGTACACCGACACCGGAGAGGGCTAGGGTCACACAGAGTCGGTTACAATGGTAAGAGATCTACATATCCGTATTGCCAAGCTTGCCTTCCACGCCAACGAATGTCCCATCCGGACACGGGACGGAGTCTTCAATCTTGTATCTTCATAGTCTTGGAGTCCAGCCAACGATGATAGTTCGGCTATCCGGACACCCCCTAGTCCAGGACTCCCTTAGTAGCCCCCAAACCAGGCTTCAATGACGATGAGTCCGGCGCGTAGATTGTCTTTGGCATTGTGAGGCGGGTTCTTCTCCAAATTCCATGTACCTGTCGAATAGTGTCCGACTTCTTATAAATGCTGCGCTCCTTGGCTTCCACACCCAAAAATGGCCATCTTCCACGTGTCGAACGAATGCGAAAGGCCAGGGTATTTTTACACTTTCCCTCCTAGCTGCGCAAATGAGCCACCTATAAAAGGGACGGGGATCTAGATCGGAATCACACCATCCTCCCTCCGCGAGCATTCATCGGAGCGCCTCTGACAAAAAATCCATTCCATCATGGACAGTCGACGCGACTCCTCCTCTCGCGCTCCCAGCCCTCAGCCTGGAGATTGGGAGAGATGCTCGTCTCAAGACAAATGAGCCATCGATGCTTCAAACCAAGGGATTTCTTCCTCCGGCCTTCATGGTCCCAGTTCGAGCCGGACTCGCCACCTACAAGGGCGGAAAGCAGGCGGAGAGCGTCCCCAATCCCTCCAAAGGAGAGCGGGTATGCCTCGTGTCGGTGTACTAGAGTAGGGGTACCCTAGTATCCCGAACTTGTGCACGGGCAGTCGCAGCACCCCGCGGCAGGGCTTGCCGAGTGACCGCCAAGGTCTTCCATGGTTCCCTCGGAGCCATTTAAGAACAAAGTATTCAAGCCAAGGAGACAAGGCCCTGGCAAGAGGAGCTTGCCGGGAAGGCCAACCGAGGCATCTCAAGGAACTTGCCGCGACGCGCCACGCATCCCGGCGAGGCCCGGTGAGCGACAAGCTTCCAGACGCAACAAGACAACGACCGCGGCAAGGTGCTTACCGAGGCAAGCTACCACCCAGACCAGGCCCAAAGACATCCACCAACGTGTCGCCTCGACCTTTCCGGTCTTGGCGTGGCAGAGAGGTGTGCAGCCAGCCGTGCGAGGTGGCAAGTGACGCCGACAAGATTGCCATCGTGGCAGCGGTGGCGCCCCGACGGTCCTTTTTGCACCGCTTGGGCGACGCAAACTAGCATTTAATGCCTTTGTCCCCGTCGTCGTGGTTAGGTATGATACATCGCATGTAGTTGTACCAACCGCAACATTTTTCCATTTTACCCTTGTGTACGCTGCCACTGTCGGTGACCCCTTGAGCATATAAAAGGAGGCCCATGCGCAACGTAGGGGGTCAAGGCGAAAACACGCACGCCGTCGGTCAAGTTAGCAGCTAGCGTATCAGTAGCACTCAGCGCCCGAGCAAGAACTCAATATACTCGGACATGCAACAAGAGAGGAGTATTATCTCCAAGAGCTCCGTTGGGTAAACTGCTCGTGTGCTCCGCCGACCGCTCTTCGCGCGATCTCCGCCCCCCGCCGAACAGAAAGGGGCTCGGTCCGCCGGTCCCATAGGTGTCCGTGGATCAGTTTCCCACGACATCTTTGGCGCGCCAGGTAGGGGGCGTTAAGGCTGTGTGAACCTGATCCGGCGTTCACACGAGCTAGATCTTCATCTTCTTCATCGACATGCCACCACCATCGGAGAAAATGGGTGGTGGGGTAGACGCTGGCGGAAGAACAGGCGCCGACGAGGGAGCTCACGGTGCTGCCAGGTCCAAGGACAAGGCCGCTCAGACCTCGGCATCCGTACATGCACCGCGCCCATCCTAGGAGGCGCAGGACCGACCGCGTCATGGTACTCGCGGTACCATACGTTCGTTGGACCAAGATCGAGCCGGTGGATCTCGAGATGCTCAAGACCAGCATGCACGCCAACATGCTGGCACGAGCAAGACACGGTCGCCTGGACGGGATACTGCTCCTTCTAACATAGTTAGAAGTCCGAGCATATCCCGCTCCTCGCACCGTTCGCCACTGCCACCCACCACTCCAGCAGAAGCTCTGGCACGAGCTCAACTGCTCCTGGATTACTCTCCAACGGCGGACAAGATCGACGAATGGAGGGCCACCATTTAGAGTCTCATCGGCTTCGCCAACGGCGACACTCCACGGCAACCGAGTACATCGCAGCCACGGCAAGACTGCAAGGCACGTGCCGATGGCGACAAAACCGGTGGGGGTGCAACCACCGTGCACTCTCCACCCCGAAGGCCAAGATCGCCGACTCGCCGGATCCACCTCGATAGCGACTCCACCGCATCATCAGATCCACGAGCTCGTAGCGATCAGCGCCAAGTTCTTCACGAACGACAGCAAGAAGACGCTCATACTCGCATCGAGCGTCGAAGAGATGCGCTGCGTCAATCAAACCAGCGCGCTGGGCCCTCTGTCGACATGCATGCGCCAGGGGAACCAGGCGACTTGCCGTACGCGGTAGGTTGCCCTGCGTTCACTCGTGAGCTGCGGCAAGTCCATTGTCCCGCACAAAGAATTTCTGCCGACGATCGAGAAGTACGACGGCAAGTCGATCCGTCGGAGTTCCTCAAAGATCTACACCATCGCGTGCAAGCTGCCGGGGCGGACGACAAGATCCTTGCCAACTACTTCACCGGTGCTCAAGCCCAATGTCGTCTGGCTCATGCACTTGCCGGATAACTCCATATCCTCCCTGGCAGACTGTGCCATCAGTTTGTCGGCGCCTTTACAGCGCCACAAGCCTCATGGCCAAGAGAGCGACCTTCATCTCGCCGCCTGTAAGGAAGGAGAGCCCCTGTGCAAGTACATTCAGAGATTCAGCCATGTACAACACAACATCCCAGATGTCCACCCTGCCGCGGTCATCAGCGCGTTCCATCAGAACGTGCGAAACCGCAGGATGCGGGAGGAGATGGCGATGTGCAAGATCAGAGACGTTAGTGAGCTATATGCCCTGTCCGACAAGTGTGCACGTGCTGAGGAAGGGAGGAAACTCCCTGGAGAAAATACATAAGCAGGAGGATCTGATAGCGAGGATGCTGCCCCGGCAAAGAAAAACCGGCAGCGGAACAACATGAAGAAGAAAGGCAAAGATGTGCTAGTCGTTGAGCAGTCCGGCAACGGAGGTGGTGCCGAGAAAGCCAAAGCTGGTAACTCCGGCGAGGCTGTGGCGGTCGCCGACAAGCAGTACGACACCAACAAGCAGTACTGCAAGATCCACCGCACCAAGGGCCATGATCTCCAGAGCTGCAAGAAGGTCGAGCAGCTTGTCGAGCAGCAAAAGGCTGAATATGAGCGACGCGACAAGGAGAAGGCCCAAGAGGGTACTGGAGGATCCGGCAAGAAGCGCCCCGGCCGAGGAGGACGCCGCGGCAAGGCCAAGCAGCGGCAAGGAGACAGACCTCCCCGCGGCCGCGACAAGGATGAAGATGACGACGACGATGAAGATATGGATGATGACGAGACCGGTGAGCAGGAGTTCCAGAAAGCCACAGATGTCCTGTGTGTTGACGGCGGTGCTTCTCTACATACTTCACACCGCCAGCTCAAGCAAAGGTGTGGGGAAGTCAATGTGGCGTAACCACCCGCCGAGTCACGCAAGCCTCGAAATGGTCCAAGACGCCTATCATCTTTGATATTGAGGACCACCCCGATCGTGATAACTCGTCGGTGCTTGCCGATGTTGGTTTCACCAACTATCCGCAACCTCAAGGTCACTAAGATGCTAGTTGACGGCGGGGCCGGCTTGAACCTGATCTCCTCCGCGGTACTCCAGAAACTCCAGATCCCTGATAGCGAGCTCGAAGAGACCGACACATTCCAAGGAATCAATCCGGGAAGGAGCAAGCCGAAGGGAAAGATCGCATTGCCGGTGACATTTGGCAGTGAGTTGAACTTCAGGACTGAGAGGGTCACTTTTGACGATGCTGACTTTCCATTACCTTACAATGGGATACTCGGCCGTCCAGCACTCGCCAAATTCATGGCAGCCTCTCATTATGCATACAATATGCTGAAGATGCCGGGCCCGATAAGTGTCATCTCTGTCCCTGGCGACAAGAAGGATGCTCTTATCTGCGCCGACAAGATCTACCAGGAAGCGGCAGCTGCAACAGATCGCAAGTCACTTGCCGTTGAAGCTCCCGGGGGGGGGGGGGGGGAAGAAGAAGACCAAGTCCGGCAAGAGTTCTGATGCCCACTCCGGCAAGCGCACCTCTTCGGAGTGCTGCGCTACCATCGAGGACGCACCATCGAGCCCCACCAGCAAGCATAAGAAGACAATGGCAGCCCCGCCAGAGACCAAGAAGGTGTCCGCCAAGGAGGACGGCACTGGTGGTACCTTCACCATCAGTGCCACTCTCGACCCTAAATAGGAAAGCACGCTCGTTGCTTTCTGGGGTAACGCCGACGTGTTTGCGTGGCAACCGTCGACATCCCCGTGTTCCTGTGAAAGTAATCGAGCACCATCTTGCCGTCTGTCCTCATGCGCGGCCCGTCAAACAGAAAGTCAGGAAACAAGCAGTGGAGCACGAAGAATTCATCACAGAAGAAATCAAGAAGTTGGAAGCAGCAGGCCTTGTCAGAGGAGTGCTCCATTCTACGTGGTTGGCCAATCCTGTAGTCGTGCGCAAGGCAAACGGGAAATGGAGGCTTTGTATCGACTTTACCAATGTCAATAAAGCTTGTCCCAAAGACCCATTTCCCTTACCGCGCATTGACTAGATTGTTGACTCCACGGCTGGATGTGACTTGCTTTCATTTCTTGACGCATATTCAAGATACCATCAGATCTTCATGGCAGAAGAAGATGAAGAGAAGACCGCATTCATCACTCCATGTGGCACATACTGTTTCGTATGGATGCCTTTCGGTTTAAAGAATGCTGGTTCAACATTTGCAAAGGTAGTCCATGACGCTTTTGAGCCACAAATGCACAGAAATGTGGAAGCCTACATGGATGACATAGTGGTCAAGAGCAAGGACAAGGCAACCCTGATTCAAGACTTAGATGAAACCTTTACAAATCTGCACAAGATCAACCTCAAGCTTAACCCCGAGAAGTGTGTGTTTGGAATTCCCTCCGGCAAGCTTCTCGGGTTCTTCGTGTCTCAGCGGGGAATTGAAGCCAATCCCGACAAGATCAAGGCCATTGAGCAGATCGAAGCACCAAAGCGCCAAGGATGTACGAAGGCTTGCGGTTGCGTGGCTGCTCTCAAAGCAGGTTTATCTCTAGGTCTGCTGAAGGCGCCGCCGCTTTTTCAAAATATTGAAAAAGGCAGGTCCAATGAAATGGACTCGAAGCGGAGGCGCTACCGCAGACTTAAAGAGATACTGTCCTCCACTCCAACACTTGTCACACCTAAGCCACAAGAGAAGTTGCTGCTGATATAGCGCAACCAATCAAGTGGTTAGTGCTGCGTTAGTAGCGGAGAGGGAGGCGGATGATGAGCCAAAGAACCACGGCAGATGCATCCAAATGACAAGCAGGAGACTTCACCGACAAGCTCTGGTCCCGATAAAGATGGATCTGCGCAGCGCGTGAGGAGATCTGTAAGAGAATGGTGCGGCGCCCAGTTTACATTGTCGGGCCTTTGCGTGGGGCTAGGTCAAGGTACTCGGTGTGCAGAAATTGCTTTTGCCTCCTCATGGCCTCGAGAAAGCTGCGCCATTACTTCCAAGCACATGAGATCACAGTTGTCACTCGTTTTCCAATCAAGAGGATACCGCAGAATCCGTAGCAACAGCAGGATTGTCGAGTGGGCACTGGAACTATCAAGCTTTGGCCTCAAGTTTGAGAGCACTTCAACTATCCAGAGCAGAGCATTGGCAGAATTCATAGCAGAATGGACGCCAACACCAGATGAAGAAATTCCAGATACGAGCATCCCCGTCAAGGAAGCAAGCAAAGAGTGGCTGATGTACTTTGATGGTGCTTTCTCGCTGCAAGGCGCTGGTGCGGGCGTGCTACTTGTTGCGCCCACCGAAGAGCACCTCAAGTACGTAGTCCAGATGCACTTTCCCAAGGAGCAAGCAACAAACAATACCGCAGAGTATGAAGGTTTGCTTGCCGGTCTCAGGATCGCAGTAGACCTTGGGATCAAGAAGCTCATTGTCAGGGGTGACTCACAGCTTGTCGTCCGCCAAGTGACCAAGAATTATCAGAGTCCGTTGATGGAAGCTTACGTTGATGAAGTGAGAAAGTTAGAAGAGCACTTTGACGGCCTACACATGGAACACGTGCCAAGAGCCCAGAACGACATTGCCGATGGCCTGTCGAAGTGCGCCGCACTTAAGTTACCTGTGGACCAAGGGATCTTTGTGCTCAAACTAACTCAACCGTCTGTAACGCCATCAACTGGACGAAGCAAGAAGAGGAAGTTGATTTCTGGTGACTATTTTCCGGCAGAGCTCCCCGAAGCCGCCGCCAAGAAGGTCCCCAAGATCAACACCAAGGGTGCCGAGGAGCACCTGCCCGCAAGCCCTAGGGTTTGTTCCGCTGAAGCGACGCCCCGACAAGTTTTGCTCCCGCAAGCTTGTCGGGAACGCCAAGCTCGGCTGAGCCGCAAGTTCTTGCCAGAGAAGCGGATGTTCCCACGTAGCAGATGTGCCTTTAGTCCTTGTTGTCGAGCTGCAAGCTCCAAAGATGGGCACAAAGAGATTGTCCGCTTCTTCAGACAGAGAACTTCCCAAGAACAAGAAGAAGCGGAAAGAGTAGCCCGGCAAGTCAAGTATGTACCAGTTTGTCGACAACACACCGCATGTAAGAAGACTCAACGGTGTGAAATTGAAGTGTATTCACCGAAGACGGACAAAAGCTGTTAAGAGATACATGGAGGCATATGTGGTCACCACATTGGCAAGAAGAGCGCTTGCCGCAAAGCATTCCTAAGAAGGTTTCTTTTGGCCGATAGCCCTCCGTGATGCAACCGCACAAGTAACCAAGTGTGAAGCGTGCGGCCCATTCCAAGCAGATACACCAGCCAGCTCAAGCTCTCCCGACGACCCTTTATCCCGCCATTTTCGTCCGGGGCTCGACATCCTCGGGCCCTTTCCCGAAGTTATCAGGGCTTTGAGTACTTGTACGTTGCAATCGACAAGTTCACAAAGTGGCGGGAAGTGGAAGCAGTGAGGAAGGTGACACCACAGTCAGCAGTCAAATTCTTCAGGTCGATTGTTTGCCGCTTTGGGATCCCTAACATGATCATCACCGACAACGGCACACAATTCACGAGCCACACCTTCATGCAGTACGTCCAAGATCTTGGCGCCAAGGTCTGCTTTGCTTCTGTTGCTCATCCGAGAAGCAACGGTCAAGCGGAGAGGGCAAATGCTGAAGTGCTGCGCGGGCTCAAGACTAGGACTTTCGATAGGCTGCGCAAGTGCGGAAAGAACTGGATTGAGGAGCTGCCGGTGGTTCTTTGGTCAATCAGGACGACGCCAAATCGACCCACTGGCCAGACACCTTTTGCTCTAGTCTATGGAGCAGAGGCAGTTCTCCCCACGAAACTCGTATACGGGTCACCTCGAGTGCTCGCTTATGATGAGCTTGAGCAAGAGCAGCTGCGACAAGATGACGCGCTGCTCCTTGAGGAGGACCGCCTTCAAAGGCTGCCAGACGAGCTGCTCACACCAACAAGCTTTGCGCCGCTACCATAGCCGCAGTTAATGCCAAGTCTCGAGGAAGGAGATCTTCGCTGCTCAGTCCGCCAAGAATTCCAACAAGTTGACGCCAAGTGGGAAGGCCTTACCCGTGAAATGAGTCACTAGGCATGGCGCTGTCCCTTGAGACCAAGATGGCATTCGATGAGCAACTCCCTGAACATTGAGCATCTTCAGAATTTTACTCAGAGGCGCGGTTTTCGGAATCTGTTCCGGCGACCACCTTTTGTACAAGTCTTGCCGCTGTTGCATGTAATCCTTTGTACAAAGCCGGGCGCAGACCCTGCATAAGTAAAGCTCATGTGTTCGCACATCTTGTCAATTTCATGCTTTCTATATTTTGCATGTGTTATCCGACTTTGTGCAGCACTTACCCCAAGAAGCAATAACGAGCCGTAAGGCTCCATATCTTTATTTTCTTCTTTCTTTTCTCAAAGAAAGGAAGGTTCCTCGCCCACAAGTTTACCGGGGAAAGGAGAAGATAATGGTGTGGAATAGGCGCTGCTCAAGAAAGTTTCGCTTACCAGACGCAAACGACGTAAAAGCTTGTTGCCAAAGTTTGAGCAATCAGTTTTAAAAATTTAAGTTATCTTCCTCGAACGACCGTGCTTTGTATGGAAAACCCGCGTGGAGGAACAAACTCGTAGCTAGTTGCACCCTTACTTTGTTTCGAGTCCGCCAACAACTTAAGTGAGCTGCGATTAGTTTGCATAAGGTTTTTGTCAGAGCGGCACCGCCAAAGAAGGTGTCGACGTCCCGCACTCACGCCATGGTTAAGGTGCTCACACGACAAGTTCCCTAAAAGCGTAGGGCAAAAACATACAAAGAAAGGAATCAAGTAAAGGAAATAACATGGCAATAGATACCCAAAATAAAGTTATATTACAAGATAGCTTGTCGCAGCTCTAACAGATTGTTTTCATAACATGATCAGCAGCAACAAGAAAAGGAGAAAACGGGCGGCCTAATCTACGCGATCGCCCTCAACCCTCTTGATCCTGCTCACCTTGTCCACAATGGGTGCGACAAGGGCCTTGAGCGCTTCCAGATCAGCATCCGGCGGCAAGGTCCTGAGGACGTTGGTGAGGTTGAGGCCCGGGTTGCGGAAAGCCACCTTCACCAACACCTTTTGAAGAGCTCCCGCGCAGATCTTGCGCGACTCGTCGGCCAGCTGCTTTGGGATCTTCTCCCGGAGTCGCTGGAGGGCCGTCGCCACGCCTTTGAAGAACAAGCTGAGCTTGGCGCTGGGTTGGAGGTTCTCATCGGAGGAATACCCAAGATCCTCCATCCCCAACTGCGCCAGCTCCCTGTCGATGGATGCGGCAATATCCACGAGACCCTCCGTCCAGTGCTCCACATTCTCCCTAAAAGTGTTTTGGGTGGCGGCAACACTCGCCAGCAATGCCTCGTTAGCCTTGATCTCCTCCTTCAAGGCCACCTCCTGCTCCCTGGCGCCGTCCAGCGTCTTGGTCAAAGTAGTCAGCCTCAACTCAAGATCTGCGTTGGTGTCCTTGGCGGCACTAAGCTCCTTGCCCTTCTCGACGAGACGGCCCTGCAGCTTGCCAAGGGTGTAAGCATCCTTCTCGCGCTCACGCTTGAGCGCGGCAAGCTCTTCACCCCTCGCCTTGAGATCGGCCTCCAGCTGCGCCACCTTTGCCTCCAGCTCCTTCTTGGCGGCCTCCTCAGAGCTGCAAGATCCTCTCGCTTCCTTGAGAGCCCCCCGCCAATGTTTGCTCACAGGCGAAAGCTCCTCGTCGTGGCTGTCAAGGTTGACTTTCCGCAGCTAACTCGCTTCTCGCAAGAACAGCTCCTCGGCGGCAAGCCTGTTGCTCTTCACTTCGCCTTCTCGAGGAGGAAAGCTCCGCCTCGGTGAGTTGCGCCCGCTTTCTGCCAGGACCGGAGAGCTTCTGGTTGCAACCCCGAGCTCCTCCGTGCTTCTCAATGTCCACTCCCGCCCACGACAAGCGCTCGATTCCACCTTGGCCTGCCGAGCGGTAGAGCGACACCCGCCTTCCGCAGCTACTCCTCCTCGACTCACGCCTGCTGTTGCTCGGCGATCAACCAGCATCAGCTCACGGAGGCGAGCACCTCTCCATCCAAGATTTCTCCTTCGACCGTGCCACGAGCTTGACGCCTGGGGAGCTTGATGAAGACGCCATCGCCGCCTTCAACAGGCACCGGCTGGGCTCTTCGAGCTCGACGCTGCGGCAGCGGTGGAGGATCAGCGGTCGGCGAGCGCTTGCGCCTGCGCGCCTCGGGTCGTCAAGACGATCGCCAGACCTCGCCACCAAGGGCGGCAGCTTTGGCGGCCTCCTCGCTGGCAGGATCATCGGCGCCGGCCGCTTCTTGGTAGCAGCGACGCCGGGCGGTTGCCGCTGTTCTCCTCGCCGGCAACCTCGGTCTCCATCGGCTCCATGGCAGATGGATCTGACAGCCGGGAACAAGGAGAAAAAGTCAAGCAAATATCCAAAAAAGAAAATCAGAAGAAGAAGAACCCAAGGGAATTTTTTCAAGCAAAAGGATTACCTGTACTGGGTTCTGCAGTCGCGGTCTCCACCACCGGGGGGTCGCTGGTGCCGTCCCTTGCCGGAGAACTCTCCCTTGCTGAAGACATCTCCCTTGCCGGAGAACGCTCCCTTGCCGGGGAGCCATCCCTTAGCGGTGTAGTCGAAGCAGATGGCACGTCGGGGGCGGCTTCTGGGTGCTCCTGGTGAGGCTGCTCTGCTCCTACACAAACCAAGATCAGATATCAGCAAAGAAAGAGCACCCATATGCCGCTTAACAGGGAAGTAAATCATATACTTACTGGGGCTACGCTGGGGCTGCTTTGGGGAGTAGTTGCTGGTCTCGACAAGGTGGTCTGGGCACACCCCGTTGTCGCGTGGGTTCGCCCTCGATGACAACCACGGGACCTTGGCTCTTCGCCGCTCTCCGGGCCGTAGTCCGAAAAGGAATGGGTTCATAGTAAAGCAAATCAGATACAAGACAAAAAAGCAAGAATTGAAGAACTACAAGTACGGCAAAGAATCTTACTCTTCTTCTTCCTCGTCGGAGCTGAGCGCGGAGAGGTCGAAGTCCGGCCCACCTTCGGCATGACGAGACAGAGGAGTAGTTTCCCTTAGCCGCTTGGCAGGGGTTGTGGCGGTGGTCTGAGACGACCCGGCTCCGGCCGCCGCCGCGGCATGAGGAGCGGCAGGAGCAGAAGCGGTGGTCCGGGAGGATCCCGCTCCAGTTGCCGCAGCGGCGTGAGGTGCTCCCGCGGCAACAGTGCTTGTCGCGGTAGAGCGTGTCACGCGGCGCGGCGGCTGTTGACTCGTCTGCCGCCCCGCTACGTCCCCGGCCTTGCGGAGACGCCTTCTTGGTGGAGCTCGGGGCTCTGCTTGCGGCGGGCTGTCTGAAGATGAGGAGGAAGAGGAGTTGGTCTTCGACGAGCCGCTCGCACCCTCGGCGGGCTCGCTCGACTCGGCTTCAGGCTCGGCAAACTCTTCCTCGCCGGCAAGCCACTCTTGCTCGGCAAGGCTTGCCGCCTCTGCTGCCTCTGCCTCCTCCACTGTGAATCCAAACTCGCCCGCGGCAGCGGCTGCCGCCGCCTCTTTCGCCCTAGTGGCGATGCGCTGCATCTCCGCATCGGTGGTGTCGCGGGTGAGGATTTTCTGCTCATCAGAACGGACCAGCACTTCTACCAAGCCGTCAAAGAACTCCTGCACGACATCGTCTGCAGGCTCTTGCCAAGTTGGGACAATTCCATGCAAATCGCACAGCGGCATCATTGCACGGATGTGGTCGATCGAGGAGTTGTTGCACAACGGAACGACACCCTTCGGCAACCTGAACCATTCGGGTTGTTGAGGGTCGTGTTTGAACAGTTCCTTGAGCATCGCGTCTAGTTCCAGGACAGTGAAGTTGAAGTTGAGGCCCGGGCGCAGCCTCATGATATCCGCCGCACCCCCGAACTCCCAGGCGGATCTCCTCCTCTCCTGCAGGGGGGCGATGTGGCAGCGAAGAAAATCTGCACCAACGGCGCCTACAGTGAGCCCGGCAAGCCTGAGGCGTAGGATCCGGGTGACGGCGATCTTCAGCCTATCGTCTTCCGGGGCCACGTTGCTCCAATCGTTGTCGCGCGCTACTGGGGCTTGGCGCTGGGCGGTAAATGGCTGCGGGTTCTCCTCAACAATCTAGCACCAGTCTGCTCTCCATTCCTCCCACTTGCCACAGAGCTCTCCCTCCAGATAAGCTTCCTTCTTGCCGGCTCTCGAGATCCAAGCGATTCCACCGGATAGAGGCTCTCCTCTCTCAACTCGGGGCATAAAGAAGTGGCGGAAAAGAGCTACATTTGGATGGACTCCGACAAAGTTTTCGCAGAGATGTGCGAAAACTGCCATGGTCAGAACGGCATTGGGGGTGAAGTCAAGGAGGTGGAACCCGTAGGTGTTCATAATGTCGCAGAAAAATTCAGAGAAAGGCGGGCAGAGCCCGCAGTAGAAGAACAACGCGAAGAAGGGATATCCATTTGAGCCCGCTCAAGCGGGCGGCGGAGAGTACCTTCGCGCTGGATCGCTCGCGTCTCCGTCGACCAGAAGAGGTAGTAGTACTCCCTCAGCTCCTTCACGGCGAGCTTGGGAGGGAAGGTTGTCCGCTCCTTTCACAGCGCCACGAGCCGCCGCGCCTTGGTCGACTTCACGGCCTTCCCCTTGCCGACTTTCGGAGCCATGGCGGAGGTGGTGGGGGAGATCGACGGCGTTGGTGGTGCTGATGGCGATGGGGGACGGAGCGCTGCTCTCTTTCAGCCTTGGGAGAAGGGGGAGCGGCGGAGATTTCTGAGATTGGATTAGCAACTGGCGAGATGGTCGAACTGCCCCTATTTCCCCTGCTTATAAAGGGGGGGCGGATGTTCCTTCTTTCTGAATAAAGAAACCACCCATGATCTCTCCCACGACGCCGCATTCAACGCGTGCCGTTCGGGGAGGGAGCGGTGGATGCGGAGTAAGATACGGCGTAACCCAGGCCGCGAGTGCCGCAGCCTGCTTTTGGGCTGGCCCAACAGCGCACGGCAGGTGGCCCAGTTCGGGCTCTGCCGGTGTACTAGAGTAGGGTACTCTAGTATCCCGAACTTGTGCATCGGGCAATCGCAGCACCCCGCGGCAGGGCTTTCCGGGTGACCGCCAAGGTCCTCCATGGTTCCTTCGGAGCCATTCAAGAACAAAGAATTCAAGCCAAGGAGACAAGGCCCCGGCAAGAGGAGCTTGCCGGGAAGGTCAACCGAGGCATCTCAAGGAACTTTCTGCGATGCGCCACACGTCCCGGCGAGGCCCGGTGAGCGACAAGCTTCTAGACGCGACAAGACAACGACCATGGCAAGGCGCTTGCCGCGGCAAGCTACCACCCTGTACCCGCGCTCTAGCACATCCACCAACATGTCGCCCTGGGACCTTTCCAGGTGCGCGTGGCAGGAGGCTGTGCAGCCAGCGGTGCGAGGTGGCAAGTGACGCTGACAAGATTGCCATCGTGGCAAGCGGTGGCGTCCCTGTCGGTCCCTTTTTGCACTGTTTGGGTGACGCAGACTGGCATTTAATGCCTTTGTCCCCTGCCGTCAGGGTTAGGTATGATACATCGCATGTAGTTGTACCAACCGCAACATTTTTCCATTTTACCCTTGTCTACGCTGCCACTGTCGGTGACCCTTGAGCATATAAAAGGAGGCCCATGCGCAACGTGGGGGTCAAGGCGAAAACACTCACGCCGGTCTCGTTAGCAGCTAGCGGTATCTGTAGCACTCAAGCGCCCCGAGGAAGAACTCAATATACTTAGACATGCAGCAGTAGGAGTATTATCTCTCCGGAGAGCTCCGAAGCTGGGTAAACTGCTCGTGTGCTCCGCCTCGATCCACTCTTCGCGTGATCTCCGCCCCCCGCCGAACCGAAAGGGGCTCATTCCGCCGGTCCCATAGGTGTCCGTGGATCAGTTTCCCATGACACTTCGTCTCTTATCTAATAAGAGGACTTGGAATTCCAATACATCCGTTTCTCCGGGGGCTCCTGGAGTTCTACAGCCTCCAGCTGCACCACCTTACACCTGCCTCCATTCTACACATCGCGGGCTTCGTGGCCCTTTGTGAGCTGTTCTTGGGCGTCGAGGCTCATTTTGCTCTGTAGAAGAGATTATTCTGCCTCGTACCCCATTCTCATGAGGGGTCAATATATCAAGTGGGCGGAGCCGAACTATGGCGCATCGCCGGGACCGGATATCTATCCGGAACCCCGAAGAAAGCATCCGAAGACTGGCCTTCGGAATGGTTTTATATAGAGGATGCCCCGCTACCAGACCCACTTCGGATTGGCCTCCCGGAGTTCAGTAATGATCCTCTGAAGAAACGCCTAAGTTGGCGTCCACGGAGCCCTCAACGGGAGAATGACAGGGACGTCCTTTACCTGATGGGCCGAATAAGATTATTGGCTCATTCCGCATTGACCATGATCGGAGTCATGGCCACATGCATTATGCGGGGGGTGCATCCGCTCCAGTATAGGGGCCACCCCATGTGGGATTTCAACGGGAAGGACGATGCCACCCGCCACAGCCGTAAGGGGCCGGGATCGGTCGCCGATCTGGTGAAGATTTTGTCAGGCCAGTACAAAGGAGAGAAGGAGGATTTTCTCCATGTTAGTCCACTGAGCGGATTTTCTATGAACAATCCTCGAAGCTGGGTAAGCGAACACTTCTTTTTTGCCTATCCGATCCCCATTCCCATGGTTAAGTATCTCATTTTGTGATTTCGACGCAGGAACTGCGCTGGGCTGTAGAGGATATACACAGCCCGTCTCCACAACCTGAGGATCCAGAACGGTCCCTCGATCCGGCCTCCGAAGAGGATCCGGATATAAAGGTGGAGCTGATCGATGGGGTGTTCCACCAACTTAGCATCGACAATGCTTTGTCGCCATTACGGCTGACTACCCCGGCATATTTCCAGCTTCCCAGGTAACTGTGACCGAAGTCTTGATACCATGATCCATCCGTGCTTATTTCTGATCACCGCATACCAATGGTGTTCCGCAGGAGGTGCCTTTAAGGCGGGAAGCCGAGCCCGTGGCGGTTGTCCAACAAGGGCCAGCTCAGCCCAGCAGGCGAAAAAGAAGTGCGGTGCGGATCGAGACGTCACCGTAATGGTATGGCGCGCCACCGTGTTTCAAGGAAAGATTCCTGGGAGGCATACTAACATTCGTGACCTTTTCAGGAAAAAGAGCGCTCGCCGGACCGTGTCCGGAGAGGTTGCCAATCGAGCCTCCGCCAGCCAGGCTCCAACGCCAGGTCCAGAGGGGGAGGCTAACACAAGGCACATGTCGGATGCTCCTCCAACGGAGGATGCCAACAGGTTGTCCGCCACCCGATCTGAGGTGAAGAGCGCCATGAATCACAGGCGCCGCCGGACAGTTCTTCGTGACGCGTGTTTCTCCCCAGAGGCATTGAATGCCTTTAATTCGGGAGATGCGCACCTCCGTGCCACTCAAGATGGTCTAGCCAGAGCAACGGAGCAGTATGTGAAAGACATACGGGTGAGGAATTTTGATGATTATATATGCCAAGAGTCCCCGAGACTTAAAATAGTTAGAATAACTGATTTAAGGATCATTTGTTATGCAGATCTTATGTAAAAGAACACCTAACTGTCCCTGGGAGCTTCAAGAGTGCAAGGCCCAACTTGAGGCCGCGCTAGCCGCGGCAGGGGAAGCCACAGAGACCCCCTCTGGTGATATATGCTTCTAAAGAGAAGTAATTTGCTAAATGCGGCATGTGTATAAGTCTGACAATAATTTTGCAGATGGCGCCGGACTAGATCCGGACAAGCAACAGCTCCTACGCCGGTTAAAAGCCGGCGAGAAGTGCTTACAAGGGTGCGGCAAGAGAAAAATAACCTCCAAGATGCCAACACCCAGCTGGGCGAGGAACTAAAAGATGTTCGAGCCCAACTTTCTGACTCTGTTAAGGAGAATCGGCGGCTTCGTCGCGGCATTTATAGTAAGTGCTTGAGTGAACCTTAAAAAAGAGTTCGGCGAGGAAGTCGACTAACAGAAATATGTCTGTAGGTATGCTCACAGGTCGTCTTGCAGCGGAAATGCCCAGTTCAATGGGTGACCTTCTTCCCGAGCTGCTACAACTGCACGAACGAGTTCGGCAGGCGATGAGAGGCGTCGCCCACGCCTTGTGGCCATCCATCTCCCTACCCGAAGGCCTTGGAGAGCTTGCAGAGAAGCTTCAGGGGGCACGACGGCGCTTCTGACTATGGAAGATATCGGCCTGCTGTCAAGGCGCCAGGGAGGCCTGGGCCATGGTGAAGACGCGGTACACGAAGGCTGACCCAAAGCACATGGCCAAGGTCGGACCTGTGGGGCCCGATGGGAAGGAGATCCCTGTGAACTTAGTATACGGCCAAGTAGAGTTGGCCGCAAAGTATTCCCAGCGGGACTTTAAACTAGACAGCCTATTAGATGGTATTGAAGAGGAATACGATCAGTCAATTTGACTATGTAATTTAAAATGACATGTAAAATGCCTTCTAGCCGGATTGTAGATCGTTTGTCGTAGCGGACCATTTCGCTTCAACATCGGGACCCGACAGTCCGTAGTGTGTCCGAATACCCTCGCGGCTATGTAAGAACTAGGGCATGCATGGAGACCAGGCGTAGGGGTCATTAGTGCTTTATCAGACAAGTGCCCAACTAGTTATGTTATATTATATGGTTAGTAAGAAACATCTTCCAAGGAGAATAGTTCCGTTAGGGGTTCCTTTCCCTGGGAGGCATGCCCTAAAGTGCATGTCCGTCTCATAAAAAAAGTAAAAGCATCCGGGGCAGATAAATGAATAGGTAAGAAATCGTCTTTTAGTTCACCGATCAATATTCCCTTAAGAATGCTAGCTTTCGGCTTCACCTACCGAGGTACACATCCGTGACCTCGCAAGAATAATCAGAGGTGCTCCCTTTACCACCTAGCCGAACAATCGGGAACGTAGGGGTAAGCACAGGAGCTAGGCAACCCAGCTTGGCCAAAACTTAAGTCATATCGATGCATATAATGGCGAGTAAAAGGTACATGCAGAAGTTTGACACATGTGTTGGGCATAAGGCCCTTATAAATAAGCTTCTGTTAAAGAAGCCCCCAGGTATAATGAGCGCGAGTAGCACATCAAGTGTGTGCGAACAATGCGCAGACAAGCCTCCAAAGGCTTTTAAGAAAAAGGAGGGGGAAGGAGAGAAATAAAAAGACAACTAAAGTATGAAATGTAGACGGAGGAAGGAGACGAACTCAGAGTCCGGCGCTAGGCGTAAAATCTTCGGAGACGGACTGCGTTCCATGGGTTTGGATCGAGTCAGTTATCCGATGTGTTTCGCAGACAGTACGCTCCGCCGGTCAGGACTTGGTCGATGATGAAGGGACCTTCCCATTTAGGCTTGAGTTTGTCCTTTTTCTTGTCCGGCAGGCGTAGAACTAGTTCGCCAACATTGTAAGCTTTGGCCCGCACTTCTCTGCTTTGATATCTTCGAGCCTGCTATTGATAGAATGCGGAACGAGCTTTTTCCACGTCACGCTCCTCCTCTAAGGCGTCCAAACCGTCCTGCTGATCCAACTCGGCTTCTCTTTCTTTGTACATGCGCACGCGAGGTGTGTCATGAATTATGTCACAGGGCAAAACTGCCTCTGCGTCGTATACCATAAAAATGGTGTGAATCCGGTGGTGCGATTCAGCATGGTCCACAGCCCCCAGAGTACGGAGTCGAGCTCCTCTACCGAGTGCGTGTTCGATTCCTTGAGGGACCGCACTAGTCTGGGTTTAATGCCACTCATGATTAGACCATTTGTTCGCTCGACTCGTCCGTTAGTTTGAGGGTGATAGACTGAAGCGTAGTCGAGCTTGATGCCCATGTTTTTGCACCAGAGTTTAACCTCGTCGGCCATGAAGTTTGTGCCGTTATCAGTGATGATGCTATGGGGGACGCCGTAACGGTGTACTACCCCTGATATGAAGTCTATCACGTGTCCGGATTCGACCGTCTTAACTGGCTTGGCCTCTATCCATTTGGTGAATTTATCCACCATGACCAATAGGTAGTTTTGCTTGTGTGTTCCTCCTTTAAGGGGTCCAACCATGTCAAGCCCCCAGACCGCAAACGGCCAGGTGATGGGTATAGTTTTGAGGGCGGTGGGTGGCATGTGGCTTTGATTAGCAAAGAGCTGGCAACCGACGCATCGTTGGACTAAGTCCTGAGCATCTGCCCGGGCTGTTGGCCAATAAAATCTTGTACGGAAGGCCTTGCCTATAAGGGCCCGTGCTGCGGCGTGGTGCCCACCGAGTCCGGCATGGATTTCAGCCAAAAGATTTCACCCTTCCTCTTCGGAGATACACCTTTGAAGGACTCCGGTTGTGCTTTTCTTATAAAGCTCTCCCTCATGTACCTTATAGGCTTTAGATCGCCGTACTATGCAGCGGGCCTCGTTTTGGTCCTCGGGAGGTTCCTGCCTAGTTAAGTAGGCTAGGAATGGTTCCGTCCATGGGGCAATGACTGCCATTATTTCATGGGCTGAATGTGTTATTTCATTGGCAGAGCCAACGATTGTGTCAGAATGTTCGGTGTCGGGCGGTGCGGCTGGGTCCGGATTGTTGTTTCCGGACTCCCCTTCCCATAGTACGGAAGGCTTGAAAAGCCGTTCCAAGAAGATGTTGGGAGGGACGGCATCGCGTTTTTCGCCGATGCGTGCCAATACATCCGCCGCCTGGTTATTATCTCGGGCTATATGGTGAAATTCGAGACCTTCAAACCGAGCTGACATTTTTAGGACGGCGTTGCCGTAGGCTGCCATTTTCGGATCCTTGGCATCGAAGTCTCCATTTATTTTGGATATTGCGAGGTTCGAATCCCCGCGCACCTCTAGGCGTTTAATGCCCATGGAGACCGCCATCCGGAGGCCATGTAGAAGGGCCTCGTATTCGGCTGCGTTGTTCGAGTCCGTGTACATTATCTGGAGTACGTATTGGACTGTGTCTCCGGTTGGGGATGTCAGGATGACGCCAGCCCCCAAGCCAGCCAAAATTTTGGAGCCGTCGAAGTGCATTATCCAATTGGAATGTGCGCCGTACACTTTAGGGAGTTCGGCTTCAGTCCATTCGGCGACGAAGTCAGCCAAAACTTGCGACTTGATAGCTCGCCGTGGTTTATAGGTTATGTCAAATGGGAGGATCTCAATGGCCCATTTTGCAATCCGGCCAGTTGCGTCGCAGTTGTTTATAATATCATTAAGAGGTACTTCGGAGGCTACTGTTATCGAACACTCTTGAAAGTAGTGTCGCAGCTTCCGGGATGCCATGAACACCGTGTACGCTATCTTTTGTTAATGTGGATACCGGGACTTGCATGGAGTTAGGACAGTGGACACGTAGTAAACTGGTTTTTGAAGGGGGAACTTGTGTCCGTCCATTTCTCGTTCGATGATGAGCACCGCGCTTACAACTTGATGTGTTGCCGCGATATATAATAACATTGGTTCGCCCATATTGGGCGCGGCCAGGACCGGATTTGTTGCCAATATGGCTTTTATTTCTTCGAGTCCAGCCGTGGCGGCATCCATCCACTCGAAGTGTTCGATGCGCCGGAGGAGGCGATAAAGCGGTAATGCCTTTTCACCCAAACGGGAGATAAATCGGCTTAGAGCCGCACGCATCCTGTCAATTTTTTAATTTGTTTGAGGTCTTTTGGGATATCCAATTGTGACAGAGCTCGGATCTGGGCTGGGTTTGCTTCAATTCCTCTACCGGATACAATGAAGCCCAAGAGCTTTCCGGCTGGTACACCGAAGACGCATTTTTCCGGATTCAGCTTAATGTCGTATGTTCGGAGATTCTCGAATGTGAGTCTCAAGTCGTCTATTAGAGTTTCGACATGCTTGGATTTGACGACCACATCATCTACGTATGCCTCCACTATTTTGCCGATCTGGTTTGCCAGACATGTCTGAATCATGCTACCGATATATTTGCGCGCTTTTGAGCCCGAAGGACATTGTGTTGAAGCAGAATGGGCCGTATGGAGTGATGAATGCCGTTGCGACTTGGTCTAGTTCCGCCATCTTGATTTGGTGGTAGCCGGAGTATGCGTTGAGGAAGCACAATGAATCGTGCCCAGCGGTAGCGTCAATAATATGATTGATGCGGGGGAGGGGGAAGGGATCCTTTGGGCAAGCCTTGTTAAGGTCCTTGAAGTCGACACATAGGCGCCAGGATTTATCTTTCTTTGGTACCATCACCAGGTTTGCTAGCCAGTCCGGATGTTTTATATCTCTGATGAATCCGGCTTCCAGTAGTTTGGCTAGCTCCTCTCCCATTTCCTGTCTCTTGGGTTTGGAAAATCGCCGAAGAGCCTGTTTGACTGGCTTGAATCCTTTTAGGATGTTTACGCTGTGCTCGGCCAGCAGGCGTGGGATTCCTCGCATGTCTGAAGGGTGCCAGGCAAAAATGTCCCAATTTTCCGTAGGAATTCTCGTAGTGCGGCGTCTACGTCGGGGTTTAACTGTGCCCCAATGGATGCCGTCTTTGTAGGGTCCGTTGGATGGACTTGGAATTTGACTATTTCGTCCGCTGGCTTAAAAGAGGTGGACTTGGATCTCTTGTCACATCGTCCCTGTTCACCGTGGAGCGCAGCGCAGCTCGGCCGCTAGGGCTTCGGATAGTGCCTCGAGGGCTAGTGCGGCTGTCTTGTTTTCGGTGCGGAGTGCTATGTCCGGATCACTGGCAAGAGTGATGATTCCGTTGGGCCCGGGCATTTTGAGCTTCATGTACCCGTAATGGGGTATAGCTTGAAAAATTGTGAATGCCTCTCGCCCTAATAAAGTGTGATATCCGCTGCTGAACGAGGCCACTTGGAACGTGACCTCCTCGGACCTGTAATTGTCCGGCGAGCCAAACACCACATCCAGTGTAATTTTTCCTGTGCAGCGTGCTTCCTGACTAGGGGTTATTCCTCTAAAGGTTGTGCTGCTTTGCTCAATGCGGCTCCAGTCTATCTCCATTTTTCAAAGGGTTTCCTCGTAAATGAGGTTTAATCCACTGCTGCCATCCATGAGTACCTTGGTAAGGCGAAAGCCGTCCACTATTGGACTGAGGACCAGTGCGGCTAGTGCTCGGGCTGTTCGGAATTTAGGTTTGTCACTGGCGTTAAAGGTAATAGCCGTGTCACTCCATGGATTTATTGTTGCTACTTCGTAGACTTCGGCAAGACTGTGGAGTGTTCGTTTCCGCATATTATTTGATGCGAAAGTCTCGAAGACTGTTAATACCGTACTGGTGTTACTGAGCTGGTTTTCTGGGGCTAGAAGCTCTTCGCCACTTTTGGCCACCTGCCGTAGTATCCAACAAGCTCGAAGGCTATGAGTTGGAGTGGCGCCCTCTATACTATGAATTTTGCAGGGTCCATTGAGCCATCCCTCTAGTACGGTTTCATGCTGTAGGATCGAAAGTATGTCTAGAGGGGGGGTGATTAGACTACTTGACAATATAAAAATTCAGCCTTTTGATAAAGACAAGTTTTTGGCAAGTTCAAAATGATGATCAAGTCAAGTATCACCCTACACATGCAATTCTAGAGTATAGGCAGCGGAAAGGAAATTGCACATGTAGTAAAGAGAGGTGGAGAAGAGCAAACGCAATTTGGAGACACGGAGATTTTTCTCGTGGTTCCGATAGGTGGTGCTATCGTCAATCCACGTTGATGGAGACTTCAACCCACGGAGGGTAACGGCTGCGAGAGTCCACGGAGGGCTCCACCCACGAAGGGTCCACGAAGAAGCAACCTTGTCTATGCCATCAGGGCATACGCCCACGGAGGACTAGCCTTACTCGGGGTAGATCTTCACGAAGTAGGCGATCTCCTTGCCCTTACAAACTTCTTGGTTCAACTCCACATCTTGTGGAGGCTCCCAAGCGACACCTAACCAATCTAGGAGGCACCACCCTCCAAAAGGTAATAGATGGTGTTGATGATGATGAACTCCTTACTCTTGTGCTTCAAATGATAATCTCCCCAACACTCAACTCTCCTCACTGATTTGGCTATGGTGGAAGAAAGGATTGAGTGGAAAGCAACTTGGGAAGGCTAGAGATCAAGCTTCATATGGTGGGAGTGGAGCTACTTGATCTCAACACAAGGGTAGGTGGTTTTCTTCTCGAGAAATGTAAGGTAGGAGTGGTAGTTCTTTCGATGGCTCTCTCCACGAATGAAGAGGGGTGGAGGGTATTTATAGCCTCCACACAAAATCCAATCGTTACACATTTGACCAATCTCGGTCGGACCGAAGTTGACAACTCGGTGAGACCGAAAGTTCAAAACATGTGAGCGTTGGGATTTTCGGTGGGACCGAAAATACAATCTCGGTGAGTCCGATTCTTCCAAAGACTAGGGTTTGCCAATCTCGGTGGGACCGACTTCATCATCTCGGTGACACCGATTTGATGATGTAGGTTCTGAAGCTTAGCAACACTAGTTTCGGTGAGACCGAGTTCAGAATCGGAAAATCCGAAATATCTAGGGTTTGGCTATATGGCTGAGGTGGTTCATCTTGGTGTGACTGAGTTTAGGAAATCGGTGGGACCGAGATTACTTATGAGTGTATTATGGAAGTGAAGGGTGCTGATAGTTTAGGAGATATATCACTAAGCACTTTGAGCAACCAGATCATTAACATAGCCTCATCCCCTTTTAATAGTATTGGCTTTCCTATGGACTCAATGTGATCTTGGATCACTAAACCAAAAATGGAGTCTTGAGCTTTTGCCAATGCTTGCCTTAGCATTTTGAGGGGTCCACTTCTTCAGTCATTGCCATACCCATATCCTTGAACTTTCGAAATGATTCTCAAGAAACTATTAGTTCAATGATATATATGTTGTTATTAATTACCAAAACCACCCGGGATTAGTTGCACTTTCAATCTCCCCTTTTGGTAATTGATGACAACATATAGATCAAAGCTTCGACAAAGGATATAATCAATGAATAATATCGTCGCTTTGAGAAGTATGTGATAAGCAAGAGCTCCCCCTAAATTTGTGCATTATTTAAGATTTGCGTTTGAATGCAAATGCACAATCGATTAGGATCATGGGTCACTCTTCCATGTCACATACATCTTGGTGGAGCGCACAAAATGATAAGAATGAATAGCATGCACCCAATCACCAAGACATGAGTAAATGATCATACAAGATATGAATAGCATATGATAAGCATTAAGCACACATTAAGGCATGGTACGACCAAGCACTCATCAATGTAGAGCAAACGTAGTATCAAACACACGGAATGTCTCGAAAAACTCAAAAGTATCTCAAAGAAACCGCAAATGAACGAAAGAGCAAAAGCAAGCACTCTCTCTCGAAGTCCTATGATCTATACAATTTCTCCCCTTTGGCAACAAGTTACCAAAAGTTCGAAAGGTATAGAGCTAAACGTCACTAGGGACTCTGCTGGCGGCTCTATGCAGGTTGATGGAGTTGAGATGGCTGCATCTGCAAAGGCTTGGTGATGTCTGTCTTCTTTGGAGGAGTGGTCCTTGGAGCTGGAGCTGGAACCGATGGAGCTGTGGGAGGTCTTGAGGCTGTAGTCACCGTGTCATCCTTTGGAATAGCAGCTGATCGGGTCTTGTGGGAACCGGAGCAGCTGTTCATAATCATCTGGACTAGGTCATCCTGCATCTCTCGCATGAGCTCTTCCTTTCCCTCTTTGCTTCCTCGATATCGCCTCAAGCTTGTTGACAAGTGACTTGCACTTGATCGACTTGACATCGAGCATGGATCTTGTCTTCAACAATCCTCTCAAGACTCTCCGAGGCGCATAATCTTGGCAGGCGTTGTTCAATCCTCAGGTAGCTTCAAGGAGCTGCTCTCCAACACTCTTGGGTTTAGCTGCTGCTGTTGCTTCCTTCTCAGCTTTAGCTTTCTTGGCAACTTCACTCTTTGCTTGACCTTCAACTGACGTTGGGTCCTCCTCATCCATCACAACTTCATTGTCCTCATGCTCAGGCTGTAGTGGCAAGTGTGGTCTATCCAACAAGTAGGTGCCCGTGCCAAACTTGGCATTGATAAGCATCTGAATGTGCGGGTCAAATCCACACGACCTCTTCTGGTCTGCTGCAGTCCTCTTGATAGTCTCAACTATCAGGTCCATCACCTTGAAAGGTGCCTTCTGATCAAGTATATGCAGCATGTTGATAGACTACCCTCTGATCATGCGATGATCTCCAGACTTGGGCATCAAGGTATGCCTCAGAATAGTGTTTGTGGTAGGTAGAACTGCTTGGAGATGATACACTGAGTCGAGCTTCCAGATTTCCACATCCTTAGCTGGTACCTCATTGTACATGTTCTTCATAGACTCATGGTTCTTCTTGGGAATTCCATAGACATCAACATCATCCTCTCTCTGCACTGGAGCATTCAGCAGTGCTGCCCATTCTTCAACAGTTGAAGAGAATCTTTGGCCTTCAGTCATCCATGTGATCTTTCCATCTGGATAGAAATGAGTGTGGCATAGAATTGCATGATCATCTCATCATTCCAATCTGTCGACCGACCAACAAACTCAGCAACACCACATGCAGTGAAGCTCTCATGCACATGTGGAAAGAAATCTCTGTGCTCTTCACTGTCAATGTATGCCCAGTCAACATATCTAGTGTCTGCAACAATGGGCTTCTTGTCCATTAGCACTGTCTCATAGAAGTCCTGCTGCTCTCTGGTGTGGAATCTTGGATCAACAACAGTCCTTCTCCTCACAGCATATGGATCAGCTTGTCTCCATAGCCTGAGACCTCTATCCTTTCTTTCCTTCATGTTTTCAGCTCGAGGATGAGCATCATTGTGAATTGGCAGTTTCGGCGAAGTTTCAAGAATCTGGTGCCTCATCATCGACTCAGTGGTGGCACATTATCTTTCTTCTTCTCTGAAGCTGGAATGTTCTGACAGTTTTCTTGGGCTTGGCAAGAGGCTTGGCTTGAGCTGCCTTTCTTTGGAGCAGATGGCTTGGACTTAGAAGGTGCTCCTGCCCTGATGGCATCACCCATGAACTTAGACTTCTGAGGAGGAGGCTGGGGTGCTTCCTCATCATCATCATCTGCTGCTTCATCATGCACAATCCTCTTCCTCTTGGAAGTTTTCTTCACCTTGCTTGAAGTTTCCTCTTCCATACTCAGCTTCTTAGCAATAGTGGACTTCTTCAATTTACTGGTGCCTTTCTTGGTTTGCTGCCCTTGATGCTCTTTGGCAACAACTTTCCTCTTTGGCTTGGAGGAGATCTCTTCCTCAGCAATAAAATCAGAATCTTCTTCATCAGAATTCCTCTTCTTTCTGGCCCTGGTGGCTGCAGGAGGCAAACCACTTGGTGTGCTCCTTTCACCATCATCGAAAAGCTGCTTGGCCTCGGGACTAGTGCTGCCTCTGGAATTTCAGCAATTGGTGACTCGGAGACTGTTACGGCTGTCCTTGGCATCGACATGGTGACAACTTGTGAATAGATTAGGTGTAGGCGAGTAGAAGAGTTATCACAAACTGCAGAAGATTTTGCAAAAAATGAGTTCAAATTTCAGTTTTAGGTTTTCACAGAATGCATTTGGTCGGACCGAGTCTAAAATTCGTGAATCCAAGTGTTCAAACAGAACCATTCACACCACTTTCGGTTGGACCGAAATGGGTTTTGGTCTTGCCGAAAACACTAGGGTTTCACTAAATCCTCATTTCGGTCGCACCGATTTGCACAACTCGGTTGGACCGAAAGGTGCAGTGCAATGGCCAGAGGCCAAATCGGTCATACCGAGAATGTAGAATCGGTCTCACCGAGATGTGTTCGGCGGAAACCTAACCCTAGAACTTTTACTCGAATTTCGTTCTAACGAACTAATCTGGTGTTAAGGAAGATCTCAAACGTGGCAAGATGCTAGGCAAACCAATCGTGCATAGAGTCGGAGATGGGAACACGAGAGGGATCGAAACTCACCCTAACTTGGTGGAGTTCCTCTACGGTGGCAACGGCGCGGAGAGAATGTCCGTTGACGGCGACGGAGACCTGCGGCGAGGGCGCACAGGCGATGACGGAGACGATCCGGAGACCACGACGACGGCAGCAAGGGGTTTGGGGGCGAGGCGTTTTGAAGTAGGAATCAATGCGCGTGACCCACGGAGTATTTATACCCCTTAGCTGTCGGTGGGACTGAGTTGTAAAACTCGGTGGCACCGAGATGGATAATCGCAGGCGATTACACATTTCGTCACGCCGAATTTTAACTTCGGTTTCACCGAGGTGAAAACCTAGATCAATCCAAGTGCTTTCGGTTGGACCGAGTTTGAGTGGGTTGGTCGACCGAAATTACTTAGAAGGTTTTGGAAGTTTAGCCTTTGACGGATCGGTGGCTCGAAAGTGCTCCTCACTCGGTGTGTCCGAAAATGACTTGTTCAAAGTTTGTGATATAAGCATGAATGGAATTTGAGACAAGAAAGCATAGATAGCTAGGGGAGGAACTTAGGCATTCTTGTCCATCCATTTGGTCAGAAAAATCAAAAGACCAAAGCAACAAATGGATGTCCTCGAATGGATAAAATTATGCATCCAACATGCTCACACAATAAGATAGCAAATGAAATATGTGTCAAACATGCACAAACAAAAACTCTAGCTACTATCACACAATTTGTCGATGACTAGGTCATCTATATATGAGTATATTGACTTAGGAGTCAAATGAGAACATTTGATCATAGGTCATACTCATCGTTTAAGCACAAGTGGGGTTACCACTTTTACATAAAGCATTGATGTGTTCACATCATTTGAAGATGCTTTAGCTCAATTCTTTAGAGCAAAGCTCCCCCTTGATGTGAGAACCCTTTAAAGGGTCAAACTAACCTTGGGTTGTCGTAGAAGACTTCATGTAGATGTTGAAGATGTGGATGCTCAATGTTGATGAAGATCATCAAGAGTTGGGAGCAATCCTTTGGATTCGGGCACTTTCAATACCTACATGGGTTAGTCCCACAAGGAACAAACAAGAATATCCATGGACATAGATTGAAGTACACAATAGATGATGTCCATGAAAGCAATGATTACCTTGTCCCTTGACTTACCAACAAGAGGGTTTGTGACTCCATGAACTAGTGCAAGATGTGGAAGTTGATTGCACAAGTTCTTGCCAAAATGAATGTGAGTGAAGTATGTTGGCGGAGTCACCCTCAAGAACTCTCTAGTTCTTCTTCTTCGGGATCCACATCATCTTGATGGGAATCCTTGGGGTTGTAGTTGAGCTTGACGAAGTAGAACTTGACGTTTCCTTGGGAACCCACTTGACCATGGCTTTAGGTGCTTCAATAAATGCATCAATCTCCTCTTGAAGCTTGTCCTTGCCTTTTAGCTTGTGGTCTTGTGGTGGAAGATCATCTTGAGCTTGTTCCACATTGGAGGAAGTAGGATCATACTTCTCCTTTTGAGAAACAAACTTTGGAGTGGGATATTGACGTTCTTCCCATTCAACACCCTCGGCGTTGAACTTTCGCTCAAAACCAATTCCTTGATTCTTCCGGTGCCTTCCTTGCTTGCGAACAATTTCCTCAAAGTTCTTGCTTCCGGCAAGGCTCTTGTAGACACCTTTCTCTATAATCCCTTTCAATAAACTATTTTCTTGCTCAAGTGTAACTTGGCTTGAAACATTGTTAGTGGAATCAAGAGAACTACTAGGAGTAACAACATTGGATTTAGCATGGTTATTGTTACTACTAGATGAAGAATTTTTCTTATGCTTGTCATGCTTAGTTTTAATAGGTGGCAAGAAATTAGACAAGAGAAGTCGTTTGGCAAGATATGAAGAACTCTTCTTTCGAAGATCGTCATTGATTGCTTTTAGAAACTCATGTTCTTGCTCTAGATTGAGCTTCTCGGCGTAGCTTCTCATGAGATCTTAGGAGCTCTCTATGATCTTCTTGAGTTGTTTCATGAGCTAACTTAAGAGTGTTTAGTTCTTTAGTTAGACGCTCAATCTCCTTCATAGCATTGTCATTCGACTCTTCTCGACTATAAAGACTACTAGCATGTTCATCATTACTAGGCTCACTAGATTTATCATGTAAAAGCTCATCTTCACCAAGCAAGTCATCCTCATCACTATCAAAGTCAATAAATTCAGGATGTGATACCTTGGGGCCTTTAGCCATGAAGCATCTTCCAATTCCCTCATTTGGTGAATCAAATAAGTCATAGGAGTTGGAGTTGGAGGACACGAGAGCAAGACCGCAACACCTTCATCTTGATTGTAGTCGGAGTTGGAGTGATAGCTTCTTTCGGAGTGATTGTCGAGTCGGAGCCGGAGACCCATTCACCTACATGAGCTTGATGTTTTCTTCTTGTGTAGCTCCTTGATGACTTGTCTTTCCTCTCCGAATCCTTGCTTCTCCGAGAGGGTCTTCGTTCATAACGATCATCTCTACTCCTTCTCTCTTTCCGAGGTGACTCTTCTCTTGAGCTTCTTCTTCTTGGAGATTCTTCTCTTCTCTTGTGGGGAGTCGAACACTCATTTGAGTAGTGTCCGGGTCTTCCACAATTGTAGCAGTTTCGATCACGACTAGAAGATCTCTTTTCATCATATGATCTAGACTTTGAGCTTCTTTCCTTGCTTCTACTCTTGTAGAATTTGTTGAAGTTCTTCACCATTAGGCTTATCTCTTCATTGGAAACTAGCTTGTCACTTGAGGTTGTGGGAGCATCAATTGTAGCTTTGTAAGCACCACTTGACTTGTTGTGAAGCTCTTCCTTATCTTTAAGTGTCATCTCATGAGAAACAATTCTTCGAATGACTTCGGTAGGCTTGAGATTCTTGTAGTTTGGCATCATTTGGATCAAAGTGCACACGGTGTCATACTTTCCATCCAAAGCTCTGAGAATCTTCTTGATGATGAATCGGTCGGTCATTTCTTTGCTTCCTAAGCCGGCAATCTCATTTGTGATGAGAGCAAGCCTAGAGTACATTTCAGCGACTCCTTCACCTTCCTTCATCTTGAACTTGTCAAGTTGACCTTGAAGAACGTCTAGCTTTGATTCCTTCACGGACTCGGTACCTTCGTGCATTTCGACCAAAGTATCCCAAATCTCTTTTGCATTCTCAAGACGGCTGATTTTGTTGAACTCCTCGGGACACAAAGCATTGAAGAGAATGTCACAAGCTTGAGCATTGTTTTGCAACATCCGCAATTCATCCATTGTAGCTTCACGATCCGAACTTTTCCTTCCTCAAGAACTCACCTTGCAAGCCAACACAAATAATGCCCCATGCGGTAGGGTTATGTCCAAGAATATGCATTTTCATTTTATGCTTCCAACTAGCAAAATTTGAACCATCAAAGTAAGGACCTCTCGAAAATTACCTCACTAGACGCCATACTCTCCTAGGTTGTGAAACCAAGCTTATGGAGTCCAATGCAATGGAAACCAATACAATGGAGACCAAAGCTCTAATACCACTTGTAGGATCGAAAGTATGTCTAGAGGGGGGGTGATTAGACTACTTGACAATATAAAAATTCAGCCTTTTGATAAAGACAAGTTTTTGGCAAGTTCACAATGATGATCAAGTCAAGTATCACCCTACACATGCAATTCTAGAGTATAGGCAGCGGAAAGTAAATTGCACATGTAGTAAAGAGAGGTGGAGAAGAGCAAACGCAATTTGGAGACACGGAGATTTTTCTCGTGGTTCCGATAGGTTGTGCTATCGTCAATCCACGTTGATGGAGACTTCAACCCACGGAGGGTAACGGCTGCGAGAGTCCACGGAGGGCTCCACCCACGAAGGGTCCACGAAGAAGCAACCTTGTCTATGCCATCATGGCATACGCCCACGGAGGACTAGCCTTACTGGGGTAGATCTTCACGAAGTAGGCGATCTCCTTGCCCTTACAAACTTCTTGGTTCAACTCCACATCTTGACGGAGGCTCCCAAGCGACACCTAACCAATCTAGGAGGCACCACCCTCCAAAAGATAATAGATGGTGTTGATGATGATGAACTCCTTGCTCTTGTGCTTCAAATGATAATCTCCCCAACACTCAACTCTCCTCACTGATTTGGCTGTGGTGGAAGAAAGGATTGAGTGGAAAGCAACTTGGGAAGGCTAGAGATCAAGCTTCATATGGTGGGAGTGGAGCTACTTGATCTCAACACAAGGGTAGGTGGTTTTCTTCTCGAAATGTAAGGTAGGAGTGGTAGTTCTTTCGATGGCTCTCTCCACGAATGAAGAGGGGTGGAGGGTATTTATAGCCTCCACACAAAATCCAACCGTTACACACATTTGACCAATCTCGGTCGGACCGAAGTTGACAACTCGGTGAGACCGAAAGTTCAAAACATGTGAGCGTTGGGATTTTCAGTGGGACCAAAATACAATCTCGGTGAGTCCGATTCTTCCAAAGACTAGGGTTTGCCAATCTCGGTGGGACCGACTTCATCATCTCGGTGACACCGATTTGATGACGAATGTTCTGAAGCTTGGCAACACTAGTTTGGTGAGACCGAGTTGAGAATCGGAAAATCCGAAATATCTAGGGTTTGGCTATATGGCTGAGGTGATTCATCTCGGTGTGGTGAGTTTAGGAAATCGGTGGGACCGAGATTACTTATGAGTGTATTATGGAAGTGAAGGGTCTTGATAGTTTAGGAGATATATCACTAAGCACTTTGAGCAACCAGATCATTAACATAACCTCATCCCTTTTAATAGTATTGGCTTTCCTATGGACTCAATGTGATCTTGGATCACTAAACCAAAAATGGAGTCTTGAGCTTTTGCCAATGCTTGCCTTAGCATTTTGAGGGGTCCACTTCTTGATCATTGCCATACCCATATCATGAACTTTCTGAAATGATTCTCAAGAAACTATTAGTTCAATGATATATATGTTGTTATTAATTACCAAAACCACCCGGGGATTAGTTGCACTTTCACGTGCCCTTTAGGGTTTTTTTGCTTTTTGGTATTTAACCCAGGTGCCTGGCGATGATACACCCTTTGATTTTGGACTAGGGTTGTATTCGGGGCCGGATTATCCCAAAATTTGGTTTCGGTTTTCCAGGCGCTCTCCATGGCACAGTACTTTCATACTGTGGACGCCAAGTCGGCAAAGCATGTACTTTCACGACGACTTATGGCGTTTAGGATTCCTTTCTCCGTGCAATTATTGCAGAAAAGTGAAATTGTGTCCTCCTCGCGGCAGTCCTTTATCCTGTCCATAACCAGGAGGAATCTGGCCCAGTAATGGTGTATTGTTTCAGCAGGCTCTTGCCGGATTCGCGATAGATCGCTTATGTTTGGGTGGGCGGGTGGAATAAAGTTCGGAACCCCGTCCAATCTAAGACTCAAGGGCCGAAAAGTTTCCGAACTTGGAAGCTTGGGTTTTTGGATATTTTCAATGAATCCAGCCCATTGCGACTTTAGGTTCAGGACTTGATCGACGTCCGTCCCTCCGCGGGGATCCGCATGGAGGGTCGGAATCCGTACATAGCTAGTCCTTAATATAGAAGAAGGGTCGCCAGATTGTTCCTCTACCACAAAGAACGTGGTGGGTAGCACAGGAGAGTTGATCTCTCTCAGATCGGTTTTAGGCCCAATCTGATCGTAGTCTGTAGCGACTCCCAGGGCGGCGATGCGATCCAAGAGCTCGTTTAAGGAGGAGAGCTCCATCGGATCTAGCTGCTCGGCGAGTTCCGAGTTGACATGAAGATTGCTTTTGATGACCCGAGAAGTCATTGTCGGCGCGACGGCCGAACAGGTGGTCATAAGAAAACCGCCTAGTCGAAGAGTTTGGCCGATGGCCAAAGCTCCTTTAGCAACGGTGCCGTCTTTAAAGACGGGACGAGGCATCCTTCCTGATGGCGACGGCACAGAGGAACTCTGAATGAAAGCACCAATGTCGGTGTCAAAACCGGCGGATCTCTGGTAGGGGGTCCCGAACTGTGTGTCTAGGCGGATGGTAACAGGAGACAAGGGACACGATGTTTTTACCCAGGTTCGGGCCCTCTCGGTGGAGGTAAAACCCTACTCCTGCTTGATTAATATTGATGATATGGGTAGTACAAGAGTAGATCGACCACGAGATCAATGAGGCTAAACCCTAGAAGCTAGCCTATGGTATGATTGTTGTTCGTCCTACGGACTAAAACCCTCCGGTTTATATAGACACCGGAGAGGGCTAGGGTTACACAGAGTCGGTTACAATGGTAAGAGATCTACATATCTTTATTTCCAAGCTTGCCTTTCACGCCAAGGAAAGTCCCATGCGGACACGGGACGGAGTCTTCAATCTTGTATCTTCATAGTCTTGGAGTCCGGCCAACGATGATAGTTCGGCTATCCGGACACCCCCTAGTCCAGGACTCCCTCAAAGGGTTTTGGAGGATTCAAACGCAATTGGAAACACGGATGTTTTTGGCGTGGTTCCGATAGGTGGTGCTATCGTACATCCATGTTGATGGAGACTTCAACCCACGAAGGGTAACGGTTGCGCGAGTCCACAGAGGGCTCCACCCACGAAGGGTCCACGAAGAAGCAACCTTGTCTATCCCACCATGGTCGTCGCCCACGAAGGACTTGCCTCACTAGAGGTATATCTTCACGAAGAAGGCGATCTCCTTGCCCTTACAAACTCCTTGGTTCAACTCCACAATCTTGTCGGAGGCTCCCAAGAGACACCTAGCCAATCTAGGAGACACCACCCTCCAAGAAGTAACAAATGGTGCATTGATGATGACCTCCTTGCTCTTGTGCTTCAAATGATAGTCTCCCCAACACTCAACTCTCTCTCATAGGATGTGTATCTGGTGGAAAGAAGATTTGAGTGGAAAGCAACTTGGGGAAGGCTAGAGATCAAGATTCATATGGTAGGAATGGAATATCTTGGCCTCAACATATGAGTAGGTAGTTCTCTCTCAGAAAATGTATGCTGGAAGTGTAGGTTCAGTCTGATGGCTCTCTCTACGAAAGAAGAGGAGGTGGAGGGGTATATATAGCCTCCACACAAAATCTAACTGTTACACACAATTTACCAAACTCGGTGGGACCGAATCAACAAACTTGGTCGGACCGATTCAGTAAATCTAGTGACCGTTAGGATTTTCGGTGGGACCGATATGCAACTCGGTAGGACCGATATGGTTAGGGTTAGGGCATAACGTAATCTCGGTAAGACCGATTACACAAACTCGGTGAGACCGATTTTGGTAATAAGCTTTCCAGAGAGTTGGTCAGGCAAACTCGGTTGGACCGATTACACAAACTCGGTAGGACTGATTTTGGTAAGGAGTCAACCAGGAAGTTTGCATTGTAGTCTCGGTAGTACCGATTGCTCAAACTCGGTGAGACCGATTTTGGTAATGGACATACACAGAGAGATTACAATCCCATCTCGGTGAGACCGAGATCCCTATCGGTGAGATCGATTTGCCTAGGGTTTGTGGCAGTGGCTATGACATTTGAACTCGGTGGCGCCAGATAAAAAGAATCGGTGGGGCCGAGTTTGACTTTAGGTTTAGGTCATATGTGTGGAAGTGGGAAAGTAGTTGAGGGTTTTGGAGCATATCACTAAGCACTGTGGAGCAGGAAACTCATTAAGCAACACCTCATCCCTTCTTGATAGTATTGGATTTTCCTATAGACTCAATGTGATCTTGGATCACTAAAATATAAAATGAAGAGTCTTGAGCTTGAAGCTTGAGCTATTCCTTTGTCCTTAGCATCTTGAAGGAGTTCCCACATCCTTTAGTCCATGCCACTCCATGGTTGAAATTATCTGAAACATACTAGATAAAAGTGTTAGTCCAACAGGAGATATGTTAACATTAATTACCAAAACCACCTAGGGAGCACTTGTGCTTTCACTAATGCTATCATAGGTACATTTCCATGGGAGAGTCCCTTGGTTCTCATAGTCTGCATTCATTTGCAGAGTTTTTACATCAGCATATTGAATCTCCAAAAGCCAGTTCATGTCTGACCAGTCGCCTGAAGCCAAACACAGTTGTGAAGCCTTTCAGTCTAAATCCAATGGCTTCTGGCAAATCTGCAGGGAAGGGTGGCAGGCAACACTGTGAAAACACTGCTTTGGACTTGCCCCCGGATCTATATGAGATATACAAGTCTGACTTAGAAGAAACCTATGGTGAGCGCAAGTCCAGAGTCCAATGGATTCGAAGATACTGGGCAGAACAATGGTTCCTTCATCACTTTGTGACTCCAGAGTACGCAAATAAGAATGCTGTGAGGCCTCCATGGGAGGATATTGTGTAAAATAAGATTCACCCCAAGATGAAGGCTGAAGCCATTGCTAAAAGCTTCTATCCTTGCATGGTTAGAGGATCCATGCCTGAAAATGCCGACCCATCAAGTCTTCGACGGTGTCGTGAAGATGATCTGTTAGAAGCCAATTTTCAATTTTCTAAGCCTTCAACAGCTCAGAACAAGAAGGACTTTGGGATTGACATCAACCCAGGTCCAGCTCGACCAAGGCCAGATGGCAGTCGCGAGGCTGAGCAGAATCTCATTGGTCCCTTCAATAGCTTTGATGTGTTTCTCACACATATCTCTGAGCAAAGGACCAGCGTTGAAGAAGCTGTTGTGGTAGGGGAACATGTTGAAGTTCCAGAGCCCCCGAAGCCTGTGAAGAAAGCAAAGGCTTCAAAATCATCTGCTGCACCAAAAGCTTTAAGAGTGAAGCCCTTGAAGTCTGCACCTCCTGAATTAAGTGTGCAATCAGAAGATCTATCTTGCACCTCCAAGAATCCTAAGAAAACCTCAGGGCAATCTCTTACACCTGCAAACAACTTTCACAATGATGAAGACATTGTCGATCTATCTAGTGATGAAGACATAGATGATGATGCATTTGAGATGCTGATCAAGAGCAACCAAGAGCAACCAAGTACTCTTGGGACGCCCACAATTAGGGTTGGACCACATCAAAATTAAACCCTAGTTTCATTGAACTTGCTATCAAGCATTCATCTGAAATTGCATCTCCAATTCGTATTGATCTGGAGATTTGAACTACAAGTTGTGGGTAATCTGCTATTCCATTGGGAATTAGTGAATTGCAATTATACCGTTTCGTGGTCGATGGCTACGTTGCGCAAGTGCATGAAGTCGTGAATATCTGAAGGGTAGAGAGCTGTTGCAAAGGCATCAGGGATATAGCGAGGAGAGATCATCGGCGACAGCCAATTATCTATCATCTCCATCATGCCACCACCAGCTTACTGAGAAGATTGGGCCACCCCATATCATCTTGGTATCAGATTTCTAGTGTTGCCTCGGTAAGCATCCACCAAATTCACCCATAGTTTAGTTGTTTTTCTTCCTATACAGAAAAAGCCAAAAATATTAGCGTTCTTAGTTTTCGCCATAGCCTAGATTGCATCAAAGTCAAGTTTTAGACTGTTGGTTGTTTCTTTTGTGTAGCTTTTCTTCTGTTCGTAGTCGTAGATCATCTAGGGTTTTGTTTCCGCGTCGTTAGGGTTTAGGTTTTCTAGTTGGAGTCCTTGTTATAGCCGTCTTTGTTTTTCCTTCTAAGTCAAGCTCCTGCCGCTGCTTACGCCCGCCACCAGAAACCCAACAACAATTGTCTGACCTCGCGCGTAAGCTTACGCCCACCACTAGACACCCATCATAAATTGTCTGCCTCTGCACGTGAGTTTCTGCCCTCTAATTTTAGTTAGGGTTTTGAGTCGGTTTCGTTGTCTGTTTCCTTTTTCCAGTCCGAATTAAATCGAGTCTTTCCTTTTGTGCGCCATAGACAAGCCAATCTTTGCTTTGCGTAGGAACTTACCTATTGAGACTAGCTTTTCCTTGTGCTCATCGGGCTGCTCTGATTAGGGTTTTCTTGTGCAAATTGTTTCTGCCTTGTTGAAAAAAATTGCTCCTGTGGCTAGGCTTGAAGCCATTTGCATACTGCTAGCCTATGCCAACCACAGCAACATACTTCTGTATCAAATGGATGTGAAGAGTGCCTTCCTCAACTGCAAAATTGAAGAAGTGTATGTAGCTCAACCACCTGGTTTTGAAGATCGAAAGCGTCCTGATATGGTCTACCAAGTCAACAAGACACTGTATGTGTCGGTGTTCTGGGAACGGGGGTCCCTAGACTTGCCTGCCTGCCCGCGGCGTGGCTCCACCAGTGGCCCAGTGCGGCCCATCTTCGTAAACCAATACTCAAGACCCTCGCGAGGGGCTGAGCCTCGCGAGGCGGACGACACAAGACCTCCTCAGGAGCGGCCTCACCAGGCAGGCTCGCGAAGGGGCGGAGAGATCCAGGCAAGGGGTACCTCGTGAGGTTCCCGTGATGCAAGCCATGATGACCAAGGCCAGAGGGCGCCAGGTGGGCGCCAGCGCGCGCAGTGTCCTCATTTCCCCTTTGGTGCTAAGGGGGCAAGCGCAGGCGCGGAGTACCGAGGCATCAGGCAAAGGTTTCCATATCGGTGCAACGAGACCAAGACCAGCGGGACGGCAGGACGGAGGTCATCATGGAGCCCAAGATGGCGTCACCACCAGTGCCTTTTGACACGCAAAGACCACCTTTAGTCAGGATAGCTCGTACTAGTTGTCCCATTTCAAATTGGCCGTTGTTGGATCCCTTCCCGCTCAATATTTGGGGAGAGGACCAGGGCCTCTATAAATAGGACTAGCCACCATAGTAGAAATGGGACCGAAACCAGAACAAGTAGAACACCACCCCATCTCAAGAACACCTCTCCTCAGGAGGTTGTTTTTCCCTTGTACTGATCATCACTAGCCCAAGAGGCAATCCACCACCACCACACTGGATTAGGGTATTACACCACAATGGTGGCCCGAACCAGTATAAATCTTGTGTCTCTTGTGTTGTGAGTTCATCGAGCAAAGCTTAGGGATTGCAGCGAGGCTGAGGGCGAGATTCGGTAGGGGGAATCTTCGTGCGCACCCAAGTGTTCGAACCTCAAGGGTTTTGCCGGAACCCTAATTCCGACATTTCGTGTGCCAGGTAGGGGTGCGCCGGAGCTTTCCTTCCGCCGGTTAGCCTGTCATCGCTCCGCGAGTCCAATGTCTGACAACCCGATGACCAACACCGACCGCTGGGCAGACTGGCCATCCCGGGCCTTGCCGCCTGCCTAAGAAGGCCTCAACCCCACGCCCCAAGCAGCCCGCGCACCGCAGAACGCTGCGGGGAGCGGGCAGCGCGGTCACACACCATCCGCCCCTACTCCGCGGCAGGTGCGGGCAGCCGCAAGGGCCTCAAGCCATGCCGCGTCCACGGCGCCGCACACCCAAAGGGAACAAGCAAACATGAGAGTCGCGCTCACTGTGGCTCGGGAGCTGCTGCGATGCAGGTTGATGGAGAGCGGTCATGATGCGTTGCTGGAGCGCGTTGCCGAGATCCTGGATGCTGCAGCCTCGGGGGCACTGCCTTTCTGGTTCCAGCTTGCACCCCGGGCCTCGTCCGGATCACACGACGGACCTCTCCACGCCCGCGTGCCCCCTAGCACGCCCCAAGGCTTCATCGACACCAACTCAACCATCGGTGCCGGACGCCAGGTCGCACCCGCACCACCTTTGGTGAATGAGGGCATGTGCGTTGGCGCCTAAGGTCGGGGCGGGCCGCTGCCCTACCATCCTCAAGACGGCGTGCTAGGCCGGGCAACATGGAGTGTGGGGCACTACGGCGAAGTCTTCGAGGCGGCGGCTTCGGAGGCTTACGTACCCCGCATGGTGGATCGGGAGTATGCGCTGGAAGACGACCCTGGCTCGTTCCTCGGTTTAAGCTGGGAGGAAGAGACGCCAGAAGACGAGCCCTTCCAGGAGCCTCAAGGGAGCCTCACCAACCGCATCGGCAGCAGTAGCTATCGGGTACCACTAATTCCTCAGGAGCAAGCTTATGCTAACCATGGGTCGCAGGAGGGTCAGGTCACAGCGGCGGACGGCTGCCCCAGCTCGGCAGCCTCTCTTCTACTAGGAGGAGCGCACTAGGGGCTGCAGGAGAGGGGCCGGGAGCAAGGCCCCTCCCCGCGGCGCACGGAGCAAGGCGTCCCCCGAAGGTAGGCCCTCTGCCGGGGAGGTGCTGCAAAGCCTACCCCTGGCAGAGGACCCGTGGTCGCCGAGGGCGCCGCTGGCGTCCCCTTTGCCCCGTTGGCGTTGTCCTAGTTTCCGGTCACCGTCAATGGTGGTCGAGGGTGGCGCAAGGCGGGGCCCTCGTCTGGCGATATGATGTAAGGCTCACGCCTGTGAAGCTCGCCGCCCGTGACACTCTCACATAATAATGAGTTGGGTTGTACACGCCCCGGAGCCTCAGGAGGGCCGCCCTTGGGCCTCGGGGGCCCATCCCACGCCCAGTGGCAGCACTTAGCTCTGCGCTGGTGAGAAGACATGAAGACTAGACTAGGCGCCGGATGCGGCCATTTGCTTTTTGACTCCCTTTCTGTAATCGTGCTTCCTTGCTTCAGATTTAAGTGGGAGTTGAATTTTCATTTGTGTGCGCGGGGAGGGTGACTTTTCTCATTCGTGTGATTTCTTGCGTTCTGGTTCCTGCCTTAATTTGGAGTTCGCACCGGTTGCATCCCCCTCGCGAGCCCCTCGCGGGCGGGGCTGGGCGAAGCGCACGCACGCTGCACGCATGCCATACTACGATCGACACTTACGAGGCCCTCACGACCGGGTTGGCAGGACCCTCAGGGGATCCTCAGAAACTCACGACCTCACAAGCCGGTTCAGGACTTGTCCTGTGATGTCTACTACACAACCTTCTTCTTGTAGACGTTGTTGGGCCTCCAAGTGCAGAGGTTTGTAGGACAGTAGCAAATTTCCCTCAAGTGGATGACCTAAGGTTTATCAATCCGTGGGAGGCGTTGGATGAAGATGGTCTCTCTCAAACAACCCTGCAACCAAATAACAAAAAGTCTCTTGTGTCCCCAACACACCCAATACTATGGTAAATTGTATAGGTGCACTAGTTCAGCAAAGAGATGGTGATACAGGTGCAATATGGATGGTAGATATAGGTTTTTGTAATCTGAAAATATAAAAACAGCAAGGTAACTAATGATAAAAGTGAGCGTAAACGGTATTGCAATGGTAGGAAACAAGGCCTAAGGTTCATACTTTCACTAGTGCAAGTTCTCTCAACAATAATACCATAATTGGATCATATAACTATCCCTCAACATGCAACAAAGAGTCACTCCAAAGTCACTAATAGGGGAGAACAAACGAAGAGATTATGGTAGGGTACGAAACCACCTCAAAGTTATCCTTTCTATTCTATCTATTCAAGAGTCCGTAGTAAATAACATGAAGCTATTCTTTCCGTTCAATCTATCATAGAGTTCGTACTAGAATAACACCTTAAGACACAAATCAACCAAAGCCCTAATGTCACCTAGATACTCCATTGTCACCTCAAGTATCAGTGGGCATGATTATACGATATGCATCACACAATCTCAGATTCATCTATTCAACCAACACAAAGTACTTCAAAGAGTGCCCCAAAGTTTCTACCGGAGAGTCAAGACGAAAACGTGTGCCAACCCCTATGCATACGTTCATGGGCGGAACTCGCAAGTTGATCACCAAAACATACATCAACTGGATCACGTGAATATCCCATTGTCACCACAGATAAGCACGGCAAGACATACATCAAGTGTTCTCAAATCCTTAAAGACTCAATCCGATAAGATAACTTCAAAGGGAAAACTCAATCCATTACAAGAGAGTAGAGGGGGAGAAACATCATAAGATCCAACTATAATAGCAAAGCTCGCGATACATCAAGATCATGCCATAGAGAAAACACGAGAGAGAGAGAGAGAGAGAGAGATCAAACACATAGCTACTGGTACATACTCTCAGCCCCGAGGGTGAACTACTCCCTCCTCGCCATGGAGAGCGTCAGGATGATGAAGATGGCCACCGGTGAGGGATCCCCCCCTCTGGCAGGGTGCTGGAACGGGCTCCCGAGAGGTTTTTGGTGGCTATAGAGGCTTGCGGCGGCGGAACTCCCGATCTATTGTTCGCTTCAATGTTTTTAGGGTATATGGGAATATATAGGCGAAAGAAGTCGGTCAGGGGAGCCTCGAGGGGCCCACGAGACAGGGGGCGCGCCCAGTAGGGAGGGGGCACCCCCCCACCCTCATGGCCACCTAGAAGCTTCCTTGACTTCAACTCCAAGTCTCCTGGATCGCTTCCGTTCCAAAAATAACGCTCCCAAAGGTTTCATTCTGTTTGGACTCTGTTTGATATTCCTTTTCTTCGAAACACTGAAATAGGCAAGAAAATAGCAATATGGGTTGGGCCTCCGGTTAATAGGTTAGTCCCAAAAATAATATAAAAGTGTATAATAAAGTCCATAAACATTCAAAACAGATAATAATGTAGCATGAATGCTTCATAAATTATAGATACATTGGAGACGTATCAGCATCCCAAAGCTTAATTCCTGCTCGTCCTCGAGTAGGTAAATGATAAAAGAAAGAATTTTATGAAGTGTGAATGCTAGCAGGTGCACAAGTTTGATCAATGATAATTTCAATCACCTTTTCTAGCATGATTATATGTCATTACAGTAGTTCTAGTTCATCTCATAAAACTTCTCACGATCAAGTAACAAGCTATTCACATGTTAAAGCATAGACCATAAACTTTCTTGAAAACTAGCAAACTTCATTCTCAGTCAACAAACAATTGCAATTCATCTTATTTTCAGGAAGGGTCTATATCAGAGCTTTGATTTAGCAAACTCCACATACTCAACTATCATATAGTCTTCTAAAATTGCTAACACTCATGCAATACTTATGTTTACGGAGTTTTAATCGGACACTGAGAAAGATAGGGGCTTATAATTTCGCCTCCCAACGTATTCACCTTTGGGTGATGTCAACAATAATAGTTCATGCTAACTTACATCCAGTTGGATATATATATATCAGGATCTTTCCAACACGAGGTGCTTGCCAAAGGATAAAATGAAAAGGGAAAGGTGAAGATTACCTTGACTCTTGCATAAAGTAAAAGACATAAGGTAAAAGATAGGCCCTTCGCAGAGGGAAGCAGAGGTTGTCATGTGCTTTTAGGGTTGCATGCAAAAGAACATCACTTTATATTGCCACTTGTGATATGAACCTTTATTATGCAGTCCGTTGCTTTTATTACTTCCATATCACACGATCATATAAAGCTTATTTTCTCCGCACTAATAAGTCATACATATTTAGAGAGCAATTTTTTATTGCTTGCAACATGACAACTTACTTGAAGGATCTTACTCAATCCATAGGTAGGTATGGTGGACTCTCATGGCAAAAGGTGGGTTTAAGGATATTTGGAAGCACAAGTAGTATCTCTACTTGGTGCAAGGAATTTTTGCTAGCAT